>CM053168.1:57809923-57979923 GCA_012977825.3 Pteromalus puparum
GTTGTGTTGTGTTGGTGTGTGTGGTGTGGTGTGTGTGTGTGTGTGTGTGTGTGTCGTGTGTGTGTGTGTACGTGTGTTTGCGCAGCCGCTGGTGGTTATTCGCGCGCTCTATTTCGTGAGGGAGAGAGAACAAGTTGTTTGAACGAGTATAGATCGACGAGGCGGAGTTAATAAAATCGTCCGGCCAAGTTTCGAGTGTGTGATCTGTGTATGATGCATTCGGTAATTGGAAAGTAGTTTTTTGGTGCACCGAGCTCGAGGCTAATTCGACTCATTAGCTCTCTATCGATCTCTCGAAATTATTTATACGACTGCGCACTTTATAATTTTTATTGCTATTTACGCCCATCAACAAACGGTATATAATAAAATAAAATCAGCAATAACGATTTGATAATTGGATTCGCAGCTCTCGTATATATTTATATTGCCATTTAATTTCGCATGAGCCGAGCTCGACGAATTTAACGAGCTTTTTTTCGATTGAGCCGCACCAATGTCCGATGCTTTATTATTACCGTCGTCCGCGGCGATGGGCTTTCGTGTATAGGGGATCGTAAATCATTGTTACGATGCTCGTACGGCAATTAGATAACTCTTACACCAGATTGTATGTTATTTTACGTAAGCTTCGGCATAATGTAGTCCGTTTTTCTGCGAATACTCTCGCGCGCTCCGCGAAGATATCGTTATTGAATCTCGCTGCGGTTGTTGATATACACAGGGGATATGAGCACATGGTAATTGACGGTAACCCCTGGCGCAGACCTGTTTATTATTTTGAATGACTCTTGAGCGAGCTTTATGGTGAATAAATTGTTCGAGTATGCAAAATTGTGTATTGACGCGCAAAAACGCTCAATACGGCGGTCTGCACATAGCCGTCTGTTACTACTCGAAACGTTATTAGCTTCTACGCTAGCCGTGTCATTGCACATGCGCTTTTAATGGCAAAATTACATGCAAACGACCGCTTTTATTTTTCGTTCACTTTGTTTACGTTGAATATAAAATTTAATAATTATCTTTCACTCTCCTTACGCGACTTCTTTCAATTGAACCAATAACTCCCGCGAATAATACGTAACACGTTGCATATATCGGGGGAATTCCCTTGTTTAAATCTGCAAACTCAGCGCGCGACAATAATCGAACTTTCGTTTCAAACCTCCCGCGCAAAAAGCATCTAGAAACTTGATGAATCATGTCTCACAGGTTCGCCCGCAAGATCGTCCTGCTCTCAAAGCAGTTGCCGGGCAACCGTATCTCTGTCGCACACAAACTCGATACTCTGCTGTAATGCACCTTCGGATTATATCTGCATATATGCATAGGCGGACACGTGCGCTCGGCTGGTCATAGGCATCCGAATATTACGCAAGCCCGCATATAGAAAGCCTCGGAGTAGGCTGCTGCACTGGCTCGTGAAAGTGCAGCGTATCAAGTGCATTCCGTACGAGACACGCATACGATATATACTGCTAGCCAAAGCGGTGGCCGGTATTGTGCCGCTTCTCGCGGTGACGACCTGACAATTACGCGCTATAAGGGTAACGAGCCCGCGTGTATCGTGTCAATTTTCCGAGATTTTGCAAGGATTTGCTATCTGATGGTGTATATCTCGTGGCAGTTTCGACGATGCTTTGCGAGGAGGTTTGGATTGTAATTTCTGCGTCGTATTGCGATATTGGAATTTTTTTTCGCTGCAAGAATATTTCAACGGTACTGTTTTGGTTGCGTATAGTAACAAATTGTAATTTAAGATTAAGCATCAGGAAATAAAGTAGATTCACGTGTTGGTCCATTTGTGGACGAATACAAGGGGCACATAAAGTCTCCAAGTTGCAGCGAACTTGGAGAGAGGAGTAAAACACTTCCGTCAGTCTGCATAAAATTGCAAGTTTCTAGCGCCGAGTTACAAGTCCATTTGATTACAGTATCAAAAGTTTTGCAGGGAAAACAACGATCGTGCACGCAGTCGTATGTATATACATACACGGGTCAACATCCCGTCAGAACTCTGTCCATTTGGTCGCTCTCCAAGCGCTGCACTTCGTTCGGCGAAATTAAATTATCCGAAAGCTCTGGATAAAGATTCGGGAATAAAAGGCTATATAAACTCGAAGAAATTGACGTATATAGACTCTCATCCTTCAATATCGCGGTATGAAGCAAGCAAAGCTCGAATAAAAAATACCGCCGTTTGTCAGAGCGTCTATCCTCGTACGAAGCAGCGTCTATTACTTAATTGCTTGTAAGAAAAGAGCTCACCAGCAGGCGAGCGCAAAAAGCCACGAAGAAAAGTCCAATTAAAGCCGTACCGCACTGCTGCTGCTACTCCTCGAATTTCATACGAAAAACTTTGGCTCGCCGCTGTCTGCAATTTCCGACAAATCACCCAAACTTTTTCCTCCGGCATAGCCCATCACACGCGGCTGTATACCCTTGCGCTCGCGCTATATATATAAGTAACAGATTTACAGTACGTTCGACTCCTTCCTTATCTCATTCTCTCACGATCACTCTCACTCTCAGCCATTATCCTTCGGCCCTGATGGTCTCGCGGGTGTAGCCATGTGCGCCGATACCTACGTATATAACGTTTCCCTTCGTCCCTCGTATATAGCACACACAGACACAGGGTACGGACGGGTCACTGGCTACTCTCTGATGGCGCACGCTTTGCTGCTCGATTTGTCCACTTATCGATCGTTGCGCGAGCTGTATGCTTCCTCTGATGTAGTTCGGAACTCGTGCGGTCGAGATTTCGCAGTTATCGTTTGCCAGAAAGAGAGGGTGAAAAAATGCCCGTCCTTATAGCTCAGAATCAGGATAACGGCACTCGAGTCAATGGTTATATACTTCTCCTCGTATAATGCCGCGACTGCGAAACACTTGGCCATGTAACGCCGGCGTTTACACGATAAATGACGTCGCGGAGAGAGTCACGTTGAGCGTCTGCAAGACGTGGTTTACACATCTGCGCTCTCCAAGTTAATTGTTATTGATGAAGACATAACTGCCGCGGCGTATTACCGCAAAAATGAAATTGCGATGCAGGTTGGGTATATACGCTTTTGATTTAACTCCCCTTCCGCTTTATCGTTCGTCGTATTTTATTTTTATAGCGCTTCGGCACTCACTCGTTAGTTTCGTCCTCCGCGGAATGCTAATAGAAACTATTCGTCAGGCTAATCGAGCCGCTGACCTCCACCGAATTGAATTAAGACTCCGTTTAATTTTATCGTCCCCCTATTTGCCGTATAACTTCTTGCTCGCCGCGCACTCGTAAAAAATAATCTGCGGAAAATCTCAATAACGTGAGCTTTTTTAATTGTCCCCTCATCCTTATCTCTATGAGAAAATTGCGCCCTTTAACAAGGAATCGAAAAGCTCAGCCAAATAGCCCGATAGCTTGGCTTATTATACGACAGATTCGAGATAATAAAGTGAAACGAGAGAGAAGCACGGAAACGGATTGACCGAAAGCGATTGACGTTGAGGAATCGAATAAAATCGTAAGGTCGTTCGGCTGTATGAATTTCGCGCGCTTTTTCATATTGCTTGTAGCGTGGCTTATATACTCTCGAGGGGATTGAAAACGTATTCCGGAACGATGTGTGTACGTATGTTTTGAGATTATACATCACGCTCGAGCGTATATAAATAAAAGTTTTATATGGAAGCTCTTCGAGAAAGATGTATTGCTAATGCGTTGTACTTAAGCTTTTTCTTCTCTCTCCATACAGTCGTTCTGTATACGCGAGAAAAGAAAAATTCTCGACGATTCCTCACACCTGTCTATTTAAGAATATTTATGGTCCGTGTCGATTGGATATAAATACTCGTATATGTACGCAGTCTCGTAAATAAATTCACGATGAATCGTAATGTATAACGAGATCGGATTTATTGTTAAAGCTAATATTATGGGGTATTCATTCGCGTTGCGAATTTATCACGAGCGAGAGAGAAGCGCGCATATAATTTTCCGTTATGCACTTATTGTATAGAACGGTTTCATTATTTATACACATCGAATATCAATGAGCAGGTCATTTGTTATGCTGTCGATATTATATTGTATTGAGTGACATTGTTTTTCCAAACATGACGTGCGCAGAATTATACGCTTTTCAGAAACGTCATCATATTGATGATCATCGCGGTACGGAGATGTCCGACAAGACGCGCATCGCATCTCTTATTATTCAAAAGCATTTACTTATAAAACATTCGCGCAGATTTATACGTCCCAATTTTCCTCCATTCAACTCAAGAGCCAACAATGGCTTGAAAAATCTCGCGCATACATATACTCTTACAAGTCTATATACGCGCGATCGAACATCACTCGCTCATTCAATATTTCAGCTCGACTGCGAATCGTGCCGTGATATCCCTCTCTCTATGTCTGGTGAATAAATCGCTAAAGAGCCGGAGCGACGTACACCCATGCGCTGAATGCAGCCATAACACGAGCGCGTCACTGAATAATCAAATGTGTTTGTTATCATGACGCTGCAATATATATACCTCTGCAGCTTTTCCGTCCGTCCGTTCGTTCGCGGATAAGCCAGACGATCCCGCTATATGTGTGTGCGAAGCTCGCAAGAGTGAGCTTATCCCTCGATAATCCGGTTGCGTGTCCTGTATCGCTTTTCCCGTGAGAGAGGAGTAGAGACTATATGCTTGGTCTAATTGAAGACGAGTGCGCTGATGAAAAAAGCCTTTTTTCCGGCATCGCACACTCGGCTTTCTCTCTCTGTGTGTTTGTGTATATAAATTGGATCGATGTAGCCTAAGAAATTATCGCCGTTAGCCGCGCCTCTGCCCCGTCCTGAATTTTTAAACGCTCGTGATAAGGAGCAGTATACTTGCATAGAGCCTCCGGGAAACAGGAGCAATATTTTTTCCTTCGCTATACGATGTACCGCTCTCCATTGTGTTGAGAATAATGCGAATGTTTTTTTCTCTCTTTAGTAATTTATCGCAGCGTTTTCGGCCCGAGAGACGCGCGTTGTTACGCGTGATAACTTACAATTAGAAGGAAAGTATGAATCACATTTGGTTGACGCGTTAAATTAGATTTAAAAAGTGAAATATGACCCGTTGGGATGGGGTGTATCATTAAACGAACACGTGATACTCGCATAATTATTTAATAATTAGCTTTCTTTTGTTTCCGAATACCGAGCAGTTGCATAATTTACTAATTGCGGCGATCGAACACCGTGCACCGCGCCTCGACTACTCACGTAACGTTCCAATTAATTTTCAACAAAGAGGCACACTTTGATTCTGATTAATAATACGTGAAGAAGTAGTAAATTCTCGCGCTGCTGAAAGTGTATAAATATAAATTCATTTTTTACGTAATACAGCAGAGAACTGCAATGTCCGAGCAAAGTAAAATTTTGCCATGAGATCCGAGAGCGATAAAATCGAGATATAAATTTTCAATATAAATGTTAAACCCTCTCGAATCAAAGAAGCATGAAATCCCATCCCTAGGAAATTTCAATCATGCAGCACTTACAGAGAGAGCGGAATCCTATTCACGCTCCACAGAACTAGCAATTGAAATTCCGGTTGCTCACGGCGTCGTATTTCTCGTCGGAGTGACACATCCTCCTTTTCTCGCGAAACACCTGCGGTTGATACAAATAAACAAACGAAATTCACCGCGTGCAATTGACGAACGTTCAGTTGAGTACATAATATAGTGCAAGCACGTCTTACACGACAGCTAATTAAATTTTCTCATTTCAATTTTCCAGGGCGATAAGCTGCCTGACGTTCGTACTGATGGTCTGCGCGACGATCTACGAGTACCGCAGTGGTGCCTTCAAGTCCAGCACGTGGACTACGTCGCCGGACGTCGAGTCACTTAGCGCCTCAAACAATAATGAGCGTCGAGCCGAGTACGCCGACAAGAACCTCGCCACAGAGGAGCAGCAGCGCATCAGCGTGATACCGGACAACGACAAGGAGCTCATCGAAAAGATCGAGAAGGGCACGAAGCTTACGGCTGCTGTGACCCCGCTGAGAAAGGAGGACAAGCCCAGGAAGGAAAAAGGTCGGTGCACCTGACGCGTCCTTTCTCTCTCTTGTACTGCCGATTCCGCGGAAAAAAGAATCGATGCCCGCGGCAGGGCGTATACGTGTATAGGTCTTCGTCTGACTCTTTGCTTTCTCTCGATGTTACAGGCATTCTGCTGAACTGCCTGCTGGCCTTCAGCCCGATCGCCAATGGCAGCAAGATCGTGAGTACCGAACCTGCGACAAAGAGCAGCCTGACCTGTTTGCATGGACTGCGAGTGCTGTCGCTTGGATGGGTCGTCATGGTGCACACCTACCTTCAGGTCTTCTCGATCGCCGGTATGTGCGCGACTCAAGGCTGCTCGGATAAACAAATCGAGGCCTTGAATCGCTTTGTACGCTTTTGTTTTAATTGGTGTTTTGAGACGTACACTCATTTAAAAGTAGGTTTCGCTACTCGCCACCGGTCGAAATTATGCAATTCTCGTAAAAAAATATAGTGTTTTTCTTGCTGGAAATCCCCGGGCGAAGTACGAAAAAAAACACACGAGCTGGCGAACTTGGCTTCTCGTAATTGAACCATTTTCAACGGAGTTACAGCTTCGAAAACAAGGTCTTAAAATACCTCCTTTCACAAAGACTGTTTACATATTTGAATGAAACTTTCGGCGAACTTTCCTTCGGCACTTGTTTTACAACTCGCAGAACTTTTTATCTTATAAAACCGTAAAGATTGTTTTTTTTTCTCGTACGAGAAAAAAAAATCCGTTTAACGACGCTCGAATCAGAATTTCACATCACGCCTATACCCTTGTTCCTTCGCGCAAAGGTCGAAACACTCGAGACAGGTGGTGCGCGCGTATATATGTAAGACCTGTTTACGATTCAGCAAACCGGCGCCGAGGCTTTATAGCTCCTTGGCGGCGCACTGCTAGATTTTACTGCTCAATAACCGCGGAATAAAGCGGCTCACTCGCGAAAAAAATCACGCGCATTCCTCCGCGTGTTTCGACCTTTGCAATTTCCGTGCGCGCGGGTGTCCTTTACCGCGCACAGCTGACCCCGTCGCCGGTAGCGTATGTGCACTGCACACTGACGTATATACACGCGTATATTATGTGTGTACGCGAACTTTCACTGATAACTCGCCAATGACGCCGCCTTTCTCTTTTCTGCCACATGCGTGCACCTTGCAGAGAACAAGATCTTGCGCACTGTCACCGAGAGGAACTTTATGTTCCAGACGATCAGCAACGCCACCTTCTCCGTCGACACGTTTTTCTTTATCAGGTACGTTATATGTGCTTCTCTGGGGTATGTATAAAGCGCCGAATTATTGCGCAACTCCGAGAGTCGAGGTAAATGTGTTCTATTGTTGATGATTTAAGAGACGCCGTAATCGCGCTCAAACCTACCTTTATTAAGCAACTTGCGAAAGAGTTATCGGACTTTTGTTGTCTCCTGTTTCGCAACGCTGCGCGTTTGTTCAGACATAATGCACACTCGCACACCTCAAAATGTGCGCACGCACTGCGCGCTCAAGACGACGCTAATTTATCGCAATAAAAAACACGATAAAGCAAAACTTGAGAATGGAGATAACGCGCTTAATGGTCGCATTAGCCTTGTTTCGGCGAACTATTGCGTGAAATTCAGCGCTGCGATTCACTGCGGGAACAATGCGCGTGCAGACATATTAGACGACTGAACTGTGTGCACACGCGACAATTAAGTCCTCGCCGAAAACTTTGCGCCCCTTGTGCTGCGATCGATTGTATTCATGGCACGCGTTATGTGTTTAGAATCGTATATATAGGAGGAAGCAGACCTGTATGCGTGTATGTGTATATTATGCAAAAGTTGTTTTCCAGAAAAAGACCAAACAAAGTTTTACTATCGGTTATAGAACCGGCGACTAACGAGGAAAGTAAACGTTCGATAGTGCATTTAATTGCACTTTTATAAGCTCGCGCGCGCGCGCGCGCGCGCGTATATGCCTGAATTTATCGATCAAGTTTTTCTGGTTGTAATTCAAGTGATTTTTAAGGTTCGACGATGATGTAATTAACCGCAACGGAGTGAGTCTGTATGCGCACCTGTTGAGGATGTTACTTGAATTTCATTAGTTTATGAAAATACGCTCGCGTAAGCTTCGCACGAAGTAAATTTTAAAGCGATAAACCCGCGAAAGAATTTAATTTTAAAATTTATATTATTTCCTCGTCGCTATACGGCGGCACTTTCAAACCTGCAGTTACATAGTAATTCCCATTAGGCTAACTCCCGTCTCGATTATATATAATTATAACACATACAGGTATGCTTCCCCTTAAGGGTAGACAGAGAGAGTAGCTCCGCAACAAATTGCGAATTATCCGCATCGATCGTAAATTATCGCCAAATGATCGCTGGCCTGTATAATTAAATCTTCGAAGTTCCCGTGGTGACTCCCAAAGGATTTCGCGCGCTCGATAACAGCAAGAGAGAGATCGAACTTCCCTTTTGATTCTAATAATTTTCTACTCGCTTTCAGTGGCTTGCTGGTGACCATACTGTTCTATCGGTCGATGGGAGGAAGCTCGCCCGGCGATAAGGGCAACTTCGTCAGGGCAAGCACGAACAAGTTCGCTATCATGATTCTCTACAGATTCGTTCGGTAAGTTGTTGCGAACTGCAAGACAGAGAGAAAGAGGGAGAGAGAGAGAGAAGCTCACCTGCGGCTGCAAACTGCTCTCGAAAGAGAGATAATGAAAGATGCTTGTGAGATATGTCGAGAACGCATGCCGTGAATGCTTATGTGCTGTGTATGTCTGAGTTGTAAAGAATATGTTTTGCACGTTCAAAGGCTGACGCCGTCGTACCTGTTCGTCCTGGGGATCAACGTGATAGCAATGAAGTACGCCATGTCTGTGACTGTCTTCTCACCCCAAATCATCGATCACAACACGTGCGAGCAATTCTGGTGGAGAAATGCCCTCTACGTGAATTCTCTCTATCCTCGCACCGAAATGGTAATATCTCGCTTTGCGCATACGTATAACCCTTTTCTTACGTCGCTGCTTTTTTACGCCACGTACTAGGATCGTATACTTCGACCAAAAAATTGTTGACGTCGCTGATAAAATCAAATTGATTTTTTTATGAAGTAGCTGCGACGTGATCAGAGTATACACGAGCGACAACGGCTTTTTTTCACTCAAATTTTTATCACCTAAAAATGCATCAATAATAGCATCCGCGTTTCATAAGGGCACCGCCATGAAAATTACTTCCGAGACGATATTTTTTCGCATACCTCTCGACGCGAGCCATCCATAATCGCTCGCGATATACTTTCACTTTTCAATTGGCGAACTTTCGGACCTACCGCGAGACATATACACCTCTCTCGTATCTATCAATGTAATCCATTAATCTCGTCGTCCGCTACTCTTGTAATCCCGTATTTCTTTCGATCGACGCGACACCGGAAAGAGAAAAAAGAAGATTAGCCGCGCTGCGGGCTAGTGGCTGCTAAGTCGCGGAGGATCCGTTGGATGAGCGGATATAAAAAAAGCGGAATAAGGGAGAGAGAGAGAGGGAGAGAGATAACTAACTCCATCATCGTCCTGCGGTGGTAAGCCCTCCATTACGCGGGCGAGTGATGTACCTCCGGGCTGTGTCTTCTTCGATTTTCCGTAATAAACGCTCGCCGGGATCTTTACTTTATGCCGCGACGACATTTTTTTCATACCGTGAAAAGAGCTTACTTCGAGTCTGTACTTGCTCTCACGAGATGAATTGCGCGTCGAATGAAACTTGACACGCTGTTTGAGCGAAAATGAATCGTTGGAAGCGGTTTTTAATTGCTCGAGATAGCGATCTCAAGTATAACGAACGTGAAATTCAATTAACCGCGCAATCGCAAATGTATACACTATCTCGTGACAGCATCAGTCTTGAACGCAAAAAGGGCTTCCAGCCCTACAGGGCCGAAAATTAATAGACAACATTTCTTCCCGTGTATACCCGTTGACTTATCGCGGGTTTGTATACTCAGCCGCGGTATACACAAGCCATAACTCACACCGTTGCAGCAGCAGTAGCATCAGCGAATCGGTAGTAACTTAGATTAGCGCGGTTCGATAACGAATTTCCCAAATTTGCCGTGTGGCTCAAAACTTTAATCACTCTCTCTCTCTGGCTGCTTTCAGTGTATGCTGTGGAGCTGGTACATGGCCAACGACATGCAGTTCTACGTCCTCGGCATCTTCCTGCTGTTGCTCTCGGTGCGCTATTTCCGCGCGGTCGTCGCTGCGATACTGGTACTGATGGTCTCTTCCTGGTTCACCACCTTTTCCATCGCTTACAGTAACGATTATATAGCCAGGTAAGTAAGCGCACTGCACACCACTGTCGATTCGCGTAAACGGCAGTACGAGTGACATAATTTCGTACAAGTACTCAAACACGCACTTTAATTCTTTTATGCAATGCCTTCTCCGGCAAACGGTTCGTCCGGTTATCTAATGCGCATCGCTGCCGCCGCCGTCTTTCCTGCACTTCTCTCTGCATTGCGAAATAATCGCGGCGAGAGCGAGCGAGAGATGTGGCGTTAGTCGAATTTATCGGCGTATTAAAGTGCAGCTCACTTTTGGCCGAGCGCGTTCGATTCAATTACCCGAGTTATTACGCTGTATCGCATTACGATAATGGCGAGGAAGAGAGCGCGCACGGAAAATTCATCACGACGCGCAGCTCGCTTTAATATAACGTTTCATTTAATCAGCGGTTTGCGCTGCGTGGGAGAGATTGTAAAATATTATTATGTGTGTCGCTTATTAAAAAAAAGTGATTCCAGTACTAGGAATGAGAGATACCGCAGCGAGCGTATACGAGTGCACCACGCTTCCGTGGAGAAGCGACCGAGTAATTGCGATTCGCTTGGTCGATGATTCGATTTTCGTATGGCATTTGAAAATCAATCTCGCTCGAGGTATGCAAGTCGCAAACGTGCTTTTTTTACTTTTCTCCGAGGGGGAATAGCTCTCTATTTTCATAACTTGTTTAAAATTTTTTTCCTCACTCCGAGAATAGATTCACTCGGTGAACCAAAGCACGTTCGCGTTGAGGGAGAAAAAATTGATAGAACCGCACGCACATGCTTTGAAAGCCAATAAAAATCACGTACCGAATTTCCTCTCCGCGAAAGTAACGATTTATAATTCTGGAAGAGAGAAGAAAATGCGTCTTTAATAATCGTGGTCGGCTTCTATTCACAGGATCCAGGAACCTTTCGCGCTGTTCGACGAGCTGTACGACAAACCCTGGCTTAGAGCTGGACCGTATTTCATCGGCACGATCACCGGCTATCTTCTCTTCAAAACCAACTGCAACATCAAGATTCCTATGGTAAGTACCTACCTGTCGCTACACGCCTTCTTTTCCATCTTTGTGCCCGCCCTTCGATAGCGCTTTTAACGATGAATTATCCTTTCGCCGCGGCGGCGAAAGCTGTCCAAGGTGAAAATGGACCTTTAGAGTTTAATGCGCACATTATATTTTTACTGGCTGCTAGCAGGTGTATTGCGAGAGGCTTCGCTTATTTCCCGGTGAATCATGCTTTTGCTGAGAGTGTATGTGAGTGTGGCTCGTCATATAATATGTGGGTGATTTTCTAAAACTTTTTATACAACGAATGATGATGATTTTTTTTTATGCTGGCGAAGTCGATGTTATACGTGGGTGGAATATCGGGGAAATCGACGTATTTTTCAGTTTTTAGTATTGAAAAAGTTATGATTTTCTATTGAATTGAAACGCGCTGTGAGCGTGGGGTTTCATTTAATTATTCGTCTGTTTTCGTTGTAAAATGTACAACAAAAACGGGTTTCAATTAAAAACTTTTTACGTTTCAATTTCTCTTTTGAAGTTCTTTTGCAAAATGAGGGAATTTCGAGAAGCACAAGCATTCCCGGGAATTCCCAGTTCTAACTTTATAAGCGATGCTGCGCGTAACAGCATGTGCAGAATATTATAATGCGATTCGTGATGTATTGCATTATGTACTCCATTTTCGAGCACGAAGCCAAATACCAATCACTTTATCCGAATTTTAATCTCGTGTGATAATCAGCTCTAATGCACGCTAACCCAAAATTCCCGTCGAGAGTGGAATTTTGCCGAAAATATTATTACAAAGTGCACCTAGTGACTAACAAAGCAACAGCTCTAATTAAAACTAAAAACTGCACCATGGAATCAAACACAATTAACGTTTAAAAAGTAAGTCCTACACGCACTAACCCATCCTCTTGCGTCCCTCGACAAAAAGCACATACCTCACTCTCTCTTTGTGCATTACCTTGCAGTTCTTCCGGGTGATCGGCTGGATTTGCTCGTCGCTGATAATGTGCTCGTTGGTTTACGGCCTCTACCCGGAGAACCTGAGCGTGACCGTGAGCTCGGTGTACGCCAGCCTCGGGCACACTGCCTGGGCCATAGCCGTGAGTTTTATTGTGATCCAATGCTGCACCGGAGCCGCGCCCCTCATCGACAAGCTACTCTCCCTCAGGATACTCTACCCCCTGTCGAGGCTCACCTACTGCGCCTACCTCGTCCACCCGATGATCATGATGTTCACCTCGACGCAGATGGACGGACCGCTACATCTTCACAATGGCATTGTGGTGAGTGGGCATTGACGCGCTCGATAGCGCGCGTAATTGTGGTTCTCTGCGCGCGCGAGAGCAAGATTGAATGTTGTGGCGCGGTATTTTGATGTTCCGTCAGGTATATAACCACTGCAGATATGATCTTTTTATGAAATTGCCGACGCGTGAATATTTGAGATTTTTAATTTCACGCTGATATCTCGCGTGTGTATATAAAAAAGATTTCACATTTCAATTATAAGCGCTTTTTCTTTTTGAAAAATACATCACGTGTATCTGACAGATGAATTGCGTTCGATCATGCGCTGACTTTTTTTCCAATTTGACGTTGAAAGAATGAAACGCGAAATCAACTTTGCCGAACCCCTTTGTTTCGTGCGCGCAACAAAGGAAATGTGAAAAATACTCTCTTATCGTTGAAACATTGTAAAATATCGTACATTCTATCGCATATGTATTGCTGACTGTATCTCTCCTCTTTTTTCCAGCTCATTGTGTACTTCGGAAACTTCGTTGCCTCGTACCTAATGGCCTTCTGCATTTCCCTGGCATTTGAGGCTCCCGTTGTTAATCTACTTAAATTAGTGCTATCGCCGAATAAGAGGGCGAGGTAAGGTGGTTAGAGGGCGAGCCTCCTCCCGAATTCCAGGAGAGATATTCCGCGGAAGTTAGAACACGGAAATGTTTAGTAAGTGAACTCCTCCTTTTTAGAAAAAACTTTTTTAATCTTCGCGGCTCAATGCTCGCCGCCAGGCCTTTATGTGCTATATCACGCAGCTGCTCTTTTGCTCTTTTCTTCCAGATGAACGATGCGCGCACTTCGTTACTTCATTACTCCGTCGGCCCTCCAGAGGATATAAGCATCGATTCGTTATCAGTTTCTTTCGTCCTGGAAATCCGAGGGAAACGAAGAAGAGAGACACCTCGTTAGATTAACACAGAAAGAATTGGAGAGAAAGGGCAAAAATACACATAGAGGAGCGAGTGTTCGTTTAACTTCGGTCAGTTCCATTTTTCAGGGATTATTACAAACTCTCTGTACTGCCTCTCATCCGTATAGGAGCTTTTAGGTTTGGTAATCCGTGAAAAAAACTTTTCACTCGGCTGCGCGCGCGCACCCGCGGATAGAGGAGGAATTCAAAAGCCAGCACACGGTGGATAGCGAACAATTTTTCAGTGTGCGCCTCTCTTTTTTATGCAAGCGCGCGCGCGTACACGCTTATACGCCGAATGACGAAGCCTCGTGCCTCCAATCGTTCCGGAAATGAAAGTATCGTTCGCATATCAAGTTCGAACGAATCGGCGATAGAAATGAAAAACACGTGAAAATAAACAAAGTACGAAAGCGATAACCATTTTTTTTTTATAAATTAATATTGTATACACTGTGTATAAGCCTAGTAATATTATTGTACAATATAGCTGTAATTATTGTTTTGTTACTGTATCAATAAAGATATTTTTTTAAGAAGATTCCGCGTTTTAGATCGGAAGCGCGCGTTTCTTCGTACCTATTAAAATCTTCCAGCGGCGTGGATCATTACTTTATAAATTGAAAGTCGTAAAATCCAGATTATCCTCGGCTTTTTTCGTGATATATACGAAGTGATCAAATAACATCAAGTTGGGAAATTGCCTTTTTTATACAATAGGATCCCAAAGAACGAAACGCGTATAATATAAACTTGTATTTCTCTGAAATCCCGATGTCCTGTAAAACGAAACCATCGCCCAATTCAGCGTCTATTGGTCAAGTTCTTTCCAAACAAAAAGCTTTTTCTATTTCTCTTCGATACTATTTATCTTTCGCTGGCTGTGTTTACGGAACTTTTGTTTATTCGATACATTCGGTTTCATTAAAATTTCAAACAGAATCCCATCACTGGTTTGTAACGTACAAACAATTCGATTCACTTTTCGACTTTCAAAACTCAATAAGACTTACCCGTGGCGTACGTCGGAATAGAGAAGCTTGCGACTTATGAAAATCGCGCATACGTGCGTCAGGAGCCCACTTTCACGAAGAATGCCATCTAGTCGAGTTCAAGAAGCGCATTACGACTGGTGAGTCGAGAAGAGAGGATGTACATGCATAAAATATTCTGCTACTCGAGTGACTGCTCGCGAAGCTGCTTCGGTACAGCTTCTCGGGATTGCGTTTGTCCTCGCGGGTGGATGGCGCCTTTAAAGTTTATCGGCCTCGCCAAGCCCTTGATTGTTGATTTAGGAAGCTGCCTGCGGTATCGGGAGACCAAGTTTTTGCTCCGCCGCGACGGGAAGTACTCGCGTAAATCATATATCCGCTCGAGCGTGACGTCGGAAGTTCCACTTTGGCGAACTCTTTCAGAGATTTTTTCCGGTTAAATAGCAATGTGGTTTGAGACAGGTTGGTGTGTACTCACTGCAATCAGATAATTAATAGAGGAGTTTCGTTTACTGTTTTTAAATATATAACTTATGAAAACTTAAAGCTCAAACCTTAAGCATCGACAATTGATGATAAAACTTTTTGCGGGTACGTCACGGGAAATATCGTCAATCGAGAGAGATTTATAGTAAGTTCGCATATTTTCAGGATTGGCGATTCTCGAATCGAAGCCATAAATCCTCGTGAAGCAGCAGTTATGATATTTCAGTCTGTACATATTTTATGCGAATCGTGAAACGCCGGAGAAACTTCCATGCATAGGATCAATGAGAAAATGCTGTTACTAGAAATACTGTTTTTTTTATATATAAAAAAAAGATCTTTCGCCGCGTACGACAAAAATCTCCCAAGAGAATAATTCTCCCAACGACGTGCAAACTTTCTCGTATACTCACTCGTAACAAACATAAACATTTATGCTCATCTCAGAGCCACTTTTGGATCCTTTCCAAAAATTTGCATTCTTTCATGCGAGCCTTTCACGTATCAAATGGGTCAAAGGCCATTACTCAGAGCGCGAAAAAAGCCGAGAAAAGAGACACACTCTCACACACAAAAGTCTAAAATCACCGAGAAGACAAAAGTGACCCAATTTAATTAGAATTGAATTGCAAATTACCGAGCACTGCACTGCACTGCAGTAGAGAGAAAGAAAAATCGCGATTTCGGCGAGGGAAAATAAAAAACTTTTCCCGGAAAAAAGCGAGCTCCGCAGTGGCCCGAGTAAATGTACACCCGCAGGGATGTAGAGTGTGTGAGAGAGAGAGAGAGGGAGAGAGAAAAAGCCGACAAAAAAGAGTAAGGGAAGGGCGTGAGACTTTTTAATCTGGTCGTCGGCTTTTCTCGCCCCGCGCACTCGCCTTTATCTTTGTCTAGTGGGCAATCTCGCGACTGTGTCGACGCGCACGCGGTCGCGGAAATCTCACAGAGGGCTGCGGGTACGATTTCCCGCGCTACGGAACAAAAGACGGCGCGTCAGCGCCCCGCCGGCTTGATCTCTGCTACTGCTTTTCCTCGACTCTTTTTATACAACCGCAGCGCTGGTAGGCTATGCAGTAGTCGTATATATATGTAGACGTGCACACATTGACAGACGTATGTGGGACATTCCGTGTCAAGTTCTCAGCTACTGAAAACTCGTTAGCCGATAATTTGAGAGTGTTGAGCTGACTTTCGATATTGTAAGATGACAAAGATTGGTTTGTTAACTTTTCCATCCACGTTTGTGAATGTTCAAAATTTGAATAGTTTGCTTGCATAAATAGTGTGTAATTTTATGTTTATTTGCGTTATTGTTTGATTAAAATTGTGCACGTCACCGCTATTGTTCTCGACTAACGTTTATTCGAAGTAAAAACTGAACTGAGAAAGCTCAAAGAAAAATTTTCAAATTTCCTTGAAAAAAGTCGCACACGTCGCGTGAGAAAAAGCTCGTGCCCTCGCACAAAACCATCCGTTCTGAAGCCTGAAGCGTGTACACAGAGCCGCCACCTCATCGTCATCTTTCTCTCTCTCTCTAGCTTTCGCGCGAATGCAAGAAACTCACCTCGATATCCCACTTTACATTTTCCACCCCTCGCTCTTTCTCTCCTTTCTTCTCACACCTCTAACCTACTTCGCGTGCGACGGCAGGCTGGCTCATCGGTGCAAGACCTACTTTCTCTCTCTCTCTCTCTCTCTCTCTCTCTCTCTCTCTCTCTCTCTCTCTCTCACTCTTCCTCTTTCTCTGTCTCGCAATTACCTAATTAATTAAGGGATAGACACTTTGAGCCAAGCGCGCAACAACTTCTCTTCTCGAGCAAGTCTGGCTCCTCCAAGCTTTTTCGGAGCGCGAAAGAGAGAAAAGTGCTTCCATTACCCACTCGCTCGCTGCAGCATTGTTGGCTACGAGGGCCCTTTATTACGTCCCTGCAGCCGGCCGATGTACTTCTCCCTTTTTGTACCTTCTCGCTTTTCTCGCTTTCATCAATCGAACTCGTCTCTCCCTCAAGCCACAATCAAGCTCGATTCACTGCAGCGGCTCTCCTCCGGATTGCTCTGGGCTGCTGCTGCTGCTGCTGCTAGATGAGGAAAAAACGTGGCGAAGTTTCGAGACGCGATTATTTGCAATGATGTGCGGCTCGTGCGATTGGCAAACTTTTCGGAACTTGTAAATATGTATTGGTGCAGCGTGAGCAGGAGAGAGAGGGAAAGAGAAGTTATGGAACTGTTATTACGTAGTGATATCTGCCGAGAAAGTTTTTCGAGTTTTGAATTCGAGCGCGGAAGTTTGAGGAAAGCGAAATGCTTCTCTCGGGGAATTGCGATTTGAAAAAAATCCTGCCTCTGTCATCGATCGATTTGTTCTATATCTGTATATGCACACATATGCACATTGCTTCGGGAAAAAGTTTGAATAACAGAATAAGTATAAACAATAACCGCAGGGAGGAAAAATATCGGGGAGAATGTCGGCGTGGAATAGAAGTACAATATTTGTTTGTCTGCTCTATATAGGTTTCAAAGCGCGTCGAGAGAAGGCGCAAATACAAGGGGTATTGTCTCGACTGTTTGTTGTTCGAATTGACTTTTCTTCCATCACAGCTACGTGATCTCGCGGTCGTTTATTTTTTACAGTGTATATAACCACTTTAATTTTCCATTTTTCCTATATTTTATTCTAAACCTTAGCTAGCAGAAATAAATCGCTTATTTTTCTCGGTCAAGTTTATAATTTGATTCTACTTACGCGATCACAGTAAAAAATATTTTCTCATCAAAATACGCAATGCATTCTCATACATGTATGCGAAACGTGATCTACACTCTACCATGAATAGTTAATCGATTTTTCGATATTAACAAGCCGTTGGCAGTCCCACGCATGGACGCGATAAAAAAAGCCAATTTCATCAAAGCTGCAACAATTTCATTTCGTCCACGCAAACTGCCATTTGCGACTTTTTATACCCCGATCGATTGGTGGGAGCGAAAAAATTAATACCCCTTCAAAACCGCATCGGCATTTTCCGATATCCAACGTGAGACCGGATAAATACTGGAAAAACTTAGCCACCCGATAACTCGATCCCCGGATCAGTCTCAGGCATCAAGTCGTCGACTGCTGCTCGTCGAGCGAATGAGGCCAGTAGCAGAATAAAAAAAGAGAAATATCCATAGGATCAGACGACTCGGCTTTTGCTCGGACTTACTACCTACCGCTTCTCGCTCAACGCGGAGCCTTATATATGTATATAGCCACGTCGAAGGCTGTGAGGCGTCTTTTATTATTCAACCCCAGACGCGAAGACTAGATCTAGTCGGCTTTCGCGCTGGTTCGCCAGTTACAAATTTTCCGTATTCTTGCTTCCAAGCGGAGTTTCGTGCGAGTATGAGGACGCTTTTGATGGATGTTGTCCTGGCGTAAAAATGTTGGCGTCGAATCTTTAAGAAATCATAGTCTGTTACACGCTCGAAAACTTTTAAAGTTACTCTACACCTGCCCGTAAGTAATTAACTTTACCTTCACAACTTTATTTCGGAACCTCATCCACCATTCGCTCCTAAGGAAAAAAAAACTATACCACTTAATAACTCCGCTAAAAATCCCTCAAACTTTTCCTCTCCTTGAAAGTTCAAAAAGCCAGGGAAGGAAAAAAGCACAGCCCGATCTCGACGCAAAACAGAGCGCGAGAGTCAAGCCTCGAGTTACCCCGTGCGCGTCGAGCTTCAAAGCTCCAGCGCAACGTCGTCGTCGTCTCTCACCTACATAGTTGCAGCCACAACAGAGGGAGAGAGAGAGGACGGCGAAAAAGCTCAAAGCCGGGCGCAACGACGCGCATGCCCGAAGGGGAGAGCGCGCGCGGAGATTCGGAGCAGCCGGCGAAATCGCGGCGCGAGCTATCAGTCGGCCGCCGAGCGTCTCCGCGAACCGGGCGCTTTCGCGTTTGTGCGTGTGTATACATTCATCATTGCAAAGCACAGCGGTCAGCCGAGGAATCTGACTCGTGAATGTTGTGATCGTAATCGAGAGCTTTTTTCTTTCTTTTAAGCTGCGAGTATCGTATGCACAAGGTCGCCGGGAAGAACGAAGAAGAAGAAGAAGCTAGTCAAAGTCGAAACTAATGAAGAAGGAGCGAAAGTTTTACCAGGAAAGTTTCTGCACGCCGATACACTGATTAATAGTCCAAAGTTCCAGCCTACAAAACTCTCTCTATCGACAGACACGAGCTAGTATATAACGTCACTTTCGACATGACCACGTACTGCAGCCCGAAGATGTCTACGTGACGGAAAAAGAGGAAACAATGCTCGCGTGAACCCTCATCGACGAGGATAAAAAAAAAACAATATCACTCTTCGCACACGTCAACGGTGAGTGAGAACGAGCGAGCCGGTGATTTTTTATGCGCTCTCTCCCATTCAGTCTCTTTCGGAATTCCGGACTGTACGGCACACACGTGCGCACGGTCGAGTTCGATTGTACAGCCCCTCTGCCAACATGTACGTCGTCGAGCGTGCGCGTGACAGCCGCGCTCTTTTATGTGTAGCAGACGGCGCGCGCCGATAAGCGGGATACGATGAACTAGTGCTTCCAAGCTTTCTCTTTCTCTCTGAAAGCGTATTTGCGGCTTTCAGGCGCTGCGCGGAGAAAAGGAGAAGAGAGCAGCAGCCTCTTTATTAAGCTGGCTTTTCTCTCTCCAGCGCATTAGGCTGAAACTTTTCTCGTACTAGTGTACATTTTGTTGAGCTTACTTATTTGGAATGCGAGATTCGTTTTTAAAGGAGAGATTATAACACACAGATCCTTATGCTGGGTGCGTGACAACACTGACAAATTAGCAGGCTGAAAGGAAAGAACTTTGTTACACACGGATCCTTGTCAGCGGGTTACCCTAACTTTTTCTCTCCAAAGACACGACGCGTGACTCGATACACGGCACATATACACAAAAGCGGTGGTATAGTGGTCATCGTTGCTCGAAAGCTCGCGAGTTATCGACTCGTCGTAAATACACGGCTCGGCACAAGTCGTAACTCTCCAATAACTTCCTTAGCGGAGGAATGAACGTACGCCACTCGCGGGTAACTGAAAATAGAAACGGAGGTCAATCGTGTACCTCTGCAGAGAATTGAATTTTCGGCGGGCCGACAGGACAGTAATCTGGTTAAACGCTCGACAAAGACGTTCCTCTTTTTCGTGTTTGTTCCGCCGCTGCACACAGCTGAGCGACAGCTCCAGACGACGTCGTCTCTTGATTTTCTGATTAATCGTTTCTGGCTGCAGCAGCGTCCTTTTTGAAATTCTCGAGGATGTAGGCCAAAGAGAGATTAATGAGTGGCTTGCGGTAGAATTTGTTTATCGAGCGGAAAATTTTTCCCCGGAGAGAAGGAGCTTTTTAATGTAAACTTTGAAGTACGTAATCTTCCGGGAGGAAACTGAGATTTACGTCGCTTTCAATTTTGGTTAGGAAAAAATTTCATCTCGGCGAGTAATATGACGGAAACATTCGTTATCTCACTGTATACTATAAATGTATATATGTGTATACCGCACTCGAGTCGTATATTTTTTGTCATTAAAAAGATATAATTGTAGTGGCTGCAGCAGCTCTACGATTCAAAGAATCCACTTGTTAAGCTTGCCTCGGCGTTTTTTTTCCACACCGTAAAAATCCCTAGATTAATCCTCGTTATCATCAGCGCTTGTTCGCACTTTTGGTCTTTTTTTGCGGGGTAGCTACAACGTGAAAGTCGAGTATCTTAGATAAATAACGCGATAAAAATAAAATAAAAGCGAGAGTAGAGAATGAAAAAGACGAGTAAATCAAGTTTATGGCGGCGCGCGATGAAATATAATAATTGCGTGTGTTTTTCTCCTGAGAAAATAAACAAAATATATCGATATAAGGCCGCAAAAAATCTCTGTCGATGCTAAATCGAAGAGACCACAGAGAGGCGGATGTTTGCGGCGCGGTTTTTCGCTCCGGAATACCAACTCTCTTTCTCACCGTAATCAAAATACTGTTTGGAAGACAAACTGACTTAAGGTTTTTCCAAGGCGAGAAAAAAATGACATCACCCTCGGAGAAAGCGAGCTTCGGCTATTCTGTGGTCAACTCTCCGTTTTTATAAAATGAAGAAATATTAAATCTAATTTCCACGCACTCTTCCCCTAATGACATCATCGCTCGAATCCTTTTTTTTCATCCTCCACACTCTCGTCCTCTCCATTAAGAAGCTTTTACAGCCGCCGGGATACTAAACCCCCGTGCAGCTTCCGGTTTATTTTATGGAGCCTTAACATACTGTATAGTGCAAGGATTAAGTCCTCAAATCGCCTCATCACGGACCGCGTAATACCCCTTTCTCCGAAGATGATATCGCTATATCATACACATTATGCCATACACTTAGGTCAAGCTGCAGCATGAATCACTATAGCGTTGGATGTATCGCTGACCCGATTTGACGCGCTATCGATTTTTTCGCAGATGATAATTCATCCTCTGCCGACGACCAGCGCCGCACGAAATTCGCATGAGTTACGAGCTTTTTTCAAGCGTAATTCAATAGGGGGGGGGGGGGTCTCTATCTCTACGTGGCATCGCGTCGAGGCTACGTGTGTCAGTGTAGCTACAAGGAAAGCGATATACTCGAGATAAAAGTAACGCAAAACGTGTGTACTGTAATAAATACACCTGACACTCGCGTGTCTTTCCTGCCGCGCACACGTTGGAAGTCCAATCCCAAAGGACCAGCTGTCCGCCCACGCGACTAGTGTAACTTCGTATGGCAGTTGGAATCGGATCACACGTATTGGGATAAAAACGCATGTATGGTGTATGTGTCTGCGGTGCCAATGGCTCGGTACTAATCGCTGAATAATCTCGCGGTCGGCTTTGACACTGACACCTTCTGCTACTGCTGCTGCTGCTCTATAGCACGGCTTTACGCGTGATAAATTTTCCAGCAGCTGATGCTCGGTAGGGCGTGAAAATTGGATATTTCGATTGATGTTCGCGAGAAATCGACGCGCGGATATGTTTATGTTAATTCAGCTCGTTCATCACTCGGAATGCGTGTAGCGCGATTTGAAATTGGCAATTTTGGAAATCATTTTATGCAGGCGCGCCTGTAAATCTCGTTTAAATAACGAGTTAAATACTGTTAACGTTTCCTCTCGACTCTATTTCTCTCGCTCAGCCGTTGACTGCAACTCGACATCGAGTTTGTCCCTGCTTTGCCATTACCTAAGTCGGATTCTGGATTTCATGTAATTTGTACTTTAATCGCATTGTACGTTCGAAAACAAACTTGACTACAGGCGAGCAGTCGAGCCGGTGAATGTAAATGATTTTAACTTGGACGAGCCCGATTGCATTACGCTAATAGCGCTTCGGCCCAAAAATAGAGAACAATAACTGTTTAAAGTAATTAAGGATTATACGAAAGCGAGGATTTTCAATTTAATTGCTGGAATCGCGGTAAAAATTAAACGCGGAAATTGCAGCCGTAATCCAAATTGGATGTTACGCGTATAATATATGTATCATCGTATGTGTAAAAGTTCTGCTGCGTTATTAATTAAACCGCGTGTGATTAAAAATGCGAAGGTTGAAAAAGCGTAATTTACAGCGTCCCACACTGGGAAAAAGTCATAGGAAGTACAGATAAACATGATGTGCTCTTGGCAGCGATTCGCTCGAGGCTCGTATAGCTTCGGCGAACTGAGACATTCGTATGTTCTTGCAAGTGGACTTGCAAAAGGAGATACGAGTTCGAAAATTCGAAACCTCCACTGCTATAGTGCATTTTGCCAAATCGCAATTGATCACACCTCCTTAACATTTATAATTCTCATACGCGGATGAATTCTGTTCTAGAAAAATTCTCGCACAAGTATGGAGATAAAAATTTTATGCAATAGTATATATACAAAACTGTCGACACCAGGTCCATCTCCAACTTTTTTATTTCCCGCCATTTGCCTAACTGAAACAATCCGGCGACGATAAAAAAGACCAGCCCTCGGGATAGTTACAGCAGTAGTCAAACTTGGAATCAAGTGATGGAAAAAACTTTGCCTGCCGACTCTTTACTATCGAATTTATAGCACGGGGGCGACTAACGAGCCGAGAAAGATTGAAGAAAAAAAACGAAACGACGACTCTCGGAATTCACAAGCATAGCGAAAACGTCACGCCCCAAGGGTATCGTTCCTCTCCCTCTCTCGGAAAAAGAAATGCAGTTCGGTATATATAGTATGACACTCGCCGGAATACTAATCCTCGCGAACACGTGTATCCCCTGCGCACACACACAAAGAAAAGTGACTCTCGAGTTTAATGCCGCAGCTTTTACGTTAAATTGCCCGGCGAAATGAAGTTCGTGCTCCTTTTTTCTGCGCGAGATCTCTTTATTGGCAAAGTTTTTTTCCACTGATGTGCGAGAGGCTATTTCAGGATCGAGCGTGTGAGTCCGATGGTTAGTGCGAGGATAAGAGTAGGGGCTAGCTTTTAACTTTTACGAGCCCGATAATTTCGGAAATGGAATATTTGTTTTATTCAGAGGATGTGCTTCATTGCTTTTATGAGAGTCGGCAGCGTTTTAGCTGCTGGAATATATCGACGTTCTGTTATAGTTGCGTCGCAAAATAAACACCTAAATTCTGCGGTCATATTTCGTGCGGTGATGATAATTTAGGAAATTTTCCTCTTAGTCGAAGTTATTCTTGTGTGACTTGAAAACCGCGAAACGTCAAAATTATTTACATCTCTCCCGCATGTAATATCTCTGAAATCCTCCGTAAGCAGCAAAGCCACAGCTCGGAGCACATGTTCATGTACATCCCCCGAAAACATCACAATGCCAACCCATTCATCCTTCATCCTGCTTTCGTTCCTACAACTCGAGGGTGTCGAGCAAACTCTTCATAGCTGTCTTTCAGCCAGTGTCTCTTGCGGTAATCTCCAGAGCAGCGAGCAATGCAAACATAAAGAAGCACCGTCGCGATTCTCGCATAATTCTGCTGTGCTCAATTAGCCCCCGAACAGAGAGAGCGAGAGAGAGAGAGAGAGAGAGAGAGAGAGAGAGAGATACGAGCCGTTCGTGCGCTTAAATATTATATTCGCTTAATTAATACGACGACGACGACTCTTCGGCCAAATAGCTTGAAGAAAAGGGGCACGAAATTTATACGGAAGAGACTCTTCGCAGACGAAAATGAATTCCGTATCAGGAGCTAATTAAGAAAGCAATTAACATTGAGCGAGGAGGAGGAGGAGCTGATGGAAAAATATTGCCCATTGTTTTTCCTAACGCGCGATACACTCGCGATGATTAATCAACGGTAACGCATTGCTGCACGCGGTAATATATTTTACGTGTGGACTAGTTGAAATTGAAACGTTTATAGCGCGTATTAATCAAACGGCTAGTTTTGGGCGTACATTAATTTCTTCGCGCCTTATCTTTCTTTGTTGTGGTTGCGTGTATAGTTTGATCGCAGTGATAATTTTTTTTTTTTGTGAGTTGCCAGGATATAATTTCTAAGAGGAAATGTCAGAAAATAAATCTTTAACAAGATTTATATCATGGAGAGGAACAGCAATAATATTTCCAGACAATAAATTAAAGGTTTAGACGTAAGCAGTTATAGCATGAGTTGCCCAAGCAGCAAACTCAACAAGGTAGATTTGGCATATTTTGAGACACCGCAGTCTATGCAGTATGCGCGCAGATACTGATGAAGAGAATATATTTAAGACAGCAAAAAGTGCTTATGCGCCATCTATCTTCGTTAGCCAGATACTAGAAATCTAGAAAGTTCAGACGGTGATGGCGGAAGGCCAGTCCGAAACTGTTCCGTTTCATACGGCTACTACCGCTATTTTTCTGACGGATCATCGCTACAAGGACCAATTTGTAGCCCTAGTCGAACCGCAACCAAATGACTTTCGCACATTTCGAACGCCAGGCAAGGATTAATTAACTTCGCCCATTATTTTTCGTCTGTGCGCTGCGAGTATATAACGATGGGAAAAATACGTCGTTATAAACTGCACTAGAAGCTCTAAAAATACGGTGATTAAGGTAATTACTCTTGCGCAAACTACGAGCGTTCAAATACGACTTTATACATATATCGGGACTTTGGCGAACAATACTCGTTTGCGCTCTATTATTTAACAGAGCGCAAATATTTACATACAAAAGACTTGCTAGAAACTCTACTCGTGCGCAAGTGTGTGTGTATATTATCGTCATTACGCGCGGCTATACTCCCACGCGACGTAATCTTTTAATTATTGAGCGCGTATAACCGAGAGATCGATGCGTACAGTTATAAAGTTTCGACGCTGTGCTACACACTGTTCGAGCGCATTATGCGCACGATGATGTACGTCGTGCTCGGACAGAGTCTAATTCAATTTCGGAGCCCGTATAATTTGGTCACATCAAAATTCTTGATGGCAGATTGCGAAGCGAGGCTTTATGCGCAGTGACCATCAGAGGACTGAAATTGAACGTTTCAGAGTCTGTGTGAGTGTATTATAGCCGTTAAAGTTGAAATGGGGGTAGGAATATATATGGGTATTGCGCGGGGTGAAATTTCATTTTTCGATGTATATAGAGATGAAGGTTGCTATGGGTGAATGGATGTTTGCGTGGATTTGATTGATTGATGATTGACTGAGCCTTCCGATTGAACGTTGTTGATTATTTGATGAGTAATGAATAATAATAACAGTTGAAAATTTGATAGGTACTCTAATTCATGTTGTATAAGTTTCATTAAAAAAGCATTCCGAAAATTGATTCAGCCTCGCAATTTCCCATTCAGAGTCCCGGCTAAAACACGATCACTTATAGCAATGAATTCCCAAAATCCCCGCACATACGCCGGACGCATGCGTAATTTCCGGCGAGTTCGCGGATCGCCTCGAGCGAAAACCTCTGCTCTTTCAGAACAAAGCCAAAACCGCGGAAAAATCCCTCGGACTTTATCGCGACGTTCGCACCTCTAGTCCTGATTTATCCATGCCTACTGCAGACTCGTTGCAATGAAAAATCCACTTTCCTCTCGACGATGCGTATATAACAGACTAGTGACAGGAGGAGGAGGAGGAGAAGGTATATAGAGGATAGCTTTACAAATCGCGTCATTCGTTATTTGCACGCGTGGCCTGGCCCGACTGATCGATCGACTATGGAAGTGGGTATAAGGGAAATTGATAGGAGACACGTGGCAAACGTCCTGCTGGATTAGGGACTGCTGAAGATGGCTGTTTTTTTTTTAAAGGGAACGTTTTATAGGAGGGAGTATCTCCTGCATAGAATTGAAAGTTTAAATATGGAGAATGATAGATGTAGTCTGTGATGCATTTACAATTAAAAAGCATACTTCCAACGCGAATGAATTGAAATATTTAGTGCACCTCTGAGGCGAAAAAATTTCCAGCGTTCTCGTCCTTAAAAACACATTAATCAAAAATTTAAATTCCAACAGTCGGCTAAGTAGCTTAAATAAGCTCGTCGGTCCTTGTGCCCACCCGCCTGCAACATTTTTCAAAACAGAAGCTCTCGTCCTCACGGCTCAGAAATGGCATTACGGCTCGGAGTAAGATGAACCTTGTTTAATCCAATTTGGACGGACCGTACTCGCGCTGCTGCCATGAATTCTGTCGTTGTCAGCTTTGCTAGGAACTCACTTTAACGAGTCTCATTACGACGGATTAACGCAATCAAGGCCTGAATTTCGCTCCCCCAAAAAAGGGTGTACAGATGTGAGATATCGGTCAGGTCCGTGACGAAATTTCCTATAGACATTATGCATATACTTGCATACGAAAGAGCATATAGGTGGTATATAGCGAGGGACTAATGGCATTGCCGTATAAACTCTAGATACGGAGTTGCGTGTGTCAGGTACCGACTTTGGACGCGAGCGTGCAACTTCGAAATTCCTGAGCCGAATCGCAATAAGTTTCCGCAGATCTGTCCGCGATATTAAAAAGTTTCGCCACGGTGTAAGCGCGCGGAGCCAAATGAAGGTAATTTGTGCCGGTGCGGGGGTGGAACGCATTACTCGCGCTTGGCGACAGAGACGAGCTGATGATATACTATATATACGTATTAATGGGTGGGGTGTACAGTGGGCGGAAAGTTGGCTTTGTTGCGGCGCTGCTGTTACGTATAAGAGTACGAGGCCTCTTGGCTTTGTGAAACTCGCAAGAGTTACGAGCATCGATTCTTGCTTGTGCCAAATTAAGCAAGAATACGTTTTCGAGCTTTGTGGAACTTTAAGGATCCGTACGACGTACGTACGAAAATTAAAAGTTGATTCATTAAAATTTTGTGATTTGATCGTGCTCCTCTGGAGAGGCTCGATGGAATACTGAAAATGAAATTCTTGACCTTTGCTTCGGAGAAGTCCGCATCTCGAACGAGCACATTCTTAAGTGGATCCTCTTCCGCTCTCATGCAAATATCATCGGATATCCAGCTCAGTGAATAAATGCATATACACACATATATATCCAGTCGCCAGGACGACATCTGCTCCTCATTTTGCTCTCATCGGCCTCTTTTTCTCTCCGCGGAAGAGCGAGAGAGTCGATGGGAGAACGATCGCCGTCAAAGGAGATTAATATCCAGAAGGCTTTATACAGTCGGGCCTCGTTAAATATGAGAGCCTCTTCGCCTAATTGATTCAGATTCAATTTCAGATTTCTTATACACTCTCTCTCCGGCTTATATTCTCGACTTGCTCCCCTCTTTTATCGCCTCCCCTGTACCTTTTTTTTGCAGTCGTATAGTCTCATTGGTTTCCCCTTTGCGCCTTTTTATTTTCCGCTCTTCGGGGTCTCGTGTATATGCGATCGAGCTTTCGATGGGTGAGAAGAGTATCGCTGGCTTATCGCCCCCAACTTTTTTCTCTCCCTCCTTTCGCTTCGTCTCTTATCAGGACGAGGAATTTATGAAGATAACCCACGCGATGATGTCGCTATGTATACACCCGTCCGCTTCCGGCATATCGGTATGTATATTCAAATTAATGCGATCTTCGAATTCAACTCGAAATTTTACTTACACGGACGTGATCATCGTTACAGCGGTCGTCTAATTCGGTATAAAAGTTCGACGCAAAAGATACACCGCGTCATCTAACGATCGGCGAAATAATCCGGTGGGATAATGAACTTTCTCGTTCCCCAGCTCGCAGCACTGCAGTAGTAAAACTTTTATCGAGTTCAGATAAAAGTCACGCAAAGTACTGCGCGACACTTGAGTTATGCCCGAGAAGAGCCGAGCATTTCCCGATGCCGCATATTTCACGCTGCGCGACTTTTCCTCGCCGTAATCCATACCACTCCCACATACACCTACATCCAGTATAGCTGTGTATAAAGCACGTGAACACATACACGCGGGATACGGCAGCTAGAGACGAAGTGCCGCATTAGTGTAACAAGGCTCGCGGGTACGCGCGGATGATGTAGGAGGATTGGACTCTCTCTCTCTCTCTCTCTCTCTCTCTCGGTGTAGAGAAATTAAAAGTGAAGTGCTACTGTTGACTTCGCGAGTGGAAAAGTTCGCACAAAGTGCGAGCCTTTAAATCTTTCCGGCGATTTATGTTGAGTCGAGAAGCTACTACTGCTTCTGCGTTGTACTCCGTTCTGTGTAACTGTGCAAATGGAGATGCAGCGTGGCGGCATTTAAATTTCATGCAAAAATTATTCCTGGCATGTAATCCAATCGCGCATTCGTTATCATTTTTATCAGACGCGATTACCGTTCTTCCCTTCTTCTCTTCGGTTCAATATTGGCTCGAGCGTGTGCTATTCAAATTTCCCGCTCTCCAGACTGCAGACAGACAGACGCGAGTATTATAGGCGAGAGAATTTCCGTAATCGAAAGGCGTCGCTGCCGCTAAGTCAAACTGCGAACGAGAACGATTCTTTCGGAGAACAAAGAAGAATTAATGGGATCATCCGAGTGGAGCTGAATTGTAATAACCCGCTGCACGTAAATATAAGGAAAGGATATTGCACCTCGAGAATTACCGTAAAGCTCTCGCGATTGTACGGCGCGATGAAAGCAACGATTATTGTTATTATTATTTTAACAATGAGGCATGTAGCAGCAGCAGCGTTGAATTCGTTCTACTTCTGCACTAATATATTTATATGATGCAATGGAAATTACGTATTACAGAAAAGCGAACGTTTTCCGGAAAACGTCCGCAGATTTATTCACCCTCTCCCGCGCTCGTGGGTACACCGATTCCGAAATATATAGGGAAATATCTAAAACCCACGAAGAATAGAGCTTGGGCTATCCTCCTGACTCTGATGCGCGCACGCGACATACGTATGTATATCGCGCTGAGGAAACGAGAATATTTCATTCCGATGTATATTCGACAAAAATCTCAACTTCGTATATAAGGGGGGGAGGGGGAGGCGCACCCGCTTTCGCGGCCTCGATTTCGCGTGTATATCGTCGAGTCGGTCCATCTCTCTCTCTCTCAAGAGCGAGAAAGAGAGACAGAGGAAAATCGAATCGATAGCTCCTTGGCCGAAACAGTGAAGCCTGGATTTTTAAGGGCTCCCTTTTTTCCGGGAACACAAAATAAAGCTCGGGCTATATAGAGGAGCAGGAAGGGGCTCTTCGCACTCTGGAATGAATAATCGATCGCGAGGGTTATAGTAGTAACGCCGTATCAGACGGACAGATGAATGACGGATCAAAAGTATGAAAAACAAATCACCGCGAGCCTGAGAGAAGCCAATGGAAATTCCGAGCTCCATGTCGACCTCTCTNTCTCTCTCTCTCTCTCTCTCTCTCTCTCTCTCTCTCTCTCTCTCTCTCTCTCTCGCTTTTTTTCGACGTTCGTGCTCGGCGGAGCGATAGTCGCTTGTTTCCTCCCCAGAGGTATGAAATGAAAAAAAAAAGCGAGAGGGAGCGAATATTCGATGGATGGCTTTTAATTAATTGTTGGCGATGATTCGCGCCTTCGTGTCGAATAAGACGGCGCGCTGATTTTAGTCGGAAAGCTTCTCTAAATTAAATTCTTTCACGCGCCGACGAGCAGCGATGCGAAATATGAGCGAAATAATACCGAGAGAGAGAGAGAGAGAGAGAGAGAGAGAGAGAGAGAGAGAGAGAGAGAGAGAGAGAGAGAGAGAGAACGTGGGGAGAGGGTTTATATTGTAGGATGAATTATGGAGCTTTAGATTATACGCGATATGTTCGCTGCCTGAAATAGCGATGTTGTTTTGTGTTGATAGTGAATTTAGTCGATGATCATTGTGTCGTGCCGTATATAGTGATCTGGCGTACATTGGTATTGGCGTGTTAGCTATTGATGTCGAACTTGATGAATTTCACGGCTAATGAAGGCTTTGGAAGGAGGATTGCGCTGCTTGTAAATTTCGAGCATTTTAGGGAGAAAAGAATTCGGCGAGAAGTATTCTGAGAACTCTTTTGAAGACGAGGAGGTAATTGGCGTTATTAGTTTCCCGAGTGCATGTCGGGGTTTCTTATGAAATTCCTTCGTAGAAGTGCAATGTAAAATGTTTCATCTTTCGATTTTGAAATATCATATATCAATGCCTGAACCTCGCGCTTCAGGCACCTCACGAACCACTCAGAGGGAAAAAATCCAGACTCGAAGAAACACACGAAGGAATCTCACGTAATCGCACCTCACGTATATATAGTCATCGCTTGCAAAAAATGTAATTTTAATCTCATTTTCCACGGTTTCCGTCTTCGTTCCGCCTGAGATTTCTTTCTACTTCTCTATTTTTCTTTCGACTTCATACGCTGCACTTCCCTCCCGAGTATTTCCTGCTCTGCAGCTCGCATACGACGCTAAGGCAAAGTTATATACGTGCAAGTGTGAGAGGTACCGGAAGACCTTTGGCGTCACGTTATTCGAGTACTTCGCACGTCGTCTTCCAGGTACACATATAGCNGGGGGGGGTATACGTACGCAGCGCTTATATGGCCATCGTGCAGGTATATCCGATTGCACGAAACCGCCCTAGGAGATGTGTGCGCCAAAGTATTTTTCGCTTGGCGAGCGACGCGAAAATATCATGCGCAAGCGCCCGGAGATGTCCGACCTTTTCTCACCTGACTTTTCTTACGTCAGGTGTTTATTTTCTTCTTCTTCTTCTTTTTTTTGTCGAGAAGCTATGACGTTTTATAATCTCACTTGAAAAAAGTGATGACCGGATGTTTTGAAGCCGTTAATGAAGCGATTTGATTGGTTGAGAAACAAATATCCGGTCTGAATATAGTTACAATTTTGAACTATTCTAACCTTCGAAAATTAAGCGCGCGTTGAATTTAGCTATTTGCGAAAAATTGTATTTTTCCCTTACTCGATTATTCTGCGATTGCTTTTGTTTCATAATCATACACTGCGATCGACTAATGAAGCCGAATAAGGGGACGCAGATGAATTTGGTTTTACGATTTCGGTGGAGCATTACAGCTACATTGTCGGTTAATTATGAGAATGGAATTTGCCGAGTGAAGCTCCGTAAATTGGCGTTTGGATATGCCTCTCCAGTAGAGTTGCAATCAATTCTTTACAAATGCAATCGCAATCCCGAATTAAGAATTCATTTTCATTTGATTACCACATTAAAAGCCAGCCTATTTCATTTACGCACGGAATCGTATTGCGTTTCCCATGAAACTCGAACCAACCAATTACACAAAAAAAAGAGGCTCATTGAAAATTCATCCCATTGAAAAGCAATCCCATCTCTCTTGCGCCGTGTCTCTCAAAAGAAAGACAACCCCAGTCGACTCAATTTCTTTTCAAATCCCTCCCATCAAGCAGTGGCACTAGCTTTCGCTCTCGACATGAGCCACCTACAAGTGACTAGCTTCCGGCTCGCATTTCATCCGGCCAATGCAGCGGCGAGCTGTTTTCAATTAAATCAACCGAAGGACGACAGGAATATCTCTCGTCAGAGAGTAACTCACCCTCTCTCTCTCTCTCTCTCTCTCCTGCTTCCACCTACAGCAGCCTCCAGGACGAATTTCATTTAATTTCGCAATATCCGTGCCTCGGCGAAGCCCATAAATTGCGAACGCAAGTGCAGCAGCAGAAGCGGTAGCGGCGAGCTTAAGTACGCCTCCAGCGATGCTACCGAGCGAGCGGCAACCGAGTGGGAATTATCAATTGCGGGCTCACTCGCTAAAGTCACCGAAAACGCGTTTACGTATATATACATAATGGGTGAACGACACGGACGTGACGTTTCCAGCCGCGACGAGAAGAGCACGCGTCACATGTAATTTTATTCACGTTGCGAATACATGTCAATTACAAGAGAGGCTCTCGTAAACCAGGTTATTAATTTTCAGCTTTGCTCAGTTGCGCGACAGAAACGTCGATTGCCGGTGGGCTGTGTACTATATAAACATCAGGGAGAATCAATGAAATACATAATTAAATATAAAACTGTCTCGTGGCGCAGCTCGTCGTTGACAGTGTAATCTACACGAGGACATCGACGACTCTAATAACCAGCTCAACTCTATATACACACGACAGCTGCTCTTATTTACTCTTCGTCTCTCTTTCTCTCGGAAAAGAATTAGCTCGAAACGGAACACCATCCGATCGTCCGAGACGATATCCCCTTCGCGTCGATTTCCTATACACACTCACACACTCGCGTCAACACCCGTTTTTCCTTTTTATCGCTCGGCCTACTTAGCTTTTTACGCGATGTTTAATTCAACTTTTTCCCCCTCGCGCGTAACGCAAAACGTATACGCGTTAGAACGAAGAAGTTCTTTCTTCTTTATTGCGCTACGAATTTTCTGCTCCAGTATAATTTTGCTTTTAATTCGAGGAAAAAGATTGAAATCTCTCTCGCCCACTGTAAATGTAAAATTTAACTCTTTTCGTTCTCGCTGCGAATTTACGATCCTATCTGTGCGATATGCGTCGGACCCGGATTTGACGAGGTGCTTTCGAGAAGAATAATACATGCATCTCACAGCGATTGCATCCTTGCGCGAAGGAAATCCGTCTCGTAAACGCTCGATAGAGATCTGCATATATTCACCGCAACCTTTACAGATCTCGGTGCAATAAAAGTTTATTGCGATATTATATCCAAATTCACGACGTCATATCCGCGAAATCCCTGCGCCATTAACGTCGATATACGCATCTCGACGTGTACACATAGATAGTAGCTTTGTACACACGTATACCTTCTCCGATCGAAAGCACACACGATTCGAACTTTTACACCGTTCGCTCGCGCTGTTTCGCGCTCCGCTGGTTCGAAAGCTCTCGTTATACCCTGTGTGTCTCGAGCTTTCAATTTACGTTCTTCTTATACGTATACGCCTTTGTTGCGGCGCTCGTTTTTATTCTTCTTTCTCCTCTGCGGTTGGATAAATACGACGTCTTTTAATCTGCTCGGAGTTCAGGGGACACGACTTTCAAAGCGTGCATATTTAATTGTCATCGAAATCGCGAGAGACGGAGAAATTTGTTTAGATACGGTTCTTCCGCGTCACTGACGCATCTTTAATTAAAAGCGCTCTCTTATTCTACTAGAGCTATCTATCTCTCTGTATATATTTATACGCATTTCTCGATGCACCACCGACGGAAATGGAGAGCCGTCGTTGCCGCGGAAGAGATGGAAAGCTTCTCTTATTTCGTTGTTATCAAAATATCTTCGAGTTTGTCGGCTTTTAATTGAAGGCCTCGTCGTCGTCGTCGTCGTCGTCGTCGTCGTTGAGAGGAGAGCAACTGTATATACATACCCGTCAGAGAATCGTGGTATATTTTATTTTAACGCTTTCATCCAGATTTCGCCGTCTTTTTCATCTTTCTCTCTTTCTTTCTCCTCGTCTTTGCACTTTACACTTTTTATGCAGGTATACGACACGACGAGAAGTTTTCAGAACCTCGAGTTGTTGAAAAGCCTGCGTCGTCGTCGAGGCCGCGATGCAGATTGCATGAATACGACTATTACGCGCGAGCAAGGTATAAAATTGAATAAACAAGAAAATAATCAGAATTTTTTTCTCTCCATTATCTCTTTGTCTAGGCACGAGCCAGCTGTGCTGGAGTATTATTCATAGTTCACAGAAGAGATGCTTTGTTTAGTTTTAATGTATACGCGCTGCGCTAAATATGATATTGTTTAGCGAGTATATTATTATACAGACAGCCGGAAGCTTCGCTGAGTAATTTCATGAAATATCGAAGTAGCGTCAGGAATCGGGCTTCGTTGGGAAAAATTGAAAAAGCCGATATTTGCTGGCGGATTGATTCCGCGAAAACTGCGTAATGCGTTCGATCATGTCAGGGGAGTATACGGCACAACAGCAGCAGCAGCAGCGGCAGCAACGACCTCCTGGGAAATTCGGACCACAGCCGTGCGGCAGATCGATCGACTCGATTAACAAAGCACGTCGCTGCCACACGGCCGTTTTTTCTCTACCCCTGTCTCTCCCCTTGGAAAATTTACAACGCAATCGCAATCGCTATATACCTGTGTCTGTTTCTCAGTATATGTTGACATGTAAATTTGGCCTCGAAGCTCCAGCTTGTAGTAGTAGTCGAAATCGCGCGATGGAGGAAAAGGTCGGGATTCGCGTGCTAATGTGTGTTTTTGTAGGTGGCTGCGTGCTTTTATACGATGGGGGTTTACCGAGAGTTTTACAAAGAATTCGGGGAGAAAATTCGGTTTTCTCGAAAACCAACGTTACTTCAACTGATTAAAGTCAAGCGTCCATAAAGTTCTCCGATTATCTCGGCTAATTCTCGGACTATTATTTACACTGGCGATACACGCCTCGTAAAGCCAACCCTCGCCTGCAGAGCAGCTACTTACACATACACACACACACACACACTCCTCATGATACTCATCGCCGCAGGTCCCTATCCCGCAAGCAGCCGTCGAAACTAGTTAATCGTCTCCAACGAGACATACGTCGTCCGTATACGCCAAGGGCGAAGCTTCTTCCTTCCGGCAGCATCGAGAGAAAAGAGCGTGAGAATAGCCGAGCGCTGGCCTAATTACGGGCAAGAGGGGCTATAAAAATCCCTGCTTTATGGGGTGCGCGCGAAAGAGCCGGAAGGAAGCCTATTCGTCTCTAGCGCGGCGGTAGTATACCACTGCGCAAAAAGCTGCTGGCGATTGCCGGCGCTAATTACGAAAGGCGACTCTGGTCCCGACGTGTGTGCTTTCGAGTGAGCTTCTTTGGGAGAACGCGTGTGTATGTGTGTGTGTGTGTGTTGACTCGCGCTTTTTTTGCGATGTTTGGTCCTCGTTAAGAGTCGCGTGGGGCTCACATTTGTTTTGCCGGAAATAGATGCGAGGCTTTTAAAGCCTTTGAATTCGGGAGTTGGATTTTGCTAATTGCAAGGATTCGAGTTTACGTATTTGTAGTTTTGTTTTGTTTGCGCGAGTAGAGTAACGGCTGGCTATATGGGTAGACGGATATACTATAACTGCTGATTCAGTGTCACTTTTCGTACACGCGCGCGTAAACTTGAAATAAGCTAATTAATCCACACGTGTATATATGTTTCTATCATTTTAATGAAATGATTATAAGCTTCGCCAACGGTTACGACTCGTGCTCAAATGCACAATTCTGCTTTGAAAGAATGAGCCTCGGCTCTCCTTCTCTTCAAAGAAGAGTCCATTTTGTATGTTGTTGCCGAAGCATGAGCAGTTCAAGCAGTAGGCTTAACACGGCAGTTTTGGCATGAATGGCACAGCTCTATATATACATTTTATACGCAGATCATGATGATGAAAGGGATAGATACCTTTGCGCCACCTATGTTCGCTGACCAGAGATTAGAGGCCTAGAAATAAGATGAAGCAGCGGAGAAAATCGAGCCAGTCCAAAACTATAGTATATACGCGACTTTTCAGGCTTTCTTGTGCTGAGGTTCTAATTTAAGATTTTCAGTGTGCTACGTTTTTGAGTAAGAGAATTTTGTACCGAAGCATTTGACGCATTACACCGAAGAAATACTAAAAAATGAAAGACTTAAAAAAAAAAAAAGGGAAACACAAGCGTGCAAAATAAGAGCAGGTAAAAAAGGCAGTCACGTTAAACGCAAGTCAAAGCAGGACCAGCACAGAGCAGAGAATTATAGACTCCAGTAGCAGCAAGTGAAAGCGCCCAGTCGTATAGTAAGCTCCTCCGCTTCGATTCGCCCTGACGACGAGAGCGTCGGCTATACCCTCTTCTACTCTCTACTCAAAGGCTCTGCACGCAATACGCTCTCGCCAGAATCCGACGCGCTTCCCTCTCGCTCGACTGATATTCGAGCGGCGAACTTCCTTTTTCTCTCTCTCTTTTTCCTCCTTTTTTTAATAAGATCGTCTACTAGCATTCTCGACGTCTGATATATAAACTTTGTAATTACGCGGAGGCCGGATGATCATTTTACCGGTGCGGTGTTTGAATAGGCGCGTCGTCTTCTCTCTCTCTCTCTCTCTCTCTCTCTCTCTTATATACAGTTTGTTTTTGAGGAGAGCTTTCTCTCTCCGCAGGGCTCTTTTCGCTAATATTTGCGCGGAAGTTCGTCGGAAAAGGCGAGGTCCTTCGGTTACTCGTGCGGTAGACGATGATAGATATGCCACAGGAATAATAAGGCCGTTTTGAGAAACCGAATAGAGTCAGCTCTCGCTATTGCGGAACACAGTTTATATATTCTGATTGAATGATTTTGCCTAATGAAAAAAGTTCTCGGAATGTTACATCACGGCCCCCAAGGAAGGTCCTTAATTTCCTGCACTATCAAGACATCAAATCCTGAACGGTATCTCCCGCCGTGAAACTATACATCCTTCATCCCCGGAAACTTCTCAGCGGTGGGTCGCGTATAGCAGCTGTATAGTATATACAGTATAGCTCCTGGAATCCGATGCACTACTGTGCAACGGCGTCGCTGCGCTTAAGAATTCGCGAGCGTGCAAAACAAACGCTCGCCGTCGTGCCGTGCAATCGAAATTATACTTCCCGCGGGCTGTATATATATATATTCAGGGTACGAAAGACCGATCGAAACTCTTAAGTCTTAGTCTCTGCGGTGTGAGCGGGCTATTATTAAGCCAGGGCGAAGCGCGTGGTGATTTAGAACGAGTTAGTTTCTTCTTCTTCTTCTTCGTCTTCTTCTTCTGCTTCCTTGTCGTCGCTGCGCTTTCGTGGCTTGATATCTGGTTGATTTTTGAAGTGCGCATAAAGCGAGTTCGATATCTATTTTCGCGGAATACTGCTTTCGTTATTGAAAACGTATTTCCCAGTTATATAACACAATCCTGACCCACTTTTTCTCGCTTCCCCTGGCATAGCGGACGTGTAAAAACGGAGCGTTTACAAGTGTGTTAAAAATTTGCCTCGTGCGCGTATACGGGAAAATTGAATTCGATGAAAAAAGAGAGAGGAAGCGTGTCTAAAAACGGCAAAGCTCTGTTTGAAAGATACGGCAAATGAAGCTGCCGCTCTCGTCGCGTATATGCAAAGACTAATCGAGTAAGCGCTTTATTTGCTCGCGAAATAAAGCTAGTTTCTGGGATTTATACGCTGAATTGAGGAGTAGCAGCGTCGTCGCGTTGTAAATCAATTTTTACTCGACGCTCCTGTGCGACTCGTAAACGTATTTTCTCTAATTACCCGAGATTTATTCCGTAGAGAGAGAGAGAGAGAGAGAGAGAAAGGGGATATAGGTTTAATTGCGTCTAACGAGCCTGGTGCTATATAAGGCGTCTAATAAATAAAGCTTAGAATTGCATATACGTGTAGCAGAGAAGGCTATAGTGTGTACGGTTAGAATTTCGTGTACGAGCTTTTCAATTTAGTCGGAGGGTAATTAGCTGCTGTTTGCCTTTTAGTAAAGAGAGGTAGAGAGAGAGAGAGCTTAACGTTAAACGTCGCATTTTTCTTGATCATTCCGCAGTCGTTGATGATGATTCTATTAGGGCGTTGTAGTCCCAGGGAAACGTGTTACTTTTTACTGTTATCTTCACGAGGAAAATAAATTAACTAATTTTGCTTATGAAAACTGTTTTAACGCGAGAATCGAAGGGCGTATCAGAAAAACAAAGAGTCTTCGTTTCTGCACTAGATCACAAAGGAGTCGTGTCTCACAGTACTCGGCTTATTCTACTCGCCGGCAATCGATATCGACCTTATTATTCCATCATCTTTAGCCGAGTTTCTCCCGCTAGTACTTCTAAGGCGCGTCTCCGATTGTGCAGGTCACGAAGTCTTCCTCTTTCTCTCTTGAAATGAGATGTTCTATACGACCGCTTTTTATTGCGCACAAGATGAAAATAGCCCCTCTCTTTAAATTTAGTCGATAGAACCTCACCCTGACGCTGTGTTCCTCGAAAGCCCACTTATCCACCCACCTTCGCGATGAATCACAGATGTAGGTATATACAGGTGTTAAAGAATATACTACTCAGCAAGAAACAAGCGTGGGCGAGACATTTTCTTTAAACTAAAAGTAGTATTTCGAGATTGATGAAAGAAAAGCGCAATTATGAGCTCGCCGCCAGAGCGTGAAATGGACAAAGAAACAAGATACGCTTTGCTAAGCTCTAGAGGATCAAAAAAGTTTTGGACTGGTCTTTTCCTTACCCATTGAACTTACTCCGACACTTTAGTTTCTGACTAGTAAATATAGGTGGCGCGTAGGTATGATTTCATATACCTCATCCCAATCTTCGCGTAGAATGTATTTATATAGAGGTGGGCTACTTATGTCAAAACTGCAGCGTTTTGTTCAGCCCGCTGCTTGAGCCACTCATGCTTTAACTGCTTGATTTTTTATCTAACCATATTTAGATTTGAAAAGGTGAGAGTAGAGTTAAGATTCCTCTCCATATTGTAAAAAATATAAAATTCCGCATACTCATAGTGGCAAACTCCAATTGCATAAAATCTTTGAAAAGTTACTTTGAAAAATAGAACAAAGCACTGCAGGATTATAATACAAACTGCCGATAGACACAGTAGCCTTCGCGGTCGAACACAAAACTACGTAGGTAGTGTACTGTCTCGAGATAAAAGCGTTCCACCGCGAAAACTTTTCCGCGAGTTCCACTTCGGTCGTGCTGCCCAATCGTCACTCCCGCAGAGAGAAAGAAAGAAAAAAGAAAAGCCTCGCGGGAAAAAATTTATCTCGGGCAATAAAACTTTTCAGCCGTGCCTTGTCCGAACAATGGAAGAAAGAGCTCGAAACTTTGCTTCGCAATGCAGCCCATCAGATGCAAAAATCTCGCTTGTATGTGTTTACATTACTGTGTACATCGCTGGCGATTATTATCTTACGCTACGGTGACGTTAGCTATTCCGCGGCGAAGAGAAAATGGAACGAAATTAGAGGGTATGTATGCGGCTTGCAAATATAGGAAACTTGTGCGGGACTCGATAGTCTCGTTATCTCCTTCTCGAAATGCAGTCGCGCTGGCTATTGTCCCGCTTCGACGAGGAGCAACGAGTGCAAGTTTAGTTTAGCGGTTTGTAGCTTTCAGCGTAGACGGTTATACAGTGAGCTTTTTATTAATTAAATAACGAATATTTTTAATTACAATTTTCAATCAAGAGTCGTAATGGCAGTTAATTGATCGATCGTCACGATAAGCGCGTGATTTAATGAAAAACGCGCGGATTTTACAGTCTGAGGAGTAGGTTAAAATGAATCGTTTTATATTATACATCATATATGCGCAGCTTTATCCGATGCGCGAGTGCACATTGTCCGCCTCCATCGACGTGCTCCGATCATACCGACATACATTATTTCGACACTATATAAACGTCATTTGCGTGAAAATAGAACTGACGCATTGCTGCATTTGCTTCTCCCCCGCCGGATTATATTGTCGCGTTATATCAATTATTTATCAGTGGTACGTTACATATAACGCCGAGATTAATAAACGCGAGTATCGACGTAATAAATACCGTATATATATTTGCGAGCCTGTACATCATTCGTGCTTTTATTTTATTTTTAACGACTACCTCATATTTTTCAAATATTAATTCAAATACGAAGCTGTTAACGTGGGCGTAAAATTCAAAAATTCCTCGAATAATGCGCAGTTCAGCGCGAGGAAATAATTAATACGTGGAGACGCCCTCGTTAATTCTTCTCGGCTAGTGGCAAAACTGAAGGGAGTTAACTCCTCTTTATTAATTATACAACGCCGTGCGGTAATTCATCAAAAATTCTTGCAGCTACGCGTCGACTCGTATACAGAAGAGTAAAAGAGAAAATAGTATATGTACCTTTTCTATGAAAAAACGATGACTCGCCGAAAGAATTACGAACCAAGCCCCTCAAACGCAGAGTCGAACTTTCTGGCTTTGTGTATAGGCTATTTAAAACACTTTCCTATGCACAAAGTATTTACCCGTTCCCATCCGCGAGCGCCTGCGGAATAGTATAGACTCGATTACAAAGCGATGAGGTTCTGCGAGGGTAATTATGCCGAGGACCAAATGCTCGTAAATTTATTTCGCGGTGTCGTGTCGATGAATTTCTCGACTACTCAGTGCCGTAGAGAATAATACCAAGTTAACGGTCTTTTTTTACTCGAATCGATCCCGGAAGGTTGTATTTTTATTTCACCCCATTTTCCGCCCAAAAATTTAGAGAGCGTGTATAAAAACAGGCAGAGATTTATTCGAAACTTTCGAAATTCATTCAAAGTCGGGCGTATACAGTGTACATGTGGCTGAATGGGCGAGAACGACTATTTATTCGCTCTCGCCAACGGCGCAAAATTGTGCAGCATTTTAATCCAACGCCCGTCGCGGTCGGTCCAAAGTTAAGAATAACTCCGTAAATTTCGCCGACACATACATATATAGTGTATACAGAGAGAGCCGTATCTCAACGAACTCGGTAATTTCAGACTCGGTAAAATCGAGCCAATCAATCACTCTCAAAACTATTCGCATACGCCCATATACGCTGCACACCCTAATATATCCCAATCAGCTTCTCCGCATATACGCGCCCAAAGCGCTATAAGCGTACCTCCTCTATATAACTAGATTAGCTTCAGCTGTGCGTAGAATCAAAATTCCCCGCATATCGCTTCTATGTATACTCGGAATCCTATAAAACCGTCGGCAACCGTGCGCGGCGGAACCATAATTTCATTCGATTTTCCCGACGAGCGCGCAAACAGCCCTCGACGAGGAGAAACAATAGGCCGCTTGTTATCGCTGTCGGCTGCTTTTTTTTTTGTTGTTTTCATAGCGATGTATAGAGAGGTCGGAAAAACGACAACGAGGGGTTAACGTTGTTATTTTCGCTGGCTCGAAAAATAAAAGAAGAGCCCGCGCTATAGCTCGTAAAGAACTTCCGGGTGGCCAGTCGTGTGGTACGTACCGCGTGTGTGCAGAGCAAAAAATTGGCTGATAAAAGCCGGCATATAGGTGTGTTTAATCGCGAGTTTCGAGCAGTACTGTTTATAAATACACTTGAAATCACGCAGAGCACTACTAATATATAACATCGCAGCGCTCATCAGCAAACTCCGAGAGCCGCAATTAAAGCGTAGTCGCGCGCGGGCATATAACCCTTCCGCGTAGCCCTACAGCACTCTAAAACTAAGCGTCCTTTCGGGAATAACGGCCTCTGGCTCTTAATGGCCGCGAGCCTCGCTCCAGAAATTCTCTTCTCTGCGCTGTACACATGTCAGGCCGAAAATAGCTCGGAAGGAAGGAAGGAAGTAGGTAGGTCGTTGCAAGCTCTCGTGTATATATGTATATTGTATACGTGTGTGTGTGTGTGTGTGTGTGTGTGAGTTGACACAGCGATTATCGGGTTCTCCGGCTTTGTGCAGTGCCTGCTCTCGCGGCTCTAAATTATTTCCATGACACACGCGACGCGAGACGTTATTGGGAATTTACGAGGACTATGTGAAATCGCTGTCCGCCAATCTCTCTGCGCTGCAGTCGGTGTGATTAGATCGATTAAGAAGTGTCGGAGTCAAGGCTAAAGTTCGTTTATTAATTTTTAACGCGGCTAACTTCGACGTCGACGAAGGGCTGCGGATTATTAGTGTGTCTTCGGAAAAGTCTCCCGGAAACCTTCATATTTTTCCAAAGTTTCGACGCGATAAACTTCGGTAATTGACGCGGCGGTTAATATCGTCAGCCGCCGTCACGACTTTCGAAGGATCTGATGTATATATAGCCAGCGGAGGAAAATAAACAAGCCATCAGTAATCAGGCAAAATCAAGAAAGACTCTGATGTAGCAGCATCAGTAGTAACTCGTCAATATTAATAAATTCCCAGTAGGAGCGGAAATTTTTTCTCTTTCCGTAGCAGCCACTCTAATTTCGCTCTCTGGACGCATGAGCGCACTCGCGTCGGGTATTCCAGGAATATAACGCTCCTCTCTCCCTCCCACGAGATTAATTTGTTTGCAGAAAGGCTCTCGATTCTTTTAGCGCACTGTGTGCAGGCTATTTTCAAAACGAAAACACACATTTACCAGCCGCACTGTGGCTTAATGGGCTACGAGGAAAGAAAAATATTTGCGCGATTTTGAATTGCGCGCACGCTGAAAATATAACGCGCTTATACGCGTCGTCCCTCCTTCGTGTTTTCGTTCTTAGGTCATCGGGTCAATTATAGATGTTTTTCATACCGCCTTTTTTCCGTCTCTTGGGAAAAGTGTGTACGTTCTTCTGACCTTGACTGTCATTTCATGAATGTTGAAGCAACGCTTTTTATTACGAGCGTCTTGCTCTTGTTAAAAATGCAGGCGCGACTGAATCGGGAGCAATTGTAAATAAAATTCCCACTCATCTCCGTGAATTAAACAGAGGAGCGGGGAAGAAAAAAAACAGAAAGAGAATAGGCAGTGCAGACGTATGCATAATAGACGCCAAACGAGGATTCGGGTCTGCGTATGAATTTTTCATGCATCACCGACTACTGCTCCGTGTAATGGCTTTTCTCTCTCTCTCACTCTTCGGTCGCTTTCCATTTCGACGCGTCGGTAAGGATGCAGGTATGCTCATCTACGCGCGGAAATTCGCCTATGAAAGATAGATCCGGTTGGATGAGATTATCCGGCGATACGGTATTAAAGATTCGCGGAGGTACGCGTGCAGGCAACCTGGATTTCAATTTTTAAAGTTAATTTTTAAGTACGTTCGTTCGTATCCGACTGATCGGCTTAATTTCTCGACCTAATCACTCGATGACACTCTCAAAAATTTAAAGACCCTTTTTTCGCAAGAGGCATGAATCACAGCGCAGCAGAGCTTTATATTATTTATCAAACCCAGTCGAATCGATGCTTCCGTCAAATAAATCAAAATTTCAGCACCTACTCGGCCTTGCGATCACATTAGTCTCCGCACCATTGGCCCTATCGATTCTTCCCAGATAGCTTCCCTCGATTTTTTTCCTCAAAAGTCCGAGTCGTCGTGCGTGAAACAAAATCAATTTGCAGCTTGCAGTCGCCAATCTTCATGTTGTCTTCGACCTACTCTCTTCCATATAGTATACATGCACAAAAGGAGAAGGAATCTTTAGGAGAGAAAGAGAGGGAAAATAAATGACCTGTAGTGGGACTAGCTCGTGACCCAGGACTCCTTTGAGCGTTTTTCCGCAGCTATACGACAAAGCTCGTTTGATGTGTGCAGAGACGCCGCCCACGTGTGCACCTATACCTAGAGCATAGTAGGGAGAGCTAGATGCATTGCGTATGTGTACGGGTAAAACCGAAGCAGGAGAGGGATATAAAACGTCCAAATCCCTTGGTGCTAAACGTACAACGGTTTCCTGCGCATATTCTTGCGACGCCGCTGCTTTTACGCGCGAGCCGAGGCTTTTGTTGAATAAAACGCGACGACGCTGCCTCGTCCCTTTTTTACATGCTTCTATAGGGTTTTATGTCGCTTTTGTCTGCGAGTGTCATTGAAAATTTGAGTCAATAGGCGCAATAGAGCGTATATTACACGGGAAACTCAAACGAAATACAGAGAGAGAATCCGAATCGCTGAAAAGTACAATAAAACTTTCAAGCGGATTCGGCGCTTCCAGTCTATCGCGCTAAGCTCGTCCGAGAAAGGCATCAACTTTGAATCTTGCAAATCTCGTCGACGAGCTGTATATTCTCCTTTCGGAGCGGACCCGTGCTGGCTCGTTATATGCGATTATCCATAGCGCAATAATTATACGGAAAAGTTCGGCGAGTGCATGAAATAATGAATGTCAATGAGGGAGAGACTCGAGTTTGGAGAGTCCGCTTGAGAGAAGTTGCGCGGCCACGTGTACGTTCACGTTTCGAGGAAAATAACGAGTGGATTCATTATAAAATCGAGACATCTGTTATTTTCATTATTTCCCCCGGAGTGGAAGAAAACTCTCGTCGTTAAAAAGAACACTTCTCAGTATTTTATCTTCGTCGACAAGTGTCAAGCCCGTCCCACTGATCAAACTCGAAGAAGCATAATTGAACATCTTCGTGTATATACACATCGTTGTTATTAATTTCATCTAATGTTAGACACGGAGAAGCTATATAGCGAGAGCCGACAATAAGGGAAACTCAAGGCCGTAATTAGCCATAGAGCGAGGGCTGCAATAGCGTCAAGGTAATTAATAGTGGCCTCTTCGATAATAACGCCTGCTTGAGAGAACCTGCTGCTGTGTGCTGCTGCGAGCAATTAGTTGCGGCTTTGCTTCGCGCGCTACAGCAGACGATGCGCTCTCGAGCCTATTTGCCAAGTCGGCGCGCGTTTGTGTGTTGTATTATAGTATAAGCGCTGAGGCTGCTGCAGCTTCGAGTTATATAAATTATCAATTGATGCTGCGGTGGTGGTTCTAATCGATTTGAATTGTTTCGCCGTTGCAATATAAGCTTCCGACGCTGTTTATCGTTGCGGTGAAGGGTTTATTAATTGCGGATGCTTGCGGTTGATATGCATCGCGAGAGAGATTGTGCGAATTATATGGACTCGAGTGTGACTTTTACGAGGTTACTGCGCTGCACGAGTGTGTTTCCGAGGTACGAGATTGAATGGAAGTTTCTAAATCGATCGAACCCCGAGAGCTGATGAAATCTGAGCGTCGCAAATGTTAGTAAGTAGTAGATTTCAGTCTCAGCAGAGAGATTCGCTATCGCTGAGAAGGTGTGAACTCGTCGGGACCTTACGGATAAAGTTTCGAGGCCTGCGACTGTACACATGCGCTGCGAAAATCGATCCTCGCCGTCTGCGCTATAAACTCGTTTCGACGGCAATCTTCCGAAACGGCCGCATCATGCACACACACGCTCGTGTGTGTGTATGTGTGTCTATCGTGGGCGTATAAACGCGTTACGTAGCCAGATTACACGATTACATCAAGTATATAACGGTCTCGGCTGCGGTCATCCTCGTTCCTCTTTCCTCTCTCTCTTTCTCTCTCTCACAGCCAAGGGTGTCGAAAGGATTTTTCGGCCGTAGAGCTCGATAAGAGGATTAATTCGGGGACAGATAGCTTGCGTGTGGTTTATGCATAATTTTAGCTCGGCCAGATAAAAGTCGAGGGTTATATACATTTTAGAACGAGGCTCTTTCGAGAATTCGAAATATATAGATGCCTTCCGTGGGACGCGATCGATGCACGTGGCAAAGTAGTAACGGACGAGATGATAAGGCAGCTGCGCCTCGATTTTTGCTCGTGCTATATGTAAACCGAGATCTAAACAGCTCCTCTCAATTTTTCTTATTTACGCGCGCTACCCGATAAAAATTCCAGGCGCGCTGAGAGAAAACAATGCCTTACGCCGATAAAAAAGTAATTTCCGCGAAAACGGTTTATGACGCACATCGCCTGACGATTTTTTCCCTCGTTTATAATGTATAACAGCGTAGTAGTGCGCGAGCTTAATCTCATTAGGAACGATTGGCGCTCTGCAGTAGATGCCTTTTAATTAACACACATCTGCAGAGAGATGTACGTGTATGTGAGTATGTGTAGCGCAGAATGCAAACTCTCAAGCTTTCGTTTATTTTCATATACGCGAGTCTGCCCCGGCGGATGATTGAAGTCGGCCAGGAAATCAGACTCGCAGTCTCGCGCGCGTTTAATCATCGACTGCACACATCGGCTGCTGACTCTCTTTCGCATTCATTCGCTGCTCTCGTTTGGCATACCTGCGCTGCTGCTACTGCTGCTAAGTATCGTGCATATGCAGGCGGTTTATTCATCCCTCGATCATATATATGCATGATTCGCGTGATTGATTTTTATACATCCGCGCTGTTCGAACGAATTCGATCGATACGTGATTATCCATATTTATGCTTTCCGTCGCGTCGACTCGGAAAACTCGAAGACACCGAGAGAGAGAGAGAGAGAGAGAGAGAGAGAGCTGCTTACCTTCGACGTGTCCCTTATTTAAAAATATCTCTACACGCATAAAGTAGCTTCGTTATTATACGCTCGATCGTGGCTCAAAGAGCACGTCGTTGTTCTCGCTCCCTCTGTGGTATACACAAGCGCGTTCACCTATTCTACGCAGCAGCCGACGTTATGTAAGTGATACCGGCCGTGTGTGAGAGCTTATATACATGCGTGGATAACTAATGGAGCCGCTTAGCTGCGATGGAAGCAGATGGGGAGTGGAGATACGTGAGGAGGGATACGCATATATAGGAAGAGGCAGTTTATTTTTATTTTTATGTATAGAACAGGATTAGTCGTGTCAATGCTCTGGTTCGAGGGTACATGCAAATGGCCGCTTTCTTTGTATTTGGCTTGTGTTTTTGCATTTTTTACGCGAACGACGGAGGGGCCAACGTCGTTGTTATCGATTCCTGCTCGAGGGCAGATTGTAAATTTAAACGCATATCCCTTTGAGCTCGTACTTACCAATATTAGTAATAATAATGGTGTCTCTATAATGGTTAAACATCTTAGCATGAGCGGCAGAAGCAGCAGGCCAAACAATAAGCAGTTCTGGCATAGATGGCACACCCTATAAATACATTCTGCGTGCATATTGTTATGAGTTAGATGGAAAAGAGCCTATGCGCCACCTATGTTCACCTACTAGAGTCACGGAGAGTTTAGCCGGTGACTAAAGAGTCAGTCCAAAACTGCTTTGTTTTGATAATTGATATCGCTCTAGCGGTCGAATCACACGTTGAAAATTGAGTTTAGATCGTACTCCAAGCTTCAATTTTTGATTTAAAAAGGTCGAGAAGGTCGAGATTCCCACGACAATAATATTTAACAAAATACACCCCTTGTTATCATATTTACTCAATTTTCACTTTTTGAGTTTAGGAATTCGAACAATCGCAGACATTGTGCGATAAAACAGCCAATCAGAGGACAAATATAATGATTGCCATGTCTTTTTTATATAAAAACATAAAGCCACGAAATTACGCAAAACCATCGCTCGAGCTTCAGGAAACAAGATAACTCGAGAGGCGCGGCGTCTAAAAAGAGCCTCGCAGTATACAGCGCATAATGCAGGCTTTTGGCAAGCGCACTAGGCGCTCCTTTACCACATCGCACACAGCTGAGAAGGGGCATATATACCTACTACCCCCCTCGCGTATAATCGTGGCAACGGCGGCGGCGTCCGAGATAACGGCCACACAGCATCCGAGCGCGCAAACGAAGAGGATAGAAGCTCCTCGAACACACATCGCACGTACCTATAATGTACCTAATACCTACGCCCTAGACCAAGCGATTACAGGGTAATGTAGTTCCGCCTCCGTCTGGCCTGGATTATGTTAACGAGGATTACGGCTACACACTCGAACTTTAACGGATCGGAGCCGTCATTATCGTCGAATGCAAGCGCGCACGCTGCACACACACGCTCGCAAATAATTAGCGGAATTGCCTCACGTCGGCGTCATCAGAGAAAGGGAGGACTGACAACTGTCCGCGCTCATCAGAGACCGCTGCCGCGTAAACACGTACGTGTATACATACACGGCGACGATGTCGTATACACGCGTGTGTATTAGAGAGAGAGAAAAGGGGATAGAGCTTATTCCGCCTAACGTAATCCGCTGCTACATTCCTGCAGGCCGGCCATAATTTATAGGAACAATATTCGCTCGACCGCAGTCGCAGCGCGCGGCGACGCCGGCCAAGAGAGCACAATCCGCCAGGAGCCACGGAATTAGCCGTCCGATGTGCTCTGCGGCTCTCTCTCTCTCTCTCCCTGGTGTGTGTATGCTATACCGATAATAAATAACCCCTGGGGAGATTGCAGCCTTGCATATATGCGTGCGTGAGACTAGTTTTTCGATAATTACAAGGAGAGTGCATTTTCCCGCGTTAATAGTTCCTCGTATAAACGCAGTCCGTTACAAAGAGACCCGCCGTCGTTTGTATATAACACGATATACGCTTTGCGCAAACTTGATAGTACGGCCTTGCGAATTTTTCGATCGCGCTGAAATTTTAATTAAAATAACTTTGGCTGTATATTTTTTTTTCGAGAAAAATGAGTATTTTAAATTCCCTGGATATATACCGGTTCGGGAATTTGACAAAGTTGCCGTGCTGTTGCGGCTCGCGCATGTAATAAAAGCGACTCGCTTTTTCGAGTTGGGATAGTGCGCGGGTAGTTTAAATCGAATTTAATTTTAAAGTTAATATCATACACGGCAAATATGCGCAATTAGGGCGAGGTTACACCAGACTCGTCTACTCTTTGTGTGTGCCGGGTATATGAGGTTACTAAGGTAATTACGCTTGTTGACCGTTGTAATACTTTCAAAGGGATGATGTGTAAGCGATAATTTAATTTGTACGTATAGCAAATAGCGACTTATTATTCTGGGGAATAAGAATACGGGAACATCAGCAAATTTATATAATATAGTAACCGAATTTTAAATTAATCGCAATTCAGCATAAGAGAAATACCTATACACTTTCAGACTAGACATACACCCCTCGCTCAAAAAAAATTAATTGCTATCGCTCAGCGCATCCCATCGTCGCACTCTCGCTACTCCTTGGTAAAGACGCGTCGCTTGCCACGTTGGCACAGCGCACTTAGCAAAATGAGGCAAGGTGCCAGCACCTATGCTCCTCGACGCGCTCGAGACCCGACGCCGGTAATGCTACATTATACCAGTAGGCGTGCATTACGTTCCCTCCGCTCCTTTCGCCGTATCTATACATATACCTATATCTGTGTGCATACACCGGTACAATCAGTCATCCGAATACCTCTGCAGACGGGCATATATATATCCGTCATTCAGCGGATCGGGAGAAAACCCATACCAGTTTCGTATATATATGCGCTATGTATAGCTGTAAGCTATTGTCCGCTGTTTTCGGGGCGACGGTTTGCATATTTTCCCACACGCCGAGTTGGGAATGTATGGAATTTTCTATCGCTATTCTAAAAACATGAGAGCTGGGCTCTCTCCTCGCACGGATTTGCCTAATTTTCCCTTCACGCGTACAGCACACAAGCGTTTTCATTTCTAGGATGCGCAAACGCAAGCGAGTATAAATCATCGTTCATCGCGAGGCGAAGCGGCTAATTAAACGCGATGGACGAAGTAGACCCTCGGGTGCAATAATAAGCTCGATAAGTCTCGCATCGTAAATAATTTCGCCCTTCGCAACAAAGCCGTAAATATAAAGTATTAACAAACCGATGGTGCTATTATCGAAAGGGGAAACTTTTTTAATTAAACAAAGCCTCTCGATCGATCCGAAATCACCATAGCCATAAACACACGCGAAATAACAAACAAACAACCTACCACGTAACAAACCGCTTCTAGTTCAAACAAACTGCAGCGGGTTGAAACCGCGTTCCGGCACTTTGGATAGATCCTCTCAATTCCACGCTATATAGTATGTATATATGCGCTGGCTCTTTCTCTCTAAGCCTTCGTATATATTTTTGTCCAGAACAGGACGACAGAAGCGGCAAAACCGTATACCTACAACGAGTGTCTTTGTGTGCCGCGATAGCGTTTGTTTATCGAGAGATAGATATCGCCGAGGAGGCAATCACTGAGCTTTGTCACCTTTGAAATGAAACCTGTCCCTTTTTCCACAGTCGACCATTATTGTACAGATGGGCTCGCGAGCGAACGGGAAGTGAGTCGAGCTAAATCGAGCCAACCTCCCGACCCTCGTATATAGAAACTTCGTGTCTGCGAATTTTTTCATATTTTATTGTTGCGAGCTGTGGGAAAAACGACGATACGGTTATTCGATAATTCATCCGCCGTGCTGTTTTAATTTGATTGCGAGATATTCATCTTGGGACGAGCAAGCGGCGAATCCGATAGCAGGAAAGTACCGCTATATCGGTGTTGCACTTGGCGCGTGTGTATATTTGCATTTCGTTTTATTATTTTTTTCCATTTCCCAGTATCGAAACAAACATATAATAATTGACGCGCTTTTTTCTACGAACGCATCACACGTATATATGAGCTAAAAATCAATATTCAAACGCTTTTTTTTCAAAGTAAAACAAGCCGGTAATCAAGTTTGACGCAGCGTATTTACGATCGAAAAAAAAAAACACAAAGTCTGTAAGCCACTAATAACGACGCCTGCGGCAGCTTTCGATGAACTTTGTCAAAGTCGAAAAAAATGACAAAGTTATACACAGAGAAGCGCACAATAGATTTACGAGAAACGGCTGCTCCCTTTCTCTATGCAGTGTGCGCACCGAACTGCAAGTTAGCTTACGCTATATTAGCCCTACAGAACTATTACAGTGCGGCTCACAATGGCTACGCTACGTATGCGCATACAGTCGACGTAACTTTCACCAGCGTATTTTGAACGGCAAAAGCGTCAGAACTTTGGTCTACAACATTCGCTAATTGTTTCTTTTCGTTTGCAGTGACGCAGGAGAGACTGATCGCGACGATGGCGACGGAAGTGGCGAGACCGGCGCCGAGGCCTACTATGCCCACGATAACGCAGTCCAAGAGGCCTATACTTATTTACCCCACTGGTGAGTATATACATAGTCGATTGTTGTTTCGAGGGAACAATAGGGCGCGCAGAATGGAATCGAATCTCGAGTGTATAGCTCGATGGTAATGATGACGTTGGCTTTGCTTTGTGTGCAGTCTGCCGGATTGATCGGAAATTTCTGTAGTTAGCTTAATAGTTGGAACTGGCTGAGTCGTTGTTTTGTCGAAGCGAATACGTTTGCTTTGTATATATCAAAATGCTGCGATGCGGGTTACGAGATGAAGAGTAAATTCGTTATATATAACGTCGGATTTTCTCGGAAACGTTCTACGCAGTATAGCGTCATGCATTTTGCGGTTTGATTTATTTGCATCGCCAGAGGCATAGTCGATATGTATATATGCGCTCATCTGTCGAAATCAATAACGTTGGAAATCCGGCAAAAGTGCATATATAAACGCGTTAACCGCTCGAACAAAGTCAGAAGTGAGCAAACGTTGGTTTAAGTAGAAAATGCCGGGATACGGTTGGGCACGCAATCGACTAATTCCAAACTATTTTCCATCGCATTGTACGAGTTTAACTATTTGCCAACTGCTATAAAAAGTCAATTTTCCAACTCGGCGAATTTCCCCTGTATATCAATTATCTACCCCCCGCTCCTGACCCTGAACACACTCAAAGAGAGCCTCGCTGCGTAAGTGCATCGTTACGAGGGGCAATTCAGCCCGAAGTTATACTCAGCCAAGGCCTGAGGCACTGGTTTATTTCTGGCCTCCCGAAACTTACACATGCACCGTACTATTATCTCGATATCCCCCCCGGAGAGAAATAGCCCTACGTATATGTACCATAAACTCTCTCTCTCGGAAAAGACAAACGACGAGTCACATAATACACACACACACACACACACTCTCGCGCACACGGATCACGGAATTCAATAAAAGCGCAATCTCCCTAAAAGCAAAGTCTCGTCTGGGAGAGCCACAGATGTCCGGCAAATTGGGAAATATGTCGACTCGTAAAGCATCTAAAAAGCTCACGTTCAAGGTCGACCCTCTCTGTCCTCACCTCGAGCGCCGGTACTAAACTTCCGAGGCTCACGTACGTGTACCAGCTAGTATACTTTATACTTTCACGTAATACACACACGCGAGAAAAGCCATAACGGCGCTCGTTAGGAGCACGCGATATTTCGCCCTTACGCCGCGCGGTACCTACTACACCACTCAAAGGTCAATAGCGTGAACGTACATACACACGTATACATGTGTGCACCGTGAACCTTGACCCGCTCTGTCACCGGTTAATTTCCAATGCAGATGCACCGATCTCATAGCCCTTCGTGTTGTTGGTAAGTAGCCGAGTAGTTGCTGAATAATTAAAATTTTCCCGCCTCAAGGCTCGAGAAGCCGGAGGCACTGCAACCGGCCGATAAACGCGCTCTTGACGATTCACTGCCTTGCACTTGACATTGTGTGTGTATTATATATATAGCAGCCGTGCAAGATGCCTATCCGATGGAGTGGAATTTCCGGAGCAAGATGTTTCAGCAAAGGATTTTTCGCGTGGGCGGTACGACGGAGAATAATTGAATTTTAACGTTTCACCTTGCACTGAAAATTTATGAAAGGGTGATAAGGCGCACGTGTATGCGCCTTGAACTTTTATGGACGAGCTTTTATTGAAAGCACGATTCTGGAAATACCCATTACGTTGAAAATTTAATGTTTCGCGAGTAATTATTCAAGACCGGATCCGTTTTTGGTATAATTATAATGCACACAGTGAGAAGCGCGGCCGAGATAATTTTAACGAGCTCTGTTATTGTTCGCGAAATTAATACGTTACAAGAGTCTATACGAAAGTGCGCTTCGAATGGAGCCCAGCATAAATTATTTTACATCGTCCCGTATTCAACGGTATACAATACGTTACAACAAAAAACACTGAAAAAAAATTTTCCCTCGATTGAAAATTATTTTACCGCAAGCTTTTTTCCCGAAAGACCCCGAAGAAAGGGGTAACGAGCTGCGCAGCAGCCGCACAATTTTCATCCTCGCAGTAGCTTAAAAAAATGCCCCATTATGTAGATCCGTCGCAGCCACGCAACCCACGTCGTCGTCGTCGCGTATAGGCAAAAGAATCCGCAACGCGAAGAAGATTTCCAGCCGCTAGAGATTCCAACTATTTCGAGGAATCCCCACATTTCCCCGCCGCAAATGGCATCCGAAGATCGCGGAAGGTTCGGCGTGGCGCTTTCTTAGGAAAAACTCGCCAGATAGTCGTATTTATACAATCCGGCGTGCGGTCTGTTTGTTTTGCAATTAGGCGCGCTTTCGCAGTGAATTTGAATATTCGCGGGCTTTTTTCAATACAATCTTGTATTACAATATTGTATAGCGGTAAAGTCGTGAAATAAAATACATCCTTTTCGGGCGTGAATTTACTCGACACACAGCTCGTTAGGAATCAGCAGCTAATAGCGTCTGTCACGCGGTGCCGGGGAGCAAACACACCGCGGTAGAAGCTCTAACGACGACGTTTCACCAAAGCAGCTTCTCTCCTCTCTTACTCTTACTCCAAAAAGACAGCATCAACCGCTAATTTATTTTCCTCGCGGAGAGTGTCGCCGGCAGGCGAAAGGCGCGGTGGTTTTCATCATCCGCGACAAATTGTGAAACCCAGTCACGCCGCTGCTGCTGTCGGCAATTTTTTGCGGCGCGAGTTATTGACAGGTGCCCTTTTTTTTATCTCCACGGTAAACTCAATTGCCTCCTGCGTATAGATATATATCCATAGCAACGGGGGAAGTATAGAGGAAGAGTGATAAGCGCCGATCAATTAGAGCGTCGGCCGATTCGATTGATTGGGTAAATAGCTCTCTTGCGTGGTAGCTCACAATCGCTGAGATAATTAGCTGCCTTTTACCGACGCTCATTTTGCTGACTCTCCGTAATGATGCAGTAGCGTGTGTGTGTGTGTGTGGGTGTGTGTGTGTGTGTGTGTGTGTATCATCCTTTCGGCTGACTTTGCCGTGTTTGCTTTGATGCGAAGGGATTTTTTTTTTTTTTTGTATAATTAGAGAAATGGTGAGGGACGCTTGGGTTTATTCTTGATCCGTGTTTGTCCGGGAATTTATGTTTGCGGACGATTGAGATGGAGAGCCATCAAATACAAAGTTAATTCAGTTTAGCTGCGCGTGTAGACACGGAAATAGAAACTCAATCTTGTGTTTACGCCGCAGTTCGCTGATGCTGCTGCTTCTCATTTAGTTCGTCGATGTTTAACGACTGTTTTCTTGAGCAGTGATAATTTGAGCTTATATTTGAAATATCCAATATGAATGTTTGCAAATTTTCGAGATACTATGTGCCTCGGCATTTTCAAGAATCCGTTACTTCGACTTGGCGCGCCTTTTTAACGAATACCTAGCCGAAGGGAATCGATTTTCGCATTTTCGAGATATTTTTAAGCTCGCGATTGGAAAATTTTTCCAACTATCTCGGAATTCATTAAAACTTTCAGGCTTATCCCGTACTCTCCGGGAATTCGATAATCGTGTACAATTATAATCAATAATTTCAAGCCGCTTAAGTGTGCATTACCTATAATATATTGCGCAAAATTCTCGACATTCCGCAGCTCCTACTTATTCATGAAAAACGAACCTCCGCACGACGCTCCTACGCGTCTCGTCTTCGTGTAAATAAACGCGCTAGGATTCTCCCCGTCTCTGGCAAGGCTTCAAAGCAAAAATACACCTCCCCGCCGCCTTCTTATATTGAAAATATTCAAATGGGTATAGGCATTGTGCTGATCAGCCTCTGCGCCTTTATCCTCGCGACATCCGGTATAGGGGTAAGGATGGATCTTCTTCTTCTTGGCTGCGGCATCAAATAATTCCATAAATTCGGAAAGGGGGGGGGGGCTTATCGCGTCGAATTTGCTGAGCTTTGAGAAAGAAGGTCGCGAATATATATTCTAAAATACAAATATTTCTCTTTGGAAAAAAAGTACACTATGCAGCCAGAAGTGTAACGCGTGCATTTTTTTTCTTTTAAGAACCTCGGGTTCACAAGGACCGTACGGCACGCGGGAGTCTAAAAAGCCGCTTTTCTCCGGTGCGACTCGTTGCACACTGCGATACTGTATATACGGAGTGTACTAGTTCGCGAATATCTCTGTGTTGTAAACGCCTTGTCGACAAAGAGCGACTGGTGTATTTTCACACTGGATATAAATTATTTTCCCTCAGGCGACTTTTATTGTGTGCTCAGCTTGGAGAATCGTGAGGAAAAAGCAATTACGATGTACATACTGGATCCTTTCTATCGACGAAGTAGAGCGTTTCGAGGGCTTTTCTCGCTCTTTCTTTTATCGCACACGTATATATAGGTACGGATAGAAAGAGGCGAGGGAAAGGCTGTATAATTTGGAGGGACGACGGGGACGTTTTGTGCGTCGGCAGCAATAATGATCCATATTTTCGCGATCTTCATGCAAATTCATGGTGATTTATGCGCGAAGAGAGGAGCGAGAATCTAATGCGTCTTTGGCTGCGCGACAAAGCGGCACAAATGCTTTTCCTAATCTATGTAGTCGAAGCTATACGGTGCGCGTTTGCCTTGTAATCGCGCGGATAATGTTGCTTAGAATACATGAATATGTTGACGCTTTTGTATACTCTTTTGATTGTAATATTTTATTCTATCAAATGCGAGAAACACGTGGAATAATCGATAGTGGCATCGAGTGCTAATCGAGCCAAAAGCGTTTGCTCGCTTTATTAAATTCGCAAATCGCTCGTCATCATCGCGCAAATACGTGCGCCACCTTAGCGTCTACAGACTATATACATACCAGCACACACACACACCCTACCACCAGGCGAACTGCACAGTCGCCTCGTTTGCATAATCTCCTCCTAAGTAGCATTACCAGACGTAGTCGCAACGCCTACGCGTATATGTATATATACATCGATCGTCCCGTCCTGCACCAACTACTCCCGCGCACAGCGACACAACAAACAATAAAACTAAACACGACTGTTAACATATGTACAACGAGCATAACCAATACGCAATTGTGTTTCAGTGTCGCCGGAGAGCATAATCGTGCCCATAGTCTCCTGCATACTGGGCTTTCCGATACTGGCACTGCTGCTCATTTGTTGCCTCAGGCGGAGGGCAAAGCTTGCCAGGGCTCGCGCCAGGAGACGTAACTGCGACGTGGAGCACGGGGCGCTTAGCCTCGTGAGATTTAGTCCGGTGCATCGATTGGGTAAGAATTTGCTCGCTTTAGATTGGATTTTTGCGAAGCGATATAAAACGTCAGCTTGCAAGACCTCGCGTCCTCTCTATCCTCTATAATTGCCCTCTGCGCCAAAATTACTCACTATAATTGTCTGTCTTAATTATAAAAACGCGTACTCTTCAACGTATACAATAAAAATAATTTTAATCGTATATAAGAGCTAAATGCAGTTTATAATTGTTAATCAGAGTCGTAGAAGTCAGATTTTTCACCCCGTATAAACTGTGCCATCGCGACGTTTCGTTCTCGAGGCCAACGCATATAGCACGTATACTCGCGTGACGCCACGGCAAAGGATGCTATAAGGGCGCGCCGAGCCGTGTATTATATACCGCGGCTTCGCTCCTTTTTTCTTCTCTCTCAAGAAAAAAAAAGCGGAGCGTGATCATTATCACGTCGAGGCTTTCATTACCAGCCTCTTGACTTTGACGCGAAATTGTGTTGCTTTGGTTGTTGTACTTTCCCTCTTGGAATACGCAGCTGGTTCATTCACGTTTTGAACGTTCGCGCGCTTTGTTTTGTTTTGTTTTGTTTTGTTTTTTTTTAATTATACAACGTGGCTATGCAGAGAGGTCTATGTAAGTTTGATGAATGTGCAGAGAAACGTTCCGTTATTAAACTTCCTCGCCGACGACTAGTATGAATTTATTGGAAAAATCAGTGCAGTGTATAGTGTATAGCTATACTGCTGCAGCGAGAAATTCGATGCGAAAACATAGTCGGAGCGGCGCGCGCTGCGCGAAAATCGATAAGCATTTCATTCGTCGAGCTTTTGATTGCCGTCAGCGCGCCCGGCAATAAATCTCACTCTCTCTTTCTTTCGTCGTTCATCAAACTGAAATTTCTCATATGTCACGAATGATCTGATACGGCGAATCGGGATATATAAGGTATTAATTCCGTGTAGAGAGGATGTTTAATTTTAGTTTTGTTTATTTTTTCGAGAGTAACGTGTTTGTAGCAGAGGAAAAGTGTTGGGTTGGGTTCGATCTCAAATAAGTTCGATATTACTGTAAATGGTCTGTCTAATAGAATGTATTGTTACAGCTGGAATAGAGAAGCCTCCTAAAGCCATGCCTATACGAGCCGATCGAGGATCTCGAGCGTTCGCTGCTCTTGAACTGGACACCGTCCTGGAAGAACGCTCTGACCCCGAGATGAGCACCGCAGTCGAGCTCAGTAGTCCTGAATAACATTTGGCCCCGGCGATCTCTAGGTATATACTCTCGTTCCTCTAATCGCATATCATGAACGAAAGAAAACTGTTTTCCAATCTCTTACTCGATACGTATTGCAGATCGCCACGGCCATCAAGGTCGAACGCAGTCCCGGTTCCGGTTGACCACAGTCCACTATGGACAGCCCTGACCAATGAACGAGACGGAGAGGAGGTCGACGACGCCGAGCTTGAGAACACCTAGCAGGAGGCCCCGGGCGCCGGATTCATCGGCGCCCTCGTCCTCGATTTACCTATAATCTACTGACGTGAGTTCCAGTCTGGGCTGCTGCAGACACCCTCAGCTCCAGACTCGCAACACAACAGCCGACGCGGAAGCAACGTCAGTAGAACAATTGAACAGCCCTCCTTGACGGGCGATAAACTCTAGTAGTCGCTCGAGTTTATCGCAGTCAGTGAACCATATTTGAAGGGTGGATCGTTGATGGACGAAAATTTACCTCGTGCTGGTGGTGGTGGTGGTTTCGCTTAGGGTGTTAAACATTGTGGTGTATATAAATTTCAGAGTATTTTTTTGAGATTGTCGAACGTCTTTGATGCTTGGGAAGAGAAAAAGAGAGACAAAAGTTTCTGAACTTTGAGAGCAACACCGCGACCTTGCGCTAATAGAAATCTTATTGGTCGTGATTTTAAAACAAGCAAATTACATGTAACATGCGATCTACACAACAAAAATACATGTATGGCCCACAGGTATCAAGAAGAGTTTAAACTAATTCACGCTCAAAGCAACTCTAGCACCGTGCACTCGCGCAACTTTGTTATTCCCGATCAACTTGGCACACGTGCAGCAGCTCCTCTGCTTATGTGCGCAATGCATAAACGTACACAGTTGTTTCACACTTGACGGATAACTACTCGGCCTATAATATATGTATAAGAAGTATACATTTATAAACTTCGCTTGGACGTAAACCGACAGAAAACAAACATTGTGCACTAATACGAAAACGTATGAACTCGATATCGAATTTTCGGGGGTTAACTATAATTATATAGAGGATGTAATCGATACAGACCATCGCAGACATACTAGTTTTACAAATGACGATGTCTATTTTGTAAAGTTGAGCTTTATTGTTTTCGACGTCGCAAACTCCCCTCCAGAATTTTCTACAATGCAACTTTCTGTTTGACTTAGACGTGTGTGTGTGTGTGTGTGTGTGTGTATAACTATTATATACGGCACGTGCTCGTGCGTTTGTCCGAGAGAAGAAAGTAAACGGTGCAAACTTAAGTCACAAGTTAACTAAGAATTTTATACACGACACGTAAGTTCGTAAAGTGTGTACAGTTTGGTTGGTCGGTTTCTTCGTGAACCAAGTACATAGAGCAAACAGCAAAAATAGACGAATTTTTACAGCAAACCATATGCAAATAAATGAGATTGTGTACAATTTTAGTATGTGTATATGACCAGCTATGTGCCACTGCTTAGATTAAAACAATGAATGTATATACATTATGTTTAAAGAAAACTTTAATGACTTATAAATGTGAACGGAGATTATTACAGCTTAAATGTCAAAGATGTTGACTTTTTTTATATTTTCTTTCAAGATAAGTATAGCATTTGGTTCATAAAACGTAGGAAATTCAATTGTGTGTGTGCTATAAACCGTGTAAATATGAAAATATTCACAAAAACAAGTGTTATCATTACATATCTATTAATATATAAATATATTCTTTTAAAGTACGTATGTTGCACACTGTTTGAGTTATATACAAAAACGTACATGTCATAGTTTCATTTTATATGTAAAAATTTGTTTAGTACGAAAAATATTTGTATTTTCTGATAGACCAGAAAGTTTAATAAAAAAAAGTTAACAGGAATCCTGGAATCTTCATCAATGAAGATGCCTCTTTTATCAACAACAATCTTGATGGTAATTCATTTAACATCTAATTTAAAACTAAATTTTATACGTCTTTTTTAGCCACTCGTTTTTCTTTTTTTTTCTCTTCAGTATATTTTCTGAAGTTGTTTGTTCTTTTGCTGTCTTTCTTGTATTGCCTCCTGCACTCCTCCTTTCCTAGATTCCTACTTCTGCCGGTTTTGAATGCGGTTGATGGGTATCCGCGTGCGTTCATGAGATGCGTGAAATTTAAATGAAAAAAGGATCGCGTCATCAATGCTAAAACTACCTTGTTTAATCTGCTGATTCGGTCGCTCATGCTATAACTGTATATGTGTACTTACATAGTTTTCATGTTAAAACTTTTTTAAACTGAACCAATGAGTTAAGCGTTTGTCGTCTTGTATATGTAGTTATGGGGCAACTTTACGCGTACTTATTTATAAAGTTTTCAGAACGCGACAATAAAATGTACATCAGACTACAACACTGTCAAAATTCTCAGTTCTATAAACTTTTCTTACAAAATACTTAATCAAGTTTTTAACTGATCCTGTAAAAAGAAGCAGCTTCTAACTCAGAAGCAAATATTGTTACACAGCTCCAAGATAAGCTTTGAAAGAAGTTTCTTCGACGACTGAACTCTCATCCCCGCGACAAACGCAACACTGTGCGCGTTTGATGTTTCTGTTCGTGTAACCATAGAAATGAGCAGTATTTTATTATTCTCTTGGAAAAAGCTAAATACGAAATTGCTGCAATATAAAAAGTGGAATAACGCATACAGCTTTCCGTGAAAAATTGATCAAACGTTCATGCGACACGACGACGTCGCGAAAATAGCCGAGGGGGAGTTTCAGCTATATTGTTTCGAAAAATTATAGACGTGCGTATCTTCTCTCGTTAGCATCAGAGCATCAATACGTTGTACCATCAGTTTATTGTCGTACACTCGTCCGTCACAACGTGTATACCTTCCCACGCGTTCCTCGAGTACCTCTTCTTTTGAACAGTTATGAGTCAAGCGATAAAAATCAGCCGAGTGAACGATGCCAAAATTTCCAACGTAGACGATGTCGAAAAGAAAATATTCCCCAGGACGTTTGCACTTCTGATAGTGGGAGGACTATGGGCACCGACGACCATCAAATCGCGCGCGCTGTTTACCTGCTACCAAATCTACGCAGTCTTCTGCTTCGTCAGCGCTCTCATGACGATAATCACGATAGTGATAGACAACGTCCTCTCCGACGACAAGTCGATCGAGTCTCTCATGGAGAACTGGTACATGCTCATAGTTTTCTTCAATGGACTCCTGCGCATAATAAACCTAGCCGTCAGAAGAGACAAGATCCTACACCTGCTGCGAAGCAACATCATGTCAGGCAGGTGGCAGAGCCTCGGGAACGATGATGAGCGCGCGATAATCGAGAAATCCAGAATCTCGGAATTGTAGTGCATATTTACTCGTCGCGGTGCGAGAGACTCAACGCAATTAACCAGAAAAAAAAAAAATTTCAGACTCGTCCTGAAGATCTGGGGTTCACTCATCCTCGTCAACGGAATCAGCAGTTGGCTAAACCCCATAATTCACGAAAATCCCGATAATAAGTTGATGTACGAGTGCTACTCGCCTTGCGACAGGAGCGTCCCCACGTGCTTCTGGATCGCCTACGCCTATCAACTACTCGGATACCTCGTCCTGAGCGCAGCCCACGTCGGGGTCGACTGCTTAATCTACAACTTCATCGATCGCGTAAACGCTCACATGATGATGTTCCTCGACAGGTTGCTGAAATTGCCGGCTCGGATCCGGGAGACCGCAGCGCATGACGACGTCGCTGCTCTGCATTACGAGAACAAGTACATCAGAAAGTGCATAGAGGACCATCACGATATTTACGAGTAAATGAATTTTCTAATTTACTTTTAATCTCTTTAATACTAATAAACGATGACAGCTCGATAATGTGGTACGAAGGTCGATCGAGGAGGTCAACAGAATATTCAACGAACTGGTCTCCATTCAGTTTCTCTCGTGCATATCGCTCCTTTGCACAAACATTTATTTTTTATCCAAGCAGGAACTTTTCAGTCCGCCTTTCATCGCTGTCTCTGCCTTTCTTTGCTGTGCTTTGACGCAAAACTTCTTCTTCTGCCTCTACGGAAACAAATTGTCGCAAAGTGTAAGACATTATAAAACTACACGATAATTTTGCAAAGTTTCTTCGAAAACTATTTTTTTTGACACAGAGCTCGAAAATTTCCACCGCCATCTACGGTATGGACTGGCAGGTGTTACAAAAGGAAACGAAAAAGAAGCTTCTGTTCGTCATGCTCGTAGCTTCGAAGGAGATCGCCTTGTTCAACAATGCATTTGTCAATCTATCACCGGAGACTTTTTTAAAGGTAGGTTCAAAGATCGATATTTTTATAGTGTTCTGTACACGCCATATATATTTACAGCTGCTGAAAGTATCGTACTCGGCTTTTAATCTGCTCAACCAGTCGACCCAGAAGTAGCTTTTTCGTAAGAGAGATGAATCCAGCCAGCTTGCGGACCGTCCTCTTCGGCCGCTTCCAGCATCTGGTTTTCAATCAATTGATTTTTTAAGTATGATTATCATTAAAGAACCAAACGAAATATATTTATAGGTATACTCTCTAATGATTCCCTCGATCAATTTACTGCGTCAGTAAGTCCCTCGAAGCTATACAACCCATAATTTTACATTTGCCTTAGTGCATAAGTAGCTTCTATTTCCTCGCTCGAACGCAGCGCGTAATGCTGCTGACAAGGATAAGTATAGCGTCGAGTGTTTATACCTCCGTTATTTCCATCTATTCTTACATTCGAAGATATTAAATGAGCGACGGGTCAAAAGACTACTGTTGTTGTTTCCAAATGCACGGCAACAAAATAGATCGAATAGCATGTTTCTGAAAGCAAAAGATCCCCGGCAAGTATCTGCCACCCGCGCACTTCATTGAATTTTAATGAAGCTTATAGCTCCTGCTTGCGAAAATGCATTGCGTCGTATATGAGTTATTACGGCAACTTTGATGTTGTGAGGATACAATGTATGGGAAATTCTATTTTCGTATTTTTCTCGACATATCGCAAACTCATTATTAGAGACTATTATCTGAGGGGCACTTTATCGCAGTTCAGCATGAGTGCACACTTGGTAAGACTCTACTTATAGTAATGAGGCATATCGCGAAAAGAAAAATTCTGCCTATAAGACATCGTCGCTAGTCAATTTTTTCTTTTTGTTTTAAACTAATGCTGGAACACTTGTGCTGTATGTCGTAGCAACATTGTTGAATATACAAAATATATAACAAACTCATAGTTTTATTTTTTGTGTATAGTAACAACATGACAATGTGTGTCTGTAATTAAAAATTGCTTCTACATTTTACGTAAGTGCATTTAACATAGGTAGCAAGTACAAGCAAATATCAGTATTATTAATATCAGTATTAATAGCATTTGTGTGCTTTTTTTAAAAATACAATTTGCAATACTCTCTGTGTATACCAGCATCTTCTAATAATCTGCTTGTACATACAGTTTGATTGGTCAGTTTCTTTCGGAATTGACCATAAGTATGTGGAGAATACCTGTTACGTGCCTCTGATTAAATTAAAACAACTAATGCAAACACATCATGTTTGAGGAATACTTTAATGACTTATAAATGTGAACAGAGATTATTACAGTTTCAATGTCAGAGATGTTGATTATTTCAATTCACAAAGTAAAGTATATGGTTCATAAAACGTAGAAAATTCAATCATGTGTATGCTGTTAACAGTGTAAATATGATAATATTCACAAAAACAAGTGTTATCATTACATATCTATAAATATATATATATATTCTTTCAAAGATGTGTAATGCGTATTTTGCACACTGTTTGAGTTATATACAAAAACGTACGTGTCATATAGTTTCATTTCATATGCAAAGATTTATTTATACAAAAAATATTTGTATATTCTGATGGATCAGAAAGTTCAATAAAAAAAAAAGTTAACAAGAACCCTGGAATCTTCATCAATGAAGATGCCTCTTTTATCAACAACAATCTTGATGGTAATTCATTTAAAACCTAATTTAAAACTAAATTTATTCTAAAATCCCGGTATTATACGTCCCTTTTTGGATGCTCGTTTTAGTTTGTTTGTTTTTACATCCTTTTTCCTCTTCATTATATTTTCTGATCTCTTTTGTTGTCTTTCTTGTACTGCTTTCTGCACTCCTGCTTGCCTGGACTCCCACTTCTTGTGACTGTGTTTCTTCTTCTGTTCTTCACGCTTTATTGTTCTTTTTAACAGTTCAGGGTCATCTTTCACCTAGTAGTATTAAAAACAAGATGGTATAAATAATAGTGAAATACAGTAAACAACTGGTTGAATTTTTATATTAATTACTGACCTTTTCACCGGTGGCTTTCGCCAGTGCTGATTTCCATGCATCTTTTTCCTTTATTTCTTGGGCCTTTTCTTTCTCTCCGGCTTCTTCGAGTTCTTTGACTTTTCTTTTCTTTTCTTCCAATTGTTTTAAAAGCTTTTTCGGATCCTTTTCTGCTTTCAAAGTCTTTTTCTTAGTTCCTATTTCCGAAAAGTCGAATTTGCTGAATACCATATTGCCTTTTGAGTTAAAAATTGGCTTTTGTTTGGGAGCTTTAGGTGCATCGCCTTCTTCTTTGACCTTCTGAGTACCATTTGCCTCGGCAGCCATCCTTTCAGTCCTGGCAAGTTTCTTCTGCATCAACCTCTCTTCTCGCTTGGTCTTTTTCTGAATTCTGTTTTTCAAACCCTTCTTGAGAAGTTTGTCCTTATAGTTCAGCTTCTTTCCCTTAAGCTCATTGAACTTTGCATGCAACTCTTCAAAAGTGTGTGCACGTTTGGCTTTTTCACCAAAACCTGCAAACATTTTTTCTAAAAAGAAATCACAGTTTAATGAATGGATGCACAAAATGACTCATTTAATGAAAATTCATAATAACAATAAATACCCTTCTTTCGATTTGAAAACTCCTTTTCGTAATCTTCATGTCCATTTTGAGCAACTATTATACGAAATATTAATAAATTATTGTCTGTCTTAATGATTTGCAGGTTAGAGTCAAGAATAGTTTTACATACCAAGTTCGTTTGCAGGTAATGGCATTTTTGAGAAAATGTCCGAGATAAACTTGTCTTCTTCAAGAAGCATTTGTTTAACTAACTTTGCATTAAACGGTTTAGACATTTTTAATTGCATATTTTTTCACTGGACTCACGTGCGCACACCGCTGTACTGTACAACGTAAAACCTGTAAATATAACCTAAAACATCTGTCACGTTGTGTTGGACAAAAATGTACAGCAGATGGCGCGCATAACTCTTGTGGGTGTTTATCCTTGAAAATTCGAAGAGGTATGGGAAAATAAAATAATAAATCTATGAATTTAAAATAGTTGTGATTTTTTATTTAAGGTACAAAATATATAGGACAATAATCATTTTTCTTCAACACTGTTCAGGCGGTTTAAATTTTTTGTTAGTGTCATTTTATTAAAATTGCAAAAACTTAAAAAGCTTATTCTAATTACGCTTATTATAAAATATATAAGTCTTTTGAAATGTAACATAAATTGTTATGCTCAATCAACTCATAGCTTCTTCCATTAATCTGCAAGGTCTCAAAACAATCAAATTTTTTCCAGACAAATCGTATTTATCAAACACAGTTTCAACTTCTAAAGAGTCTTGTGCTGTCTTAAAGTAAACATGGCAATAGCGTACTCCACTATTTGGTAGTACTTTCATATAGCTAACAGCTAGAGGTTCATATTGTTCCAACAAATGTAAGACATAAGCACTGCCATAATCAGTATGTACATTAGCAACTATAACTTCTTCAGCATTCAGGATTACTTTTCTTGGTTGTTTACGCCAATCCAGTTTAGTCTTGGTAACAAGTTCAGGAATCTCATCATCATCCGTATTGCTATTATTACACGACCCATTAATAGAGAAAGAATTAGCATTTGCTCCTCGAAGTTTGAGAAGATGTTGAGTTCTGTTCTTTTGGTCTACTAAACTTGGCGGACTTGTAGGGTCTGCACAATTTGAGCGTGAAACTTGACTAATTATGGAGTTCTTTGATGACTGCGGAATGAAACTAGATTTATTACAAGAAGATTTGCTACTGGGTGTCGAATGTACTGATGCATTATCATTGTTTGGCCAAGTGTCTGAGTTCTTTTGCTCATGCATTGACAGTGATTCTCCATCAAACATCACAGCATTCTGTAATTGTGGTTTAGCATAATCCTTCTGTTCATTGTTATTCCTTGGTGGTTTTCTTTGATATAAATTTCTTTTCACATTGTCAATACTTATATCTTGACTGATGACATTGTCATTATTTTGTCCATCTCTTTGTGAACCATTATAACTTTTATTATTTTTCTTTTTTGGACGATGAGGTACAAGCTTTACAGTGGGATGATTCTGTAAATTTTCAACCGCTCTTTCAACATCTTCTAAGGTGGCATACTGTACAAAACGTAAACCTTTCTCATCACCTGCCGTTGTCAAGTTCATTACTTTTCCATACTGAGAAAAAATTTCCTTTATTTCATCTTTGGTGAGTGCATGTTTGTTCGGAAAGAGTAACCAATAAGTCCCATCGTCACCTTTAGACCACATTGGTCCATCATCCGTAGTGAATGACATTTAAAAAACTGAAATTAATATACATATAGGTTAGACTCGGATAACATAGTGCAAACAAAAATAATACAAAATTATCGTTTCTATTTACAGGTTCTTGCTGAAACCGCTACTTTTTATAACTTGACACTTCACTCAAGATGAACCCTGCTTGCGATTTTAAGACAGAAGACGAAACGCATGCATTGTTTTCAAATCAACCAACAACGCAAATATCACAACAGGAACTGCCATAGAAATATTACTACTAGAGGGAAGAAGCCAGCCCCAAGCCAAGCGTGATGCTCACGAAGAGAGAGAGAGAGAGAGAGAGAGAGAGAGAGAGCTCTGGTCGCTCTGCTTGCCGATGCACTCCCCTCACGTCCCGTAGTTCTCGCTCTCTTTCTAATATGCTGTGCGCTCTCTCTATAGAATGAGCATCACTCCCGCTTACAGGACAGTATAGTGGTATAGGGCTCCTTCCCTCTAGTAGTACCTCTATGGTTCTCTCTGGAATTAGCAGCAAATTTTCAAAGAAGCCACCCACGCAAAGATGAATACAATGCAATGAATACGGTGCTGCGACGACGATAAAGTCGTCATTCGGAGTTTCATCTCTCTTCTTTTTTAGACTGTGCTGAACGGTGTGCATGCATATATGGGTGATTCTGCCGTAACTGGCTCATTCTGCGCGCCTGCTTCCCAGGCGTTTACACATTTGAAAAAAAAAATCGCACAAGCGGTTTTATGTATGTCTGGCATAACTAACTATATTTATCAATAGTTAAAACGGAGTATGCAGCCTTATATTTAAAACTACGCAATATAATAGGTCTCAAATGTCAGTTCCGTAACCTGTCTCCAACACGGATTTCAATCTAAAAGGTCGATGCAGATAAAAGTACATGTAAAAAAAATTCCATCATATGTAGTATGAACTATAGACCTATTTCAATATATTTTTCATGGTTTTGGGATTAAAATTAATTATTTAATATTAAAGCTGGCCGCTTACTCTTTGACGCCCGTTTTTGCATTAAAAAGGTACCCTCTACATTACCTTATGTTAAAAGCGTTCTAGTGTGTCATATAGCGCCGCCTATCGGTACTATCGGTAGAATTTCAAACTATATACTACTATTTATGAAATCCAACCCGCAACCGTAAATGAATCTAAAATTCAAAATTGTGGAAGTGCGAGCTGATTTTTCATGAAATGCGAGCTGAAATTTCGAAACAAAGCACAACCTGTCAGTTCCGTAACGCTAGTAAACTACTCCTTAGGAACAATGTATTTAAACATATAGGGCGTTTTTCTCGAGTAAATAGTAAGTATTTTCGAATATATGTGCAAAGAATTGTTTATAATAATTACGCTAGGCTATGCGAGCTGATAAATGCATAAATGTCAATTCCGTAACCGTCAGTTCCGTAACACATAATACAGTAAGTATCATTAATACATTAATAATGTCCTAAAAACACAAAGCTTTGGAACCGAAAAAGAAAGTTCAGGAGAAAAAATAAAAAAAGATGCTAGCAAAATATAAAAAATTTCATATAATCACGTCATTATTTTCAACAGGTGGGGATCAGCGCGTGATTGATTGTCGCCCTTCCCGCAGAGTGGCGCTAAAATGGAAGGAAAGGAGCGAGAAAACGCGCGCTCGGGCCGGATGCGGGGTATTATGTGGGCGAGTGCTATTATAATTGTAATAGCAATTTTAGATATTTATGGCCCACGGCCCATAATATCTAAAAAATCTGATTTTAACAATTTGCACAAATCGAAACAGTAGTAGAACAGTGCTAAGATGGCATACTGTACAAAACGAAAACCTTTCTCATCGCATGCCATTGTTCAGTTCAATACTGCAAAAACCATATTGCAAAAAAATTTCTCTTATTTTAGTAACCATTATAAAGTTCCATCATCACCTTTAGACACCACTCAAGATGAACGATTATAAGGCAGAAGACGAGACGCATGCATTATTTTTAAATTAACTATCAATGCAAACATCGCAAGCTCGGGCGCACAGTTGGTAAGTGAAACCTATAATAGCGATAATTCCAAGAATCTTTTGATAACCAAAAAATGTCGTGGTTCTGTACGCAAGCGTAGAGATGGCGCCGTCGGTATCACTTTTCAAAAAAATCATATTATAATCTAACTTTATGAAGCAATACATTTCTTTCTTATCGACGAAACAAATGGTTTATTAATGTGTTGCGTTAACGAAATAATTATAAAATAGATTGTCGATTAAATGTTTCATTTATTTTGATTTATATAACTTCAGAATAGGCGTATGTTTGTATACATTTCTACATGATTATTCGTATATCTAATGCTTGTCTTAAAACTAATAAAATTAAAAATCTTTTAAGGCACTTTTTTCAAACTTTACTAACAAAATTCAACTAAAAATTTTTGTTTGCTTACAAAAAATTGATTAAATGTGTGAGTTGTAACATGTTGGTTGCAAACTCGAAAAATTATTTTATTTTTATTTATAAAATACTTAAAACAATAAGATATTCTATAAAAATCGCCTTTGTGGCACTCCCATATCGCTTAATATGTCTTCAACTTTAGAAATAAACGTCATGAGTCTCTAGTGATTTCATAAATTTATAAAAATAATCTACCTTAAGGGATTGCTCTAAAAATGTCTTTAAAAAGTATTTGGCTTTAAAAAATATATGATTTTTTGGCACATCTTAAGTCTTGAGTTAATTTAAAACTGCATTTGCCATTAAAGTGCAAGGTCTCTGGACAATCAATTTTCGATCAGACAAAGCGAATTGGTCAAATAATTTTTCTACTTCCTGACAATCTTGAATGCTTTTGAAATAAACGTGACAGTAGCGTATATTAGATTCAGGAATTACATTGATATTACTAATAGCAATGGGTTCAAAGTAATTCAATAAGTGCAATATGTAAGGAGCACTATATTTTATAGGTATGTTACCTATAATAACTTCTTCTGCGTCAATAATAACCTTCTTTTTGTTTATGTTGTCGCCAAATATTCCTTTTCTATTTGAGACAATTATATCAGAAAATTCTTCTTCACTATTAGTTTGGATTCTTGTGCAACTCTTGAAAGAATTTTTAATGCTTGAGGTTGATGGATTATCTCTTCTACTTTTCCTTGGTTGAGCTTGGGGGCTTTGTTGAACATCAACTGTGTATTCGCTTTTTTCAGATTCATTGCTACTTTTATAACTGTGTTTTTCATCCCATTTTTTCCGTTTTGGAGGGATGAGCTTGATAAAAGGATTATACTTTAATCCTTTAATTGCTCTCTCCACTTCATCGAGATATCTATATTTTACAAAACGGTATCCCGTTTTGTCTCCGCACATTATTATATATTCTACTTTTCCATATCGTGAAAATATGTTTCTTGTTTCTTCTAAATTTAGCCCCGCTGTATTTAGAAATAGAATTTGATATTTGCCCATTGGGTCTTTCCAAAATAATTCGTTATCTTGGCTTTCCATACTTCAATCTAAAAAATAAACAATGCATACATATTCAATGAAAATTGTATTTATTCAAAAATTATTATTTGATTGCGCGAATAATTGGACAAAACACGAATACATTTTGTATAAACCGAGCAATATATAATACGCATAACTATGTAAAAAAAACGAATAAGATGTTGACGAATGAAATAATGCATTCTAACCTTGAAAAAATGCAGATAATTAGAAGTAGATAATAAGCTTGTTATTAATCGTGAACCTTGTTCAATCCTCTATACTAATTAACTACATCAAAAGCATCCGAAACAATAATTTTTTGCACCTTTAATTGTATGCAATATGCAATAAAACGTCGGTAAATACCCTCTCAATTTACTGCGTTGTTGCTCCGAAAGTTCTCGGTCTACTTTACTGCAGATAGTATAGCTCGGATCTGCTTAGCCACTATACTTATGCTGCCCTTTCTTTGTTTGACCTAACTGCGCGAAAGAGTAACTCATTTGTGTGTGGGTGTTCAATATATGTAGGTCAACACAGTCGATCCCGCGCCTGACGCAAGGCAACAAAGCAACTGCAAGACTGACATATACTTATTCTTCTTTTAAAAAAAACTGTTGCTATATATACCTGTTGCCCTTTAGAAAGCCACAATATATTTCATACGAATACAAAATGCAAAGGCACGAAAGAATGTAGTACACATAGTCATATGATATAAATAAATCGTATTATTTAGCAACACATAAAAAATTCGTTGAATAGAATAATGGAGCTTTCAACGCGGTTACTGGATATTTTTTTCGCGCACGTTTAGGATGAAAAAACAATTGTTTGAAAAGCTCATTATCAGAGCATAAGTAACGCACTGTCTTTCTCACGACAACATACGGCAAAATGTAATAACAAGCCTCGTTTATCGCGTTTTCTTGTTCAAGCATTAAGTGACAGCGGCGTTGCGCGCGCTCGAAAGCTTCGAGCACGTCTTCTGCGTACATGGAAAATCCGTCGAGATCGTACAGTCCGAAGTTGGACTCGAAGTCGGGATTGCGCATGAGCGTGGCGATTTTGCGGTGGTTCTTCGTGAGCAGATCCAAAAATGTGCAGCTCTGGATGAACCTAGTAAACTTCATCCTAGAGATATGCGCGATGCAGTCTCGATAGTAATCCCAGAGCTGCGGGTACTCCTTGATGATCCTCTCGTCCTTCAGTTTGATCGACGGCTGCAGGCAGGCTTTTTTCAGCACCAATGCCTTGATCATCAGCTTGACACCTGGATTCTCCTGGTTCATGAGCATGGGATCGATGAGAGCAAAAGGCGTGTAGCGGTCCTCGAGGAGCACATCCGCGCCAGCGGATAAAAGCAGCTTGACGTTATCCTCTTGAAGGTAGAGCAGGCAGGAATTATGGAATGCTGTTCGGCCATCAATCATCTTCAGATGAATGTCCGCGCCGCGTGCGAGCAAAGTTTTTAACATTAGCGTGTTTTCGTGACAACCATTGAATGTTTCGACCGCAAAGTGCAGCGGAGTTGCGCCATCAATCGCTTGCGTATTGACGTTTGCGCCGTGGTCCAGAAATAGCTCAACCTAGAAAACGAACAACAGACGTGTGTGAGTTTAGCCAAAAATCCAATTCGAGTACTCAAATCGCAAATACTTGCAACGCGCATAGAAGAGCTCTTTTACTTACAAAAGGCGAAAAATTCTCGCCACGTCGGCGCAGTCTTGCATAGGGAAAAAGCACTTCAGCTGGCTCATGGCGTTCTGACCGAAGTTATCTTTGGCAAAAACATCGGCTCCGTGACACATCAATAACAATATCATTTCGAGGAGTTTATCGGTGCAGTGCTATAAAAAGTGGTGTCTCGCCGTTACTGTCTCTGACATTAACATTGGCTCCTTTTTCGAGCAACACTTTGACCACCTGCACTCGTTCTCGACCCACCGCGTGGTGTAGGATGGCTTTTCCATCGTCAGTCCGAGTTTCCACGTCGGCGAGGCCCGCTGTTACCTGTTTGAACAGTTCCTCTACCTCATCGAACTCCAGGTAGTCAGGGTACATTTTGCAGAGAAAATAGGCGCAAAGATAACAAGACCCGGTATTTGCACGGATATCCGACAGCTTGCGATGCGCACTCCAGCGCAGCGTAGACCGGAACGCCTCTGATCCGCTGTTAGTCCTCACCCCGGCTCGGGACGCAGCGCCACCTCCTACAGCTGTATCAAGCGTGGGTGGTGAGGCTGGTCATCGCCATAGAGCACTCGACACCCTGTTGCCAGCTTTTGTTTGCTCCTATGAGGTTTAACGCTATCCTGGTCGTATCATTTTTTTATGATCAAGAACATTGTATGTTGTTTTTTTTCAAGTGTACCTATTCAAATTAAATTTTCTTATCCTACATTATAACTTAGATACTTGTGATTTTTGAAAGTCAAATTTGAAATTCAAAGATTATAAAAACTTACTTTGTGAATATCGGATTATAAATCGCAGATGATTCGTAAGCTTTTCATACTTGTATTGATTCGTTGCCTTAACTGCATCGGCAACCTTGCCCATCGCAGTAACAATAGCGTTACTTGAATTGGCACTTTTGATTATTTCTCTCTGCTGCTTGATTAATTATGGATAAACACCAATCCATTTTCTGAATTTGCATCTCAAATCGTTTTTTGTTCTTCAATGCCTGGATAGCGACTGTATATTGTCATACAAAATAAAATTGAAAAATAATTTGTACGTATGATCATTTTTACAATGATACACGCCAAATATACAAAAGAAAGATAAACGTTGTACAACAAACGACAAAAAAGTTAAACCTTCCGGAGCAAAAAACGTTAAAAAAATTTTCGTTAAAACGCAAAAAAAAACTGCAGTACTCACTTATCTTGTTTTTGGTGCCGTTTTTCCTTGCGGTCACTATTCCCTCCTCGATTTTGTTCTTTAGGAAGTTCTTTTTCTCGATAAGACTCATTTCTATTCCGCTCCATGTCTCGATAGCCAAGGCCTTGGTATCTTCCTTGCCACCGTAAACTTGCGAAATCCAGCTCATTTTGTCCTTTTGTTTATGCACGCATCTGCAAATGACAGGCGCTCACAGTGTAACCACTAACGTATACCTATATAATATGGGGTTAACAAATAGAAAATAATTAATAGTCTCGGATGTATATCCCTTACTAATTGTAACTGTGCTGTATAGATGTAATACAATATCTGGTCCGGAAAAACTGTTTAAGAGCAATAATTATAAAACAATATAGACACTTGATTTGATGTAAACTTAAATGTTGTGCTACCGCTTAAGGACTCGAAAGTCGAGAGAGATGATGGAAAAATTATGGAAAATCTGGTACTACGTGGAAAAGCACATACTCTCGAAATTATCAGGATGAAATGTAGAAAAAAAGTGTAGTATCGTGTTCTACTCGTTCTATCCGTCGGCCCTTCGAATATCCCTCTTATCTGAAGCGCCAGATTATCGAAGCGGCGCTGCACCGCAACAGCTGCACCGTCGAGCGGCAAGTGGTAACTCGCAATGCAAGAACACTGCATTCACTATTGTTATCGAGAGAGAACATTGCTTTTATTGATTAAAATAAATCGAAAGTCACAAAAATGTCAATGAACTTTTCTGAAAAGTTTAAAATCATTCAAGGAACATCTCAATATTACATTAGGTATATTACTACAAAGCTGCCCTTTCTTTTTCGTGTGCATGCAGTTGCAGTGTGTAAACTGAACTGTCATATTCCTAAAAAAAAAACTGAAGGCTCTCTTCATCCGTTTTCCTCTAGAACGAAGAATACGCGTTGTCTTTGCACTCGCATCTTATTATTTATACGTATCTGGAAACAACGCGTCCACCAACACTATTCAAACTTCCCGCCACGGCAAAATGCAATGATGGCCGGCAAAACCACGACCATCTTGAATGCAGGCGTTTCGCTGCAAGCTAGTCTGTAATTTATCGGCGGCTGGTATTGGCCGGTATATATATAGCTCGGAAAGCGGCAGCGGAGGGGGAACGCCGCCACGCTTGGACAACTTGATTTCAGAAAATACTGTCTCTGTTGGAAAAATTGAAAGACGGCAATGTACGCTAAAAATGTGTAGAAAATCATAGTCGTTTTTGGGTGTAAACAAATGCTTGATTGGTCGACGAGAAATTTTTAATGGGTTTTGCGAAAAATCGTAAAAAAAATCGAGGTGGGCGGAGTTTTCAACGCGCGATCGGATATCCGCGTGCGCGTGGAGTGCGCGCGAAATACGAATGTTAAAAAAAGAGGTTGAAAAAATATCGATCGCTTCGAAATCTCTATTCCAGTTTATTTTTGTTAAGTATTTACGATTCGAACTGCATAAATACTTTCACGATAAAAATGATTATGAAATGATTAATTTCTTTATTAGAATGCAAGCGTCTCGGTAAACTCGTTGCATTTTTTAGCTAGCACAAAAACGTTCGCAATCACAAGCCTACATCTCCTGCTAAATTCGTTTCTTTACTCAGTGCATCAAAATAATCCTCTTTCGAAGAACATGAAAAATAAAAGGCATAATATATATTATATGCAGCATCAAAGGATTGGCCGGTCGAGCCGATGGCCGCGCGCGGCGCCGTTGCTACATCATATATCAACCTTTTTACGCGCATGCGCATCGCTAGTTTCAACGGGTGCGAGTATAGAATATCGCGTCGACGCCGCCACCGCGAACGAGACAAGGACAAGAACAGCATTGCAAAGCCCATACTCCCGACAAAGACAGCATCAACCAAGCTCTCGCTAGACAAGGACAGCTCGATTCCCAACGACGACAGCGAACTCGCTCTTGCGCTGGCTATAGCGAGTCTCAGCCGTGGCGGCGCAGACTGTGTGGAGCTGCTGCGGGGCGAGAGTGTGTGACTGACTGACTGCACGCAGCGGAGGAAAATAAAATAGATAATACAGTGTGTGTGCGTTGCCTGGTGCGTGCATCAGCCGTGAAGAGGATCCTCATAACAGCTTCCTCATCGCCGCGCAAGCAGCAGTACTGGCGGCAGCGCGACCTTCAAACATTATACTACTCCGTATACGTAAAACACGACAATCCGTCTGTGGGATAGCTCGAGCTCCCCAGACGCAGAGAGAAAGATATATATATACACACACACACACACATATATATATATAAAGAGCGAGCGAGCGAGAGCCGTATGTGTACAGCCGCGTACAGAGTGCGTGAGTGCAAGTGAGATAAAGAGTTATATATATATATAGTATATTATACGTACAACAGACGAGAGCAAGAAAGAGAGAGAAAGCTGAGTTTTTTCTTTCTCCCAACTCTCTCGTATTTTAACGCCGAAGTATAAATAAAGCTAGAGATAAGAAGGAACACAGGGAGCGCGCAACGAAGAGAAAGACAGAGCGAGAGATAGTAGCTCGTGTGCGACGGGGGATTATCATAGACGTCGTCGTCGTGTCTTCGTCGTATATACAGTTTATACGTCTCGCGAATGTGTAGTGGAGACAGAGTTTGGTGCACAGAAGAAGAAGCGCGAGTTAGTAGCTGCGAAGGTGGAGCGCGCCGAGTCTGTACGAGAGCAGCAAGACAAAGAGGAGCAGCATAACCTCAAAACGGAGTGCGTGTGAGTGCGTTGCGTTGCAAGAAAGTAGCAGCAGCAGCGTCTCTCTGTATTCGTGGGTACAGAGAGAGATCATCCTTAAAAAAAAAAAAAAATACACGATCTTGTTGTATACACGAGTGTGGTAGTCGTTGTGCGCGAAGCGGTTGATGGATGAAACTGGCAGGATGCTGCAGCACGGTGGATCTGGCGTTAGTCTGATGGGTGGCAATCAGGGCCAAGGAGGCCAGAACGCGGGTGGATATGGAAATATGGGCCCCGTCGATGGATCTGCGGCTCAAGGGCCCGAAAACGTCGAGGCCAGGAAACAGGATATCGGGGATATCCTGCAGCAGATTATGAACATCACCGATCAGAGCTTAGACGAGGCACAAGCGAGGTACGGACAGACGTGTATTTTTATCGTTACTTAAGTTCTTGTTGCGCCGATGCAGCCGCGAGTGAGAGAAAAAAAAAGTATATGGAGAGGGAGAAACGCGCGCGTGTGTGTGTCGCGCCGCAGTCATATGTTGGGATTTCGCGTCTGATGACAAAGGATCCGCGAAGCTTGTTTACCGTCGGTGCGGTTTTTTTTTTTCACTGGAAGCGCGTTGCGCTTTGGAATCGTTAAAGCGTTCGTTGAGCCGTGTTTCGGAGCAGACTCGTTGAAACGTTTTACTTTTAAAATTGGTCAATGTTGATAATAGCTTATATTGGAGCGATAGTTCGTTCAAAAACAATACTTTCAAAGCTTTCTTTGCGTACTCGCGCGCTTTACGTTTATGCAATATTTAAATAACTCCGCCGCTGTACTTTTAATTATTTGTATACGATTAACAATTTACCACGAACGATCTTACATGAAAAAAATTTTATTTTCAGGAAGCACACGTTGAACTGTCACAGAATGAAGCCAGCTCTGTTCTCAGTGCTGTGTGAAATCAAGGAGAAAACTGGTAAATACCCTCAAACCCATATTTTTCAGCGCTAAATCTCTTTTCTCAAGACTCGCGTCATGAGATTTCTCGGTATTCAATCCGCTGGCTCGTCGAGTGCGTATGTGTATGCATAGCTTCGCGGCGAGCTTCAAGTTTGCCGCGCAACCGTAGAGAGAGGTCCTATTGTCAAAATTGTTTGATAAACGTAAATCTTATCTGGCGATGTTGACGATATTATACGATTGTGGTTGAGATCTCTCGGAGTGTTCTTTTCCCACAGTGCGGCATCCTCTTGTGCGTAAGTCTGGTCTCGTTTTCATTTTTCCTTCGCACCAGCTGGAGCTCAATTGTGATACACAGGTGTACTCGTTGAAATTTTTTTTTTTATCTCGTTGACGATTGAAGAGGGAATCACTGAGCTCCCTGTCTTTGGTGTTATTCTTCGTGTAGTGATAAAAAAAGCTAGCCACGCATTGCCGACGTAGCAACGTGCTTTCGATTAGGAAAACTGGAGCACATCCTCAGTTAAAAAACTAAATCCTAAAGAATTCCATCCCTCGCACATTGCATTGTTTTATTTATGAGATCCGATCGATTAATTATTCATTCGCTAATTAAAGATAGCTCATCTCTCTCAGCAAAATTTCATCAGTCCTAATTAATCCGCACCTCGTCTCTGAAAAAAAAGAGAGCGGAAGCTCCGTATCGGAGTCATCATCAGTCAATAAAAACAGCAGCAGCATCAGCCAGTCCGCAGTGCAATAAAATAAAAACAAACGAGAATCTCAGCGCGTCGTAAAAAAGGGATCAACTCATCCGATGCTCCGTGCCGAAGATAATGAAATTGAAAATTCTATCGACGAGGCCCCCTCGGGTGCACGGCGCCCCGTATCCCGGCCATTTGAAACTCGTAAACATAATTTTTATGCGTTGTTTGGATTACTACGAGCGCGTAGAGACCGCGAAAGGCGCAATTATTTCGAGACGAAGACGGGGGGGGGGGGGCGGCTTGCTAAATGGGCAGAGAGTGTTATATCAGTTCGAAGCTCTTTTCCCCTTTCTCTCAAGGGAAAAGGGCCCCGTGGTGACGAGAGTGCGTAGCTTATGGCTGTATATATGTATAGGGGAGCGAGACGTATAGCAACTTTATTCTGTATGCCTTACGTTTCTTCATTTCTACTGCATTGCAGTAAAATTTTCACGCGATACATATCCAACCAAAAATCCCAACACCTCATCTCGCCCCGGTCGTCCCCTCCCTCTGATGCTCTCTGAGCTCTCTCTCTATACCACGCCCCTCGTAACGCGTGCGCGTGTATCCCCGATGTGCATCGGAAAGCCGAAACTCTTGCATGCGTGTCCGCTCCGTATATACACTGCAGACTTTTCTCGGGGTTCTTTCTCCGTATCTCTCTCTCTCTCTCTCTCTCTCTCTCTCTCTCTTCAGGCGCCGAAGCTCACGTGCAGCTGAGACGCAGAGGGAAGGAAAGGAAAAATACGCTCGGATGGAAAATTGACTTTCGTCGTCGTCGTCGTTGTCGTTTTCGTTGGGCTATTTTCGACTGCGCTCTTTTTTTCCTGTATATACTCGCTGCCTTCTCTGTTATTCAAGAATATGACTGGAGAAAATCCAAGCTGCGCCAATTAAAAAAGAATCAACTTCGCTACTACAGCGAACCGAAGGGAAAAAGACTCACAGCAGAAGCAAGAGCGATAAGAACGGATAATTTATTTTGTCGCGAAAGCGCGCACGTTCGAGGGAAAACGAGCGCTAGGAGTAAATGACGGGGTAGGGTAGCCCTCGGCGAAGAAAGGGGTGGCCGAGAATGCGAGAAAAGTAGCAGCAGCAACAGCAGCGAGAGAGAAAGAGGCTACGCCAGAGAGTTTATGGCCAATGGCTGACGAGGCAGTGAAAAAGTAGTAAAACCGAGAAGAGCAGATAAACGCTATGTTAAGCAGACCATTTTACCAGCCATTTAATATAATCAACGTGCGAGCGAGAGAGGTGCGACTCTCTCTCTCTCTCTCTCTCTCTCTCTCTCTCGGAATAACTTTGGATCGCACAGTGTGCTTGCTGCTCGCGCGCATTATTCTAATGATATCTTTGCAGTTGCGCTACCGCCGCTGCGATTGTGATTATAGCTCTTTCGGCTTAATAAGATTCATCGCCTGCGGTCGATGGGCATTTTATTGCCCGGCGTAAGCGAGAAAAAAGGTGTTGTTATATGCGCGAGTGAACGAGCGCTCGACTTGATGGGCAGTTGTCACGTTATTGGACGCGTCGTTAAACTGTAATTAAGTGGCTACGACTGTTTGCTCAAAACGGTGTCTCTGTTGTAAAATACCGACACGTACGTTTTCAGCTTACACGAAATATTTCACACGAGCAATAATCGAGTCGACCAAAAATAATACACATATAGATTCTAGCTTTCGGATCGCGCGCGTGTGTGTACATCTCTCCGGACATCCCGGGTCATTTTCGATGGCCTATAGTAGCTCCCGCGGGACGACCGCGAAAAGCCTCGAGGCTTTTCCAAATCCTAATCCCCTTCTTTCTTGCACAGAAAGCCCCTTTTTGGACACATCCCCTCTGACAGCGGGTGGTGTGCGACTAGACATGCTCTCTTCGCTCTCGTGGTCTAATAATAAGTTACCACGTCTATAGAGTCGCGCCGTCGAGGAGAAAAAAAAATAAAGTCGGAGGCCTGCGGGCCTATATCTGATTTCGGAGCAGAGGCACAATGGGAGAGCGCGCGTCGAGCTGTCAAAATCGGACTTGGCCTTTTGATTGTTAGATCGGGTATACTAATGCCGTTATACTCTCTCGGCTGATGCCGATGGCTAAAGATATAGTTGGGTATTATACATTAAGAGCCGAGGGAGAGGAATTCCTTTGGCTGTGCCGAGAGGTGTCGGCGCGCGAGAAGAGTCGAACGTATAAGAAAGGTGGATTAACTTTTGTTCTTGTATTTTTGGCTGGAAATCAGCGGGAGGGAACAATTAAAAATCCATGCTGGATTTGGCCGGGATCCAGAACTAATCTGATTTCCTCGCGAGCGAAAAGCGACTTGCACACTATGCCGTACGCTTCTTTCAGACTTTTTCAGCGGCAAACTGGTTATTAATTCCTCGCTGAGAGAGAGAGAGAGCACAGTATCGGAATCGAGTCGAAAGAAAAAATGAACGACAAAGCAAAGACGTAATTTATTCGCAACTCCCTACTGTTTTCCTTTAACTCAGTCGCGTTTGCTTCTTCTTTCTCTCTCTCTCTCTCTCTCTCTCTTTCTCTCCGTAGCTCTCGTATCTCCGATCGTATATTCCTATCTTCATTATTCGAGACGAGAGGGATAGAGAGCGATCCAAAGAGAGGAGAGAAAAGGAAAAAGCTTATTCGGAGAGAGAAAAAGATGGAGGAAGGAATAATAGAAAGGTCTCGAGCGTTCTAGCGAAGGTACACGCACGGATGCCTCCGAAGTCGCTTTATCAACTCTTTCTGCGCGTTCGCACCCGGAGAGTGAGAAAGGAAGGGAATCGAGAGATCTCTCCCCCGTGGCATTGAAAACGTCAGCAGTGTTCGATATCGAGTCTATACCATTCGCGCTGAACGCCCCTCAAATGGCCTTTTTATTCCTCGGCACGATCGTTGCCATCTCTCGGGATAATTAGATTTATTATGTACATCGTAATGATGATACACCTGAGCGAGCGGATACGTATGTGTTTTAATTACCAAAACAAAGCAGTTTTGGACTGGCCCTTTAGTCGCCGCCTGTACTTTCCGTGTCCCTAGCAGGTGAAAATATAGGTAGTGCATAGGCAGTTTTCCATTCCTCTCATAACAATATGCGCTTCGAGTCTATGTATAGAGTGGTGTGCTACCAATGCTAAAACTGTCTCTATATTATTATGATCGAGAAAAGATGAAAAACTCAATACAGCCGAGAGAGCTCTGCTGGCTCGAAAACCGCGGCAGACACCTCTCGGTATAAGTAAGCATTCCCAGCCGCGCTTTTCGGCATCGCAGAAATCCTCTCGTTCCGCGCCGCGGCTAATCGTGAGAATATCATACGAGAATACAAGAGAGTCAACGCTCTCTCTCTCTCTCTCTCTCTCTCTCTCTCCTCCACCTTATTTACGCTCGAAGCGCAGGTACGCGCGACGGTCCCCTTCGTTCTTCTCTCTTTCTCTCTCGCTGCATCAGTGTTCCTTTTTCATCTTATTCCCCTCCGAAAGTCAAGCGAATCTCTTTCTCTTTTTCTCGGCGCAGCATCAGATCGGCATCTCTCGCGTTTTCTTTCCACTTGATCTTCGAATGCTGCCGCTGCTGCCCTATAGCATGCAGATGGGCTCTCTCTCTCTCTCTCCTTCTTCTTTAGCTTGGGATATCTACGTTCCAAGCAACAGCGGCAGCAGCAGCAGCAGCAGCAGCAGTCAAGGTGAACCGGCCTTCCTTTCTGCTCAAAACTTCCCCTTCTTCTTTTTTCCCCTCTCTCGCCAAACGCGATATACGGCTCTCCGCCATCGCATCCTCCTCCTCCTCCTCCTCCTCCTCCTGTATGTGTGCGGGTTCTTCCTTCGACCCGACTAACGAGCCATCTTTTGCTTGCCCCGTACGCGCGTACTTTCATTCTTCTCAGCCGCGAGCCGCAGCGACGAGCTTCTTCTTCTTATTATTCTTCTCCTCTATAGAAATGCCGCGCGAGCGCGAATCGATTCAGCGAGAATTCCTTTTGTCGCATGTATGTATGTATGTATGTATGTATATATAGAGATGAGGGGATGCGAGAAGGTTGTTTTGAAGATTTCGGAGGACGACGACGTGGGTGCGGTATGTGTGTGTGTGTGTCGGTGACGTCGAGCGAGTTTTTGCGGTGATGCTATATATACAAGAGATCGACTCTCGAGATCGTGCGGTAAAAAATTGATCGAGTCGCGTTTAATAACTTATTGATGAGGTTTCCTCGATGAAAAAAAAGGAACGAGTGTGGGTGTGCGAAGATCTCGAGCAATTTAGACATTATCATGCAAACTCGCACTCTTATCACTCGGCGACCTCTATATTTTCGCCATTTCGTTCGGGATTACCATAATTGTGTGTACACTGTCCACATTGTTAGGCTTTGCATATCGATATTGCATAAGCTCTTCGTTTAAAAGCAACCAATATACTTATCTGCATGTACATCGATTTCCAAAAAACAAAACTCTCCCAACTGTTCTCTCTCGGCACTTAGTCTGTCAAGCCTATATTATAGTAGTCGTCGCGTGCGCGGAGCCGCGTGTAAATTCTTCTTCCGACTATGTACGGATTTTGCATATATAATTATAGACTTGAACGCCAGGTTTAGATAAAAACTGTTCAAAGGTTGCGCTAAAATTACAGAGAATTTCAGTAACGGTAATTGCAATCAAACATGATATTCCGCGAGAGGAATAAGCAAAGCCTGTCGGCCAATTATCATCGATTACACCTGGTGCCGTTCAAACCTTTCGTATATATGTTCGCTCATCAACTAATTGCGCGCGTCTGTAAAATCAAACGAGCGCTTCCAGCATGAAATCCCGTATACGCACGTTATCGGAAAGATTCTAAGCGTTTGCTGCAATAATGAAAAAAAAAAAAAGAATCTCCACGCGGTCCACTTCACGGAAGTGTGCATTACGTGGTCATTCGCCGCGGCGAATTAAGAAGCAGCCGCGCGCGCAAGAGCTGAAGAAGGAGTAGTACACACTTCTCTGCGCGCACTAGGACTACTACTATATATACCGCGAGCTCTCGAGACTCTCGCGTGCGACTTAACAAACCATACGTTACGCCACGATAAAATCTCGCAAACCTATAAACTTTAGTCGCTACGCGCACGCGAGCTCAAGCGAGCGCGGGCTATGTTATATCATAAAAATCCAGTAAAATAAGCTCGTAAACCGAGAGCTTCGCAGCGTGCGCGCGTAAAAAGCCTCCCTGCGGCAACTTCCTCTCTCTCTCTCGTTGATGCGCGTCGAGCTTTTTTTCTCCGACGGTCTCGCGTGCGCGCAGCTATCTCCTCGCAATCGCTTCATTCGACCGAGCCGAAAATCCGATTTTTTTAATGCGGCGATGCTGCGAGAGGGAGAGAAAGAAACCACCCGCGCTGAAGTTCGGAATCTACAAAGGAGCCACGTATGCGAGAGAGAGAGAGAGAGAGAGAGAGAGAGAGAGAGAGAGAGAGAGAGAGAGAGAGAGAGAGAGAAGATGAGAGAGAGAGTGAGTCGTGCAGGCTAATTAGCCCGCGTCATCCTTTAAAGTTCCGCTCGAGGATTGCAGCGGCCAGCACAGCAGATCATTCCCTCCCTTCTTTCTTCTTCCCCTTCTCTTTTGCCTTGGCTTTCTTAATCGTATGGTAATACTATGGAGATTGCACGGACGTGCGAGGAAGCGTTATCTCCGGTATACATACACTCGGTTCGCCCATTTTCGATATATATTTGGCGCGAGAGGTAGCTCTTATACGAGATGTGTGTATAACACATATTAATAATAAGTATACATCTTGATATTAAAGGCCTGTCGTTTTCGCGTGTATAATTAGCGCGCGATGAAAAGCTCAGCCCTTTCTCGTTACGTTTTCGATATATTTATATATTTCGAACTCTCTTACGATCTCCGCGTGTATTTATAAATACCAGCTCTCTCTCTCTCGCCGACAAAGGCCTGTCATTTTCGCTGTTGCATAATTAGCAAGCGCGATATAAACTCCCTGGAAACAATGAAAAGCTCGCGCAGCCCTTTCCCGTTACGTATAATATAATCTCGGAATACAACGCTGATAATCATATACGCGGATGCTCGCGCGTTGTTTTCCTTTTTTACGATTATATTGCGGCCTTATCGCGTGCGCACCGTTGACTGTGTGTATGTGTGTATACACGAAATTTCAATCCGTAGGCGCCGGCGGCATTAATCCGTAATTGTCGCGCGATAAGCAGCAACCGCGTGAGAGTTTATATCTATGCGCGAGCGTCCGAGCTTTATATCTCGAGAGCGTGACAAATTTATGCGATAGAAGTGAAAAATGCACGTCGAGTCTCTCATCTCGCGATAACGTATACTCTGATTTGGCTTATCAATTAGTAGCTTATTCGCGACATTGTATCATTAGTTAAAAAAAAAAGAACTTTCGCTTCGATAGCATCACTTCGAGACAACGGCAAGTCCCAGTGGACAAGAAGAAGAAGAAGCTTCAACCGCGACCCAAAGAGAGAGCAAAGTTCGCGCGCTGTATACACGGCAGCTTTCAGCAAGCTCGCGAAATTTCATTAAAATTCATGAAGCGTGCCGGGACGCGCCGGTGACTTCTGAATTTCTCTTTCTCTCTCTCTCTCTTTGTGTATGTATAGAGCAGGTAGCGAAGAAGAAGAAGAAGAAGAAGATCCGAAATATAAGATGCGCCAGTGCGCGGAGGGAAAAAACGACGAGAGGCTGAGAGAAAAGCAGGCCGGGCTATGAATAATGCAGAAAAGTTATAATTGCTCGGGAGAGACAAAACTACGTGTACAGCGAAGTTCGCTTGGGTGGAAAGTTTTTTCCTCGTTTGAAAATTTCGGATACATAATAAATTAAAAGAGAAATAAGGAAAGATGTACATTGTACACACATACTCGTGCGCGAGGGGATGAATAATACACGGCTAATACCCCTCGATCATCCTCTTGAAACTCCATCCAATTTATCCTCCCTCGATTACAATTCAAAACCGCAGAGAGAACGCCGTGCGATCCCTACGGTTGAATATTCAACCAGCTCTCTCTCTCTTTCTCTCTCTCTCTCTCTCTCTCTCGCCCCTTTCACTCAGCTCTCGTCGATTCATTCAGCGCTGCGCTCGAGAGATAAAGAAAACGGCGTGTTGCAGCAGAGCCGGTGCAAATATCTCGCTGTAAAGGCCCGACGGCAGCGGCTCAATCCTCCCTCCCTATAACAACATATACGCGTATGTATGTGTGTGTGTGTGTGTGTGTGTATGTACGCATACTTGAGGCCGCCGACTGTAACGTCGCTCGTAAAAACACCGTAAACTCGACAGCAACAGGTCCCGTGTGTCTGGCAGTGCCGTGGAGTCCTGATGCTCGGCTCTCGGTACTGCTTATACTCTCTCTCTCTCTCTCTCTCTCTCTCTCTCTCTCTCTCTCTCTCTCTCTGTACTTGTGCCGCCGCCTCTGCTACTACTACTCTATATCGCGGCGGCGGTGGCTGTGTACTCCTTTGGCTCGAGTGATAACGCGGAGATGAGGGATATAGTTCTCAAGGTGATTGGAGCTTTCGTGTAGAAGTTTCGAGCTTTGCTCTGCTTGATCGCCGACTGGCTTTTTACGAGCGCTTACCGCCTCGTAAAATCAGCCGAATCCTACGCACAGCTGCTCGGTGTTATATATGTGTATTATCGTCGATCAGCTGTTTGGCTTTTCATACGATTCTCCGTATAGGGAAAGAAATTAATTCTTTTGAGATACCTCGTATAAACCCAAATCCAATTTCCTGATCCACGAAACAAACCCGTGGTCAATCTTGCATCCGGAATCCACAGAATTCGGAAAGTCGTGATCTCCTCTTTCCGCTCGCCGCAGCAAGCGCACTCGCGTCATTTCGTGCGTTATCGCGATTTCAACGCGGCGCATTCTCCGAGGACTTGGAATTCCCGTCGCCTCTCTCTCTTCTCTTGCCGATGCATAATGCATACGAGTATGCGTATTCGTGTATGTGTGCAGCAACGCAGAGAAGGTGTATGTATACGCGTGTACAAAGGGGAGAGATATCTCTGCCGCCAGAGAGGAAAAGGCTGCTGCTGCTCCGCTGCTGCACCGGCGTCTTTTATCGATCTTCGCCCCAAGCCGTGAGAGGGAGTTTTGGCTATAGCTGCTGCTGCTGCTGCATACACCGCACACACTCGAGATTTCATTTTTTATTTCATTCCGCGTCTATCGGAAGAGCGTATACCATATAGCGTTTAGATTTATCCAATTTGCATATATACGCGATTGGTATGCAATCAAAGAAAGACCGATGCAAATTCGCGCGCGCGTGTCTGTCAAAGAACGACTGTACGTTTCGTTATACCGGGGAGAATCGCCGGATTTCCTCGCATGGCATATGCATCGCAATTGTCTAGTCGTCGTCGTTGTCGTAGAAAACAACAGAACAATCTTTCCACCGCAATTAACTGTAACTCACCGTCGTAAATCTCGACTCTCTGATCGTTAAAAAAAAAAAAAAAATCCTCTCTCCTTATATAGCTGTCCGCGAAGATAAATAAATCGCACGCAGAGGTCTATACGCTGCATAGAACCGATTCGTTTTCCGCGGGCGATGCCAAAAATTATGGTCGAACTTTCTTCTCTCTCTCTCTCTCTCTCTCTCTATACGTCCTTGGCTCTTTCTCGGCGAAAAAACCTCTTGGCGCCAGGACGTTGTGCGCGCAACGCTCCGTTTGCGCTTCTCGCTTTTTCCCGCGCGCGCGAGGCAGCGGAATTCCGCGAGAGAAGAGACGTCGCCGGAAAGAAGAGCGCACCGGAAGTCCACGCCATTGGGGAGGTAGATGACGCCGCAGTTGCGTGTATTTTTCTCGGGATTCTCTATGCGCGGATGGATTATTATTGCCAGAAAGAGCGAGCGAGGAGTTGAATACGGAGATGTGTGTTGGGAAGGAAGGAATTGTATATACCTGATGCGAGGGAGTAGCTTTCGAGAGAGGAAGAGGAAGGACGAGTTTTATAAGAGCAATCGAGGGTATAGGGCGCGAGAGTTGACGTTCACGGCTCTCTTGGGAGCTACCACCGCTGCTGCTGGCTATCCGACGGATGAAAGGGAAACGTAACGAGATACGATGCTGCTCGTCGGTGCCGATCGTTGGTGATGGACGGAATTTTTTTTACGCGCGTAATTGTACGTATATTCGAGGCGTTGGTTTGGGTCGATGAGTGAAAAGTTGGTGGTAGAGGGCTTTCGTCGGTATAACGATTTATTTGGACGCGCGCTGTATGTGTCCCTGGAGAAGCATTTATATTGTGAAGAAACTTTTGTGGAGGAGAAGAGCCGAAATCGGGTGCATACGGTAGCTAGAGCACCAAGATCGATCTTTGTGGAAGAATAAAAATTATAATATAAATTTCTGTAAGGTAATCGACTGGAGCAATCTATTCAAGAAACTCTCGCTTATAATACACTTCTAGGGCTGAGCTCAATATATGTATGTACGCATAATCCCGGCGCCTGCACGTGGCGTGTATATGCGCGTAAACACCGTCGACGCTTGACTTCGTGCCTATGCAGGGTTCTTCGACCTCCGCTGTATATTGCAGCCGCGATCTCTAATGTCTTCTCTTCCGAAAGAACGAGCACAGGGATACCTCTTTGTGTATAAAAGTAATACTGTTTTCTCTCCACTGGCGCATATTGTTCCGTCGAATCGAGCTTTTCGACGTAAAAGCCAATTCGAAATCTCTCGCCGCGGAGTGAACTTTACACGCGGCGATAAATGGAAACGACTCGTAAACGTGTGTTACAGCTCGTCGTTAATAATTCAGAGCCGATCCATTTATACAAATTAGAAGGAGTGAAGCCTCCTGAACAATTAAAAAAAAAACACGAGAAAGGCACGTACGCGTCTCCCCTTCGTTGTAGCCATTACTCGAATCATCGAACTTCCCCGAAAATGACTGACTACTCTCGCACCCCCTCAACCAACGGAACAAAATCAGCATACAGGCGTCCATCGAAAAACCTCAAAAGCGTCCTCACCCGCGTGGTCCGAAAAACTCCATCCCCTATATATATATATATATACGAGTGTGTGTAAATATGTATATATATACACCCCCGAGATAACAAACATCACACAGCCCACGCGGCGGCGGCGGCGGCGGCAAACAAGTTCCGCCACGCGCCACCCCTCCAGCGTCGCACCCACACCATCACGCTGTATACCTATATAGCGGCGTATATATATACGTGTATACGCAGTAGCTCTCTTCGTGGGGGGGTGTAGTAGACGGCGGCGGAGCAGCCACTCGATCAATACGCCAGCACGCCCGGCGCGCGCGTTTTCCCTCGCGCGCTGGTTCGTTCGTTCGTTCGGTCACCCTCGTGCTGCTACTGCCGCTGCTACCCCTCGCTCGAAGGGTGGCGCGCACATGGAGGTGGTTCTCTTTCTCTCTCTGTGTGGGTGGGTGTACGGGGAAATCCGGATGCACTGCCGAGAGAGACGGAGACAGAGAGAATCGAATGTTGCAGCGCGTTTGTTTATTTTTGTGTTTTTTTTTTCGAGAGGGGGTGGCTGGCGCTAGTCGTTGGTGTCGGCGGAAGGGAGTATTGATTTTTTGGATTTTAGCGAAATTAAAAATATTGCCAGTCGGAGCTTTCGGCCGACGCGTCGCTTTGTGCTCGAGAGAGCGCGAGAGGTGTAATGATTTTTAACGTTTTTTTTTTGGTCGGAGAATTTCACGGGCGAATCTTTTTTCCGTATAGAAACGAGTTTAGGGTATTCTGTGTCAAAGAACTGTATTGACTCGATCGACGTCTGGAAAAAGAGCAAGTTTTCTGCTAAATCTTCAATCGTATAGACACCACAACAGTGTATATTATAAGGGACACAGCGTCCAGTCGGTCCTTCCACTGCGTACACCCTGTCCACTCGTCCCCCGCACCAATAGCCGGTGTAATATACAAGAGAACAAACGCAGTGGCAGCAGTCACTGCTATACCGAGAGATATGCGAGAGAACACAGGAGTAGCGGCAAACTGTCCCTCTGTCTCTCTCTCTCTCTCTCGCCATATATATATATATATATATATATACACTACATATAGGGACTGGCATTCCGTACACCTGCTCTGTATATTGCAAAAATACCGGACTTGCCGGGGCAATAAGAATTCCCTTCTCTCTCGCTCTCTCTCGGCCGTGATAGATTTTATTATTGCCTTTCNGGCCGCGAAAAAACAGGAACCCTTGTTTATTTCTCCGGTCACCCCCCCCCCCCCCCGAATATTCTCTGGAAGGTATACACTGATACATACTCGATAGGAATCGAAAAGAGTTGATTTTTTTTCTCAACTCTACTGTATCCCTCTCTCTTGCATATAATACAAAAATATCTCAACTGTGAGAGTGTACAAAATTGTCTCCCACACAGCATCGCCGTCGTCCCTCGCTTAATTTCCCGGGCTATGCACGTATACATATATACACAGAGAGACACAGGCATTGGCGCACGCTCGGGCCATTTTCCAGCATTCCCTGCATTCTAACACCCACGCCTTTCATTAAAAGCCTTCGCCTTCTATCTCTCTCTCTCTCTCCCTCGGCTTTATAAAGGGCCGCCAGAGATAAAGAAGAGGCTCTCTCCTCGCGCTCTGCTATATACCGCTATTGAACAAGGCGTTGTTGAGTCGGAGCCAAGTGCACAGTGTCACTCAACTCGCACTCGCACTTTCTCTTTCGCGAGAGATGAGGGAGGAAATACGAGCACGCGCGTATGTAGTTTTTGCAACGTGTAGAGCCTCTTGACACACTGCGGTGGTGAATGACGCTGCGGTTTCGTTGCAGGTTTTTCGAATGATCCGCCGTTGATGAATATACGAGGGGATCTCTCTTTCTGTTGTGGTATTCGTCGATTATTCCACCGCGTGACAGCCGACGACGTTTTTATTAGAGTATATAGGCTTTTTTTAATTCTATCTATGTGGTATTAATAGGGGTTGCGTGTTCGCGGACGAATAAAAGTGTCAGGTCGAGAGAATGTAAAGCGGGCAGAGTTTCCGGCTGAGTAATTCTTTGTTATTTTTTGCAAATCTGCGCGCGTAGCTTTTTTTTTATAGAACTCTTCCCAATTAGCCCGGTTATTTATAGAAGCGTCGCTCGTATATATTCAAGCGTTGATCTGTTGTAGGCGGGGAAAAAAAATTGTCTAGACACGACTATTCTTCTTTCTTTCTCGAAATTCCCGTATACACACATACGACCAAGATTATACAGCGACTAATTATCACGGACAGTCGATTCCAGAGCCGTATATAATTCAAGTAAGGCCAAGAATCACCTCCGACATGACTTTTATGACTCCGAGGCGTGACTATATACGTATACCGTGTCGTCTCACCCCCTCATCTGATGCAATCCCGCAGACGATTTAACGCGTCCAAAGAGCCCGATATATACACCCGGATGACGACAGTCGACAGAGACACACAGAAGCGAGTAGTACACACATATACTTATACACACTCTATAGTATAGCATAAGGCAACGCGCATCCCTAGCATTTGCGGGGGTTAGCTCGAGCGTAATTCCGTGTGAGGCACTCGCTCTCTCGACGTTTACGACGTGTTTTACGCGATCAGAGCCGGCCCGTAACAATTATTGGGCGATTTCGCGGCCGTAAAATTTTATACGTCCACCCCTGCATCCACCCCCTCTTCCCCCTCACTCTACCGATATATAGTCAATCAAGGGGATTGTATTTTCACTCAGCGAGTCGTGTGTTTGGCTCTTCGCTGTTGATTTCTTTTATTCTTATCTCAAAAATAGCGACGAAGGAGTGTGCATGCAGTGCAGAGAATATTCCGTTTTCCATTTCGCGCGGAACACTGCGCACAGTCGTTCGTCTTCGATATTCAAAAGGACGAAGCCCCGAGAGAGAGAGAGATATTTTTTCGCTCGCTCGTACAATAAAACAGCGCAGAAAGCGGTATCGAGGAAAACTTACTGCGGCGCAAGATGCAAGTACTTTTATGCGATTCGTTTTTCTGCGCGCACACACGCCATAAACGTTGGAAACAACAAACTCCGCTCGCTTCTGCTGCTGTCTCTTCGCCTACGTATACGCATCCATTTTACATTTGCATGGCGACCGTTAAAACAAGCCGCTCGCGCGTGTGGTTGGTCGTGTAAAATCAACCAAAAAATCAACAACAACAACAACAACAACAACAACGGCAAAGAAGAAAATCGCGCACGCAGTAAAGTTTGGCTCATATACGCAGCTGTATAGCAGCGAAGTTTCCGGTCTACGTATATAGTATACACGTATGTGTGCAGTGTAACGCCATCCGCACAACCTTTTGCTCGTTTCCGCGCGCTGAGTCGTTCCGAGCAGCCGGTGCTACTCTCTCTCTCTCTCTCTCTCTCTCTCTCTCTCTCTCTCTCTCTCTCTCTCTGCGTCCTTGTGTGTAGACGATATTCGCTTCGGCTTTTCAACTCGTGTGTCTTGTGATTTACGAGCGCAAACTTCTGTACAGCGTATATATACGTGTGTCCGTGCGCGGGTCGCACACTCGCACGACGTCGTCATATTGGATTTTTTCGGAGGCTTTCGATAAGTGGATTTCCATAATTTTCCTATTTAACCCCCGCACTGGGTTTATCTCTTATTCTCGCGTGTGTACAATTTAGCGATAGCTCGTTTGCGCGCCACCCTCTCGTCGCGTGAATCGGAAAAGCTCTCTCTCTCTCTCTCTCTCTCTCTCTCTTGGTGGTGTAATATCGAAGGGGGGGGGAGGGGGGGGGTGGCTTTTCCAAGATATATCTTCGAGGCTGGTTTATACGGTGTAGCCGCCTCCTCCCCGAGGAATATTCCCGCGTGAGAGCACAGTATGTGTATGGTGTATGGGATCCCGGATGGATTCGCCGGATTAAAAGAGCAGCCGATTCAAGCCCTACGGCCGAGATTACCCTCGGGCTGCTGCTGTCTTTTCTCTCTCTCTCTCTCTCTCTCTCTCTCTCGTCTGCGTGCTGAGAGATATAAAGGGAGGGATGCTGCCTATTTTCTCTCTCACTAGACTATTCTGGGGGGGGATGTATGAGGGATTTCGATGTGTTCTCGTTTCTTTTCTTTTTGGCAGAGAAAGCCGGCGAAGAGTGGAATTTTTGGAAGGATTTTTCGAGAGAATTGAGTTTTACTCCGATATTCCGGGGATTTGCATGCGTTTTCGAAGCTCCGATATTCATGGGGATAATTCCAGGTCGAGTGTATACGAAGAGGGACGCAAATGAACCCTGCGACTGTCCATGGTACGACAACAATACACCTTTTATAAATTCCCGCGTTAGTGCAGTGTATAGTAAACGCTCCTGCTACCACCACACGCTGCCGAAGAGAGAAAGAGAGAGAGAGAGAGAGAGAGAGAGAGAGAGCGGGGGCGTGCAAGTGTCGGTCGGCAGATCGTCGGAGAGTCGTAAAACCGTAACTGCCAGTAAAAGTGAGTTTACGCGCTTGTAAGGACCCCCCAGGAGTCCCTCTCTTTTCGCGCAGAACTGCATCAAGGCCAAGACGTCGCTTATTCTCTCGGAGAAAAAATGTCGCGAGAGATGCATCAGCGTAGATTCTTCAAAAGATCTCGAGAATGAGAGGGATGAGCTTTAGCGTTCGTCGTTTCTTTCTAGCTTGGAATGCATTTCGGAGAGGCATTTTTATCTCATTCAAAGTTTCCTTGTATACTCCTATATACTAATACATCGGAAAGCGATCTGCGAGAGGCATCGATTTTTCCCTCAGCGTTATTTTCTCGTCAGCGCTCGGTGAGACGGAATTATTCAGAGACTAGCACACCGCTGTGCTTCTCCCCCGAAAGTATCTATATAGGCGCACACGCGACTTCACGTTATTGAGCTCTCGTCAAAGCGGCTATAACCGTAGCAGACGCCATGAAAATTTTCACAGCGAGTCTATAATGTATGGATACAGATCGATTTCGACTCCTTAACTTTTCACGAATCGGCGGCAGCAGCAGAGCTCAGCCGAGATGTCAAAAAAAAAAAAAAAAAAAAAGGCGAACCGAGAGATAGAGAGCAAGCGCCGAGCCGAGCTTTTATGGGTCGTCCAGCTCCATCATGTACCGTAAAAGTACGATAAAAGCACTGTTACGCTGCAGCGGCAGCAGCGGCATAAGAAGCTGCCGCCCAATGTACGCGTATATAGTATACACACGTACCTATAGAGCATCAGCGCGACGGGGGAAATTGATTCCTTTACGATCAGTAAACGTCGCGCCGACGATACTTTCTTCTTTTTCTTCTTCTTCTTCTTCTTGTACTGGACTAAGAGTGTAGTCCTGCGGTCGAGGATTTTATTACGCGCTCGATCGTGCGCTCCGAGACTCGCTAATTTACATCGGCCTTTACGGTCTCGTCTCTTCGCTGCAGCGAGGGATAAGAGACTCTCTCTCTCTCTCTCTCTCTCTCTCATTCTTTTCTCAGAGACGATGCGCCTACCCCCTGGTGATGATGGCTTTTTTATGGCTGTTGGATATAGGGATGGGGAGAGAAGTTTTGACGAGTCCGAGCTTCTCGAGATTTTTTATTAGTCGATATGCGCTTGATTTAAAACACTTTGACGTATATTGTAATTGTGATTTTGACTGAGCATTTTATTTTCCGTTGCAGTTCTGTCGCTGAGAAACACCCAGGAGGAGGAACCTCCAGATCCACAGCTGATGAGGCTGGACAACATGCTGATCGCCGAGGGAGTCGCTGGTCCGGAAAAGGGCGGCGGTGCTGGTGCCGCCGCTTCGGCTTCTGCTGCTGCTGCGGCTGGTCCACCTGGACAACCCGACAACGCCATCGAGCACTCGGACTACCGTGCCAAACTCGCTCAGATCAGGCAGATCTATCACCAGGAGCTTGAGAAATACGAGCAGGTGTGTACTGATGAGAGAGAGAAAAACATTTTTGTTTCTGCAAAGTCGGATTTCAAACTAAGTACCAAAATAGCCGCGCGCGTCTCCCAAAGAAAGACGTTTCAATCCTCGCGCAAGCTAAAGAGAAGAAAAAAAAAAGAATCGAGCAAACGAAGACACACGAGACGAAGCAGCAGCAGTAGCAGCAACAAAACTATCAAGCGAATCCCGCGTGTTTATGATTTCACTCAAGTTTCTGGAGACCGCTTCGCGTTCATTCTCTTTCAGCGCCAGAGCTACAGGGTTAATGCCTGCGTGGCTATGCAAAATGGCGTGACAGCCACGGAAATAGACGCGCATGAATTTAATGCGATCGCGTGATCACTAGCAGCACCAGCAGCAGCAGTAGCTACCGTCTGGCACGGATTTAACGAATGCGAAACCACTGCATTTCAATATGTGCGCCGCGCGGTGCGAAAATCCTTTAAACTGTCGTTTTGCATGTGCTTTTCGCCGGCGATACATATACACACGCGTTCGGTTGTACGTATACGGTTACTTTGCTTTGCTCACTGCACTGCGGTATAACGTTCGAATTGACTCATGACTCGATTTGCATACACGACTCTTTTTTTTTTTTCATCGCGAGCGTATGTAATTTCGTAAATCCCTGAGCCAGACTCGCTTTGGCAGGATTCGGCTGTCTGCGCGCTCTAGATTCGATCCATATTCCGAAGTTCGGGAGAGTAGAAGCCGATGCATAGATTCGAATGGCCGCATCGCTCTCTGGCACAAATTCAATATTCCGAACTATAATCAATGCCGACTCTCGCATTAGAATGGCTTTTTTTTGCTCGATAAAATTATGCTAAATACGCGCCGAATCGAGATACTTTCTCTCGCGTGTATGCTACTGTTCTTTTTTTTCTCTTCTCTCTCTCTCTCTCTCTGTACGTATACGGTCGCATCCTCTTTCTTCGTGGCGATACATGCCGAGTCGAGCCGTTTCCAATCGATAGGACAGAACTGGATTTCGTATAGGACAGCTTTGTATCTGTATACCGTCGCTCGAGTTTTATGCTGTGTACTCTCGCGCGAGAAAAAACTATTCGAATGAATTTTCACGCCAGTATTCCGCCCTCTCATCGCAAAAGTTCGGCCCGGAGCCAATTAACTTGCTCATTGCTCGCGTTCCGGGAATTCCCGCGTAGTCTGAAAAAAAAAAAAATCAAGCAATATTCCCTTCAGTCAACGAGATTACGTTGAGTTGCCATAGCTCTTTCCTCGAGCGAGTGAGAAAGAAAGAAAAAAGGAGAAGAAAGCTAGACGGCATCTCCGTTTAAATTTTTCAAGCCGCGTCGCGCATCCTCTCGCGAAAAGCAAAATAAAGATGGAGGTCGAGTCTCTCACTCTCGTGTTTCCCATCTCGAAAGCCTTGGCTCGCGCGCAGCCTCCGAAATACCCCAGTAGCGCCGGCTGCTGCCGCTGCCGTGGCTGCTACTGCTGATCCAGGCCCCCGCTGCTGCCGAGGCTGAAAAGCTCAAGAGGGGAGAAGCGGCGCCAGAGAGAATCCATTCCGAAATTGCAAAGCCGCCCCTCTCCCCCCCTCGACACGCCGGTCTTCCCTCAGGAAAAGCTACCCCCAGGCGGAGGCGGCTCTCGCTGCGCTGCTGCTGCTGCTGCTGCTACTGCTGCTCGTCGTCTCTCGAATACTGATATCGAGCAAAGTCCTTCCCTTAAAACCGGCAGCCACCAGGAATAATGCATTATTCTCTCGAGCCACGTCGGCCTTTCTCTCGCTCGCTCCGAGTTTCTCTTCGACGTTGTTTTGGGGAACGCTCTTTTCGTGTATCCCCCTCTGCGTATGCCTTTTTGTTTGTTTGTTCATTTTTTCCGTAAGCTAATTTCTCATGCGGGGATGGATTTTCAGGCTGGGGATTAAATTTCCAAGAGAATATATGATTTTTGGATTCGCCCGATTAGCGTATGACTTGGAAATCGCCATGATTGCGTTACTGATTCTTTTTTCTCAATTTAGGCCTGTAACGAGTTTACGACCCATGTCATGAATCTGCTGAGGGAACAGAGTCGCACCAGACCAATTACGCCCAAGGAAATTGAAAGAATGGTCCAGATCATCCACAAAAAGTTCTCGAGTATTCAGATGCAGCTCAAACAATCCACATGCGAAGCGGTCATGATTTTGAGAAGTCGATTCCTTGATGCTAGGTAACGATGCATGGCGTTTGACTATTATATCACATTTTCTTATTTATGAGAGAGCTTAAACTAATTTCCTCATTTTTTCACGATTTCCAGGCGCAAACGAAGAAACTTCAGCAAACAAGCTTCAGAAATCCTGAACGAATATTTCTACTCACACCTAAGCAACCCCTATCCCAGTGAAGAGGCGAAGGAGGAACTTGCCAGAAAGTGTGGCATTACAGTTAGCCAGGTAAAACGATTTAGTTTTTTTTTTATCGAGCATACTCTCACAATGTCCAGTGTTCTAATTCGTTTGTCATTCCTTTCAGGTTTCTAACTGGTTCGGCAACAAGAGGATACGTTACAAAAAGAACATAGGCAAGGCACAGGAAGAGGCAAACTTATATGCCGCTAAAAAGGCAGCTGGTGAGTTATAAGTGCAAAAATACCACAAAGAAAACTACCCGCGCTTTTTGTCTTATCGAATGTCGGTTACTTGATTTTCGTGCTCGTTACCAAAACATTGTAATTCGGATACACCAGCGACAAAAAGTCATTTCTTGTCGTTTCCCGTCCTGGACAATTATCCGCCGAGGGTTACACGATGGCCACCGTAGAAAGGAAATCGTAGCACGTGCTAGTTTCTTATTACTGTAAATCATTAAAGCCGTGAGTTACTGCACATTGTTACTTGTGCGCTCGCCACGAACGCTGTTATTGCGCCTGCCAATAAATCACTTTGGGGCGAGAATAAAATGAGCGATACGCGCCCGTATCTTCGTGTTGGCTTGTTTTCTGCGCGCGGGAAGCAACAACGTGCGCCTAAACTAAACTTGTTTATTGGCTCGTATTTTCTAGTTTTCAAAAAAAAGAAGAAACGAAGAAGAAACGCAAAATGCCAAGAAGTGGGAGAGATTGGCTATTTTATTTATAAGTTTACGCGCGAGCTGCGTTTCCTCTCTACGACTAAGGCCTGCCAACGCGCATTTCGAGAGAAACTTCCACGAGGAAGTGCGAATTTCCGAGTGGAGTTTTCGAACTTAATAACTCTAAAGAGCAATCAGAGCTGAAAGAGAATATCATAGTAAAAGTAAATTGCATGAAATTCTTTTAAAATGATACACTTGGAAGTTCTTTCTTTGTCGAGGAGTGTTTACATGGTTGAAGATTATGTCGTGTCGGATTTTTTTCTAGAGCTCCAATGTAAGAAATCGATGCTTTTCTTAAAAAATAACTGCGATTCACGAGATTTCAAGTATTTTCTGACAATATCATGCGATTGTTTAGTGCAATGGCTTTAGAAAAAACCATCAACTATTCTTCTCAAGTTACGAAATCGTTCACATTCTTTCAATGAAAAATAACTATCGAGTCGATATATCATGAGCGTTTTTGACACGCACACAATCTTCAAGATTAAAAAGCGTCTAGATGCAAAAGACAAAAACACTTCCTCGAGTCGTTGTAAGCACCGCGATTGTTTCTACAGCAGCTTTTGCAGGAGCCTCGCCGTACAGTATGGGCGGTGCGAGCCAGGGAACTCCGACGCCGATGATGTCGCCGGCGCCGCCAGGTGGACCCCAAGACATGGCCGGTTACGGCATGGGTATCAACGGCAGCGACTACGGCTCCCAGCCCTACAACGACGGCTCGATGGGCTACGACCCGATGCACCAGGTAAATTACCAGAGGGATCGCCAGCGCAGCCATGACTACGACGATGAGTAGACACGGTAGAGCTGGCCTTTTCTTATCTTAACACTTTGCACGATGCACGAGCACGCTCTGAGAAACGTTGCTTTCAACAAACAAAATATGTAGACTACAATTCCGTCGATTGTATTTTTAACGCTGTTAATCGGTGAATTATTATTTCTACGTTGAGAATTGTATTCTTGCTTCTGAAAGCAATATTTTTCCAAGCGTAGAAAATATAGGAACGATTCACTTGCTCTGCTGCACAAGCGATATTTTCATTAGTTTATATATCGAAAAACTGTACAAAGCTTGGGTGTATCTGTCTGCATGGCTGTTCTTGCTTCGCTTTGGTCACTTCCGGTTGAATGCGACCTCCCGGCATCGATTTTCCCGGCCGGCCAGTTGTGTTGTTGGCTTGCGGAATGCACAGTTAGCTGCTCTCGCGAACATTTTTGATGAAATTGCTTTTCGCTTAATTTAGTGGAAAGAGCGCGCGCGCGCGCGGTCAGGTATTTGCCAAAAAGCTACGCTCGGCTACGTACGCGCTCTATTTTATCGCGCCATTATAATGGAAATTTTCAATCACACTTGTACGTACACCATTGCGGAATTTATATCGATAAAAAAAGAAACAAGTATTTGCTTTAAATCATTGCGACAAACGGTGCGAAGCAAAGCCAATGGCTCGGATTCTCCACGTCGCGCCGGATTAACCCTTCGAGTTTTTCACGCTCGCAATTATCTCGACGACGCGGGGCGGGTGCGTATATTAACACACAGCCTCGTGCATGACGTACGTGCACGTATGAGGGCGGGTACACGCCTTTACGTGACTCAAGGGCTGCTGCCGTTGTTGCGCGTTCAAACTGCCGGATTAAACGCGAGAAACGAGCTCGAGCTGCTAAAGTTCAAAGACTAACTTGCGCGCTCGCGACATTTCTTTTCCCTCTCTTACACTCTGCAAACCCTTTGTTGCCGGCGTCGCCGGTGTCGTGTAAATTACGGTGTCAGGAAGTTTTTATCTTGAGCTACTGTAATTGTTGCTCGGCTGCGTTGTGCTTTTATTTTTATCCGACGATCGATGCTGACGCTTGAATTGTGTTTTAGGCGAACGACTCTAGTTCCATCGGAATTAAACGCGCGAATTCGAGTTGTTCGCTCTCCGCGCAAATAACGCAAAATCCAACGACTTTCATAATTAGCTCGGCGCTTAGCTCTAAGCGCGCATCCGTTTACTGCGCTTTCGTTAGTCCACATTAAGAGTATATACACGCGTACACGACTGTGTGTATGCTCTCCCTCTTTCCAACGTGTACGTGAGCCGCGGCAGTCATAAAGATGGTCTTATGCGTGTATATTTGAATAGAGAAGGAAGGAAGGCTGAGGCGAGAGAAGGATGCTTGCGAGAAGGTGCGGTAGAGAGAAACGAGCGGAGGGCACGACAGCCCGGTGTATGTAGTATGCCTGTGTGTATATATAGAAGAGAGTAGCGCAAGGGGTAGTATAGGAGAGGGCGCAGTTTCGTTGCTGTTAGCACTGTAGCGAGTAACCAGGTTGCTTAGTATGCATTGGAGTTGCAAAGTCACTTTTTTAGGCAGCCACCGCCGCGGCTGCTGCTGCTGCTGCTGCTGCTTTCACATAGTAATGGACTATGCGAGGAGAGTATGGATGTGGGAGTAGAGGCTGTGATATAGGGTCGGTGTGTGTGTGTAACGTAATGACTCGAGAGTTTAGACCGTCGATATTTGTTTGTTTGCGCGAGAAAAAAAATTCGCGGATGTACATGCACCGAAGGTAAAAGGGCATCAGAAAGACAAAGGAAGGGGGGGGGGGATTCTCTTTTTGCGCGAAGGAAAATTAATTGAGGTCGTAAAAGTAAATGAACGTCCGCGCGCGCGGAATGTGATGCTGAAATTTATTGCCGACTTTTAATTACTCGTTTTATTTTTCGTTTCCAAAGTACATTATTACCTCGCGAGATCAAATTCATTAAAACGAAACGTGACTGTAAATTTTAATTTGATAAATTACACGCGGCTCTTTCGGCCCCCGGAAACTTTATGGACGTTCATTTCGCGCGTTGTTTCATTATATGCTCGCGCGTTCGATAAAATATTCGAGCGCAACGATGAAAACGGAAATTTACTGTTCGCGCGAATTATAATATCCGCATACGCACACACAACCTTTCTGCGTGTCTCTCCTTTTCTGTATACGCTCGTTTTTATTTCGTTCGTCTTATCTCGATTAACCGTATGAAAGAAAGCTCGTTAGCGTCGCGTCACTCGCTGCATTTGGATTATGTACTAACTAAATTTGCTCACGACAGGCTAACCAGTAATTATAAGCACATATAGAGAACCTAACTCGGAGCTGCATAACAGTTTTTTTTTTAACAAAATTTACTAATAATCTCTTTTTGCTGCTGTCTGGTTTTGCGTTCTTTCACGGGATCCAGAATTAACATTTCACGAACTGTGTTTGTTGCAACGAGTTGATATTATTATGCTGTTTGGTTACAAGCACAGTTCCCTAACACCAGTAGATTCGCAATAAGTAAATTTCTTGTGGTTTCAAAGCCGAGTCTTTACTTTTCACAGATTTCGATTGCTCGCAGACTGTCAGGTAATAATCTGCAAACGATCGAAATCGCCTGTAAAGTTTTAAAAGAATTAAGCCTAACAGTGTAAATAAAAACTAATCTCGCGTAATTTTCAATAACAGGAGTCGCTGTTGCAAAAAAGACTCATAACTGTGTAATAATTCGGAAACCATATTGTTTTTCTAGTGACGGGACACAGGCATTAATATCGCATAAGTGTGTCATCCGGACCTATGAGAGACGAAGCTCAGCTGTGCGAGCTCCCCACGGAATCATTCGTCCGTTGCAACAAGCACAAGTTACTAGACTGCGAAACAAAATGAAATGTTACGAAAATACAGGGCCTGACATCAACTTTGCGTTTTTGATATGACAGCGATCTGAGATCGCTAAGGAAAGACGTTCGTCGCAGATAATAATTTTCTTTTTCAATTTATAACTTTTACTTTTACAATTTGTCAGTTAAACGTTTAGCTACGAACGTCTTTCTTCACGATTCTTTGCCTTCAGCTTATAGGCATCTTAAATAAGTGTGCAATAAGAATTTGATAATGGAAGTTTTTTCTATAGCCGTTAACTTAGAATTAACAATGAAGCTTAGAGATAGGAAGCTTAGAGATAGGAAGATTCAGTGGTCTGGATTATTTCGACATGACCGTTTCGATATGTGCATTCGCGTACTGTCTACTAACTTTACTTATGCAATGCGAACCGAGGGAAGTAAGATGAAAAGAGAATGAAAGCGTTGTCGTTTCGAAAGACCCAGTTCTCGGCGGTAGCATGTGCGACTGCATGTTGACTCTTGTCTTGTGTATATTATTATGACAATGATTTTACACAGTAGTATGTGTGCTTACGTTTCACTTTACTCTTTGAAATATTACTAGTTGGTATTTTTAAATTCAATGCCAGAAATCCGTGCTAAACTTGCCTGAGTTACATCTTGTTTGCCTATTGTTTGAAAAAGAAACTCTCGTAGAAAACATGAAACTACTACAATAGTAGACAGGAATGATAATTTTGAAAATCTCTCTTGAGAATTGCTTGTAAACAAAAACAGCATTAAGAAAAACGAAAAAAATAATGACGCAGGGCAAGGCAATGGCTGGGGGATGGATGCAGCAGAGCCGCGAGCCGATACCGGAATTTCCACCGCTGCACGGCGATTCTGCCGACTCGGATTCCGACCGAGAGAACAACATCAAACCGCGAGTTTAAGCAAACGAGCGAGAAGGAAAACGCGCGTTCGAACCACGAGAGAGCTGATGGTCAGTCGAAGGACTATTTTCAACTCAGCCGGATTAAATTTTCAGTTTTGTTTCTTCTCTTCTGATTCTCCGTTTTACGTCATTTGCATCGAACGCACATATTATGGAGACAAGACACGGAAATTGCATTAGATATTAATATGTATGCGACGCGAGCGCGTGTAGCAAAGGATCTTTCGTATAGTTGCGTGCAAAAGTGGCGTTATATTTTGTCGAGTTACGAGACACACTTGTGTTCGATGGAATTGTAACAAAAGCCTTATACTTTTTCTTTATTATAATTTCTTAGATTTTATTTTTTATTGTTTATTATTATTATGTTTCACATATGATATTATGTAAATTTAATTCTATATGTATTTAGCTCGCGCGTGTGTACTGTATAACACATTAATGGTGCATTACTCGTCGGCGTATGCGTAATTTATGCTAGCTCATGTTTTATAATAAGTTTACATTATACTTATATACTGAAAGTAATTGCATGGAATATACATATATATATTTTTTTATCATATTGGGGCCACCGAGTGTTATGTTTGCATTGTCAACATAAAAAAGAGTAACTCGCTATATCATCAATGAATTACATCGGAAGCCCCGATAGTGATGAGTTAATTTTAATTTTCGTTTATAGCGTTGATTGTACAGCTACACTATGCGTTAAGTCGATTTACTTATAATGTCGTATAAATCAAAATTTTCAGGATCAATTGAACAATGCGTTTTGTATCTCTGTCTTACCTTTCGATGAGTCAAATCACGTTTAACGCACCGATTAATGCGGTTATTAAGGTAGCGCATTCTCGTTAATCTAAGACCCAGTATAGAGGTGACAATATTAAACGGTGACTTTCTACAGGCCTTGGCCAAGGAAAAAGAGAGCATCGCGTACGGATTAGTTACTATCACATACGCTAGTTTGCCACTAAACGATTTACGAGCGCCCCTTGATTCACTACTCGTTTTTAGGTTCTTGTAAACGTTTTACTCTCGCTTCGTGCCTTTCAGTTTTATCATAACTACTTTAATTGCTACACACTTTTCTTTTTAATTACGTATATTACATATACTTATATAGTATATACATATATAGATATTATTGTCATTTTATTTTGCATAGCGCATACTGGCTTAATTGTACGTTTGACATTGGATTTTTTTTTATGAAAACACGTATTTTCTGCATGTGGCGAAACCGATGCAATATCGAACTTGATATAAAATATTTACCTATATTTTTTGTTTGGTGCGAATACGTTAACGGAAATCGAAGTTTGCTTATCACGTTACATCGTTGTCTTTTAATTATTTTCTTTTTTCATTCTTCGTTGTAGACAGCATGTACACGTCGTACGTACACTATCGAGTGTCATTGAAAAAAATTATGTTTTGAGCTCAAAGCTTTTAAGTTCTACCTGAAAACAAGTTTACATTGTGTTTTCGAATGTTCTTTTTTATCGCGTTAACAAGTTTTATACGAAATTTTACTAATGAAAAACATAGATGCGGGTAAAAGAAAAATTCTATAAGCTACGTGTTAGAAATATGAGATAAAAATAACGAGCGTTTTAGATACATCACAGACTTGTACATACATGATCAAAATGCCTACGACATGACCGGGCGATGAGCACGGAAATTTACGTTATTAAAGTTTGCTTTCTTACAAATGTTCATTTATGTTCTGTGTTAATTTCATACCTTTTCATTTTACATCCTTTGATTGCGCCTGTACTATTATTTTATCATTATTATTATTAGTCTATTTATAAATGCTGATGTGCGTAATTGTATAGCTGTGCGTGTATACGTCTACTGTGTAATTTACGTATTTTGTGTACATACAAAAAGCACGCTGTAAATATAATTGGACAGCCGACGTTGATTCGACCGGAATACAATAACTGAATTCGAGCTGTCCAATTATGCAAGCCAGGTTTTTTTTCGCTAGAAAAAAAGACCTACGGCAGTTTTTCTCTTGGTGCTTTTGTGTAAGTTGGTTGAAGGGGAGGAGAAACTCTACGTTATTGTAGTATAAATGAAGGCGCGTGTAGCGTAAAATCGATGAACTTGCAGAAAAGTTCTCGCGGGATGTGTGGTGGCCTGAGGTCGCAATTTCATAAAATTTTCAAGGGAAAGAGATACGAAGTTTGAAATTTGAAACATTTATTAGAAACTTGTAGCGGGAATTAGTTTTGTGAAAAATTTCGTATCTCTTTCTCTTTATGGCTCTTTTTGTTTGAGAGAAACGAGGAAGAGAGAGAGCAGCGTTATTGCGATTTGCTCCTTTGTTGAGACCTCGTTCCAACGAACTTTTGCAAAAGGAAAAAAAAAGAGAATATATATTATATGCAAGCTGCTAAAATCGGCCCGACGAACTTTACGCTGGAACTTGACGTTTGCTTTCAGGAGCTGTCGCCTTGAAATCCTTAAGGAGAGAAGAACCGAGAAGCACGCTGAGCAAAAAACTTAGAGAAAGCGAATACACACCGCTAAAGAAAAGAAAATGAACAAAAAAAAATCACAAAAAAAAAACATATATAAGAAAACTAAAAAAACGCTCGCGCAATCCGATCACCCTACTATCTGTGATCCCAAGCTCGTCGGCCTCGAGCGACGAGTAATACGAACTAAACTCGATATTAAATAAGCTCATTTAAGATTTACGACGACGGACAGCCCGAAACCATAGAGCACTCGCTAATAACCCTTGATACTCCCTCGACACCCTTCAAACCCCCTTTCCGCACACTATTTACCTTAGTCGAACGAAGAAAATTATAAACACGGGAAAACGAAAAGTCGCGAAACTTATCAAAATAATGTAACTCGCATATGCTTCCACACAGGCAAGTGTTCTAGATATATAAATTGTATTAGTAAGTTACCTAGAGCCTTTCAAAAGAAAGCAAAACTTCGTCATGGATAAGGAATTGACACCGAGTATAACGAAAGACCGAGAGATATATCACTTATTGCTGCAACCAAAACGAATCAAATCTCAAAAGCGCGTGCATGTGTGTACATATGGAGCGAATTCACATAAAGCTAACTTTTCCTGAGGGTCAAAGGGGGGATATATACGAGAAATTGTTTTTTAAATCTTTTTATAAGGTTTTTCATGGCTCGATAATAAAAGATGACGAATGTGCAGAGGGTAGGATACTCCTGGTTTCGGTGCATCCTCGGTAGAGACTTTTTTCGTAAAAAAAATTGAATAATGTTCGAGTAACTATATGGTATATGAAGAAAAAAAATAAAAGGAGGATACCGTTTGCGTAAAACTAAAAAAAAATATATATTAACGTAAGAGCGGAGTTTAGCGAAGCAATGGTCCTGCGACAAGACACAACTGATGTATACGATTTTTCAACATGAAAATATTATATATTATAGCTATACATATGGAAAATATAAGGAAGAGGATAGTCTCTAGAAAAAATGCGTAAATCGTTTAAGAAACATCAATATAACGATGATAAATATATTACTTATATCATCACGGTTATTACTTCAGTTATACAATTGCCATTATTATATATTACCACTACTATTGTGATTATTAAACATTATTGCTCTATGAATTATTATACTATTATTATTGCTATTATTTTTATCGTCATTGATATACTATATTATGAATATGCGCTCAACGAGCTAATTTCGCGGTAAGTCAAAACTATTTTATACCAAGAATATGAGGATACACTCTCGAATCCGTTCCATGCCTACGCGAGAAATTAATTTTTATATGAAGTGAAACATTTGAAGTCGTGCTATTATAGATGAAAAACAAATTTTGATGATGAAAAACCACGGCGCAATATTATGGTTATGTATTGTCACGATTATATTATTATTATTATTATTATTGCTATTATGATTATCCGGATCATAACTACAATTATTAAGTAGCGTGTAGAAGGATGATATCCCTTTTATTGTATAAAAAATGACGAAAAAAAAAAATGAAAAATGAAGCAAAGGTGCGATTAGGTGGTTAACTCTATTGTTAATAAATACGTCGCGAGCGGATTGCAGTAAGGCCAACGATTGATTTTTACCTAGTTGTATTGATTGATACGAGTATTTCTATCGATTGAACTTCGGTGCTGAGCCTATAATACTTACTTAAAATTTTTTAAATGTTTTACGCATTCGTCGATCAAGGACGTTGACACACATATTGTATACGTATATAAACGAGGAATTTCGTTTTTAATTTTTAACAAACAATAACAGAGAGCCTTTTATATACTTTTAAGAAATAATAACTGCTAAACTGCGGGTCAAAAGTCAATGTTTGGCCCGAACGTCGATCTCGTAGCGACAAGTACAAGTGCATTGTGGCACAGCTAGTATACGAGAAAAAGATCGCCTGAAGGTCGCTGAAAGCGCATTCTCGGTCGTCCCTTAGGCAACTCTAAACCTTTATTGAAGTAAACAAAATAATGAAAATAATAACAATGAAGAAAAAAAACGAACTAAAAATAAATGAAATAAAAAGAAGGAATAAAAAATCAAGACATTTAATATTTGTGGATTACACGCGGTATAAATTTAACTATATTCATATACCCAAGCGATTTTTGAAAGCATTGCCTCTAATCCCTTAAATCTTCTTGCCCACAATTTTGTCAACGGAATTTAGGGAGAAAAATGTCGCCGCTCTTTGTGCAAAAAAAAAAAGAAAAGAAATAATAACGATAAAAACTCTAAAGATATTTCTCTGGTCTGCCGAATGTTTTTTGCATTTACGTTTTCACACTTCTGAATTGTAAACTGAGTGAGGGAGAGAAAGTGAGAGAGAAAGAATAAAAAAAAATACTAAAAGAAGCGCCGCACAAAGAGAACTCGAACCGAGCGCCACCGACGACGTTGCAAATAAGCAGTCAATCTCTGATTTGATAATATAATATACTGAATAAATGTCGCTCGAATACTTACGCAGGCGTCGTCGGAGTTGTCGGTAAAAGTTGAAGCGGTGTTTCGTGATACGAAGGTATACCACAATGAATCATTGTATCGGATGAAATCATTATGATAACTATAAATAAAATTCTTAAAAATTTCTGAGGCCATTCATTTCACTTGCCCATCTCGACGATCTTCTCCACATCCACGTATCCTATACCTATTAAATGTAGTATAGCTTAAGTTTCTTGACTTTCGCAGCATCTTCGGAGGTTCAAGGACAAGGTAAAGGAAGTAAAGGACGAGCCAAACTCTCGCACAGATATTTTTTAATACATTATTTATTTTTCTCCTTAAAAAAAGAATGAACTTGAAATCGGTTGTTTGGTTTGAATTCTGCGAGTAATGATTGGGCATTTTGAAGCGACGATACATACTAGGTTTGCAAATTGAACTAACTAGGTTTGTATTTATAATATTCTTTATGTATATTTATATATATTTATATATGTATAAGATAGGTATCCTGTCCCATTACTGCGTAATACATAAGTAATAATGCATCATCATCATTTTTCGCGTCGTTTCGCGCGCCACACACGTATTCCCAAAGATAGAGGAGAGAGAGAGAGAGGTATATGTATATATGTATAATTTAAACCTCGCGTACACATCTTTGTTTCTCTCTGTTAATTAATTAATTTTTCTTTGTTATTCTCGTCCTCATCAAACGCACGCGCACGACAAACACATTCAGCTTTGTGTCAAAGCGCGATTTAAGACCCCTCGATAAAATCGCACTTTCGCACCGTGCATAATGTTTGTATGTACGTCATGAGCGCATGCATATATAGTAAAACGACTCTCTGTCCGCAGTCTCTCTCATCAAATAAACGGCGACTACTCGGACTAAAATTACACACTTGCGCACGGATTTTCTCCCGGATTTGCGTACACTCTGTATATTTATCTCCTTCATGCAGACTTTCACGCATATGTATTATCTCACGCGCGAGTATAATATACACGTGCACTTCGTCGCCTCTCTGATGCTTTCGGATCCTCGTTTATTTATATGTATAATGTAATAATAATAATACGCATAGATTCGCAGTCGCACATGTATAATATTTATGTATAATCCTTGCTGGTTTTTCTTTTACTTTACGAACATAACACGAGGACGCGGGAAAAGCTCGAAACCGGCGCGACGTCACTGCGCTCCGTTTGTTAGTTAGTTTTTTTTTTTTTTAATTATATTTTTTCCTCGCGTTATACATCTATATCTCCCGTGTCAATAACGATAGCGGCATTTTCGCGCGAGCGAGCTTCTTCCCTTGTTATACAATTATATCGTTAGCGCTAAGGATTCATTTAAGATATACAGTCGTATCGCGGAGATGCGAAATATGCGCGAACCGAGAAATTTTTTTTATTATTACAACAACGCTCGTTCTCGCCGTGAAAAAGTGACAAATGATTCGTTTATCTCGACGTGTAATATATAATATTTCGTGCCTCGCTCGCGGTGCGTTAGTCGTTCTCGACGGGGCGCCAGTGACGTCGTGCGTCGTTTTTTTTTTTTCATTATATTATATATAATAATAATCTCGTCCGATTGCGTCGTCGATTTTATAGTGTAATTTTTTGCGCGTACACGTTTTTCACTTTAAGTTGATCCGATTATTCCCTATATATTAGCTTCTCGATCGGTTTAGTCGCGACTCTGATCGACTTTCTTGTTCTCTCCCGGCACACTTTGTCGTATCTTGCAATTATATTTATAATCGTTTACGTGTATGTATATTATATATATATAAAGGTACAATCTTTTTTGTTTTTTTTTCGAGACAAAGGGAAAAGAACGAATCTTTGTGGGTTATTTATATACATACAGTGAATAATATACAATAAGTTTACACAGTGACGCGAGGCCAGACGGTAGACTGCCCGGAAATGGTATTTATATATATTCCTTCGTTATACATTGTTACTTTTTGTCTTTTCGTTCTTACAAGAGAGATAGAGAAGAGTAAAGCACGATCGATGACGCCTGGAATCGTCGTCAGCATAATTTTTATACTTCGTTCAGGTGGTATGTCGAATTATACTTTTTTTGTCATCATATTTATAATTATTTATACTTATAATCGAGCGAAAGAAGAGTCGACGATGGCAGCCCGAGCATTTTCCGAGCAGATTGCGACTCAAGCCTCTGGTTTACAATTTTTTTTCTTCAAATTTTCCTTCTTCAACATGCATGCATTCATTTTTACATCATATAATTTATATATTCAAATTTAAAGCTTTCAATGGTTGATTCTCGAATTTTCTCCGCGCTCGCGTTCACACGTTAGTCACTGCTCTCTCCAGTTCGTGTAATGCAACATATTTATATTATGTATAAGGTTTCCTAAGAATGAGTCGTGAGCCTCCGAAGTAGTCGCGTCCTCAGTCATTTTTGTTCTCTATACACGTGTGTGTGTTTGTTATATTCGATCATCCACGATAGCTGCGCACCTTGTTCGACGCTCATACATATTACCTGCAAGTTTCGGGTCGTGTGGGCGACGCGTTTCTATAATAGTCATTGTCTGAAGAAATTCCAACGTTTCGTTGTTATGCAAATACGCTCTGTCGAACCTTTTCGCTCTATACCGTTTACTGCTACTGATTCTACGAAATTTGATTTACATTTTTTCTCGATAATTATAAATAACGAGAGAAATAGTAAAAGAGACGATGAGACATTTAAGCATGGAGGTATACAAGGGGTATAAAAATTGGAACCCGTGACTTTCGTAAATGCGAAGGAAGAGAGAAGAAACGAGAAAGTGTTTGTGTGTGTTTTTTTGAAATAAATGAACAAAATAATGTGATTTTTTAATGTATGTATTTAAACGATATATAAGCGAAAAAGGTTTAACAAGACTATCTATCTAGGTACATTTCCACTCCTTGCTTCTCTTTTTTTTTGTTTTGTTAACATTGCACACAAGCTACTTAAAGACTGGATTTTTCATTTTATTATATACTTCATCTATAGACTTTCTCTCTCGTATATGCTCGCGGATGTATATAATGATTTTTTAGTCCTCTCTGTCTCTCAGACACACTCGCGCCAGCTCATTCACAGCTGCAGACACATAATCTCTCGTATATGTATATGCATTTATATATATACGCGCGCGCGCTCATCGTCGTCAAAAAAGAACACTGATATTTTTTTAATAAAAAACATTAAATTCATCATTCGGATTATTATAATTAAGTTTAGAGATTATATCGAAGTGTCGACGAGTTCGATTATTATTTGCAAAAGTATGAAACTCTAGTAGAGCCGCCGCCGTGTCGCCGGCCCAAGAGGTCTAGTGACGTAGTGGAATATATATATATATTTTTTTTTCATTCATATAATATAATTAATAATTAATTATATCCATTTTTTTTTCTTTCATTTTTTTATTATCGACGGGGTTATTTATCTCATTTGTTAAAGTTTTTATCTTTATTATTAAGTATTATATTATTATTTTATTTTCACTTGAATTATATGGTGTATAGATGTGAATTTTTTCGGAATGATATACACGTTCTCTCGTTCACAATTTCGCCTTCAACACCACTCGATGAGTCGCTTACACATGTGGGCGACGTGTTCACAGGTTTTTCAACTTTTCTTTTCTCTCTTTCATGCGTGGGGATGTGGGTGTATCGCTCAGCCAAACTTTTCCTCGACTCGAGTTGACCGATGCTTTTTGTTATACTTTTCTCGATGATTTTTGATGTTCACGACTATAATAAAGGAGCCGATGAGTCAAGGAAAACGTCGGGTCGTGCTTATACACTGATGTTCATGTATGGGTAATGTAATTCGTGTTATTGTATTAATGCGCAATATGTATAGATAAGTAGAAAAATCTTTATAATCGCATTGTATCGTACACTCTTCATTTACGTGGGATCTTTCGACATCATTTTATATTTTTATTATACACTTAAATTTTCCTCCCGTTACTTTTTATCATAATGTGTAATTATATCATAATTCGCGTCATTTCGTTTGTTAGATTACGAGTATATAATGGAGACCTATAGATGATCGATTCGACGAATTGGCGAGTTTGGATATTAATGCGATTCTTTGTTTTTGTATTAGTATTATTATTATTTTACGTCTTTTCAAAGTCCCTCATCGATTAATTCTTATTTCCCGTCTATCTTGAATGTAGTTTGAAATTTCTTTTAAAATACGTAAATATTCTGTGTATTATTATCGACGCGTCTTTTGTTAAATATAACTTTGAAAGTTTGGCCACGTATTTCCCTTTATATCAATCAACTCTTTTATCATAATTAGTAGAAATAAAAGTAGGATGTACGCGAACGACTTTTTTTGTTATTATACCTTGAAATCCGAAAATGAAGACCGTCGCGCGTTTACGAGTACGACTGACTTTTTTCTTGTTTGTTATCCATATCTTTTTAACCGACGAAGGAATAAAATGAACGAGTCGTATTGAGTTATCGCTTAAACTTTATTTGTTATCTCTTTAAATATAAGTACTACGAGTGAGAAAAAACCGGCGACTACAGCCATATTTTTTTTTATTTTTCAATAATATACGCGCATATCCGATTTACTTGATTTTTATTATTCTTTCTCGTGAATGAACATTTATACTTTCTGCCTCTCGGAACAGTCACACATACGTGATCAGATTGAACGTGACTTTTTAATAATATAATTATTTTAATTACCTACAAGAGTCTTTTGTTTCTGTTGTCTTCGTACTCCGAGACGATCAAGCGATCATACCGATTTTTTCCTCTTTCGTTTACCGCCCCAATTTATCCTACAACAGCGCCATCGGAGATATTGGTCATATATCATCAGCGTTTTTTATATTTTTTTTTTAAATTGAAGTTAAGCCTAGAAGTTTCAAAATGAAGATTGGCTACGCGAGGTCGCTAAGAACTACTTTTACGCCGACGCGTTGATTTTACCATCTGTTTATTTTCCTTATTTGTTCTTGTCGTTTATCGACACACCGCTCCTATATAGTTTATATAATATAATTTATATTTATTATGTAACGAATAAATTTTTTTTCTCATAGCAACGTTCGTATTCTTTCATACTCTCGCTTCCGGTTTACTCTTTAATATTTATATATTTTATATACTCTCATCATTCGTAAATCTATATCTGTAACAGGTATAGGTGTGACGCGTAATATCAACAGCATACAAACACATTTTGGGGCTGTAATTATATACTTATAAACGTCCGCGCGGACAGGATCAAGTCCACTGTTTTCTCGCTAAGATTTTACTCATCCTCAGCATTATCATATTTATTATTATTTTTTTTAAATATTTATTATACTCGGATTTATCACAGAAAAACATTATAATTTATGACGATTAAACCTACTACTGCCTTATATACTTTTTTTGTTTAACTCTCGCGGTCTTCTCTCATTTAATACATAATCAATAGTCATATAGCAGTCGCGCACTTTTGTTCTCCGTGGGCTCTATACTGTATTTTTATTTTCTCCTTCATTTTTTTGATCCCTCAAAGGGAGACGAAGATCTTTCTTTTCTTTTCTTTTCCCGCGCTTGCTTTCGCTCCTTGTTATTCTTCTGCGTCTCAATTATATCGACGACGTCCGGTGCGCCACACTCTTTTCTTTAAAGTTCTAGTAACGCGGACGATATACTTCAATACGAGATATACGATTGAGTTTTGTTTTAAAGCACTTAAGGGAAGAAACCACGCGATCCCGATTAAAAAGACGCAAAATCCTCTCGAGGCTTTTCGGTTCCGTCGGATTTTTTTTTTATATTTTCGTCGCTCTTTTATGGCTTTTTTAAAGACCTTTTGACAAATACGCCGCAACAAATTCTCGAAAATCGGTGGCGAGTCTTTGATACTGATAACTTTTGTGCACCGACATTTGAATAGTTGAATGTGATTTGAGGAATATTTTGTTGCGACGTATTCAACATCGTATTATACTTTAGCAATGCAACGATTGTTTTTTTTTTTTGTTTTTGTTTTTTAATACCTGAACAAAATTATATGAATTTGCACAACCATTATTTTGTGAGTCAACGCGAGAATATACTATAGACATCAGAGTGTAGTATCATCGAAAACAATCAAAATGTGAGCAACTACAGTATTTGTTTTTCAAGTACGTTTGGAGAATAATCGATAGATTTTTGGCGACGAAACGAAAAGAGAATGAAAACATTTCGTATATATTTATATAGATATATATGAACAGTGTCGGAAGAAAGCGAATAGTAAGCTCTAGTATTTCGATCTATATATTTATGAACGCTACTTACGAATGATATATCGATCAATGAATTCACGAATAACACACGCTTTTTTTTCCTTGTTTTTCTATTCGATTATAATCTTGTATATCCATTTATACGCAATCGTACGATTAATATATCACGTATATTTTATGCGGATATTTTGTGATCGTGCCTCGTGTTCTTGTTCATGCATTTTTTTATATACTTCGATTCATCATTCAAACACTCTATACACATTGGCAGTTATGTAATGTATTTGAATTTATTAATTAATAATATAATATTATGCATTTCAGTTTGGCGCAATGTATAATCTGTTTTATATTTTCTCTTTTTTTCGGACGAAACAATGAAGATAAAAATAATCGGATATATATTTTCCGAACGTAATTTGTTTTTCATACTTCTAAAACAGTTGTTTATTCAATAATATTTGGATAATGATAACGATTGCTAAATGGTATCATGTAATAAACAATAAAATTTGCAAAAATTATGCACGCATATAAGAACAAACATAATAATAAATATAATATTATTAGTATAATACAATTCACGCAAAGAAATTTAAAAACTACTGCAACAAACTATATAGATACAATCTGTTTGAACTCTGTAATAGAAATGAACAGACTCTCGAACGCGCGAGATTAAAACAAAGTTGCACATTATTTATATATATCTGCTTATAAAAGAAACATTCAATTTTCAATAATACTCTTGTCCTCGCGGGATAACATCTTTTTCATCACTTTTTTTCTCAATATTGAATAGGTAGTATTAACCGCAATTGTAATTACAATGTTACATTTAATAAATTTCTTCTCATTCAATGATATTTAGCAAGCATAACAATAAAATCGGTATTAGGTAATCATCAATATACAAAGTGTGTTTTTTTCTCAAAACGGCGCCAAGAATCGTTTAGCTCTTTGTCAGCCGACCACGACTCTGGCTTCGAATGTATGCTCGCGCTCGGTGTGTGGCTTTCTGTTTCCTCGTGTTCGTTTAATTTCCGGTAACTCTCCTCTATCGTTTGTTATATTCTGCAAGAAGATCGCGAAATCGGCCTTCTACGACTATAGCCTCTACGACTCGGTACACATGCTCGTTGACGGGATATTTTATTATTTTTTTTCTTCTCGAGTTATAATTTATCTTCTATTTAATTATTTCTCAGACTTTCCTTGGGTCTCTTGCGCGCGAGTTAAGTTACATATACAGCGCGGCTGATGTGTGATCGCATTACAAGGTGGACTCTTTGGTTTTTATTTATTTTTTTTATTTTTTTAATCGTTTTTTGTTTGTTTGTTTGTTAATGTATCAGTCCGTTTCTCCGTTCGAAGGCTCGACCCGTCATATCTCTTTGTATTTATTAATTTTTTTCGATTCTTTCGTATATATTATTTGTTTTAACAGCATTTATACTCTTGCAGTGGACTCGCTCGTATACGCTCTTTCTCGCTTTCACGTCTTTATTTTTTTTCTCTTATTTATCTCGACTCGCTTCTATTATACGGTTTGATAATTTTGGCAGTTCGGAAGGAACGCAAGAAATGCAACGCTAAATTTGCAGTCGTACTAGGCTCCTAAAAAGCTAACCAGAGACGCATCCCCGACTCTTTTTACTTTCTTTCATCATAGCAATATGAGTTTTTGCGATATTTTCTTTCTTTCTTCATTATTATTTTTATCTTTATAATCCGTATAAAAAAGGGGGTGACACCGTGTCCGAGTACGTTTTACATATAACTTTATCATATACGTGTGTGTATGTATGTGTTAAATTACGTGTTATATCGTCTGTTCGTATGTGTCGACAGTGTGTTTGTATGTGTATACAAGTGTATAATATACTTATATATCGTTCAGCGAAAATGGAAAAAATATGAAAAACCTCGACTGTGTGTCGTACAGTGTTTACGATGAAAGAGTTGATGCGTCGCTATATATATATAATAATAATAATAATAATAATACGTCGACATTGTAATAATCGCTTCTCCTCGTAAACTCCTTCATTTTTTTTGTTCGTTTACACCTTAAATATAAAAAAAAACTCTTCAGCGTGTATGTGTATGTACAACCGGTCGTGCTCGTGATAAAATCTTTTCTAGGATTAATTAGCTAGTCCCGCTCTCCGTTTACATAGAAAAAAGAACTCGTCGGAGGTTTTCTCAATGTTATTTTTTTCCGCAAGTTTAGCCTCAAGTATATATAACGCTGAACAGCTTTCTTTGCTTCTCACACTGTCTCACCCTCTACATTCTTATACTTATACTCATTATATATTTATATGTATATAATGTATATATAACGTCTATGCCGCAGAGGAAAAAAAGAGCGGGAATATCGTCGGCTCCGCCTTCGTTCCTCCGAACCGAGTCTGCACTCGCGCGCTTGTGATTATATTTATCCGTTTTTGTTTTGTTTCTTTGTTACACATTTTGGAAAATCGTGTAGGGTGTATTCGTGTATGTTAGTGTATGGGTGTGTACGTCGGTCGGGCGCCGCCTTTAGAGCGAAACGGACGATGAGGATGACTCGGTGTTGCGGGGCGCTCGCGGATGGCAGTGTGGTCCCGGGCGCCACCGGGGCTAGCACCAGTCGTCGTCGTCGCTGTCCGAGTGCCTGGAACGCGGCGCTCGCTGTTTTGTCTGAAAACAAAAATTTTCCGAATTCATTATTCTGCCTGGCCATGATTTCAAGCTATCTCGATTAGTCAATATTTACTTTGAAGCGAAGTGAAAGAATTTTTATTTGTCCTATTCTTGCTTCGGAGATTCCTTAAGCATAATTCATCGACATATGTATTATACACTCGTGTATCAATAAGCTCATTATAACATTTCTCGAAGAAGTACTATAGAGTGATCTTCTCTAGAGATAAAACTAATCTTCTTCAATGTTGAAGGAAAGACGTGATTATAACGAGAACGATATATATCTAGTATAACGCACGGAGCTATAGAACTATCTTCAGTAGTGACGACCGAGTTTGGTCGGACGTCCCATATTACTTCTGCACGAGTGAATTTATTTAGTTTCATGTTTATTATAATAAAAATCAATCATCTAAGGTGGACAGTTATATGTATATACTAATCAAAAGCGTCTTAACAACATGTTCCAAAAAAAGAAAAGAAAATTCTAATCTAGTATATAGTAAAGACAACTATAACGAAACATCGAATACACGTTTCATACTTTCCACATAGAGAGAGTAGTAAGATCAAAATTACGACAAACCTGTGGCTTGTAACCGTTGGGCACAGGGCTAGGCAGCATTCTGCCGCCTCTTCCCATGGCAACGGCTTGCTCGAAGCTGAGCGGACAGGGTCCGGCCAGCGCCTGCGAGCCGAGTCCGTTCGTGGGTGGAGGCACCACAGCTCCAGGTTGCTGTGCCGCCACAGCTGCCGCCGCCGCTGCTGCCTGTACGGCCAGGGGCCCGTGGGTCGGCGAAGCGTTCAGCTTTGGAAAGTTGATGTTCGCCGGTGCCTTGAGCTGCAACGTCGAGGGCTTGTTGGGCGTCGGCGGTAGTCGCCGTCCGGTGCGCCTCGTCACCAGGACCGGATAGCTGTGCTGGTGGGGCTGATGGTGGTAGTGATGGTGACCGCCGGGACCGATGCCGCCGCCACCGCGTCTGGCCGTCATCGGCGAAGGCGAGCGCGAGCGCTGTTCCAGCGATGTCGTGCCGTAGCGATGGTGCTGGTGGTGCTGGTGGTCCAGGTGGTCACGGTGCACCGGCGACGGCGAACGCGCCGGAGACGTCGAGGCACTCCACGGACCTGTAGTCCAGAAATTGTTAGTTTGGGTCTCTTTTACTGGTGTTTTACTTTGTTTAGTATGGCAGGGTTGCAGCTTTGAATCTTGTTCCTCTTTGGAGTCGATTTTTTTTTTCAAATTAACAAAAATGATTGTTTGTCGATCGACTTCCGAGGGAAGTGGAATTCAAGGCTGGAACGACTACCAACTGCTGTTATATAGGTGAATACAAAATATATGCGTTTATTATGTAGATACTCAAATTTTCATACACGCGTTTTACAAGAATCGGAGCTATAGTTTACTTTAGACTTGTAGCATTACAAAGAAAAATTGTAGAAAGTATAATCTATTACTCTAGCGATTTATATGGCGTCACTCTGAAACGAAGCCGACGACTTTCACGTAGAGATATGAACGAGTGCGAGTATGATGCCTTTGCACGTCTTCGCGAACGTTTAGCAGCTTTCGCTCAGAGCAACGGGCTTTTCTAAATATAAAATCAAAATATAATAATATGATGTACTTATATATCCTCGATAAAAGAAAAACTAAGTCTTGCGGCATTCCTTATAGAAGAAAATATAATATTTGCAGATGATAAGATCATCCGATGCTACGCTGCCTTGCAAAGCTCAAAAAATTTCAATCTGAAGAAACTTGTATTTTGTTTGTATATCATCGATATCTCGATCGACTACAAGTGTACGGATTATCTTTTGAAATTCTCCTTTTGTCTCTCGACGTATGAATAACTACGTGCAACTCGTGTCACCAACGACTATTCTATTATATATGTATGTACGATTCGACAAAGTATAACCTTGCCAATGACAACAGCGCCGCAGCATCGACTGAATATCGATGACGTTTAAAATTCTAATAAAGCGATATAGCACAAGGTGATACTTGGTCGTTGTGTATGTATGCGTTTCCTCTGTGTGTGCGCGCGCGCGCGCGTGTGTGTGTGTGTGTGTGTGTACAACACAACCGTTAACTACAAGGCAGACTTGTCTACAAGTGCCAGGTGAGTACACTATAACAATTATCAAGCATTATAATATCTTTCACGAGTAAGTATCATACATACTCGTCGTCGATCTAGGACCGGCGACTCTAAATCTCTTGTCTCACGTGCAAAACGAGTTACTTGTATAGACTGGTATAATACGTGTATCTACCGCTATGGTGATGCAAATCACACATTGTGTAGTGAATGTTCAAACACACACAATAATACCGGGTGTCGATCCGCTCGGAATCTCTCCCACTATACATGTCTCTTAAAGCTGTATCGAGAAATGCGATGTAGAACAACAACTGCGGCTTAATCCAGGAGGGAGAGATTGAGAGCTCGATCGTGGCGGTGTGATATCGGCGACACGGAAATGTCTCTGCGTTTACCAAGTGTAAATCACAGTGTGTACATGTGATGTGAAAACTATATAAAACATAAATAAAAGAGAAAGATATCGCAAAAAGCTGCTCTTGCAGGAGCGAGAGAGAGAGAGAGAGAGAGAGAGAGAGAGAGAGAGAGAGAGAGAGAGAGAGAGAGAGAGAGAGAGTTAGATAGATAGAGTGGAGTAGAGAGTTATAGACAGAGGATAGAGATAGAGAGAGAGAGAGAGAGTAATGAAAATGCTTTGGTGAAAAGAATTACCATCGTCGTAATAGTCGCAGTGGTCGTAATAGTCTGTGTAGCGCATAACAGAACAGAACGAAGAAAACTTATTACATCGATTGACACATTGAGCTTGTTTCACTGATTGCGTATGTAATCTATTAACAGCAACATTCAAATGAATTTACACAACTCTTGCTGCAAGTTTTGAACCTTTGATCAGTTGGACATGAGGAATTAACAAAGGTATATATAATAATGAGTAAAATAAACGAATAATCAATATAAACCTCCTGGTCCATCGCACTCAATATACAACTCTATAAAAAACAATGGATTATGTATATGAGACACACTGTTACTTGCAGCGCGAGATATATTTTTTTTTTTTTCAAAGAGTTAATGATAAGTATAATTTTGTTCGCGCGCACGCAACGCAGAGATAGAAGCCGAATTACGTACCTCTTATCCTCCTCGAGTGAGTGTAGCGCGGGTAGCCGTGATGCGTGTGCCTCTGGATCTCGACGACGTTGTTGACGGTATCACTGAAGCCTAAACTGTCCTGGTACTGCTGCTGTCGATGGTCGTACCTATGCTGTCGGGGTGACGGTGACCTGAGGCAAATTCGGCTATGTTCAATCCATACATAATCGATTCACACCAAGGACAAGTAGAACATTGCGAATACACATGGCAATCGGCTGACATTAGGCTGTACCTTAGACTCGGCGATCGGGAATGTCTCGCCGGATGTGTCGCTGTATGATGAGGATGAAGTCGTTCCGCGTGGGTGAGGCTCTCGAGACTGCCGGCTCTCGAGTCGCTGATCACGACGTCTTGCAGGTCCATCTAGAGGCGGGATTTCGTGGACGACGAGGGAGAAGAAAAGAGAAAAAAAAATGGCCGTGAGTATTGGCAAGGCTCGAGGCTTGATTCGCGTTTGAATATATCGTTATTTATGCACGTAATCTAGATTTTATAGAAAAAATATATGTAAAGTAGAGATACAAGACGAGATCGAGTCGAGCTCAAGAAAAAACATATTATATCGTAATGTAACAATCAATATATAATAGAATCTTGGCTTCGTATGCCGATCTCGGCGTCAAACAAATTAACGTCAGGTTCGAGTACGACGATTCTTTTTTTTTTAATACCAGCTGCAACTGCGCATCGTTGTTGGGCGATGCGTCGATGAGCGGAAACGTGACGTACGTTTTAATAGCTATGTATCAAGCAAGTTTATCTATGATATTCGGCGTATCGGCGCCTTTTGCCTCTGTCGATGGATCAGCTATCCGAGCGAATCGCTATAATACTCTGTTGTAGAGATTCGACCGGAAGCTTTTCGTATTTTTTTTTTCTGTTGCATGTGCAAGCTCCACTCAGCGTGTTGTCACTACTTGCGCTCTAATGGAATTACGTTCTCAACTATTGTTGTGCGAGTCCTTTTTAAAGACACACCTACTTTATCAAAGAGAAAAAAATGCTACGCACACAATTCTGAACTAGATTTGAAGTTTTGAAAAGACACAGTTTAAAAAGGACGTGGAGTCGTGATCTCTATTAGACGTAAGTTTGCTAAGTGAAACTGCTTCGAGTGAAGCGATTTGAAAGAAGTACCACAGCTTGCAAAAAAGGTATGTAGAAAAATCGAGGTAGTCTATCATGCTCAAGTGTGAAAAATCTTGTAGTTGTAAAATTTTGATAGAAAAAAAACATGCTCATGCGATTGAAAAAAAAAGATGTCTATCTCATCTCATTTATATGTTCTTTTAGTTTTTCGCTATATCCTGATGCAGCGAGAATGTATTTATATGCGTAAACGAGACTTGAGACTGATGGCATCTTCCAGAGTAGAGGCGGAGCGATCTATTTTATGCGTGGATACTTACCGGTGACATTTCACAACCGACACGCCGGATTAGCGATATTTATCGTTCGTGCGCCTCATTGCCGCGCGAGGTTCACATTCACGTATATTATTATCGCAATCGTTATTCTGGTTATACACATTACACGTACACAGATGGTTATACAACATTAGTCAGATACGTTAATCTAGTTGTTTTCCTGGATGTCGAAAGCAGCTAGGGAAGGGTGGGACTCTCTAAAGTCGTTATGTGAGTGTATAATATAAATATATAGAATTACGGTATCATATCTAATTTCGCCATTTTCTAGTAAAATGTCATCTATGATGAGTTGGAGAGGGTTGATGGACTGATGAGGGGAGATTTACTAAACTACTGGAGAAAATGTTGGTAATTGATTTTGTATAGAGTATCATGTAAAAACGATAAAAAGACTAATCTTTCGTATAGAAATATCTAAATGTTGTATGCTAACGGGGTTGAAGAGGTCGCGATGGTCGTGTAAACACTGAATGTAATCTAATATATATAGAGTATAAGGTAGATGATTTCTCTATAAGAAATCGAATATCAATTGTATCATACATTATCTGCGATCATCAACACAAACGAACTTTAAAATGTAAGTACATAGTAAATAGTAATAAAAAATACAACTGGTTACTCTATATCAATGGGGTTCACTAACACTTAAACGCAATAACTAAAACACGCCTCGTGTCTACGTTAAAATCGCGTAATACCGTCAAAGATCCAATCTCGACAGGGCTTATGCAAAGTTAGTTGTACAATGTTAAAATTCAAAAATATCGCGTATCTTACTATAAAAAACAAAATTAATACAGTAAAGTTATCAAACAAAATAGAATACAAACTCAAATCAGCTCGACTTTGAAACAAATAGAAACAAATGCCTGCGAAGAAATGTAAAGAAAAGAAATAAGATAATTTATTGTAACTGGATTTGAGAAAAAGAACCGAGAGTTGACACCTTGCGGTAACGGATCGAGGATCGAGGTGCGTAGGTGTTGGCGTGGTGACGATGATGGTGGTGGTGGTGGTGGTACGAGGATGGTCGATGGTGATGATGATGATGATGATCATGATGATGATAATCATGGCGATGCGGTCGATGGCGGTACGACTGATCGTAGTAGTACTGATCATAGTATTGATTATTATTGTCGTAGTAGGTGTTGTTGTAGCTGTCGTAGTTGTCGTAGTAGTACTGATTTCGATAACGATTTCGATTTCTGAGTCGGTGATAGAGATGATGATGACAATACTGGGCGTACTCCCGACGTGCCGGTCGGGAGGGCTCCGTCAGCAATGGCTCTAGATCGGGGCTGAGGCGCTCATCGCCGTTACTAATGATTGCCGAACCGTGAAACCCCGACCCGTGAGGCCCAACCCCTCCCTGGCTACTCTCTTCGTTGCTCCCTAGTTTATCGTACTGCTGTGACACCTTCCAGTTCACCTTTTTGTTCCTGAAACGAGTAAGCAAAGCAACGATCGTTGCGTCAGTGTACTTCGTCTTCGCGTATCCTTTGAGCTCCTAAACTTTCGACGAGACTGCATTACCGACACCGCGTTCGCGACTCCGTTCATCGATGTCGGTAAGGTAGAATCGAAAGTTTAAGAGCTAATACAATAGTCATTGAAGGTCGGCGCGGCGTATACCTGATGCTACGTTGACGTCTCTGCTCGGCGGCCGCGAATATCCCGAGGGGACCCTCCTCCTCGTCGCCGTGCGAGCCTCTGGGCAGGTGATGATGAAGCTCCTTGTGCTCGGGTACACCCGGTGGTTCCAGGCTGTTGGTCCGACTGCTCGGATGGTGATTATTCCCCGCGTGGTTCACCGCGGCCGCGTCCAGTAACGCCTCCAAGAAGGCCGAGCGCTGTATCGTGAGTGGAAGCGAAACAACACCCGTTCGGTCAGACTTTCCAAATCTCGTCTTTCAGATCTCTCTCTTTCACTCTCTCATCGCAATAATCAATTTATAACCATCTTTTAAGAATTTACTTTTTAATTATGCAGAATCCACTGTACTTTTTATCGTTACGCGGTATGTACACAGGCACATACAGGCTTTTCCTCCGACACGAATCTTCTCTCGCACTGTTTTCCGCTGCGTTTAATACAGAAATTTGCCTTTTTTCTACTCTCTGTAGTCTCCTTCGGGTGTTGTTTACGCGAATGTCGAGAGACGGCGGTTTTATTTTTAAAGAAAAAAATGCATGTAAACACCAAGAGACAAAAAGGAGCACGAGAGCAGAAAAATGTAATTTACTAACTTTTGTTGATTATTAGAGAAATGCTTAAAAAACCATGCCAGAAAAAAGTGTCGTGGTGGATTAGTGCAGAGTGTCTTTTTATTATGAGAAGATTAAAAAAGTTGGTCATGCATGATTGGACAGTTATTCATCAATTATGTGTCTCTCGAGATCTGTGCTGTTTGAGGAACGATAAATGTAAACTAAATTCATTGTGAAATGACATATCAGCAACGATCTCTTGGTCATGATTGTAACTTGAAAAATTTTATAGTGTTCGTTTAATTGAAAGTTTACTTTTACATCTATAGATGGTTGCTTTTATTTTAAAACATTTAATTTTCATTGTCATTTAAAGCCTGTATATGTTTGTTGGATAGCGTACACTTTAAGTTTGGATGCTGCTTTTATGGGACACGTGATGGTGTCGACAGTTAATTACATTTGGAATAATGCCAGTATATTACGGGACATTAAAAAGTTCTGCAATATACTTGTTTTATTTGTTATTATTATATAATAAAGCATGCAAAGCAAACTAATCGACGATGAATTTTAAAGACGATGGCACACAGACAAAGTAAGAAAAATTCATTGTCAATGAACGTTTGCGGTTATACGTGATAACGTGAATTTAACGGACGAGGATTTTCAAGCCAATAAGTAGATTTCAGGGATTCAGGGGGACAAAACGTAGCCACACAGACAAATTATTTACCATTATAACCTCTATACGACACAATAATCGTTATTACAACGGGGGTTTGGTATTCAATTCATTACAAGCATGCCTGAGTAATATTCGAGGAATTAATCGCGCGCTTTCCGTCGACAGTGGGAAAATTCGAATATTCCCATTATCTCAGGAAGCATGTTAATTATGCTTAAATTAAAAAAAAAAGTGATTGGCTTGGGTAGTCACTGGGGGGTAAAGACAGAAGTACGATCTAAAACACGCTTCAAGACCAATTTAAGCAAAAGAGAAAAAGGTTCTACGTTCATTATCATATAAGTATGCTAGGTTTATAATTTTAAAACTAATCTACAAGATGCTTAAGTAAAAATTCAAGAGTATAAGTATCTCTCTATAATGATATGTTTTTGTGACGAGTCTCAATTGACAACACAGTGATTATCAAGCTAGAGGAATTTTTGGGTGAGCCATGTAACTTCAATGGCTTTTCTATGTTTTTATACTTACATTTGGCTTTTTAATTTTTATATACCTATCAATAAAATTCCTCAAGCTAAATAGATTGCGAAAAAGACTCGACTAGGACTACACAAGAGTATACAATTTTACTATGCTATCGTGAGTATAAGAAAAACAGTGTCTGACAAGTCAGCTAGATCGTTACAAGAAAAAGAGATCAATGTTTAATATAAAAAAGAGATAAAATATGTAATTACTCTAGCTTCGATCTAAGACCGACTAACTCTGTGATTAACTAAGCGATCGTATTGTAATGTTAGATACATGATAAATAAAACACACTCGAGTGTCGTGCCTAAGAAGAAAAGAAAAAAGTTAGATGCATATATAAGTTATTATGAAGAGAAATGTTGTTCTCGAGGCAAAAGGCGAGCTAGTTATCAATAAGTACTAGAGTCGTCAACGATTTTTATTTACGTTACTAGTAGGAGCGTAAAGTAATAAAGAGGCTGCTGTTTTTTGTTACTTATACTCATGTAGACATCAGAGTTCAAGCGCAGGTTCTTTACTTACATCACATGTAATTACTCTATAGAACGTTGACGAGAACGAGCCGACGCGCAAATACTTGCCCGGCAATTTGTAAATAGCTCCGCGCCTAGTATTTGCGCTTTTAATTTATTTAACGGGGTATATATTTAAGTATAAGTATAGGTATATATAATAGTGCTTTCCAAAATACGCCTCGATTCGCAGTTGTATGTGAAGTAGTGTTGTCGTTCGAAGCGTCTTTTGCAAGCCTAAAGTTCCAATCTCCTCATATCACGTGACAATCCAAATTTATTGCAGTGTATTACTATAATATAGATAGAAACATTTATTGTTCGAAAAAATGTATTTAATGTTTAAAATTTGTTGAACTGTTGCTGCGATATACGGAGATGGAACGACTACTAAACTATTTATTATCTATATATATTAATATCATAATAATTGATCGTGCGTGCTCTGAAAAACAGGACCTGTTTTTATTTTGTTTTCTGTTTGTAAGGCACTAATACTTCTAAGCTGCTATTATTTTAATAGGCATTCTATTTTCTATAAAGTTGTACTATTTTGTTCAGCTATAGTGTTTCTGTATAGGAAAGACTTGAAAAAAATGCTCGTGTGGTGATGGTGATATCGTACTAAAAGAAAGCGCAGTGATCGATGTTGAAATCGGAACTGCAATACATTGTTCCTTTGTTGTGATGCATCGAAAACTGCGCTGCTCTCAATGTTTAAGAAAGAAATAGTCAGGTAAGGTTCATGATGTTCAATGCCAAACTAAAGGACTATAATAGTTAGCAAAACAGGTGTAACTGATAACTAAATTATAGAAACACAGTATAATTTAGGAACACAAATTTGAACACATATATAAACTATAATATTAACATCAAACGTAAATGTAAAAATTAATGCAAGTTGAAACAAATGCATATAAATGCAGTAAATAAAGACGAGTTCTTCTCAAAAGTATAAAAATTTAGATAATATAAAAAAAGAATAAAAATAGTTTGAATAATCAGTAATAATAAGAGTAATTATAATAATTGTAGTAAAAATAGAAGAAGAGAGAAAAACAAGTCTTCGAAGCATATAATGATGAGGTGAACGATGAATGAGGAATGCATAAATGCTCAAACAAAAGTAGTACGGCGAGTAAAAGAAAAATAATAATAGTGTTGAAAAAGAATTAAGATAAGAGAAAAGAGTAAGTACTACCGCCGTGGCCGCAGCACTTTGCCCGGCATTATCGTTATCGATAAGATCGTTATCGTTCTGTAAAACAAAGAAAAATCATAAACAGATGATTGAGAGCTTCGTTCTTAAACCTGTTGTTAAGGGTATAGTTTTTTTTCTTTTTTTTTCCTTTAGATTCAATAGATTAATTATAATAATAGTGCTCATCAAATTAATTATCTAACACCTAGTTATAGTAGTATCAAATCACTCTAATTTATCTAAAGACCCGGCGATGCCGAGTTAATTTTCTCTGTATACTTTAATCAGATTATATCGTACTTCGTTACAGATGAAAGTCAATCAAAAATACCACTCAACACTCAGTCTTCTATAAGTGCCTACCAAACTTATTCATTATACTCATATATTTATCTAAATCATCTAAACTTATGTTAGGTCTCTAAAATTGGGAAAAGTGGTATTCAATTTATCTATTTCGTTATGTATTGCATTCTTTCATTATTTACTAAAAATCACTAATATTCAGATATAGGTTCTATATTGACAATTCGCTTTTTTACTTATTATTTTGAGAAATATAAAAAAAAATTGAGCTACGTTTACCGAAAACTATGTAGATTCATAAATAGTAAGTTTAAGTCATCTATCGATCTTATAAGTCTATTGTATAATCTTTGTAAATTATTTTCTAACATCTATTATATAGTTACCGAAAAACTAAAACTATGTTGAAAACGGATATCACTTATTCTGGGTTAAATAACATCAATTATTTTCTACAATATAAAGAATTCGACTAACTCGAATCTTAATAATCGTAATATCCACAAATGCTTGATCATCGATTAAAGGGGCAGCCGATATTTCGTCACTTCATCACTTTTACGTTCAGTGATATCAAGAAGCGAGGTACAAATGTTTTGAAGGACAATCACAAATGACTGTGAGAGAGGCTTGATGAAATGACGATGTCGACCAAACTCATATATATATATATATATATATATTTCTTTCAAATACTTATTTGGATCGGGTACACTTTCACAAGAATTATTAGCACTACTGAGCACAGAAATGTTCGCACGGTCTCCATTTTGCAAAAATGAATTGGTTTCTTCTCTATTCACTATATAGATTATGATCAGACTAATCGTAGTCAAACAAATATGAAATTCAGGATATTATTATGAATGTGAAAATTTAGAAATGGAGACCAGGTAAAAGAAACAAAAATAATACAAAAAATCAAAGACAGTTATCTAAAAGCTGCTGTTTAACACCTGGATATGCTAAACGAAATTCACAATCTTCACACACTGGCCGTCAACTCCTACGACGAAGAAGCCAACGACAAACACTCATTCGGACATGTAACTTTCATCATGATCTCTTTCTCTCTAATTTTCAAATTTGTTCCCTTTCTATTAGAGGCTACCAATGTGACTCTGTACTAGGAATGATGTCTTTTAAATGATTGAGGACGTACTAAACGTATCAAAGGGTCAAATTTGAAAAATTAGAGAGCCATCTTCAACGGTAATTGAAAACATTATGCTTCGCATTAACATTAATTTATATAGTCAAAGGGGCATTATCACCGCGCATAGTAAGTATAAGTCTAGATAGAAAAGGTTCCGAAAACTCACCTGAGTCGATTCCTTCTGACCAAACCTCGTGGACTTCCAACTCTCAAGGATTAGCAATCCGGCGTAAATCTTACCCACCGTAAGCTTCTCCTTTTTCACAGCTGGAAAATTCATCAACAGAGTTTTAGTATTCAAAGATCAAAATAGAAAAATAATTTAGAAATAGAAGTACTACTACCTTCTGCTCTGGGTACCAAGAGATCTAACAATTTCTTAGCCTGTAGAGGCCAAATGTTTCTTATGGTATCTCTCAGTTCTTCGTCGGCTTGGTCCATTTCATCCGCTGTTGGAAGTATATTCAGTAAGAATTGCAAAAAAATTTCAAACAATGCATTTATCCAATTCATACTCATACATTTAAGAAATAAAAAAAAACTCTACTCCGCATTCAGTAGTTCAAGTCTGCGCTTAGTCAGACAACGATACCACACTCTAACTCACCGGTTCTCATCTTTATGCTGAGATTTTCTCTGATAAGCGCGAACAACGTCGTGGTAAAGTTGACTTTCCCGTCTACGTCGACAGGCATGTTCATTCTTATCAGTTTCTTGTAGGCCAGCCTATTCGGACACTTGTTACCGAAGCCCAGCGGCGGATCCATGTTCTTCAGCATGTCGTACATCTCGGTGTAGTGGATTTTACCCGTGGCGTTGGGATCATACTCGGCCCATATCCTGACGAACTCGTCAAGATGATGGGCGCCGAGAATCGACGAGTCGCGCGTCAGGTAATCGAAGTTATCCATGATGACGGCGACGAAGAGATTGAGCATGAGGAATGAGCAGAAGAAGATGAAGCTGACGAAGTAAGCATAGGCGAGGTTCGAGCCGCATTTGTCGCCAGTCTCCTTGGAGCGTGGGTCGCACGGCTGGTCCGCTATACAGGCCAGCATGATGTTCGGCCACGCCTCGCCCGTCGCGCATCTTCAGTTGGCGAGCAGGAAAGAAAGAACACACGGTGGCTTCATTAGCTTAGCTCATCGCTCACACGTTTCTTCATCGCCCTGCTCTTTATCTCTTTTTTCTTTTTTTTTACTGTACTTTTAGCATTATACAGTTATAACAATAAGCAGTCATCGTTACTCGAGCAACGAGTATTTTAAGCTACTTTATCATATAGAACGCTACTCATATGAAGGTTTCATAGAAAAGATATTACCATGGCAGTTACTAAGAAATGAAAAAAAAAACACTTTTATAGAGACCTCGGTACGGGGGTATCTAGAAAGCCATGCAGTGATTCAATCAGGCAAGCCATGAAACTGTCGACGTGCAGATCTAGCTCTAGAAGCTCGACCCAGTTCATGCATTTAGGCTCTTTCATTGTTGGTGTGTCTAACAAATGATGATCAAGATTTATTCGAGTAAAGATATCTTTCAAAGACGTTTATACAATTTAATCAGTATTTACGTGACTATCAATTCCAGGTATCAACTCGAACCATTTTTAGAAGTTAAAATGGCTCGTTAAGATTTTGTTGTCAATCAGCATCATTTATTACGATTAAAATAAAAAGTGTCCAGTGTAATGTGAGTGTTTTGAAAAGCAGTTGACGCTTCCATGGCTTGCATATCTACGTTAATAGTCTACGTGTGTCGACGTGTGCAGGAAAACTAAATAGCTTTTGATTTATTTTGATAATCGAGCTTGAAACGATTGTCGAAGTTTGGAAAAATAATTTACAAAGTATAATAATACTGAAACCCACAAAAATTGTGGCTTACACAGATATAGTATACAGTATGAGTGAATGTACACACGCGAGCGCGAACATTTTCCGTAGCTTTCGTGCACGTCAAGTCTTGAGGAGGCAGCACTTACCGAAATAGTAACATCAGACCTTGAATGAAACTCTGAAAATTATTGTGCTTGTTGATCGAGTTTTTCTCCACCAAGGCGATGTTACCGAACACCTGAGGGAAGGTAAGCAGATGGCCGCAGCGAAAACAGAGCGAAAGCACCATTAGAATGAGTAGGATGATCGATTAAAAATGCGGTTCGAATTTGATCTCTTTTTTTTTTTTAATTAATCGGATGGTGTCTTTTTTTATGTTTTCGTCATCGTTTCTTTTCATCGTTCTATTTTTTTTCTCTAGATCGATCGCGTGCTCTCTCTTTTGCTGGGCCAATTACTAGTGTATGTTTGTATTTATGCCAACTAGCGGTGTGTGTATACACTTATATAGTGTGTGTGTGTGTATGTGTGTGTGTGTGGTGTATGTATGTGATTATTAGCACTAATTGCCGTACTTGGTTGTTAATGAAATAATAAAAGAACTCTGTCTCTACGACTAGTATCATGAACAGAAAAAAGTATAAAGCTAGTATTACGTAACGTAATTGTCTGGGGTTGTATGATGAGTAATAGTAGTAAAAAAGTTCAATATAAAATTACCTAATATTCGTCGAGCAGCTTACTTCTAAGTCTACACTCACAAGCTATGACTAGTGTTATCATACGTTCTTTGTTTACCAAAAAATTACTAAGTATATAATCCAAAATGATTAAAATCGCCCTTGTCACTCAAAAGTACTGTCTTTCCATTAGCCTTCTAAGATTACTTAATATAATAATGTAATGTTATAAGAATAAAAGTATTGCCTATGTATCAGTCACTGTTGCTTACAGAAAAAAAAAGAAAGTCGGCTAAAAAGTGTTATCAAAAATATAGAAATATTGTCTGTGAAAACAAAAATAATAAAGTATAATAAAAAAGTTGTAATGACTATGAAGCAGAAGTACAAGAAAAAACGAGTGGGCGATGTGTAACAATAATAAAAGATTAAAAAGCGCTCTTCTATGTTTCAAGTTCATTTATAGCGAGAAAAATTTTGGCCCTCAAGTAGTACGGGCCCAATATCATGGTTCAGCTGCTCGACTCACCGAAAGAGCAACATAAGACCGCCAAAAAAGGACTGAAAGTTGTTGTGTGATTCGATAGCCGTCGTCGGATCGTTCGCCAGATTTCCAAAGACCTGATGGTTAAAGATAGAGTTTTCAGATGACTTATTGTGTTCATTACAGTACATGGCACTGGAAACTTGCAAAAATCTCTCTTTCTCTCGATTCACCGCTTTTATAAATATACTTTCGGGGACACACGCACAGTGCGTCTCACTATGCATTTTTGACCATCCGTTGTGTGTATTCCCATCCGATCAGTAGGATGAATGATTATCATGATTTCGAGATGATTTTTTAAATACATTTCAAATGATTATTTCTAGCCGATGTGGCCTACGAGCCTTACCTGCATGCCGATGATTGCGTAAATGAAGAAGAGCATCGCTATGAGTAAACATACGTAAGGCAGAGCCTGGAATGAAGGATCGTCAAAATTTGTGTTAATTCAGTTCAATTTGGTTACGCACAAGAGTTACACAGGTGAAAAAAAAATGAGTCGGACAACCGTACCTTAAATGATTGAACGAACGTCCAAAGTAATATCCGTATGGTGTAACCCTGTCTGAGCAGCTTAATCAGCCTGGCCGCACGAAAGAGCCTGAGGAAGCCGACGTTGATGAAGTTCTCCTGCAGGGGACAGAGAAAATTGCACTTAAACACAAACAGATGCTGCTGCACGGGCTTGGCAAAAGAGCTGGGCTTCGCGCGCGCAAACGAGACGGCCCGAGCCATACACGCCGACCTCGCCCACTTCCGAGCGAGACTCGACGCGATGCTTTTTAGGGGGTCGTGCTCTTGCCCGGTCGAAGCTATCAAAAGCTCTTTATCCTTTTTTTTCTATTCGTTTTTTTCTCGATTTTTTAGTTACTTTTTATAACAACTGTCCACAGTTTTGTCTTTTCTATGCTTTTTATGTGGACAGGAACTTGCTAGGTAGACGTCTCTACTTTTTTTTCTCAATTATCTACTGGCCTTAGGCCTAAATGGAATATTTGTATACGTATATGGACTAAGACACTGCCTCCAAGAAATAATGTCGTTGGAAAATTTGGATTGAACAATTAAGACACTACATTATTGGTTCAACAAAAATTTTTCAGGGCAGCGACTACTCGGTCATTATTAACTCATCCAATTAAATGCACCATCAAATTTATGTTTTGAAAATTCGAGGTGGGTACTGAGGCATGTATATATATTGTACTAAATATTATGGAAGGACCGTGTGTTCAAGCGCGAAATCAATATTGCGCTGAAACCATTGGATTGCTGAACAAGACAGCAAATTATTAGCGACACAGTAAAAGGCAGATAAAGATTTAACATTTATTTCGAGCAGTAAAAAATATGCGAATAGGCAGTATGAAAGAAAAGTATATGTCCAAAACCCAAAGTAAAGCCTGCGAGAACCGCTTATCGAACACACGGTCCAACATTATGGTTATATATAAACATAAGTATTGACACAAATAGCGATTTTTAACATGAGCTACGTTGCACTCCAAGAGATATTGAAACTATATCTAATTGTCGAATTTATGTATTTTTCTCTTGAAATGCAACAATATTTACGTTATTGGTAGCCTAATGCAATAAGATTTAACAATAAATATTTTAAATATATATTCTTGGATATTAACTATCAACGAAAGGAGACTGGTTTGATTGCAATGTAAGCTTTAATAGAATCCAGAGGGGTCAAGCTCAAACGTTTTACTTGGAATTTGAATTATCACAACAATCTTGTTATTTGATAAATTTTATAATTTTTAAATTGATAACTGCGAATTTGAGAAAAAACAACTACAGATTAAGGTCTAGCACTAACTACATCTACAAATTTCTGTAGCTGTTTTAACTTTATTCTATAATAGATAAAATTGTTATGAGAATATAAAATTTCTTAGCAAAACGTCTTTATCGAATTACTACCTACAAATTTTATTAACAGAATTTCTGATCAACTATTATTTGAACAATTTTTCGATCCGCTATTATACTATTATACAGAGATATTTTAATATTACAGAATTAATCGAACAATCTATCATTCAAATAATTTTTAGATTATATATTATAGAAAAGTTTTGTAAAAATGACTTTTTCTAAGTTCAAAGCATTCATAGTGATTTTTAAAAAATACATTGACCTTAGCGAATCAAGCGCATTGATTTTGATTATTGCTAAGCGCGAGCAGTCATTATTTATATGTTATGAATAACACTTTTTGATAGACTTTTACGATACGAGAAAAGCGAAGATATTCAAGTCTCAGTGTTGCCAAGTCGGTGAAATATCTTGCGTCTGTGAAGACTTTGTGTTGAATAATCTGAAAGTAATGATCTTCATTTCACAGTATCAATAGTGAAATTATGTATATGTACATATCATTTATGTAAAATATGTCGAGATATAACTTTAATGTATTGTTGTCTGATTGTGAGTCTGCGTTGTTATGTAGTGCTGACAGTAAGCAAACGTGTAGATAAAAAAAAATGTTTTAGTATAAAGCTGACAAAAAAGTTAAAGACAGTAACACAAACACTCTTATGTACACATTTAAATCACTCAAACACACGTTTATAAAATAAAAAGACAATAAATTGTGTATTATACTGCGCATATACGATTATTATGCGGAGTATGCAAATTGTCTCACCTTTCTACCTTTAATGTAGTTCGCACTATCCTTCTGAAAATCGAAGACCTTTGTTTAAATTTTGTCACATAAATACTAGTGGCCAATTAATATTAAGTAGGTATCCGATTTTTGTATAAATTATAACAGGACATACTCGTCATAACAATACCATTGTGTTTAAATGTGGATATCAATTTTTGTGTGTATGAAACAAATAAAGTGCACTGTGCACTAATATACAGCGAGTAAAAACTATGTAAAAAAAATAGAAAAATTAATCAAGCACTATTCTATGTGTCTATTCTAAAACTACCTGTGCAAGTGCTGATAAAAAAGATAAAGGATTGTGACTGGTTCATACATCGCATACATTGACTAATTATGAGATTAGTGTGATTATTGCATCAATTGGTGTGATATAGTTTGTGAAAATTTGTTACACATAAACACCGAATCATATAGTTATAAAATATGAGAAAATAGAAAATATTGTACGATCACATTTAAAGAAAATTATGAAACATACATTCTTACGTACTAATAATTTTGAATAATGTTTTTCATCGTGTCTTATGTTTGTTTTCTTTCAATGTATAGTAGTAATTTTGGTAAAAGTGTCAATATGGCGATGTGTGACTATTGTATGGTGCATAATGTTTTTTGGCAACACTGCTTTTAAAGTTTCATTTCGCGAAACAGCTGAGGTATATCAATTGCTTTAAACAAGTCTTGTTCGATAATCCTTCTGATTTTCAACTTCATGGCCAGAAAAGCCCACAAAGAACGGTTCGACTAAAAAGGTAAACTTCTACATGGAAATTTACGGTTAATACATTGTACAGTTATACAGTAATGACTAAACTAAAATATATGAACGAAATTTTCATCATGAGGTTTAACATATGAAAAATTCGATGCAGTAGTTTCTACGGTCGCTAGAAATAAACTGAATTTCGAGGAATCATATTTAGCCGCCATAAAACTATAATGATAAATTTATAAACATCGATTTAATGAGGTTGGATATCGTTAGAGGAGCTAATACTAATTCGGCTGATAATGGATCGTAGGTGGGTGATTTCAGAGCGCCAACGAACTGCAGCTTCCACTAAAGCGGCTTGCCTTTCTGTATATATATTTATATCAATAGTCAACGTTAAAGATAGAAACAAAACTACGGCGCTATCTGCACTTGTTACTCCAACGACTTACCCGTCGCACGTTCTCTTTCTCGTTTTGAAAAATACGCGCTATGCTATCCTGGTGTAAAAAAAGAATATTTTCAATTTGTGATTCTCCAACTGCACAGATGCGCCAAACGACTCGAAAGAGCTAATTTTACCGAAGCGAGATTACACGAGCATTACTCTCCTAATTTATTTTCCAAATATTAATTGCTTCATTATCTGATGTCGCGAGGGTCGCTATACAGAATAGATAACATAAATAATGTCTTTTATCAGCCTATTTTAAATTTAGTAGAATTTATGTGCCTCCTCGAAGCTCTATACAGCTTAGGTTTCTTTAGAGAATTTAATTATCGACATTTTATCATCATCCTGAATTATCTTTATATCATACTAGCCTCTTTGTTATGCCACCCTCGCAAAAGACAATAAAAGCCAACAATTTTTAATAAACGTGGGAGTATCGAGCTCTTTCGTTTCATTTCGTAAATCTGCTTGGCAGCTGCGTGGGTTGCCCAACAAAATTACCGAAAATTTAATTTTGTCGAGCATTGTCCTTAAAGAATGTGGGTACAAAGGGTATATCAAATTCGTATTATGGGACGCTGACGTTAGAAACGAGTATGTTTATAATAATATATATATATATATATATATATATATATAATAGTTAACATGTAGATTAAGAGTGCCGAGCGCACTTGGACTTTACATACCCCGAATTCGATGACTAGCGCGTCCACGATGCTACCGATGACCGTGATAAAGTCAAACGTGTTCCAGGGATCCTTGAAGAAGTTCTACATCGGGAACGTCAGAGAAAACATAGATTAGATATGCTTCGTATTAAATATTATTTCAATAGCCATTCAAACGTATTCTTCAGAAAATGTTGATCTACATCAACTTTTAGCAGTTGAATTCATTTTAGAATGTGCGTGTAATATAATGAAGTATATGAAAAATAGTAAATCGTCACACAGTATTTCTGAAGAAAACTTTGCAATGACTCGTAGAAAGCACTACATCTATATTTGTTATACATTGACAATAAGTACTACATTTATATATAGCATCTTGAACGACAAGTTTTATCAATTTTTAGTGTACCTCGTTTTAATATTTCGGTATCCGTGTATTAACAGTTATATTCATCACAATACCGTGTTTATTCGTGTAAGTACGTAGTGTAGCATTTACGATGTCTGTATACGAGTGTTTTAAGATATAGAGGGTGTTTATAGATATATCATGTGTGTATATAGCGCGTCGGTGAGATGTAGAATTGTTAGATATATAGATTTATATGCGTGTGCTCAAGAGTGTATAATTAAGAGCGAATAGAACTTGGTTTTAAGTAGCTATGTGTCTTTCGCTCGTATATAGTGAACAGAAATTATAACATTATATATTTATAATATATATATGGTGATCACGCGACAATGTGAGCTGGTGCGTTTTCAACTAATGTGTGTGGCCAAAGAGTCAAATATATATATAATAGGCATATTCAGGAGGTATACTGCTATATTCGTATACTTTGAGGTCGTATAATAAGTATATAAAAGGTGATGGCGTCGAATGATCGACTAAGTATAATATATATATATACGAGTGAGAGGATTCTTTCTATAAAAAAAAATATATAAATATCTACGGGAGCATGCCGGTATTAGCAAGCATTCTAGAAATAGTATTGAGATATATTATTCAACGCGCGAGCCTTATATATGAAAAAAGTTTGTATATAATAATAAGCTTGTCTAATATACTCGGCAAACGACATAGTTATAGAAGAGTATATACGTCATTAGCTTCTCTATGATATATATGTATAATACGTAGATCTAGTGTATAAGTATATAATAAAAAAACTATTACATATATGCATATTTAAGATACTTATATAAATCGTCAAATATAATATAATTATACTATGTAAGCTTTAACGCGAGTTCGTTATGTAAGTCGCTTCTTTCCGTATATAATAATATAATAATATGAAAATAATACAAATAAATGAAACATCAATTGTCTCGTGCACGGTCAAATGGTCTACGTATTCATGGACAATTTCCATAACAAAAACAAAAAAGCTTGTGTGAATTTTTTAGACGACCTTATACATAGGTAAACTTTTCAGATTCCTCCAACTTTATACTCTCGGCGTTTAAATCCCTGCTAAAATCCAGACGGAGATTATTTTGTATATATAACTTCTTTCGCCACGACATACATTATTCGGTTCTTTGTTGCTCATCTATGAGGTGATATATATATATATATCATTGCGTATGGTAATTATATGGTGACGTTACGTTATTGCAAAATCTATATATTGTTTGATCATATGAGATACTATATTGCCATCAGATACAGAACATTATAATATTCATTATCGTTATTATTTATACATTGATGTGTGAGAAAGTGGAGTGATGAGTAAAGGCTTTATTGTACCTTGCATCCGAAGGCGACGAGTTTAAGGATGCACTCAATGAAGAAAAGGAGGGTGACGACCAAGTTCACGTAGGTCAAGCTGTCCAATAGAACTGGCGGCGCGTCGTGATACTACAAAATACACCCAACACACAGACGTAACACACTCGGCTATTTAACTTGATTTTTTCATCATCATTGTTTTATTAAAATTTTCAATTTGTTTTTTTTTCAATCGAACGTACACAGGGCTTTCAGTTTCAAAGCTGTGCTATCTGTGTGCCTTTCAATATCAACATCAACATATTCGATTCTTTCAATGACTTTTCATATTTATACATATTATAATCATGTGAATTGTCATTTTGCTGCTATAATTATATGAACCACTTTATACTGTATATGAGACAAATAATCTCTTTATTTCCATTGAAATCGTGAAAGCTGACTAAATATCTCACAATTAAGTTAAATCTTCAATTCATAAAAGAAAAAGCTAATGATATCAAAGCACCGAGATATACGATAAAATATACCCAATTGTGAGTACGTCTTTATTACTATAATAAGCCTAAAAATAGAACCTAAAGATTCTAGCGACAGTTATTTTCATTAATAAAGAGATCGCAAAAAGATGCAGGTGACTTCGGCCATCTCTTTTCTATAAAAAAAAATTTTTATAAATTATATCGAACAAAAGTTGATGATCGACGATATACAAAAAAAAAAAAAAAACTCCCAAGCATGCGAGGACGAAAACAAACGAAAACCATCGCCGCACGTGTCATTGTCATCGAATTCCAATTTCATTACACGGAGTGATCAATATATAAATATTTACATGTGATATGTGAGCATGCATGGATAAAGAATCAAGGCACGTGCAGAGTGAGGCATGCGCATGCATTGGCAGAATATCATGTTCTAATGCATAGGATTCAGAGGCATCGAGGGTATCTTCTTCTTTTTCTTTTCGGTTTTCTGTTTTTTTTTTTCACTTCCAAGATCAGGTAGTCTAAGACTCTTCTTAGTGTCGATCTGGACAGTACCGAAAAAAATAATGTAATAATGAAAAATCAGGAGAGAAAGAGAGCAGAGATAGAGATTGAGAGAGATAGAAAAATCTAAGTAGCCATAGACTGACAGCAGATATACAATGAGAGAAAAAGATAGAGGTATAGAGAGAAACAGAGAAAATATAATAGATAAAAACAAAAATAAATATACGTGTACGATTATACTTTTGTGAAGACTGAAATGTAGATTTTTGTCTTTCATATAAGTGTGCGTGTGTTCATATACATAATATGTTCATCGTGTAATGTGTACGTGTGGATGAATGTATTTTGTTTGTATATAATACGTATGCATGTTGAGTTTGGTTTCAAGATTATTATATACGTTTTTATTTCGCCTCGTGTGGCGTGATGATGTACATTTTTTTTTTTTGCTCTCACACTCGAGCCTCTCTTACGAGCTCTTGACTCAGGATACCGAGATCCATTCATCACCCAAGTTTTAAATTACATATATACGATTTTGTGTACATGTAAATCAGTTAGCTTGTTTTATAGTTACTTTTATTTAAATTGCTTGACCGCAATTTTTCATCATGTTTTTTGTTTAAGTATTCCTAGTTTAGCAATTTAATTTTAAGCTATTACACTCTATGTTTCATCTACGAAGCGAGACTTACCAGATAGGAGAGAGGCAGTCGGTGAAGCAAAAATCGTGACATTTTTATTTTATTTTTCAATTTTTCAATAAGGATTTCTCGTAGTTTACAACAGTTCAGCGAGCGAATTAAACGTCACGTAAACTCGATTCACCGATGAGGAAGCCAGGGTAGAAGGCAGAGGTGAGGCGAGAGGTGATGGGTAAACATGGTGATAGCAGAGCCAGCGAGCTCAGGGATTAAAGGAGCTTTAGGTTTTTCTTGAGGGTATGGAGCTCTTACCCTGACGCCGAACGCGGCGATCTTCATAATGCACTCGACGGTGAACATCCCCGTGAAGCACATGTTCATGTACTTTAGTGTGTTCTTGTACACGTCGCTCTGCTTGTGGTACTGTAATGCACACTCACTGACAAACACACGGCCGACAGACATATCTTACGGACATATAAGGGCCCTAGCACAAGTGTCAATGACAGGCTTTTCTTTCAGATCGACATTTTTTTTCTTATCATTTGATTAATATTTTTGTTGCTAATTATTGCGTTAAAAACAAGTGCTCTCTTTCGTATTGTTCCATCAAATTGATTCTGTTTTCCTTTTGTTTATCTTTTACTTTGCTTACCAAAGAATTATTCTAATCTAATGCGGTGGACTGGTAATAGTTCAAAATTACTTTTCTGTTCCTACTTACTCTACTCAAATGACAAAATATCTCGTTAATAGTCAGAGCTAGTGAATAATTACTTTGAGATAACAGAAACAATCTTATGCTTCAGAAGCTGGTAAATAGATCTATGATAAGTACAGACGACAGCACAAAGGATTACAGTATACTTTTGATATAATCTATGCGGCTTGATTATGGATCGTAACTAAATAGTGAAGGAACAAAAACTATTGGGACAAGTATATAGTATATATCCGATGAACGTTTAACATTCTTGCTGCGGTAATTTTGTTAGCTACAGGAATCATATACGTGTAAGTCGTATATTATTTTTCGTATATCATTTAGTCGAACTCATGATTAATTCTTCCATTTATAGAAAAAGCTATACACGACAATGAAATCATAAATACTTATGGCTTCGTCTACTTGCAAACGTCTCAAAAATTATGAACATATAGATTGGACAATGACAGCACATACAGAGATCAGATTTCTTTGTCGCTAACACACAGTTATATATGAGATTTCTCATGACTGTTATGAATGTCTGTGTCTGAAAAAATCATGAACAAGAGTTACTGCAAAACAATTAACGAATCTCATGGAAGAAATCAACTGAAAGGAATGCACGCGTCTCTGCGTTTCCGAATTATAATATATATGCCAGAAAAATGAAGTACCATAATTATATGATGAAGGAAAACAAACGTAGGGGGATACGTGTGGGACACAGAAAAAGAAGATATAGAGGGCTATGTGAAAGGCTTCGGGATTGAGAGTGAGTTGATCATGTCTTTTCTTTCGTTACGGTGAAGTGGGAGAGATTTCATTTTGAAAGAGTTCTGCGTAGTGCGATCGCCCCGTGCAACAAAGTAATTGAATAAATTAACATTCCGTGATTTTTGGTGCTTTTCTGTTTCCTGTGCAACAGCCAGCATGCGACACGCATTTCGTGTGAGTGTTGGTGAGAGTTAGTAGTATATCTGAATATATATATGGGACTGCGTGCTGTATTCGATCATCGATTCGACTAGGAAAGCTTGTAAAGACCAAATTGTTGTTTCTCTTTTTTTTGCTTGTAAAATTCATTCTCGTTCGCTTTCCAGACATCGAATCTCTGCGAATGAGGAGGTCGTTTGTGTGCATCAGTCTGTTAATAATTATTGCTGTGCAAGTGCTGTAAAGACTCGGACATATTTGTTCAGGCATGTAAAACGTGACATCACGAACAAGCGGGTGACTCATCAACAGAACAGAAAATCCGATTTGATATACATATGGTATACAACAGACGGGAGACAGAGAGAAAGAGGTATACAATGAGACACAGGAGATTATAATATATAGACTTTGTTTTTACAGTAGGACAGTATGGAAACGAGCATTTCCACATAATATACAATATCGGGGATAGGGAACATTCAGCTCAAGTTTGATGTCGGTTGTTTTGTTGGTTTTGAGATTTTGGATAAGTTAGTTTCAAAAGCGTGTGCTGTAAAATCTGAATATCGCGTGCGTGTAGTTATATCGCGGTCATTACAAAAAGTCGCACTTTTGCAAGTGCTCTACCTCTGTTCGTAAGAGGAGTGATTTTCACGATTCAGTTCAGAGTCGCGAAATTTTTTAAAACTAATCAGATTCCAGTTAAATCATGGATTTGACAAGGTGCAGAAGCAATCGTTTGAGCGTGTGAACGCATTCGTATAATATAGAGGTGGTATTTGGAAGAGATCAAGAATAGTATATAATTATGAAATCAGGACACTTTATGCTGACCATGCAGTCTCAATCGGTAATAGAAAAATTACAAAAGGATCCGAAAGAAAAAAAATCATAGATGTCATTTAATGGAAAAAATCAGCTGCATTACGCGACTATATAAAGAAAGTACTACAGACGGCTATTTCATTTAGCTTCTTTCATGTGTTAGAGTAACATTTTTTTTATCTAACAAACAGTAATAATTGAAAAAAAAGGAAACGTTAAATAATATTGCTTAGCTATGAGGTTGATAACAGAAACAAAAGAAGCTCTTAGTCAGCTAATAGTGGCAATATTCTTCTGTTTTTATTGTAAGTGGTTTCAAGAGTGAGAGAGAGAGAGAGAGAGAGAGAGAGAGAGATAGAGAGAGAGAGAGAGAGAGGAGTACAGATCGTATAGTGGAACATTGGAGTTTGGATTAATATTTGTTCTGGGACAGAATAAATTTTGATTAATTCACACGTCGAATCGAACTAACTTTCCGGTTAGTAAATACGGGAGTGGTATATCATGTTAATTTGTATAACAAAGGGAAGGGAGTATATATATAACAGTTACGTCAACAAACGATGGGAATAGAGGTTCAAGAAGAAAACACGAGCTACGTGTATTTTGCCAGTAACAAATAGGGACCACAGACATACGTATGAAACAAATACGTTGGCAAGCAAGTATACAACGAATTCTTTTCTTAAACAGATGTGCATGGTTATTTTACAATTTTTTTTGCACTCTTAATTTTCTGTCATAACCTTGGTTAACGAATCTTAGAGAAAGCTCTCATTTTTTAAATCAGGAATAAACAAACATCATTACTCGAACTTTAACAAATTCATCAGCAATTCTTGGAATTCAAATAATCAATCTTATACGAAGACATTCATGTTCTTAGTTTTGCAAATTTACTGTTAAAAAAGTTGCTTGATTCGATCAAACTCACGAAAAAAGTATATATTATCTCTTTGGAATGTTCTAATAACACAAAATTATTTACAGTTTTGAACTATGAAGAAGGGAGCAAAATCATAATACAAAAGCTACTACTCGACTATATTCGTGACACTCCCTTCTTCGTGGTTTCTTTGAATCATCAACTGATTGTCGAAACGTGCTTTTACGTCGATCATGAATGAATATGAAGTTTATAATATAACTCTGAAATAATAATAATAAATATATAATGCTCGCATAGCGAGGTATGCTTACCTTCATCATGAGTAAAAGTGTATTAAGAACGATAAGTATCATGATGAAGTACTCGAAGGGCGTCGACATGACTATCCTCCAAATTTTGTACTTCATGCTGTTCCGCTCTTTCGGCATGTACCTTTCAAGCGGTCTAGCCTGTATCGTAAAGTCTATACAAGATTTCTGCAAAGCGTAAGATGAATAATGAGTATCAAGAGCAGTGTATATAATGCAAGATATAAGTCAGCTGTTGCGTTTCACCTGATTTTTATCAATTTCCCCATCCTGTAGCTCGGCTTCGCCTTGCTCCTGGAAAGTGATGATAATCAAGGCCACGAAGATGTTGACGAAGAAGAATGGAAAGACGATGAAGTAGACTATGTAGAATATGGACATTTCGATACGAAAATTTTGTATGGGACCCTTATTCTCGTAAGTGGCAGCCATGGAATTTTGTAGGACTTGTGGCCACCCCTCCCCCGTCTGTACAGCGAACAACGTCAGCATCGCTACCATGACGTTGTCGTAATGAAAGGACTGCGATTCCCATTTTCTTTCTTTCGCTTCGGGATGCAGTTCGCCTTCTTCGAATTGGAAAAACCAGCCCCTGCAAGTACATACATTAGTCAGATACATTTGTTCACTCAACCGACACATGGCGTTTGCAGTATTCTATAATATGTAAGCACTGGCTTCAATTGCGTTACAAGCCTATCGGTGTAACGACGAAACGATGAGATAAAAGTTGACAAAACAGAGCTATATTTAAAGCTGTCCCATCAATTTCGTCGATACGCTAATTCTCTATGGATAATGTGATAATATAGTGGATTGATATTTAATATGGAGTGATATTAGCGTAAGCATGAGAAATCGTAAAAGAACCCTGGATTGCTTAACAATGCTCGCACAGCATCGGTAGCATTATAAGTATACATCACAGTCAGCCTGCAATGTGTAAAACACGCGTTTTCGCGCAGTATAGCACTGAAACAAACTGAACTGAACTCGATTACTCACTGGCAGTCCTCTTTCGTGTACTTGCTATCGTCCGTGCAGTAGAAGAACTTGCCGTTGAACAGCTGCACCGCAATTACAGCGAAGATGAATTGAAACAATATATACACTATGAGAATGTTGATGACGTTTTTCAAACTGTTCACCACACAATCGAATACCGCTTTGAGCTTCGGCACTCTTTTAATAGTCTTGAGGGGTCTGAGCACTCGAAGCACACGTAGCGATTTAATAGTCGAGAGGTTCTTGGACGCGGAACCGCCACCTTCACCGCCGCCCATCATGTCGAAAGTGAATGAGACCGCGGCGCACACCACGACGATAGCGTCCATGAAGTTCCAGAACTCGCGGAGATACGAGCCCTGGTGGAGTATCACCCCAAGATCGATAATCTTCAGGATCATCTCGATGGTGAAGACACCCGTGAACGCGTAGTCGAAGTAGTTCAGTATGGTGTTCCGGGGATTCGAGTCGTTCACCGGATCCTCCGCTGCTAACGCTATACTCGATAACGAGATGACGACCATAATGAAGAAATCAAAGTATCGTAGATTGACGACCCAGTGCGCGCCTCTCCTCACGCTGAAAGCAGGCGAACGAATTTCGACTTTAGATTCTGATCGAGTATTAAATCGAATATTGTCATAAAAACTTACGGGTTTGTAGGGGACAATATAAACATAGACGAGTATGGCAGCATTGGTTTTGGTCCCGAATCATCTTCATCGTCTTGCTTCTTCTCTTCAGACGCTTGCTTGCCGCCCTTCCCTCCTTTGCTATAGGGACGGAAAGGAGAGAAAAACTTCAATTAGAGCTGAACGCTGTACAGTAAAATATCGAAATTGACTAATTCGAAGGAGCACTTACAAATTTGCCGTTGGACTTGGAGGACTTATTTCCACCTTTGGTGCGCTACCATCGCTGGGCTTTTGCAAGGACTCAAGCTCTTTCTCGAGCTCCTGTGTCTGCTTCTCCTTGTCTTCTACATCCTGTCCCTCTTCGGCCGCTGTCAGTTCTTGAGCGTTCGCCAAATTATCGACGGCGATAGCCAAGAAGACGTTTAGCAGTGTGTAGTTACCGAAGAGCACCAGGACGATGAAGTAAAGGGAATAGATCATGCCCTTTTTGTGACCACCTTGAGATTGGATACCTTGGTACATGACTTCGTTCCAATCTTCGCCAGTCAATATCTGCAAGGTTGCACATCGTTACGTTAGACTAATTCTAGTGTGACACACACATATGCACAGAGTGACTCGTTATACATGCCAGATAAGCGACAAAGGAAAAGACCAATAAAGCTCGTCTATCTTTTCCAATTGTTCTCGAGAGACTAGCGCGTAGAGAGAGAGCGCGCATACGGCAAGTTTGGAGAGCATAACTTACTTGGAAGACAGTGAGAAGTGCGATGGGAAAGGTGTTGAAGTTCGTGGGCGGCGTGCCTGTCTCGAAGTTGAATTGACCGCCGAAGAGCTGCATGCCGAGTAGGGCAAATATGAGAATAAAGAGGAAGAGCAGGAAGAGGAGCGAAATGATGCTGCGCATTGAGTTGAGCAGGGAAATGACGAGATTCCTCAAACTCGACCAGTACTTGGTCACTTTGAAAATCCTCAGGAGTCGAAGGGCACGTAGGACGGAGAGGCCGAATGAGCCGGATTTGACCGCCGACCAGATCACCTCGAATATCGAGCCCGAGATGACGACGCAGTCGAATCGGTTGAAGCTCGACTCGAAGTATATGCGCGGACCGAGGGCGTACATCTTTATCACCATCTCGCACATGAAGAGGCCCAGGAACACGAACTCGGTGTAAACTGCAATTAGACACGTGGGATATCGTTAGTTTATGACTGGAATCATAATTGTGTGTCGAATAAATAGATACTTACAAAGAAAATCTGTGAGCCATTCGGGCTGACCGTAATGCTCGACGGCTACGCAGACAGTATTGAAAAACACGAGGATGATGACGAACCAGTAGAACCACTGCGTCTTGACCGTGTGCCTGATCCAGAAGCGAAATCTCTTCTCGTTGCGCCAGAATTCCGCGCAGGCGCCTTGATTCTTCACCTTTGACTTGATGTAGGAAGCTCTTCCGAATCCTAGAAAAACAATCTCGTTTAATGCTTGCCGCTCGAAGGGATCCGCAGCCACAGCAGCGCGCTTTTTTTTCATATATATAGAATATATGGAATGCCAAATTGCCGTACGCCTAGCGCCAAGCGCTGCGACTTTGGAATATAAAATCATCAATAAAACTTTCAAATAATCATATATATAGCTCTGCAGGGATCATGTTGTCTAAAGCTATGACAAAGGGAAGCTATGACTGCGCTTCCTATGGAAGAAAGTCTCTTAGATGTGCGTAACTTCTTTTGTTTTTTCTTCATTTATATATGATATAATTATAGTATGTATGTGTGTAATATATCAAATAAATGCAGATGATAATTCTATATATAGGTTGACGATGATCGAATGAAATTTAGAATGATGACTGTTGCATATCTAGAAGACTTTTTTGATATAGGACCAGGCTATCTACTGGTAGCTTTTGCATCAATTTATTACAGGAAATTATATCGCTATAGATATATATATATATAAAAATGCGTGATAATATATATTACGTAATGCAATAGACGACTGATCGACTTAGACTAGTCTATCTAATATATAATCTGCTGCTTTTACCAAGCTCCTAATAATATATAGATGGATGATACAGTATGGCTTAAGGATTTAGTAAGTAGCACTGATTTATCACATATGGCGAGTCCCGCCCATTGATTATTCAAAATATCTATTATATTTCGATTGTATAATTTTATTTCGACAAAAAAATACTCGTTCTCACATAATCACTAGATGGTTCCACTACGTCACGCGCTCGCATGTAAATATATCAATAATTTCTACTCAGAGAAAAAGCAGGGGATATGATATCTATCTATTTATGTACGATGTGTATGACACTATGCGATAAATGTAATAATAATAAATGTCGACTAAAGTTTATAATACGGCCGAACTCTAGAGTTCGAACTTGCTGGGCAAAAGTTTACGACTAAGTAGAGGAGAAAAACTAGATTTGTTATATACGTTCGAAAAGGAGTGCACTCGCCTTTCGCGACAAACTGCTTTACTCGCTCCTACGATCAATTTTAGATACTTAGTTATATAATGAATAATGTATATAATAATGCAACTATGGATAATTCGCAAAACTGCTGCGACTATGTATGTAATAACAACGTATATAGATATACAATGTAATAATAATAATAATAATAATAATAATAATAATAATAATAATAATAATATTTCAAGTCAATTACAAAATGTTCACTCGATACACAGCGCTGACTAAGTCTCCACTACGTTAGAGAATCGAGCTTGCTCTAGCAGCTACATATAGATATATACATGAACAGGTATACACGTTCAATGACAGGTTCATGTAGTTTTTAACTATATATAATCATGAGAATGCGAAAACAGGATGGAGAAACTTTTGTATATCATAGCCGCTCGCCGTTGATAATGTCATCACACCTAAATCATACTGCAGAGGCTCGCAAAGCGCTTGCAAACGCAGATCGATATTGATCAGCCATAGTAGGGAAAAATCATCTGGAAGCGCTTTGCGTCGGAAAAAAAAAAACAAAAAAACAATACATGGCATAATCGTCATCAGCCAATAAAAAAAAATGTATGCTAATAATGTAACCCAATGTTCGTAAGAAGCAGGTACCTAAGAAAAGTATAACAATCCACTTGGTGAAGTTGCGCACTTTTCCGTCGCTCGCGTAAAAAGATTGTACAAAGAAGAAACTCAAACGAAAAAAAAAAATTATAAAACGAATGAAAAAAACAAAAAAAAAGGAGTGATGAGATACGGTGAAAACGGCCACGCGCGCGACGACGACGGGACCGGAGAGAACTCTGAAGAGCGACTGCGTTGCACATATAACAGACACACAGAGAGATATAGAGTAATAATTAAAAAAAAGCAGCGCAAAACGAAGCGGACTCTATATGCAGCAGTATCGCACGGTCCAGTGAGCGCGAGAGAAATGATTTCGAATCGACGCGCGAAAATGAACGCATATGGAGTGAAATGAATTTTCAGTGAACGTACGTGTACAGTTGTGTGAGTATATATATAATAAACTCGCTGATGTGTGCGGCGCTCTTCGGTCCGCACTCGTCGTTTGCGCGCGCACGCGGAGGATATGGATATAATATAACAGAGACAGACTGTGTGTGAGTGTGTGAGACATTGTGCTTTTTTCTTTATATAAAGATAGACAGAGAGAGAGAGAGAGAGAATACAATTCGTATACAAATTACTCTCGTTTTGGATGCGTATAGCCGTATTATTACGTATTTTTCACAGCCAGGAATATAGTAGTGATAGATAGATGAAGAGTAAAAAAGTATGTTGTAACTATGCTACCTACTGCAGCCGGCCAACTCGAGTGAAGTATACTTCGCAGCAAAGTCGACTGGCGCGCTGTTTACAATACCGCACACAATTACGTAGTAATTACAACAATGACTGCAGCTTACTGCGCTTGAGGAAATGGAACGGTGAGTGAGTGAGTGAGTGAGTGAGTGAGTGGGTGGGTGTGTATATGTTTGGCTGACTGTGTGACGTGATGGTGGAAAGAGATGCTGGTGGTGTATTGCGTGTGCTCGCACACGTGTGTTGTTGTTTCTCTACTTGTTCGTTTTCTTTGCGCGGGAGAGAGAGAGAGAGAGAGAGAGAGAGAGAGAGATGAATCTACGCTCTTAATTTATTGCGATCTTTCTTTCTCGCAGTCGTGCTTTTCTTCGATTAAAAAGTTGTGCTTTCGTTTTGGAAAAGTTTGCGAGATCGTTGTTGCTGAGAAAAATTCAAGTAAATGCCGAGAGTTTTAGAGAGATAAAAAAAATTCTGCGAATCTGTGTCATTGTTAATCGAAAAAAGCTTGGTTGAGAATTTTTAATGCAAATATTCAAAGCTATACACACGCGATTCTCTGAATTTTGTACACAAAGGTACGAGCAATTAAGGCTCGTTTCAAGAGAGTATTTCGTATATACACGTGTGCGAGTGTGTGTGTTAGTATAAAATTAGCAAATGTAAATCGTAATGAAATACGCATAACAGTACCGTACAGTACTCGTTACTCTCAACGATCAACACAAACAGTTAAAAGAAACAATGTAGCTTTTACTTCGTAACGTTAATAATAGATATAGATATAGATTTACTGTAGTATGACCTGGATTGTAGTTACCTTTCAGTTTTTTCTTAGGCTCTGAAACAAGAGGATCATCTGATAGCGTGTGTTTAGAATGCTCCTTGACAAAATTGGAGGGATATGATACGCGAATAATGAACAGTAATAGTAATTACAAACATATGTACATTATGTGAAAATCTAAATTTTTTTTCTTATTGAACAAATCGACTCGTTGCGCGTACACTCGGAAGTAGATACTGCGAGCGAAATCGACTGCTCAAAAGAAAAAAAGAACAAACAAACGATCAACGAAAGAACGATTTTCTTGCACAAGGCAATGGAAACAAGTAAAACACTATAATATATGATGTAATAGAACAATGTAAGTATATATAAGGGTTGATAAAAGTATATAACTCTCTGATTCTAAATGATAGATAATGAAAGTTGATATATAAGATAACGATCGATAATATATTAATTTACACTAAAGTGCAAACTCTGAACTTTTCACAGATCTTTACTCAATAATAACAATAACGTATGTATATATATAATATAAGAATCGACAATATAGTACTGGTATATAATATAATATAATATATATATATATATATATATAGTAAATATAGTCATCACATTAAAAGTATATGTATAGTAGAAATAAGAGAAAGAGTATATATAAGTTTCGAAAAACTCTCTATCAAGAATCAAGAGACGAACGGGAAAAATACAACTCACCATCTTCCTGATCGTCCTCCACGTCCTCCTCCTCGGTGTCGGTACTCTTGCTTTTTCCGAGGTTTTTCAGCTTTTTTCTCTTCGCCGCCGCTCTTCTTCTCGCTGTAACATCAGACGAAAATTTTCCATTAGCTCATTGTTTCAAATCGCGTCCAGCATTCGCAGAATAACCGAAACTTTTCTCGTTACAGCTGCATGCAGAGATAATTCATATAAACGATTACCTTCCATAATGTGCATTTTTTCCTCCTCCGTCGTGCGCTCCTCCGCGAGTATAACTTCCTCTGTGGAAATGAAATTGACAGTTCAATTATCTCGCTTTAAATTGGAACGCGAGGCAAGCAAGCGCCCGGAAAGTGTATGTGTGTATGTATGTCTGTCTGAATATACAGTCTAGCGCAGCGGCTGATGTACTGTTACTTTCGTATACACATATGTGTGGCTGCTGTATGATTGTAAAGTACTATTACAAAGGGACGACTGAGAGTACACTCGGAGACTTGGATCCTCTGTATAGGTTTACGGATATTAGGCTAATAGGCTGCGTCGCTCGTTTATTTTAATACGCGTCAGTTTAAAAATAGACGCGTGGAAATTTTTTTCAAAATCGATAGAAAAAGTGTGATAGTACGTGCGTCAGTAAGTTTATTTATAAGCTATAAAATTGCAGCTCGTCGACAGAGTACAAAAGCTTGGTTATTATTTATAACGACTACGAGGATATCTAAAAGATTTACACACGATGATAGCCTTTCGAATTTTTTCATCGTCGCGACGGTCGCGTGCGTAGCTCCGAGTGTCGATATATCATACATGAGAAACAAATGCAATAGTACAGCACATTGTAGATATATAACAATGGAGAACAATGAGTGAGTGTTGAAATGAGAGTCTAGCGGCATCTAACCTGCTTTGCAGATCCACTCGACGTAGCCGTTTAGCTCACGCTCAAGCTGCTGGTGTCTTCGCATTTTGAGAAAGGTTTGTCGGTTCTCCACCTTCTCCCTCTCCTTCGCAAATTCTCTACAAAGCGTTACAAAAACAAATACATGATACATGATGCTTCGCAAAAGCTCTGGACTCGATCGATCTGTCGACTCGATCGAGCTTGACGACACCCATACTCTTTTCTTTTCTTTTTTGTTCTCGTGATAATTAGTTGCGTATATAAATGATGCGTAAATGTGATGAATCGATGGTTGTATATAGCTTTTACTTGGAATTTTTACGTTCTGTCTGGCGACTATACAAGCTGTAGGTGATGTTTACGTTAGTTCGCTAGAATGCGGAGTTTAGTGGTTTCTACTGATTAGTGTGGCTTAAAAGATCTCAAGCTTTTTTATTTTCTGGCTTACTCTTACCTCGCGGCGCTTTTTCAAGTAGTTTACGCTATAGTATATTACGTACATGTACTGCAGGTTAATTCAAACTACTACTTCTGAATACGGAAGAGGGGGAGGATTGAAAAAATTAAAACCTGCTTGGGTGATCCAGTTTAAATAAGAACTGAAGGCAGTGGTGAAGAGACGCTTCATTTTTGCCTTTTGATACTCTGCTCGCCGTTCGACGCGCGTTCTTTCGTTTGAAAATTCCCTGGGAAAGATTCGTAAAAAAAAAAATGTTTTCTCTGTACTACTGCATAATTATTCAATTGATCTTCGCATATATTTGCCCTTCTAGAAAATTCTCAATAAAAAAAAATAGTTTCATTTCAATATGATTCAAATTAAGGATTACGTGCAGGTCGTCGTTATATCGCACGTAGATTCGCGTATCATGATGATGATGATGGTGATGGTGTAAAATAATCAAAGTCAATCAACTCACCCAGACAACACACCAAGAACTAAGTTCAGCATGAAGAAAGACCCGATGACGATCAGTGGTATAAAGTAAATCCAGTTGAACGTACTACCAAGAGCGTCATTCGTCTACAAAATTCATCAAATCATCGTGAAACATTTTAATCTCGCTGTATGCGGCAGCTCGTCGCATCATCGCAACGGTGTAAGCAGTATAATTGTTATATTTTTATACATCGATCGACCGATTCGCAACATCAGCCGTCATGGAGAAATAGAGAGAGACAGACAGAGTGTGGCACACAGCAGATCGAGAATGCACATCACGCACATATTGATCAGCGACAATGAGAAATAAAAAAATTGTACACACGTAAATAGAAATGGCATATATATAAGTACCAGAGTAGACGAGAGCAACGCTGCACATGTGCCAGAGCTTTATGGCGAAGAGGAAGTCGTGAATTTTTTATGCCGGCAAAAGTGTATATTCCTTCGAGTTTTATATCTACCCGCTTCGCGCTGGCTTTGCAGCATTGTTCTTGCATTTCCAGAGAGGATGTACTTATATAGATGCTTTGTTTATATTTCATATATAGAGAGAGATATATATAGGAGGTGTGAAAGATTAGTTCTGACAATGAGATTGTATAAGTGTATTTGACACAGGGTATAGGTGTTGCTCTGTGCTGGGGTTGTTACTCGTTCTTATAGGTTATTATGATAATCTTTTTATACTAAGTTACCAGCTATATCTAGATGATTCACTAAAAGTTTGTGATTTAAAATTGCGGATACTATACGAATCATAATCTACGGAACGAGTAAACGGTGTTTGGATATTTGGTTTGCATACACAAACATGTATATCTGACTATAGTAGGTAAAACGTGTGTGATTCACACCCCCTTTATTAAGCTTTCCCGTATCCTCACGGCAGCGATAATTTTTCTCTAGAGATAAATGACTCGTAAGCGTAGCTCTGCAAAAGGATGAAGTTGTATTGCACAGATTCGTTATACGTTGCTTCAGTGAAAATCATTGACAAAACTGTCGACGAATTTGCGGATTACAAATCCACCCTTTCGCAAGCGCGAGCAAATCATTTTCCGGTGAAAGAAAAAGTACACCTGCAACCGTATCGAGGATTCGAGAAGCGTGATCTCTTCTACGATCGGGCGATGTATCGGAAATAAGATTATAGAAGTGAGGACTGAAACTGACAGTGTCATACTGAGCAAAGTGAATATATACGTCAGTGTTAGTAGAGATTCATGAGGAGACCCGACGGACGTCATGCTTTTTATACTTCCACGGCATGATTCTAAATTGAGTTAAAAAAAAATTACGGAGAAACAAAAAACGAAAAAAAAAAACTGTACACCAGGATTGTTATCATCATTGACTGCATATGATCAGATATTTAAAAATAAAAAAAAACACCAATCACGATGAACGTATACATCATATAATATAGAGATAGGAAAAACAAACACCGAGAGAGAGAGAGAGAGAGAGAGAGAGAGAGAGAGAGAGAGAGAGAGAGAGAGAGAGAGAGAGAGAGAGAGAGAGAGAGATGGAACTGAAAAGGAACGTAAAAACATGTACATATATAAAGGGAAGACCGATGTATACATGTATATANAGAGAAAGAGAGAGAGAGAGAGAGAGAGAGAGAGAGAGAGATGGAACTGAAAAGGAACGTAAAAACATGTACATATATAAAGGGAAGACCGATGTATACATGTATATATAAAGGAGAAATCGTGCCTGTTGAGCCTCGTACTCTGTGAATAATACCTGCGAACCTCGTCAATGACTCAGAAGTTGGCTTTTGTACACAGTGCGGCTGAGAATGTACATGTGAATCGATATGAGCGCTGATATTCTGCCGAAAGAAAGGGACACGATCTACCGGAATGCTAATGCACAGCTATATATAGGTTGTGTGTACATGAATGCTCGCTGCTAAATACTTTTCGAGGCCCGTTTTATATATCTATACATCGACGTTATCGGGCGCATTGTTTTATTCTCGTTACTCTTAATTCACACAGACCGCAAACTTTTCGAGACATTAAAAAACTCGTTAATAATCGTGTCGTTCGTATTATCAAGTATAAGTATAAGAAACTTTTTTTGCGTTTATCTTTGAGAGCAAAATAAAAAACACGTAAAGTTTCAAGATTATTTAGCAGTTGAGTTACGTGCTCATGTACGTGTGCAGAGAAAGGTATATATTATAATGACTGTATCGCGTTACAGACATGCGAATTGCCAGTGTTCTCATTATGCCACATGCATTTGATGTCATATATATATAATGTAATGGTAGTTCGCAGTGTGAACAAGGGTATATGTAAATAGTGCGGTGTATATCGAGGGGGTTTGTAATGCAAAAGCGCCAGGCACGAGTTCTCTTTGCCAAGAATTTTGATCGCAATCGTATAAGGCCACCATATAGGGACTCCAGAGATATAACAATACACATCTATACATCGAAATCATAAGAGACACCAAAGTATAAATGAGAAAAGGAAAGCACGTCGAAGAAAAAAAACATCGGAACCAAGACTTCCGACGCAATAATAATATTTAAAAAAGTACATCGAGTGCACAACATAAACAAACGGCGGCACGCTCGCGCACATTCTATACATGTTCTCTCCTGTGCCGGAGAATCGCCGAAGAGGAGAATATCAATCGCAAATACACCTGTCACTTCTCCTCTTCGCGGATCCAATCCTCCTCGCACAGACGAGAGAGAGAGAGAGAGATTCGAATGCGCGCGTAACTCTGGACATTATGCGGAAAAAATAGCACAGAAAAAGAGATTCATATAATAATACTCATATATCGACGAGACGAAAGCGCAGAAAAACTTTGTCGTTGGAACAAACAAAAAAAAAAGAGGAAAAAAAACAATTTCGTTCGCAGCGAATTCGGTTGTTAACACTGATGAACATATTTCTTGCGTTACCCAGTACAATATGGCAGTCCAGCCCTCCATGGTGATGCACTGGAAGACGGTGAGCATGGCGAAGCCGATGTTGTCGAAGCTGGTGATGCCGCTGTTTGGTCCCTCCCAGCGATCGGAGCACTTCGAGGTATTAGCGTTGCACACGTGAGCACCCATTGGCGCCTCGTCTTGGTTGTCTGTGTTGCACGGATTTGGCTGTTCGCCGTCCTTAATGATTTGCTCTACGAAAAAGAGATAAAATAGTGTTTAAGAATAAATTTTGTCTTGGAAAAAGTTAATGATTTTTTCATAGTTTACCGGCATTCTCTATGCTGTAACACGTCTTGTGCAAGGTCCCCGAATAAAACTCGAGGCCGATGATGGCAAATATCACGATGGCGAACAGGACGAGCAAGCCGATCTGCAAAAGTGGAGCCATCGCCTTGATGATCGACTTGAGCACCACCTGGAGACCTGTGAGGAGCAATCCAACCCTTGATTAGCGCCGCTCCTACCCCAAAGGAGCTTTTCTCTTTCTTTTCAATACCTCCCTTTACTCTCCGTGTTTGTGTGTTTCTTTTTTTTTTTTTTTTTGCTCATTACTACGATGTGTGTATACGTTTCAATGCCAACTATTTTACTCGTGTTCTATATCTCGTAACTATTGTATTTTGCAACATTTAAGCTATGTAGTTTCTCTGAGCGGTTGAGGACCAACACCAATATATAATAGAAGCATTTTTTTATTTTTTTTTCTGGCAATGTTGATCCCCATCCGCGCAATCTAATTTCAAATATTTNTTTTTTTTTTTTTTTTTTTTTTTTTGCTCATTACTACGATGTGTGTATACGTTTCAATGCCAACTATTTTACTCGTGTTCTATATCTCGTAACTATTGTATTTTGCAACATTTAAGCTATGTAGTTTCTCTGAGCGGTTGAGGACCAACACCAATATATAATAGAAGCATTTTTTTATTTTTTTTTCTGGCAATGTTGATCCCCATCCGCGCAATCTAATTTCAAATATTTAATCCTCACGATAAACACACTGATCAATTGTACAGCTAATATATATCAAACGAAAAAAATTAATTGTCAAGATAAAAACTAAAAGGAGGATCTCTATATGTGGAACAGCTAATGTGATAGTAATATACTAATGAAAAAAAAAAAATCTTCTGGCAACATCGGCCTGGGTGTTGTTTTTGTTTAATTGAAGCGCTCTACTCACTTGGTATGCCGGAGACTAGTTTGAGCGGTCGCAACACGCGTATCGCGCGCAACGTGCGCAGATCCATATCCAGGTTTATGCCTTGCGGGAACGCCGTGATGAACCTGCCCCAAACATACACACCCCCGCCACACTTTACTACTTACTACTCTATTACGCTAATCCACTACTTAATTGTATACTACCAAAATAATCTAGCCACTATATGGTAGACTAGGCTCTCATATATTTTTATATGTAATGCTAGTTTGACTAATATATTCCGGTATTGGCTGACGGAAAACGTCGCGCTTATTACATGTATGTATGATGCGACAACGTTTGCCGTTTGCCGATGAGACGATACGCCGATTTTAATTTGTTCTGGTTATACGGCGTGTCGTTTCATGGTTTACTTATAGTTTATTAATAGCTATGATTACTCTATGATTATTTATAAATTATATCGTAATGACTAAATTGTTGATAAGTTTGGTTTAAATGATTCGAAAATAAAAGACACATAGCGGTCGAAGTTCTGTTGTCGTTCGTCGAAAAAAAAACGTCATATGGTATAGTCGTCGTATACGCTATATTATATTAATTTATGAGGTGAAATGAGGACAAAAAAAGATATAAAAATTAAACTATGTGTATATTCTAGCGTTCATAAAATAAAATACACTATATGTATGTTCTAAAACTATGACAGCATATGATATGTATATTATACATATATAAAAATGGTTACGGACACGCACTTTACTCGTACACATTAAACGAAACATAGGTATATGTATATAATAGCATTGATTTCTACAGCCTTATCGCTCTGACACACATATATAAAATGTATCCTTCGGGACAAAAGTCGCAATCGTCATGGCGCACAGTCCTGTAATGAAAGAAAAGTGCCGCGAGAAAAATGTATCAATGCTTTCGTGTACTACCGCTTCTCCTTCTCTCTCTCTTTCAAACTAAAAGATCGATAAATTATTACATCGAAAGAGAAAGAGAGCTGCAACTTTTTGTAACAAAGGATACCACTAAATCATCTCGTCCGAAGTGCGCCAAGGCGAATCGATAAGGTAAATCTCTAGCCCTACGTGCGTGTATAGCTATATGTACTATACGCGAAGAAGCCTTATATAGCTAAGATTTTCGTCGTATATATAGACAAAAGTAGGGGAGGAGGGGGGGGGGGGAGAGACTCAATGGGAGTGTGCACGCTCGGTCGGTTCGGCCTCTCGTCACAATAGGAGAAAAGGAGGATATTCCTTGTGTGTGTATGTATGTGGAAGACTCGTACACGAGGAAAGAAAAGGGATATCGCTGGTCCTATTCACGGATGAAGGTAAGAGGAAAGAGAGGGAGGTAGAAAGTCGCGAATTCGTCGGAGGAGCTGCTGCAGGAAAAGAAACCCGTGTGGAAATTTAATTGGGTCCTCGAGAGTAGTTTCTCCCTCCGGAGCTAGTTTGAAAAATACTAGAGAAAGAATAGTTCTTCTTGGCTTATCTTTCAGCTCTTTCTCTCTCTGTACTCGCGTTATAACTTTGGATTTAAGTAGTCCGTCGTCGAGGGCTATTGTACGAACGCGTGGCTTACTTTTTGCGCTTATCGTACACGCGAAATTTTTTAACGACTCGGAACTGTCAAGCTTATATTTCGCAAACACTCGTCTTTGGCAAAACGAATGGAAACATAATTTTGCAAATACTCGAACAAGCTCTGCAGCAACGGCAGTTACGTATATATATATATATACAGCCACGATAGCGTCGTGCGGAAAGTTTATGAGTTATGCGGCGCGCTTCGGGCGACTTAAACGCGCGCGCGCGCGCGGAGGGGGATGACACTCGTGTCGAGCAACTACAGAAATAATCAGCTTAAAAACTTTCGAATATATTAGTTTAGCGCTGCACGAAAAGAACTTTCTATTAACCCAATTTTCCATACAGCCAATTATTAAAAGAACGAGATTGCAGCCGGGGCTTTTGTCCTCAAACATTTTCCCGACGAACGATCTACTCGCCGGTAACTTATCTCTACTGGCGAACTTCTCCTTTTTTTCGTCATAACACGACGGGGAGTTTAAGAACACGTTTACGCGCTCGTTATGGAAAGTTTGCCGCTCTCTCGCGGCTTTTCGATTCATGTGCTCTTGTTCCAATTTTGTTCTCTTTCTCTCTCTTTCGGAGAGGGAAACAAACTCCTTTGCATGATATTTCTACGCGTTACGCGAGAATCTTATGCTGCAAGGAAAGAGGATAAATAAAAAAAGGTGATTCGTTCAGTAGGTTACGGAGCATCGGAGTGTCTATCAGCAGCGTATAGCCGAGAGACTTTATTATTCACCGACTGGCAGCTAAAGATAGCGACTGCTAAATATAGTCCGACGTCTTCTGCGAGCAGCGTCAAACGCTCTATGGGTGCATAATAATACAGGTTTCTCTTTTTTTTCCTTTGTGTCTCCTGATGCCTACGACATCTACACACTCGTTTCCGTTTCACGTGTACGCATAGTATGGTCGATTCGATTACTAGATTACTCGGTAAACAATGCGACCAATATCCAAACAGTTATAGCATGAGCGGCCTAAGCAGTAGCTGCAGTAAGCCCAACAGGAGGTGCATTTCTGGCACACGTATACAGTCCGCGCGAACTATCTGATAAGGGAAATCCGAAAGCACCCAATGCGCCATCTATCGTCGCTGGCCAGAGAGCCGAAAAGTTGAAACGGTGGTAGAGGGAAAAGCACAGGTCAGTCCAAAAGTGTCTTATTTTACGGCTACTATACGACTCGGCGCTCTATACTACGACTGATTCGAGTCGGCCAAGTTGACAAACTTTCGGAACTAAGTAAATTTTCGAATCACACTGCGCGTTTTTCGCGCTCGCTCGTGAGAGATTTGTTTGTCTTTGCAAATATCCTCTCTAACCCAGATATACGACTGCTGGAGAGATGCGAAAGTTCAGGAAAGAAAGAGCGGCAATCGACTCGCTTGCCAACTTTGCCGACTCCCCGTGTTTCTCTATCCTAATGGATGAAATTACGCGAGCGTTCTACTACCTTGTATATAGATCTTTTGCTCTCTTTTCGCACACGTATACACGTACACACACACACAGACGGGAGAAAAAGTGCAAAGAATAGCTCTGTATACGTATACAAAAGAAGGAAAAAAATAAGATAGGGGTTGGCTCGTGTAATGGAGAAAGATAGACACCCACACATAGACACGTTCTCTTGTCGGCCTTACCGCATCGCTAATGACTTTCGCAGACGCATTTCGACGACGAGCTTAACGATCCTCAGGCTCCAGCTTTCTCTCTCTATAGGTACACTCGTCGTCGAGCCCCGAAAGTGCTGCAGTTTTCGTCTGTCTGGACTCTAGGCTACGTATATTTGCTCTCGTTTGGAAGCATGAGTGGCTCGATAATATCATCAGAACAGAGCGAAGAAAGGGATGGGGGTGAAGAGAACGTCCCAGCAAGTACTTCTTGGAAATTTTTATCTGCGCGAATTTACGAGAATGCGATTGCGTATACGTAGATGTTAAAAAAAAAACTCGTTCTTGCTGGGATATTCTTCGCGGCGATTACCTAATAGTGTAATTCTAGCTTATCTTACGCGCGCTTCTGATAAGCGTGTAATAATAGTAGATAACGGTGCGTATTATATAGCAAAACAGCGGGGATAATCATTGTAATCATATTCGTCGTTATTTAAAGTTACATCTATATATTCTGTATAATCACACCACTAAAGCGACAATCACAGTTTTAACTATATATGTATATTTCATATATGGTTATAAAATAATACTCTTCATCTATGTTTACGGAAAATTCACTAGACATACATTATTTAGTATACAAGAGTTCTCTAGCAGAGCTCTGGGCACAAGGTCTCGAAAGTTATTTTAAATTCTTTCTAATGTGCTCAGTTGATCGAAAAGTGTCGAGAGAAAAAAAACTTTGCGAGACCTTGATAGGGTGATCGAACTGTATACTTTCATGACGTTAATCTATACGTATATAAATAAAGACATGTATATAGTGTGTCTTATACCTACGTCAACTATTTTTACTCATTATCCTAATCAACTTTGTTCTAAAACATTAACAGCCGCTAATTATATAAGTAATAATAACAATCGTTATGTATGTGTATAACAATAATAATAATAGCTTTGTACCTATTGTAACAGGGAAAAATAGACAGCGATCGAGATGAAGAAAGGCAACACTAATTTGATATCCCTGTCTATCTTTCAAATCTAATTCGAATCGAGTACACGACCGAAGCAAAACGTATCACATAATAGGACACACATTATAAGTACGTAATAATCGAGTCCTAAGCCTCCTATTTTACATGATTTAACTCCACGAGTATTATATAAACTGACACAAGAGTATAAGCTAAGAGTCTCTATGTAGACGCAACTAAGTCAAGTTTTAAACTAGCTAAAAAGTTTCATCAGAGCGTCTATGTAAATTATACGTAGAGAGAGAGAGAGAGAAATACGAGAAACGACTATATATGTATAATTATATATGTAAGAGGGAGCGAGCCAAATACACAACGCATAATATATATGAAATCATGTCGAAGAGTATAACATAATGTAGGATATCTAGCTGCTGCGTTACAGATATAGTTTTGAAAAATAAGGACTTTGTGCGAGAGAGATAATAGGAGGTGTGTTCTCTGGCTCGTCCAGAGGCTTTTGACTCACTTGGAATTTTCGAAACCAGCTTTAACGGTCTGAGTACCCTGAAGGAACGTAGCATACGCAGGTCGACGTCCACGTTTGTTTCGGCGAACACGGTCATCGACCTAATCATTTTTTCCTCAAGTTTACATGATTGCTCTCTCGTATAATTAAGTGCTAGTAGCTTAATAGTAATCTCCGCTTTCGCTTAATTAATTTCTCTCCTTCGTTCGTTTCTTTAGAGAGAGTCTCTGTGTCCGGTGCACAGGAACCGGCAAGAAGCTCACCGGTGCGCCGGCTTTGGACCGATTATGCTAATTCGATTGGACGAATTAAAGCCGGCGACGACTGCTGCGACGAAGCGTCTGTATATATCGAATTTCGAAGACGGCGAGGGTTGCCCTGGCGACGGGACCGGTGAACTTTTTCTCGGCTTTATACGACGCGTATATATAGATTTAAAGTTTATTCTCCTTTTTTTCGGGAGTAGTAGGGGAGACTCGACGCTATTTCTAGCTCTCGCCCGTGATGTGTGTCTCTTTTGTTCGGAGACACGCACGTATACGGGGGAGAGATATGTGTGCTCGTATAGAGTGTAATACCGTTGCCAGCTTTACGATTCTTTTTCTCTTCGTGGAATAGAGACAGGCACGGTATTGCACTGATTCTGTCGGATTTATTACAGACTGGATGAGTTAAAAAAAAGTGAATGATGATGATCGCGTCGCGTAGATCGTTCCTTTCGGTTGAGATAGGCAACAGAACGAGTGCTTACCCGGTGACGACGACAAAGAAATCCATGATGTTCCAGATGTTGCGGAGATAGGAGCCGCGATGGAGGACGAAGCCGAGGGCCAAGATCTTGAGGCTTGCCTCGACGCAGAATATGCCGAGGAAGTAGATCTCGGTCGTCTCGAGCTTCTTTGCGAGGGTGGTCTTGTCGTGGCATGGCAGATGTTCCTCGAGGGCGAGAACCACGCAGTTGGCGATGATGGTGAGGAGGACGGCGTATTCGAAGGGTGGCCACTCGATTATGAACCTCGTGTGCTTCCTTATGCAATTATCCTCGCTCAGTATGAACAGGGACGAGGGGCCCTTGCCCCCGCCGTCCCCCGTCCCTCCACCCTGATCCCGGCCTGGCGCCATCGCTTGACCTGATACCTACATATACGCGAACGATCCGTGCAATTGTTGTTGTTGTTGTTTCTTTTTTTTTTTTTTTTTTTTATGCACCCTGCGAGTTAAAAGAGAACAAAATCCTTACCTCCCCTCCAACGCCAACCCAGTCACCGAGACTGTTCGCTCCGGTCCACCTCTGCCTTCTCCTGTACTGACTCGTATATCCAGAGTCCCTTTGTGCCGCCTGTTGCGCTGCCAACCTGCGAAGAGAATGACAAAAGTGTGAGAACTGACTGACCTCGTTTATAATTCGATTTTATAAATTTTCCGCGAAACCGTCGCGTGCGTGCATATACAGAGGGATGCAGAGCCTTAAAAAAAAACGTGCGCGTACAGCGATGGAAAAATACCACACTGTATACATACACACTGGGAGAGAGAGAAAAAAGCTCTCGAAATTTCCCCAAGGAAATTCAATTAATCTAGATTGCCTTAGGCGCGCAATGAACCTCTGCACAGCGGCTCGATGTCCATGGAAAATCGATGCTCACTCGCGCACATATCGGACACGACACGGGAAAATATGGGCCGTGCACGCACCTATATAACTATATACGCGGTGTGCGGAAAGAGGGCAGCGCTCGTTAATGCTTGGGGTGGGCTCCGGTTAATTAAGTGCATTAGCCGAGACTTTTGCCTTCGTTAATAACCCTCTCTCTAGTGAGCGGACACGACGAAAAAGCCGTCGCTCTCATCTCGTCTTTATTCAGTACCAGCGACGTGTTACGTATCTATATAGACGAAAGCCGGATGTTCGATGATAAAGCGGCGCGAGAATTTGTCCTCCTATATATTACGGCTCTCTTGGTCTAATTATAGGGGGATAATTAAAACCGATCCTGCGAGAGTTCGTTATGGACGGAGAGCATAGCCGGAATGATGCGATGCTCCCTCTCCGGCTCTAATTAGCCCTACTACTGCAAGAGGGAGATCAGACGCGCGCAAGTGTGCGACGATGATAAAAAGTTTCGGCTAGCGCAGCGATGGATTCTTGCCAGGCGGAAATTACTTTGGACGATGAATAGCTAATTCTTTAATGAAAATTTGAGACGCTCGACTTCTATAGTGAAATACGGAATTCATTATAGCCAAAACGTTCGTATACGCTTTTCACAAATCCAGTCTATTTGGGTCAACTCGCACGTAATATACGCATCGCTCGTTGCATCACTTTTTTTTCCCCTCTTAATCTCTGATCCCCGCGCTTCCGTATTCATCAAAAAACCAACGCGACTTTTCACAACCACGCGAGCGAGATCTGCTCTTTCGAACACGTCACCGGCTCTCGTTATCTCGATCGGCGTATGTAGTGATTTACGAGGGTTCACCTCTGAAATAAAAATATCCCTCGGAAAAAAAAATGAACGAGAGGACCACGTAACGCTCACACCACACACAGAAAAGTGATTTACACTCGTATATCTAGCACGGTTGACTCGTTCGAGCGGAAGCTCAAAAGTTGGCGATAAGCGAGTGGGAGAGAGAAAGTGCAACATAAGCCAGAGTGAGAGAACGGCTGCACTCCGGCGCGCATATCTAACACGAGCCACTGGGGAGGGTATCGAAATGCCGCGCATTTGCTTAATTAATCGGCAGACCGATAGCTCGATCGATGTGTACGTGTATGTATATATATACGCTACTGGCTTGTATACCACCCGCGCGATGCAGCTGCAAGCTTGCCCGAGTGACCGAGAGGGTGAGAGAGAGGGGGGGGGGGGCGCGAACGAGAGATGCAGTATTCGTTTCTTGTTAATGGGATATGAAATTACGGCTTTGCACGCGCACTATACTCCGAGCTTGATTATGCGCGCAAGCTCTGAACGAATTACATTTCGCATTATTTTACGATTTGGGAAATCTGCTACTGCTATACTGTTGCTCGTGTAACCGTGAAATATCGCTCTGACGAGCGTGTGAGTGTGAGCGCGTTTATTTCTAAGTAATTTGAAAAAATTGTATACGTTTCGAGGACGATGAATAGTTTATTGCACAAAGCGTGACTCACTAAACACACATAAACAGGTCCACGAGAACAATGGAATTCCAGTAGCCGATGCCAACTGCATTAATGAGTAAGTATAAATAAAGGAGAAACTTTTTTTTTACATTATTAATGCCACAGAGAAGTGGTAATACACAAATGGCATGCTAATGCAGTCCAGAGCAGCAGCAGCGGCAGCAGCAGCGGCAGCTGCTTTTCCACAGCAAGAAGCCGCGACCGCGAGCTTTTACGAGATGCTCGCAGTATATATAGGGAAAAAGCTGCGGAACGCTATAACGACGTAAGTAGCGGGTGTCACGCGATATAGCCGCTCGCGCGAGCCGACACACTATATAGTATACGTATAGAGCCCCTCAGAAGTTTTCAAGGAATTTTAACGGTTCATTTTTTCTCCCCTCGTTAATTTCGTTTAATGAAGATTACAATTACGAAGTGGAGAACTTCGTTATAGAGCGTATAAAAAAACGGACGATTCGTCGAAACGACCGACCAAAGCGTTGTAATTGCTGCTCGAATAAGAAACACTTTGTCAGCGACATTAGAGATATTGATTTCCGGCCGATCTGCTGCTGCGCGACGCTTATATATATATCGAGGTATTCCGAAAGCCCGCGCGTGTGTGTATACGTGTGACTAATGGACGCAGTTTTTACGCCGTCGCTTAGAGGATATATAGGATAAAAAACAATTCGTGGAATAGACGCGCCGCAGGCTATTTTTAACGATCGCGCGGGACAAACAGCGAGAAGTTCGTTTGCGGGGGGTAAACACACTCTTAATACACGGTCTAAGTTTGTCGATTCGAAGAATAATTATAGCATGTGAATCAAGAGTCTATATTTAATAAAAAATAATAAAACATGAGCCGGTGGGCAAAGCGTGCAATATTTTTATTAATATTTATTTTTTATTTGAAATAACGGAATATCGCGCTGATTTGAATAAAATATGTAGTTAAATCAGTATTCATGCATCGATAGAAAAGCCGCAATTTTTTTCGTCCCCCTTCGATGTGAATATAATATCGCTGCCGATACTATCATATACCTTATTGAAGAAGAGAGTATATACGCACATGATCGCGCATATCTAATCGTAAATTATAATTTCGATGCGTCGCTACAACAGCACCTCATAACGCGAGAGTACACACTTCTCTCGATAAACAATTCTATTATTCCTTGACGATCTACAAAATTCCTCCAAAGAAAACACGCGTCCCTTTCTCGACCCGAAAAAGGAGAGAAAAAAATTCCTCACCCCATAAATTCATCACCCCCTCGTCGTCGTTCCAGCAGTGCTGCATCCCTCCCTAAAGCTTGTAGAAAAAAAAGCTCGTATAACCGGCGACGGACGCGCGCCCTCCCCCCGAAGAAGAACACACTCACACACACATACGCAAGTGGGGTTTCCGACACGGTTCTCCCCCCCCCCCCCCCCCTCCCCACCCAACGTTTCACGGCGCGCGTGACGTCACTGCTCGCCGCCATTTTAGCTCGTGACGTCAGCCGCAACGAGTCTCTGCGTAGGTATATAGCAGCAGCCACGCGAACCTCGCGGGAGAAGCTCGTATGAGTCGTATGTATGTACGTATGTATGTATGTACGTGTGATGTATGTAGGTGGGACGCGTGCTGCTACTGCTGCTGCTGCGACTAGACGACATTGACGCTTTTTCCGCGCGCGCTCGGCGGACGCCCATTGTTTCTCTCTGCAGTGCCGCCGCCGCCGCCGCCGCTTTTTCTACTTATCGCGGATTTGCAGCGCACTCTCTCTCTCTCTCTCTCTCTCTCTCTCTCTCTCTCTCGCAGTGTTTCGTGCGAAAGCTTCCTGGAAGTCGCTAATTCGGATGATTTATGGGAGAGATTTTTGTATGGCTTGCATTGTAAGGCTCTCCTTTCTTTTTTTTCAGTCGGTGATTCGCGTAATTGCTTCCGGAACTGTATGCGCGGAACGAGTATATTATACGCAGAACAATTGGGAATTGAACTGGGTGGCAAATTTGGAGGTATTATAATGTGCGTCGAACGATCGGATCGCTCTCGTGGGGTATATGTGTGTATTACTTCTGTTGGCTAATTATAGTAATTACACTTGCGACTTGTGCAGCGTGACTCGTATTGATTTTCTTCGAAATAGAATTCTACTCCTCGTCGTCGTAGTCGTCGACGACGTCGTGTTATATAGGTATGTATGTACACTAGGGGTAAACTTATGACTTATTGTTTTCCAAGTGTGTACACGCGTATACAAACAAGCTGTAGACGACAACGAAGCTTCTGTCCATTAAACTGATTAAAAATAAGTCTTCTGCGAATTTTTTCGTCGAGCGACGACATTTCGCGTGTACATATACGTCGTTTTTTTTTTCATTCGTCGCTCGATTACTAGAAAAAGAACGCTCGAAAATCGAAGTGGACTGACGTCACCCGCCGCGCGAGCGCGTCGCTTGGTTATAGAACAATTATATTCGATAAATTTAATACGCAAACGATTGTAATGTTCGCTCCGAGAAAGAGAGGATTATCAATTAGCGTAACGATTGCATTGCAATGTACACAAAAACGAAGCTTACTCCAATTACGGTATCATCGACGAGCACAATAACCACCCCCAAACATCCGTATATAGCACACATTTCCCTGCAACCGTCCGATCCTCTTATCGTGCCCTCCGAACTTGCAAGCTCGCCATAATTGGCTATTTTTCTTCTCTCCTCGTCTTTGTAATTGCCCAAGTCTCCGCGCAGCATATTCTCCTTTATCCTTTATCGCCGACGTCCAGAAGAGACAACTCCAAGTAGTTCACGTCCGTGTCGAGTCAGACGCCGGTACACGTATATAGAGAGACGCGAGCGAATCCGGAGAATCGGAATATTGCGAGAGAGACGAGAGAAAAGTGCAGCAGCAGCTAGTGTCTGGCACACGTCCAGCCTCAGAAGGCTTGAGATTTCGCGGATCATGGCACTTCGTGGCGCGCGATTATGTGTCGTTGAATTTTTATGCGGATGTTTATGAGAGAGAGGGTGAACAGAGGGAACGTAGGCTGGATTTTATTGTGTTATCGGTTGGGGAATCGTGTCAAGTTTTGTCGATCGAATATTATGCGCTACGCGAGTTATATTTTTCGTCTATCCGAGAAAATTGACGTATACGACGCGACTACTTAATTGCTCGACCGTAACTACGTCCCTGATTTACGCTTCCTCGACAAATATAATAACGAAGCAACGGCAGAAAGCTTCCTGGCAATGGCAGTCTCGCGGAAGCACCTCCCCGTGCATAAAAACAATTGTGTACAAAGTTCACGCAGGCAGTCAAGCGTGATTTTTTTATTTTTAAAAATTCATCCGCTCGAATCACGGAATTTTACAATAACATCGCGCGGGCGCTGCAGGAACGAGTAGAAAGTTTTCCCGCGGCGTGCAAGCTCGCTTTTATTCCGCGTTCCTGCTGGCAGAGGTTCAAACTGTTTTTTTAACGTTCTAAATGAATCCGGCGCTGCGGAAGAGTTTCGCAATCCCAGTCTAGACAATATCTCCGAGTCGTATATTTCCAAGCGACTCTCTGCGATTAATAATACCGTTAGTGGATTCGTCTGAACCAAGCCGAAAATCGAGTGTCGGAGTTCTTCCATCTGACCTGCTATAAAGCTTCTCCTGAATTTTCTAATAATGCCGACGACGTCGAGGGAAACGCTCAACTCATTTCCCATGTAATAAAAGAACTACGAGAAAGAGAGGGAAAAGTCGTGAGGAGAAAGGAAAGTAGGGGAGAGAGAAGAAGAAAGTCCGCCCTTGTCGATAGCAAGATCAACCCTTGGCGACTGGACGTCGCTGGCGCTTGCCAAAGCATACACAGACACACACACACACATACACACACACACACTGCTGCCAAAAAGACGAATGTCTCGACGCGAATAATGCGTTCACTCGGGAGAGAAAAGAGACAGTGTAATATAACGCTCAGAGGGGAATTTTTCGTTTTGTCCTTATTTTTGAAATTGCTACACTCGGATGTAACTGCTGTATAGTCGGCTGGCATGTGGAAAGGGTGACCCAGATGATATTGTGTGGTATTTTGGAAAAGTGTATTGTGCGCGAGTTGGGTGATGTATCGTTCTCGTGCGCGCGCGCGTTTGTTGTTTCGGCTGGACTTTTTGATTGATAGAGAGAATCGCTGCGGATTTGATTTTATGGATTTGACCTTAATACATCACGCCGAGCAGAGGATGCACTTTTCTCTCTTGAGGAGGAGGAGGAAAATAATGATCGGACATGTTTTATGCATGAGATAATCTCTTTCTTGCTTATATAGCTTGCCGTCTTAAAATGTCGATACTCCGCGTGCGAAATTCGGAGGCTCGTTCAAGAATCGTTATAGAAATAGCAAGATTTCGAGTGCGTCTTGGACTAAATTTTGCTCAACCTCAATTTTCCCTTCATCTCATTACAATTCACGCATTTTGAATAACGAGTTAACGAGGATCGCGAGCATAGAAGCGGGCGTCCTCCTTGAAGAATTTTCGAAAAGGTTCGTTTTCCAGCTAAGGCATATCATCTCGTCAGCGGTTTATTACAAGGCTGTCTCGGAATACTTAAGAAGCGCCGCCGCTCTCGCATCGCAGCCTCGACGATATAAAATCCGGCTCACGGCGCAGTAGAAACAGCCGAGCGAAGTCAGACGAAAATACACAGCGGCGGCGGTGGCGGCGATGGAAGATGGGTACACCCAGGGACAGCTTACTATATATCTATTGATCGTTCATTCATGCCGCCCTTCCAGGCTCCTTCTAGTCGCCCCTCCCTTATTTCCGCGCCCTCCGAAACCGGCCGACGTTTCTAACCTACAAACGCCCCGTCGTCGTTGTCGTTGTGTCGCAGTCCTGCCAACACATCCCTCTCGAAGCGAGTTGTGTGTGACTGTGTGTGCACACGTGGCGCTTTGACGGGACGTTGGAGCGAATGCCAACTGACTTTTTTTTCCTCTTAGCTGCGTCGATTCTGTACGAGAGCGATGCTGCTTCTTCCATCTTTTCTTGCGCGCCTGCGCTGCTCTTTGGAGTTAGCTCGAGTACAGGATGTGTTTGTGTGTGGGTGTAAGGGAAGCTCTGGCTTGGAAGGTTTTGTTGTTGATGGATGGAGAGCTGCAAGTTTTGTTTCTGCATGGGCTTTGAAATGTTCGTTGGATCTTCGAGCGTTGTTGTCGGAATTGCGTAGTTCAGGAAGATGTTGGAGTATTATAGTGAAGATTTTCCAGAGAATTTGAATCCGTTCAAGTGAATTTGGAAATTTTCCCTCGGGTGGAACGGAACCAGTTTCGATTTCAAGGAATAACTATGAAGTTTCGCTCGTTAATGTAATTTGTACAACGTCTATACTGAAAATATTGCGTTACAGTGCTATACAGAATTTATTTATACTCGGCGGAGAAGGGGCTTTAAAAATAACTAACTTGCACTCTCCAAGGCTGAAGATCTAGGTACGATTAAGTTTAAAATTAAACCCTTCGAATGCGATTGTTCCGAAACGTTGTCATTGCGTCATTCCGCGATAACAACAAAGCCCTATCTTCTCGAACAAAATATTCAGGAAATTCCCTTTCAATTCGAGTACAACCGCGTCAATCCCCAAAAACCACGTCATCGTCCACACAGTCGGTTTCACACGCCGCTGCCAATAATTACCAGATGGAAATCGAGCCTACACACACTATACGCGCAAACTCTGACATCGCGATCGTAAATAAATCGAACCGGTAATAATTGGTCGGGCCAACCTCACGTGTCCGATGGATATTCAACTCTCTCTCTGTCTCTCCCCCGCAGCTTCCTGCGAGGCTTCGCGTTTTCCAGCGGCGCTGACTCTGGGAAAACGTGTAGATACTCCGCCCGATGATGATGACTCAGAACAATGATCCGGGCTAGAGCTATATCGTGGAAGCAAAGGCATAACGAGGGAATTGATTTACGACGGAAGAGAGCGTCGCATAATATGCCTCTCGGTTTACGTACAGTAGACGTCTCTCGTGGCAGAGTGTGTGGAAGTATATAGTGCATATGTGTACCTACATATATATATATATATAGCAGTTCGACTCGAGAGTCGAGCTACGTCGACTAACTGACACGATCATGTGACGGTAATTAGGTTACTCGCGAACGTATAGGAGATACTGAGGGAGTGTATCCTTAAATTTGTAAAGCGCGCCAATCGATTCATTGATTGATTAGCGTCGCGCGCGCGCGAGCGAGCGACCTTTTTTTCCGTTTCAAGACCTCGACGCGACGACGAGAAACTCGCGTCTCTCTCTCTCTCTCTCTCTCTCTCTCTCTCTCTCTCTCTCTCTCTCTGTCTCTTTCTCTCCGAGCTTTGCTTGTGTGTATATGGATAGCCGGTTTCTTCGCTTTTTCTCTCGACCCTACACACCAAGAAGGAAGAACGGCATTAAAAATTACTGAACGCTCGTTGTCAGGCTGGGCTTGGCTCGTCGACCGTCTCTCTGCAGCTTTTGACGTGTATATAAGGGCGGATAGAGGGTATATTTTGTTTCTATCTTTCGTGAAAGGAATTGATGAGTCGCTCTGTCTCTGTGCGTGTGGCGAACGATTAATTTTAGGGAGGGAGTCACGGTTTACTGATTTCTCGTCGTTCATCGTTGTTGTGTCGACTATAAATATACGACGCGGTTTCCAACGGGTAGTAAAAACAAACGGCATATAGAGGTAAAAGCTCGTTTGCTTTGTTGTATCGGTGAAGGAAATATAGTTTTCGTTTATAATCTCGCCAATAATCGCGTGATAACGAATATCCCCGCGCAAACCTTCGACGATTTACACAGCAGTCGTCGCGTGCGACCTGATTAATTATGCAATAAGCCTTTTAATCACGCGTCTCTCGTCGGCGAAAGATCGAGGAAAAGCCGTAAATCCCGTAGCAAAACTCGTAAAAACACTATACACAATTGCACACCAACAACACAGTACGTATACGGAATAAACTGCGGCCGACGCGGATATTCCTCTCAATATGCATCACGTCTACCGTGTACGCGCAGCTCTCCTAATTCACACAGGCGAACGAGCGAAATATCGCGAATTACAAACGTCAAACGCGACTGGGCGTGAAGTGGTAGACGTCGAGGGGAAGAGGGAAAAAATTAATTACCCTCGCATACACACACAAGCGGCTATCAGTCTTCTCTCTCGCTTAATGGAAACGATAGATTTTTTTCCTCTCGCCGCGATCCTAAATATAAATTTCGCGCTCTTTTTTTTTTCTTCCCAACAGTCGGCGGCGATCGAAGCGGATGCAGCTGCAGCATTTATTTTTTAAGCGATCAATTTTTCGATTAGCGCATCGGGGTCTGACGACGAGAGAAAGAGAGAACCGCGGATATTCCGAAACCGCGAAACGAAAGATATACGCGGCCTAAATAGAGGATGAGAGCAGTCGAGGTTTGTTTTCTTTTTCGGAGCGGTGTAAAAATATGCGATAATTATTTTATACTCGTTATCTCGAGCTTATCCTTCGATTAATCCGATACGCTGGCGTGTAGTGTAATTCAAAGTAAATTCCGATATTTACTTCGGGGCTTTTATTAACTTTAGTACACGTATATAAAAGTCCAATTAATACGGAGCTTTTTTTTAAACGCGAACGAGCAGATTTTTAAAGCGAAAATTTCACTCGGATATCGGAAAAACACCGATCCGACTTTTCCATTGAAAGAAAGCGAAACCGCCTTCACGTGCGACCATAACGCAATAATGTTCGATATCCCCATGTTTATATTTTCCTCGCGCGCGCAGCGACGAAAGAGAGAGTCAGCTGCGACAACGCCGAGACTTCGAATTCAAAATTCCTACTATATACGCGTATATACGTCGAAGCGACACACATTCGGCTCTGGTGCGATAAGTACACGTGTATATGCAGTGGCTAAAAGGGCGAACGATATGGACATCGGCAGTAGCTCGCGATAGTCTCGTGTGTTCTACGTATATACGTATACGTACGTATGTGTGTGTAGCTACGCGCACAATAATGGCCGCGCGAATATATGTCAACGAACCTGCGCCGTTCTCCGAACTCTAGCCTGGCTGGTTGCCTGCTCCGGCTTCTATAGGCGCAGAGACCGGAGCTTTTGTGGGCCTGCTATACTAGCTATGCACTACTACAACTACTACTACTACTACTACTACTACCAGCACTACTGCTACGATTCTAGATCTCTATATACGTCCGTATCTGTGAATGCGACTATTCGTTTTGTTTGTTGTCTTCCGAGGGCCTTCGATAACTTTTCCTCGACAGTCTGTGTGTAGTATGTAATTGTTTGTTTTGAATGTATGGGCTTAAGGTTCGACAGGAATTTCGTTCGACTATATGTGCGTTTGACACGAATTCGAGGGAAAGGCTCGATGAACGAGAAAACATTACTACGCTATACGAGTATGCCGATGCACACGACAACAGCTCTAGTTTAATTACACGAATACATCAAAGTATCGAGTGGCCCCCTGTATACGGTATGAAATAATGAATTTTCCTCAGCAACAGTAGACCCACACACACAGATATACACTCGGTTGAACCGGCCGCTCTATAATTCAGCCGCTCCAAAATGC
>CM053168.1:57982423-58088529 GCA_012977825.3 Pteromalus puparum
CCACGCGCGCGCGCGCGCGCAGGCAAGCGAACCCAGGGCCGTAACGTGTGCTCGGCTGTTTCCACTGGATATTTCGTATATCGCGTGAACGCGCTGGGTCCAGTCGCCCCCTCGAGGTGATGTTTTTTCTTGCAGAAGCTGCGGATTAAACGGCCCGAGCTTTATTGCAAGCTCGGATGAGACGAGAACGGATTCTCGCGTCATTTAGCTGCGATTTAGGATTTGCATATGTGTGAGAGAGAAGCTATTCTTATTTTAGTTGTTTTTTTTCTCTCTATCGGGGGAGAGGCTCTGGCATTAGGCTTTTTCTTGCTGCGCCATCGGCCATGCGCAATGGAATTGTCACGCTTGCTCGCACACGCGCGCGCACTTTGTTTTCACCTGTGCGTAGAGCGGGCTTTTTTCCTCGCTCGCTCTCACTTTGATGCGATGTGGATCGAGGGAGATTGGGGAAATGGCAGGAAATGTTGCTGTCGATGCTATCGTTCCGGTAACGCTGTTTAGCTTTCCATTTCTACTCTCGTGTCTCGTTGGAGCCGTCTGTTTCTACTTGTTCTGTTCTCCGACTTTTTCATTTTAATCGGTTGATATAAATCTCGTTATAGCTCATAGCGGCTCGTGTACAACCGTATAACCAATTAGTTCCTTGTCGAAGTATAGCTCACATGAACAGATCGGTGACACATCAACGGGCGCATCATCGTCGTAGAAAAAGTAGTCATAACGCAGCTTTCCGGCCAAGTCAGCAGATGTCGGTGTGCTATATGTGAGGGCGCATGCCCCGGACGCAGACCGCTGCTGGCTCTTGGAAACATAGGTGCGTACGTTGAGGCCCTCGGAACCCCGGCTCGCTATTTGCTATAGCATGTATATTTGCTAAAGTTGGAATTGGCCGGAAGCTACTGGGCGAAGCAGCGGCTCTCCCTGTTCTATACGTGTGCACGTCGTGAGATTGTACGCGCTGTTATCTTGCGTGAGGGTATGCGTATAGTCGAGGAAATCGTGGCAAAGTTTCGAGTTATTATGAATATGGATGCGTGCCGGCGCGCAAAGTGAACGGAACGTATAGACTTCGTCTCGAGATTCAATATGTGTATACGAATTTTATTTCCCAAAGAAAACAAAACTGCTCGCTTATCACACACAGGGTATATGCGAGCACGAAATACAAAAGCATCAAAAGAAAATAACTCCACTGGAGAGGAAAAAAAAGGGAGAAGACGCTACTCTCCGGCCGATATCGCACCGCGCGAGTAGAGCGAGCGAGAGAGAGAGAGAGAGAGAGAGAGAGGGAGTAGAGCTGCGCCGTGTGGGGGAAGGCGAAAAGCTGCAGCTGACTTCTGGGTTTCTGGGTGTTCGCGCGCACAGCCTTTTCGAAGTTCGAAGCCAGCGAACGCGCCGCCCGAATGTGGAACAGTAGGTCAGCGCACTCGGTGACCCCCGAGCAGTAGCAGCAGCAGCAGCAGCAGCTCTCCCCCTGTGCGAGCACACGACCCTATACACTAGCCCCTGGCTGCTGATGCTTCTCTCTCTCTCTCTCTCCTCTATAGCTCCGCTCGCGTGTGTATGTATGTGTGTATGTATCGATGTGACTTTTTTCGCGCTGCGCCGGTAATTTCGCGGGCTGTTGCGCTATGAGAGGAGCCTCGCTGCGTGTGTCTATATACGTATTATTTCGAGGGTCGTGCTTTATTTTTAGACGCGTATACTGCGGGTATGCGTAATAAACCATCCTCTCAAAGCTTCTCTCCCTCTCGTTAATTTCGATACGTTCACACGCGGTATGGGTAGAATGGCTCGCAATTATTATTTCATTATCGGGTCAATACTCAATTATCGTCGTCGTCGTCGTAGTCGTCGAGGCTGTAAACCACAAACTGCGCTGTATTAAATAAACCGTCCATTAAATTCCATCGAAGGAAGTGTGATACATCACGCAGACTGCAGCTGTACTAAGGTAAAAACTTTGAAATTCTAATCTCGTCCCAACCGCATGAAGAGAACATATTACGCGCGTGTCCTCGAGTTATGCCCATCATTTGCGCTACTTTTTCTTCTATCGCGACTATATAGCTCCGGTATTATAATGTATCTGCAGATCGCTCGAGGAGAGAAAGAGAGAAGAAGAGGTGAAAAAGTATACCGCAGCTGGTGCAGCTTTCAAAGTTCATCGGGCTCACTCTCTCTCTCTCTCTCTCTCTATACGACGACCCCGCGGGCCTTCTTTCTTTCTTCTGCGGACAAGCGAGGAGAGAGAGAGAAAAAAAAGGAGAAGAGCGACGAGCGGTATTATAATCTATACGCTCTGAGGCCGATACGCTGCTGCTGCTGCTGCTGCTGCTGCTGCTGCAGGACGAGAATATCTTGCTCCACTTTAGCTGCATCAACCCCTACTCTCACTGTGTGGCGTCAGATTCCAGCGAGAGAGCTTTAATCACTTGGCCCATTATTGAACTTTTAATAATTACTTAGGCTAAATCTCGTCGTCGACGCTGCTGCTACTGCCGAGGACGGAAGTCGAGAGGGTTACTTATCGCGCGGTGCCGTTTTCACGGAGAGAACAATCGACGTTGGTTCTGTGTACTTTAGTAGAGGAGTAGTTCCTTTTTCAAAGCCAACGACTGTTGACTCTGTCCCCTGTGTTGCGACGGACTGTCAATATGCTAATTTTAAGGTTTTTTTAGGTGACTGGATCGTTGTCTCTTTTCCAGCGGCTTTGTCGTATTTTCTTCTTTTGGGTCGGATGGACGCCAATTACTCGGGGATAAAAGTATATACAGCGTAATTAACGATCACAGTGATTCCTACATCAAAAAGCTCGGAATATAACCCGTCGAATCAGAGTTTATTTTTCCCCCGACGAAAAGAGAACGAGAAACTTCTCATATCTCGCACTCCATTTCATCCCTCGTGTACCGAAATATATCGAAAATTATCCCCGATATACACGCGCGCGTCCGTCCGTGTAGTCGGCACTTTTCTACTCGAAGTGCTCGCGTATACGACAGCGGCTTCTGATCAATCGCTCTTTGAAGCTGTATAGGAATTGTCAGTTTTCGGGGGAATATAGACGTGCGCTTCATTCGACTGAAAGGCCCGTCTATACATGCGCTATCCCAAGGCGCGGCTCTGTACGATTTATCGTCAAACGACGAATCCACGTCGATTTCTCTCTCTCTGCTTCCTCTGTTTTAGGTCAAAGACGCCGCACCATGAGTTAGAGCCACAGCTATACGGATCATCGTCTTCTCTGCTGTGCGAAAGTGGAACGGAGGCGAGTTAGAGGAGTTATACGCGAGGCGGTCTTCCCTGGCTCTCATCCGACTGTGTGTAAAGCGCGTTATTCGCCGGAAAAAGTTCGAGACGGGGACGCAAAGCGCGTTTTACATAGATATGAAAGTTGCAAAAATAAGCTGAAATTTTCGCATTGCAGGCACATTACAGAAGGAACAAAGCAAGAAATTCATTAGCAATTTACTCCTTATCATCCTCATCGCCCACGAAGATCGACATTGTTCTCCCGTCTCGACGCGACCGCAGTGCCAGTGCCGCCGGCAACCCTACTACTACTGCTACTGCTACTACTGCTTGTACGGTGCCGATATATATACATAGGCCGATGCAGCAGCAGCAGCAGCAGCAGCTGCGAGAGTCGCTGGCAGCTCTCGAGACTGAACTTGAAATAGTGCTTAATCATGCGCACTCGTGTGGGTTTAGTACGAGCTCTGTATACAGCCTGCTATACTCCGGATCGCTTAACCATCTGGGCCAGTTTCCTCGTCGTCGTCGTCGTTGTTGTTGTTGTTGTTGTTGCCGTTGTAATGGACATTGCGATGCCTTGGGCTGTTCTCTGCGTGTGTGTTTCCGGAAATGAGGTATCAGCCGAGGGTAATTGGCTGTCGCTTCGATTGCGGCTATGGGATTTGATTGGAGAAGTTTTCTGCTTGGATGATAAGGGCTTTCCACTCCGATAATTGTAACTGACTAAATGAAAATCCTAAATTATGGATATATCGCATATATTTTTCAAAAACAATCTCCCCCAAACAACCATCCGACAAAAGCTCTCCGTGACGACCTGGACTCTTTCAACCCAGCAACAATTCGTGCGTAAAGCAACGGCAGCAGCAGGCGACCGCGCAACCTGCAGGTGCAGAAAACTTGACCGAGTTTTGCGGGGCGCGCTTAGCGCCAGAGTGCGCGCAGCGCTCGGGGATGCAGCGCGCTGACCCAGATTTCCGCTCCCCCCCCCCCCTCCTTCCTTTTGGTATTATATAGCGACGAGAGAGTCGCCGCCGCCGTCTGGCAACTCGGCTCATCCTTCTCCAGAGTATATATAGGGAGAGGAAAGAATCGTATGGATACTCGATGCGGTGAATCATCGGCGTAAGCCTGTTTTGTGGTATAGTGATTCATCTTCGGTTGTAACTTGCTCTCTGTGTATACAAGTTATCATGGGACTTCAAATCACCGCAGATGAAAATTCGACGCGATGTTATGGTGCGAATTCAATTTCCCGAAAGAAAAAAAAACATTACAGCTACTCCTGCGCGCATAGCCCGACGAATAATACATCGGCGCGCCGGCGCGATACCATCAACTCTCCCCGGCTACAGCCACTACCCCCCGCCACCGTCTGCTTCTCTCTCTCTCTCTCTCTCTCTCTCTCTCTCTCTCTCTCGCTCTTAGCGGCAAACGAACCCCCATAGCCGCTTTTTATCTCGCTCGCTCCATTTTCCGGCGTGGCCCAATTTCATCCTGCAGCGATGGGATGTGCTGTCGACGAGATGGGGTGGGGAGATTTTGAGAGAGTCTTGCCTGTGTATTTCTGCTAAGGGGAGCATATACTCGAGTGCGATTATTATGGTACTTTTTAGCGAGTTCCTTCGCTTATCGCGACGACGGCTGTCCGTTGATCAATTCGAACGTACATACATTCCATCTGTAGTACGTAATAGTAATATTGTCGTCTCCACGCGACGAAAACAAAAACGACAACTTCATAAAGCATTGATCGGATAAAAATTTTATTTACATCGCAAGTGGCGGTTCGTCCTCGTTTCCCGAAATTCACACGAAGACTCGTCCGTATTCTCGCCCTACACGAAAATACGCGATGTTTTTTTTGGCTCCGAAGCTGCCTTTTCTACTTCTTCTCCCCTTCTGTACTCGCTTGTTTTTCTCTCACTCTCGCCGCGCCGAGAACGACAAATGTGTATACTAAGCGGAAGGGCTGCAAGAAAGCGAGATACGATATGTAGGAAAAACGAGTGAAGGATGATTGCGGAGGCTGTGGAGCGTGTGATTTCGTAAAAAACATCATTGAAACTTCGATCGCGTGTGTTTGTCGTCGGGTGAGAGCTTGCAGTTTATATGCGATCGATGGGGACTTTTTATCTCATGTATTTTCTATTACTCTGCAAGCTCGCAACTTTTAATCACTGAAATTCGTACAGCGTGAACTCGCCAAACATTCTTCTCGCAAAAAGAGCCCTCTCGCAGACTACCAGCACACAATCATCGCGACGTGTCGCTATACGCAGCTTGCGTCGTTATTGTATAGTAGAGAAGAAAAAGCGAGTCATAGAACCGGAAGAGAATCATCCTCGCGCGCATCGCACCCTCTCGCGAATGACTCTGTATGCGAGCAGTCATCGCAGCGACCCCTTTGTTACGATCACGTTTCTTTGAAAAGACATACGACGACTATACGTATAAATAAAGTGGAGCGCGCGACGCAAAAAAAAAGAGAGAAATTTAACGAAAGCTCTGCGCTTTTTTTGGTCCGATGCGCGCAAAAGACATACACCAGTGGGAAACGGGCGCATTAGAGTATATAGATATAAGGCCTCTTTAGCGCGCGTTGTGTATATAGTTTTTTTGGCCGCAGTCGGCTTTCTTCGAAATCAACTGCAAGCTTTGAAAGCTAGCTCGACAATGACTTCCGAGCTCGTTAGCTTCTGCCGAAATTAACGTTCGTCTTAGGCACACTTTGAATATTGCGCTATCAAGACACTGCTATCGTGTTTTCTTACTTCGGGTAAGAGCATAGCACACGGCGTATTATTATCATCATTCTTTGGAGCTAAAACGTAGCAAAAACGTTCTCTATCTCGAGAAAAAGCAGCAGAAGCGGTGGCAGCTATATGATCTAAATCGGAAAGCTCGTGTCCGCAATCTCGGCGGCAGTGGTATAGCAACAGCAGTAAAGTGCAAATAACCATATCCCGTAATAAAGCCACAAAGACTTTTTCCGCGACACGTGGGCTATACACACATATATACACACGAGCTTTATCTCCCCGAAGAAAATTTCTCCACCTCAAAGAATCTACAGCGACTCTATATTATACACACACACACATACACACACGGGTATACGTGGAAGAGAACACGAGGCTGTAGTATAACTAGCCTCGGAGCGTGCGCGCTCGCCCACACGGGAGAAAATTGAACGCACGGGCGATCTGCAGCGATAATCTCGCGCAAAGGTCAAAGGCAAGCTTCCGACGTGTACTCGTGTGTGTGTGTGTGTGTGTGTGTGTGTGTGTGTGTGTGTGTGTGTGTGTGTATACGTGTGAGGAAAAAAAAAAGAGAGCGAGGAACGAGGCTAGCAAAGGCTGTGAGCGGCTCTGGCAAGAGTTGACGGAGTGCTCTGTGGCTTTTTTGATTTTGTCCGAGGGACTGGCAGGTTTTAATAAGAGGATTTCCCTTCTCTTATTATGCAATTTCGTGTTTCCAAAGTATGATGAATTACGCAGATTGGGGATATGAGATTCCAAAGGGAAACGGTATAAAAAAAAGGCTTTGCTTCATCCGAAAGTCGAATCCCAGCGAAATGAAAACAAGTTAATAAACTCAATTCGAAAGCAAATCCTAACAGAACCTCTCGAGATTACGCGCCATCTCCATAAATCCGACGACTAACCATCACAGTAGTAGCAGCAGTAGCAGCAGAGTCGAAAGGAGTTAATTTCGGTATGTACTGTATATATTGTATATATTGTATCCGTGCTGGCGCGACGCACTGATGTACCTCAGGCGCCGATTTTCTTGGCGCAAACCGAGTGCCAGTCCCTTCGTCGTAGCTCTATAATCGAATCACTCGACCGGCTGATCAAAGGGCCTCTTTGCGTCATACTACGCGCCAGCACGGATACACACACAGAATTCGCTGTGCTTTGCATTTTTCGCCGCGCGCGAGCGATTGAATATCATAAGGATACCTGACTTTCAAAAGCTTCTGCTGACACCGGAGAATCTCTGTGTATGTGTGTGTGTCGTGGAAATAGATGATTTTCCCCTTCAAGGTCTCGATCATCGCTCGACGGACCCCCTGTATACATGCAATATATATAACAACGTCGAGGAACGTCGCGCGCTCTCTCTCTCTCTCTTCTCTCTACGATATAAATTAGCTCAATCAATTTATTCGCGAACGAGGTAATGCGATTTCCACGCGCGCAGATCGGAAAAGGTCAGCGGGAAAAAATAGGCCGCTACTCGCGCGCTCGGTGTAATTCGCGTCTTCATCGCCACGCGAATTTCAATGCTGCTGCTGCTGCTTCTGTGTATACACGGGGGTAGCCGTTATACTGCACTCACTCACTTCTCTGCGTGTGTACAGACGCGCGCAGGGCTTCGTATAAGTGCATTCGCTCGCGAGGCCGTGTCTGTCTTTCGATTCTTTTTTTTATATATCCCTATATAAAAAAGTCATGACCGGATGAAGTGAAGCCAAGAATGCGTCAATATGATTGGCTCGTGTAGTGCGCATGCGTCAAAAGTATCGTTAGAATTTTTTGATTTGTTTTTGATTTCTAAAATTGATCCTAATACAAAGAATGTAATATATTACTATAATACATATCAATAATTATTAGTTGTGTATTTATAATATTCTATTGTAAATATTATCATTGTTACAAAAAGTGACATGATGTGAACGTTGACACGAACTGAGTTGAGACATAACCTTAAAATTTTAAAAGGTAGTTGGTAACGAAACCGCGGCAATGTTGAAATTTACATGAGCGCGAAATGAATCATATATTGTAAAGTTTGATATATTTCCGTAATAGAAAACAAATATTAAAAATATCAATCAACCATTTATATTTCATTTAATAAGTTAATGAATTAATATTCTACTACAGTGCGCGCAGCGCACTGCGCCAAGTCTAGTACATTAAAAAGCCCGATGATGATGGAGAGAATAAGAGTACAAGAGAGAAAGACGCGTGTGCAGGATATGCGTAGGAGTATCGTAGAGTAATGTGTAAACGCTGACAGGGTCTTGGGTTTCCGGCTCTCGCACGATGCGTCATGGGTTATTTTCTCGTCGACGCTGGACTATGATGAAGCGATATGAAAATTTTCCGCGAGTTTGAAGAAGAAGCGATTCCTTGAAAATCGAGCTGGCTCGAAAAAAAAGAGAGAAAAAAGAAAGAAAGAGTGGGAGAAAATACAATTACCGCGAGAGAGGCGAGCGTAAACGTGTCAATTGACTCACAATAAGGCAACCGGTTCGACCAGTCAGTGCACGTGTACGAGGTAGGCTAGCTCGCCGGGGGGATTTAACGTCTCCTTACACCGGATCACGCGAGTATAAGGTTTCCTCTTTCGGTTGCGCTGGCCTTACACGTATATATATACAGACGCATACACACAACATTCGTCTATATATGTATATGTGCACACTGGCTCTCTTCGAGAGCTTTTCGGTCCCCGTCAATCGTCGTTTTCACTCCGTTCAATGCTGCATGCGCGCACCTCGATATTCGATATGCATACGTATATACGAAGCAGCGCTCTCTGCATCGGAGAACGATGAAAACTTTTTCTCACTGTGCTCCGTTTCAATTTGCAAACTTGAAAAGCAGCCCTCCCCTCCTCTCGCTCTCTCTCGCTCGCTTTCTATCTGGAAATAAATGGGGAAAAATAAACGAACAAAGGAGCGAGCATCTCCATTTTTTTCCCCGACTATCGACATCTCGCTCTCTTTCTCTCCTACGGCTGGGGACGACAAACATCGTCGCCTCTCTCGATATTGACACAAAGGCGCACAGTGCGCTGCCGATAGTCATCGATAATTATTCCCCTTCGCCGCGTCGTCGCTGCGTACAACTTTTCGAATCGAGCTTGCAGGAAAAGGAGGTTACGTTTAATTACGCGACAGGTATTATTCTTCAATCGGGTCTATTTTCGCTCTGGCTATACTCGGGTATATAGGTAATGAAGTTGTGCAGATTTTTCGAATCAGAGAGAGAGAGAGAGAGAGAGAGAGAGAGGTTAATTTCGTAAAGCAACGGTAAGGTCGTTCATCCGCGAGCTTAATCTATCACTCCGGCGATATATACGAATTTTCGAGATAGAAAATTTAAAATTGCCCAGCGTTATTGCATCAATTCTGCATAAATGTACATGCACGCCTGAGCTTTTCGTTGTATAAGTATATAGACACGCGGCAGAGCGCGTAGCCTATTAGCGCTCTCGGAGCAAGCGTATATAAAATTTTCGAAAAATTAATATTCAAGACTCAAGAGCAACCGCGCGTTCTCATGCAAATCCGATTCGTGGGATTAAAGTAGAATCTTCTCCTGAAAATCATCCTCATTAGCTTCTCTTATACCGTATATACGTATATAGCTATATAGCTATATAGAGTGCGGAGAGCTCTCGCAGCAGCGCCGAAAAACAAGCTCTACGCGGAACATCGCAGCCCTCTCGAGTCAGCTCTCTCCCTCGGCTCTGATGTGGAGGGGGTCGGTCCCTCACGCGCGCGCGGGAGAAAGAGAGAGAGAGAGAGACGGTGCTCGGCGCCGCGAGAGGGAGAAAGAGAGGTGGCACGCGCAATGCGGGTATTGATTCACGGCGGTGGCGGCGGCGGTGGTGGCGGCAGGCGGGCGCCCCCCAAGTATAGAAAGAGAGAGAGAGAGAGAGAGACTGTGTGTACGTGTGTATAGCCCGTCTCCCTCTCGCTGCCTCGAACCGGATATATCCCACGGGCGATTCTGTACACGCGCGGCTGTGTGTGCCCGACTCTATACGTCCCTTCGATCGCTCGGTCAGAGAGAAAAATGCGCGAGGAGAGATCCTCTTCTTGCGCACAGCAGCAGCAGCAGCCGTCGTCGTCGTCGTCTCGTGGGGAATTGATTTTTCGGCCCTCCCTCGCAACGCTGCTGCTACGCTGCTGCTAGACTGCTCTCTCTCTCTCTCTCTCTCTTTCTCGTCCCTATATCGTAATCGGGGGAAAAGAGAAAGCTCTGCGTCTTTATTTGCACTTACGCTGTGCCCTCTCTGTCTCGACAAACATCGGAGCGACAGACTCTGGAGACGTACAGAGCCTTCGAAAAAAGAAAGCGTACACACGCCGACGATGATACTGAGTGTCGCGTGACGCGTTATCAAGCTCGCGAGACGGCCAGCGACTCGGCTAAAAATATAAGGGCCAGTAGCGTCGCCGGACAATCGAAGACCAATCGATAGCGTGCGCGGAGTGCGTTTAGGAAAGGGTGGGAGGCTTCATGTATGTGTACATATATATATATATCCCCACGAGCGTGAGTAGTAGATGGCCAAGGCGCACGAGGCCTGTATATCGGATATATAGAAGGGGTTGTCCGCTGGGGCCGCTCTCACCACTCGTCGCGTGTGCGAGTGAGACGCGGAGCCTGGCAGCCGCAGTAGTGCGAGGCTGAGCCTGGTCGGACGCACGAGCTGGGAGACTGCCACCGACATCTGCTGGGGACTTGGAAATCGTTTTGATTTGCGAGCGGGTTTAGTTTGAGGGGCATTCGAGGCTTAGCAGTTCGTTTATCTTCATCGAGGACAGCCGATGTGCCGGAAGATGCTAAGATTAGTTTCTCGCCGGAGATAAGGCTCGAGTGGTGTAATACCGAGGATTGATAGCGCCCGAGGGAGGAGATAACGTCGGGGTGAACGTCGATAAGGGTAGACCTGGTGTCGGTAAGAGATGTCTCTGCAGTGGCGGCAATAAGTAAGCTCGCAAGCTCGACGCGTGGTATATCATACCTATATAAGGGAGGAAAAGCTGTGCTGGGAGGGTGACTTTACCGACGCACGGTCGTCCATCAGAATTTTCGAACCGATGGCTATATCACCGATGCTACTTGTTGATCGTCGCGATATTTCGAACGCAACAGGAACACGCTTTCGAATAAATGTATACGATCGACTTACGTCATGATGTCACCAAGTTTGAGTTTGGTCTGCACGAGGGCGCAGTTCTTGTGGTCGCTGGTGGTGACGGCAGTCCTGCGCCTGGTATACCTTGGCGCATCCGACGGAGGCAGCCCACCAGGGCCGCCTCCGTCGTCGTTCCCATGGCCTCCAGCGAGGCCCGCACCTATACGCACCATGGGGCTACTGCCCCGTCGGCGCGTAGAGACGTGCCGGCCTCCCACGCTTCCCAGCATCCTGCAACAGAAAACATTTACGAGCGTCAAAGCGAGTGTGTTATTCATGCGACTCTTGTTATATAAATCCTAGCCCTCGTATTCGCTGAAACGATGGAAAGCCACGATATATCGCCGGACGTAATTACCCCTTGGACTTATCTTTCGACGCTAATTGCCCGTGCTCTGATTCCTCAGCCATAAATCTTGCATCGTTTATTCGAATACATCTCTCGTCGCCGTGTGCTAATTAATTCCGTTAGCAGATCGTTAAACCACCGGCCTTTATTCCAGCTTGAGAGAGAAAATCAGCGCGTTAAAAGCACGCGATTCATATCTTACACACTTTGTAGAGAGAAAGAGAAGAAGTCGGTGGAATTAATGAGAAATTCAGAGGTGTGTCGCGTGACTTTTGCGCTTCATCCAAGCCGACCACATAGTCGCACCCTTGCGACCAACGCCTCTTTCTCTCTCTCTCTCTTTCTCTTGTGGGAGGGATTAAGCCAGAGTCAATATCCCGACTAATTAGCACGACATTGATTTTAATGAAATTCGCGGATTTGACGATATACAAGTGGATTTGCGCCAATTGACGGGCGCGCATACGTATATTATGTAAATGTAAATTCAACGCTGTAAGCGAAATCCTATTACACGGATTTTTAGCACAAGAATCGCTTAATATATAATTATCGATAGCGCGCGTTTACGAGAAGCGAATATCACGAGCTTCGATCTGCGAATTATCTACGATGAATGTGTTTATACACATAAGCTAGTTTCTCTACGCGGTGGGTTATGCATGTTACATCGCGGTCACGCAACGTGTGTGCTCGCGGTCGCGTATGTGCACGCAGCGATAAACGGAGAGCTGTTTATATGCTAGAGGGGAAAGTTTTAGACTCTGTTTTTCATTTATCGAGGATAATTTTTTTTAAATATTCTTGTAAAAGTTTTTAAGTAGGTCGTTTTTGAGCTGCGTTACTCTACTTTACGCCTAAATGCAGTTTTGCTGAGATACGCATGCAAATGCGACATCGAGCCGTAAACTTCTTTATGTGTCAACTTGCGCGAGAATTACTATTGGACTTTTTATCTGGTCGTTATGCTATACAGGCCGTAAAGAATCATGCGTATGCGTATTGATAAAGTATATGTAAAAGCAAAAATGACGTTTCTACGAATCGTCGTCAATGAGAAAGTCGATAATAACGCCAGCGTCATTACAGCTCCATCATCGCGGAATAAATTTCGCTAATGGGATTGCAAATCCTCCTCCGTAATAGTATGCAAAGAAAGAAAACAAGTGAGAGACGAGAAGCAGAAAGTCAGGTGCTCGATTCATCGTATATCGCTGCAGCTCAGCGACGGCAATTTCCGTGTGAGGAGATGAAAGCTTCACCCTCTCCTTCTCTCTCCTCTGCAGATAGCTATAGAAACTAGCAGATGCCTTGCGCTGTTTCGGACTCGAAATTTAACTTTGTAATTTTAGCGCCACGCGATTAGCCGTCTGTTGATTCACCGTGAGCAAGTGTCATTCGGTTGACATTGTCATTCTATGTACATCGTTTCGGAAAGACCTCTTGTCGGAGACGCCACTGATTGAGATATACGACCCGATGATGCGAAAATATTTTTCATTCGAGCAATTCGTTCGAGAATGCAAGTCCATATTATATAACACGCCGTGATTCACGCTCGCAGCCACACGGCGGTTGAGAATATTGCGGCGAGCCGTGCAAACTTGATTTCCGCAGCGAGCTCATCGCGACTGCGGCGCGTCATCAAACGAATTAGAGAACGAATTAGCGGGCGACGGTTATACGGCTAGATGGAAACTCAGCCCGCCGCGTTATTATGATCATCAAATTCCGTACGCCTCAACGAGCCTCGAATGGCACCAGCTTTCATATCACTCGTGGCTGATGTGTGCACTGACCATTCCGGCGGTTTTTTTCCAACTTGTTCTCTCTGTGCGCGTATACTATTGATGGACGCGGCAGGTAATTAATTGACAGATCGGTTGCGGATCCATCAATCGCACGCGTCAACGGAAATATCTTATTTACTGCATATATAATATATAACGTGTTATTAATGCAATCTTTTCACAGTATTACCAAATGTGAATAGATAAGAGGAAAGCGTGCATGTACAATGAATCGATAGCAGATCTCTCGAGGGAGCGGAAGAAAGTAACTTCGATTTCCCGAGCGGTCGTTGCCGCGAAATTAGCATATTCCAATCACAACGCAGGAGAAGGACCGTATACACTCAGCTCGACCGCTACCGCTTATTATCTCGAATGTGATACAATTCTCTGGCTCTATGCATTTTAAACGCGCGTAATAACTCAAGCCGCATTTTTTTCAGGAGATTGCCGAGTGGACTGGAAAAAATTCACGTATACGTACGCGTGTGTGTGTGCGGAAAAGTTGACGCCCCCGAGATTTGCGGGGAAATTGCGAAGCGCGCGTCGTCGCAATTCAATCTTCGATATATATTCCCGCAAAAACACTTCCTTCCCTCTCGGAATCTTCTTTCGCCGGGAGAGACGACGCGTCGTCGAGTAGGAAACTCTCTCGTGCTTTCTTCTCAAGTCTATATAAGCGCCTCAATCATTGGGCAAATCGGTTTATTATGCTAACGTTCTTATTTCGTTCGGCCGAATTAATTTTTCCCGCGAAATATGAAAAGCTCTTTACATATTTTAATCCATTGATTCGAACAAAAACAGCGCACGCGTGTGAGTAACTCCAAAACAACTTTGACCGCGAAAAAGCCCCGCAACTTTACCCATCAGTGCGGCAGCCGAATGTCACGTACGGACTTCACAATGGACGAAGCAGCAGCAGCGGTAGCGAGTAATTATTCAGTCGCTCTCTCTCTCTCTCTCTCTCTCTCTCTCTCTCTCTCTCTCCTGTGTGCAGCAGTTGCGACCAAAAACAAGCTCCGCAGCGTAAGACTATACTATCTCTGTACTCCTTTCGCACGTGTCTCGCACTCGGTCAAGTGCCAAGTTCGAAATCTCATTACGAGTTGGTGCGCCGCGTGCGATATATCCACTCGAATTACTCTCGCTGAGAGCAGCATTTCGGAAGTGCGCTATATATACACACACACAGTTATATAGATAGCGAAGGTGTCTACGCGCTGCTAATGATACATAGGGTCGATCTCTCGGTATATGACGGATGGCGCTAATTTGTGCTGGTTATCGATGCGCGACAATGACGCCGTTCCTTAATACTCTATGTATACTGCAGCGTCTCTCTCGAGCACGTTGTATACGTTACAAAGTCGATTTATCACTGTAGCAACGCTATTGCTACTCTTGGATTAATGAATTATGCATCATATACAAAGCAGCCAGGGGATGTGTTGGTGTGTGTCCGAAAAAAAATTGATTACGGCGTACAGGATGTGGTGTAACAATGCCGCGCGCATTAGACGCCCGGCCGAAAATTACCGCGTAACACGAAGTGGTGTTAACGAGGAGATGCCTTAGATGTTTGGTTTTCGGATCGTGTACAGTTTTGTGTACGTTGGAGCTTTTGTAGGTGAATAATTGAATCTAAAGTGGTAAAGATCATTAAGGGGGCACACCACCTTTAAACTCTGAAAAATAAACTTCTTATAAATAATAACAAAAATAAATTATAATTGTTATATAATTTTTATACTAATATTAGGTTATATTACCTGTATTTTTACTATGGTGGATCCATATTAGCACCTATTTACCCATAGTAACTCTCCGTATACTGTTTTGAGCATTTTGGCACTGTCCGTAGGATTCCATGTGACCACATGGTTTGATTGGGCTAAAATTTTAGGAGAATGCTTTGTACACTTGTACTTTTGGTATGAATAAAGGGATTTTGATTTTAATGCTTAGAAAATGTTTAACAATAAAAATACTTAATTTTTGGCCTTTTTTAACCTATTTATGTCACATTTTTTTTCATAAAAGATTTTCTAAGCATTCAAATCAAAATCCCTTTATTCATACCAAAAGTATAAGTGTACAAAGCATGCTCCTAAAATTTTAGCCCAATCAAACCATGTGGTCACATGGAATCCTACGGACAGTGCCAAAATGCTCAAAACAGTATACGGAGAGTCACCATGGGTAAGTAGGTGCTAATATGGATTTACCATGGTAAAAATACAGGTAATATAACCTAATATTAGTATAAAAATTATATGACAATTATAATTTATTTTTGTTATTATTTATAAGAAGTTTATTTTTCAGAGTTTAAAGGTGGTGTGCCCTCCTAATGGAAAATCTGAAATTACCATAAGTGGCCCAAGCAGCAGACTGAACAAAGAACAGTTATTTTGCCGTATAGATGACACACCGCTATATCTAGCCTCGATGCGCAGATTGTGATAAGGAAGATAGAGAAGCACCTGTACGCTACCTATTTTTGCTAGCCAGAACCATCAGAAAGTTTAAATGGAGAGGGAAAGGCCAGCCAGTCCAAAACTGTTATTGGTTTGCGACTACTTCGGCTTCGTATTATATACTAATAGGAATAATATTTGCAATGTATAAATACATGCGGTTATACGGTTATACGAACTATCAGTTTTCCTCTATAATCATAATCATAATATGCAGCCGAGGTTTACATCAGTTACATATATCTATGCATGCAATCGTAAATAACAAACTGACGGGTTAACCGAGTTTTCGCGGTCATTAAAATAATGCGGACGGCCCTCAAACTATCCATAATTACGATCTCGCGACACGTGCCCGAACCTGTCTCTCGCTCTACAATTACACAACGGCTCACTTTTTCGATCAATCCACGGTCGCGTTATAATAATTCTGTTAAACGCACGCACGCGCTCGCTCGCGAACAACTTTAGCGGCCGGAAAATTATCGATTGTAGAATATTCGCAAAACCAATTCAATTTCCCTCCGCGCTGCCAACGAATGAGCAAACTTCCCGACACACTTTGCCTTTGTACAGCCACGTGCTGCAACGTATAGTCGAAGGAACTTTCGGACGACGCGTATATAGCCTGTGGACCCTTTCTATCAATTAATTTCTACTGGCCTCGTGTATTCAAAAGGAGATTTTGCACAACGGGGCTGAAAAAGAGCAGCGACAGAATTTGTAAACGGAATTCGAAATTGCAAGTATTATTACTAAACGTCGTCGCTGATGCTACTTGTTGAAATTGCGATTGATATGGTTGAAAGCTTGCGTTTCCGCGAATGTATACAAGCTACTGCACTTCCTGAGTATACAGTCTTTGGAGGCATGATTTTTCCGTATAAATTAAGTCGAGAGATGCGTATCTCTCCGTCTTTGAGTATATAGTGAGCAAACATAACTAGCTATTTCAAAGTTTATATACTATCGAGTAAAATTCGTAATCTTCAAAGAGAGATCTGCTCCTAAATAAATGCGCGCTGATAGAGCGAGACTGATACGACCTACATTCAGCGAAACGAATCACCTTTTTCTGCGTATATACACACGCAGCTACACCCGGAGTACGACAAATTGACTCGCCATCATATCAATCATTAAAAATCCCGCCTGCATCACGAGTTTGTCCATCTACCTTACCACAATAAGCGCACGCGGATTACGTCACCGCGACGAATATTCATTATTACAATGCGAGCTGATTGCGCACTTTGAAAACGTCAAATTTCCGGCCGCGCGTAATGCAATCGCGGACAACAGTGCGGCTTGCGCGGCCCTAATGATTCTTGAATCAAATCGTTCGCGACGCGCAGCGCAAATTGGATATTCAACCGGTGTTCCGCGCATCTCCATATTCCGACACTCTACTCTTATAACGGCATTATATAATGCGATGTGAGCGAACTGAGCGACCAAGGGTTTTTTCTTTTTCCATGCATTTGAAATTTGCGGTGTACTTTTCAGTCACGAAAATTAAATCGGAATTGCACCGCGGAACAGCTTTTTGTAAGTGAGTCAACGAGACAATCTTCAAATTGAAATATATCGCGTATGTTTGATTGATCGGCTCTTGACGATTTTAAAAATTTCCCGCTGCGCTTATGAGGTACGCGCACTGCTTTTCAAACGGCTGCCCGTAGGACGACACTCGAGGTTTATTTACTCCGAAAAATGGCAAAATGTATTTTTACTTCTCCTCAACCCGAGTTTTAGAACGACGGAGTATATAACCGTTCCTAATGAGGTACCTAACGCGATTTTTTCGAAATTACCGCCGAGCGGTTAACGAACTCGTTACACTAAATTGATAATTATTTTCAATTTGTATGCGTCAAAGTACACGCCTTTAAAGTGCGTCGTATCTACAGCGTCAGCGCTTTGTACGTCAAATCTTAAAAAGAAAAAAAAAATCCTCACGTACAGCGCGTAGCTCGTGAAATTTCGAGGATATAGAGCAACCTGTTGCTAGGCACCCGCGGGATCCCTCCTCCTCTGGCTCGCAGCCAAGCGTTATATAGCTCCACTTCTCTCTCGCTTTCTCTCTTCTCGTCATTCGCCAGCTATGATATTACACAGAGACAGCAGCGAAGCAATCTGGATCTGTTTCTCTCGGACTAGACGTGATTTTTAAGTCATCGCGCTGCGCGTTAATATAAATAACCGGAGGATTCGTATAACGTAAAAATGCGCTGCGATCTGAGTAAAATTAAACGGCCGCTGATTTTATTCCCAGCTGTAGTACGAGGCTTCTCTATTAAAGGGAAAACATTGTTCCACAACCCCGTAGCTCCAAGAGATGAAATGTTGGGGGATTTTAATGGCTCGTAAACAACTTTGCCCAACGGAGAGCTAGAGAAAGTCAGTAAGAGAAAATTTCTGCGATTTCCATAATACCCCTCGGAATGAAAGTTTTCCCGTGAACGTAATCTCTCAGTTTTACCAGGAACATCGAGGAGTGAATTTATACACCAGCAGTATTTTTTTTTTCTTCCAAGTGTTAATTAACGACGAGCCTGTACATTAACCTTTCAATTTAGCGACATCTCGCTGCGATTAAATCAAGTCCTTGGCAAGTGCGGTTTCAGCAGCGCCTCGTTATACTATATCCGCTTACCTTCTCTATAGAGTAACCTTCGCGACTAGTTGTGCAACTCATCGTAACTCCGCGGTGAGTCATCGTTACCCTCCCGATCGCAGATATCACACGGAATGAAATTATCGAAAAAAAATAAGCGAATGAAATTTTCGCCCCGGCGGAAATATCAGTCCAGCGCAATAATGAAAGCCTGATTGTATACAGATCGAGAAGTGGCCTCTCGAGGCGAGAAATTAAATGAAAAGGGCGCGAGCAGTGACTGACGTAGAAATCGATTCAGCACATAACTGTGTATATACAGCGAACAGGTGATAGGCGCCTACTACCACGTAGTCGTATACTCGCCGGGAGGGTTAAATTAGAGTCCGGAAGCGGTAGCACGGCTGTCTTATAAAGCTCTCGATGTTGTTTCTTCGCGCGTGAGGGTTCTTATCAATATTTGCTCTCTTTCTCTCGACTGCTCACCGCGCGAAGGGATTGGCGAGAAATCGCGTTTCCCAAGGGCTCTATAGGTTCGTCTCTACATCCGCACCGATCGAGTTGTCTTCACGTGAGGCATTTTTCTCTTATTTTCCGGGAATTTTCAGTAAATTGAAATTTCTCGCGAATAAAAAAAATGCTTTCTCGAGAATAGTGCTCGCAGCGGAGTATAAACTTTTCGCTTGCAGTTTACGTCCATACCAGCGTATTCAGCGGCTCGAAAAGCCTTCACGTAAAAAGCTCCCTCTCTCTCTCTCTCTCTCTCTTTCTCTTATTGGGTCATAAATCACCGGTCGGCGCGTAAAAAAAAGAAAGGAATTCTCGCAGATTTCAAGACACAAGTTTAACCGTGTGCGGCTACTTTGCTGCGAAAGTGCAAGCCCGGCGGTGAATCGATTTTTCTCGGCCGGTGAGCTTCATCACGTGACGTTATAATAAAGCTTTCTCCTCTAAAGAGAGTAGTGCGCTCGTTCGATCGCGCGATTGCCAACTTTTTATTATGATCCGCGAACAATTAGATTCAAAATGAACTTCCTCCTCAAAGAAGGAGGAAGTCTTTAGTCTGTTCGTTAGAATTTCTCGACGCTCGCTCGAAAACGGTGGATGTATCCCCTTGCGAGCTTGCAATTAGTCGGAAGGTTCGCGATTTCAATTGCATTTTATTACAGAATAATAATTCCTGTACTTCTATAGCTTGAAATTATGATGTTCAATCATGCGTTGGTCGTTTCACGTCGGACACCACGGATAAAGCCGGAAGTTTTTTAGTTGAACAGCGCGCGTTAAAACGCGCGGCTCTCTAGGATAATTGCGGCCATTAAGTCCAGCGTTAATGAGCTTCATCTTGAGGTGCTTCGTTTCACTCTTTTTGCGAGCCGCTATCTTGCGGAAACCCCTTTACGCAGCATTTAAAAAAATCCTTCTGTTCCTCAGAGAAGCGCTTACTTGCCCAACAACTCTCGGGATAAGTGATATCGCGCAAATTAGCTAGTCGTTTAACGACGGTTGTTCTGCCATGCGGCTTTTATCTTTCTTCTCTCTCACTCGATATCGATTTGGATATCTTCGGTCTTCCTTACTTTTTTTTCTGTTTTCGACTCGAGAAACTTGAAAATTAGCATGTAATTGAATATAGAAAGTTGGATGGAGCGAGCTGAGCTATATACTTTTTGAGATCTCACTCGTCGATGATTCGCAATTTTTGCGTGAATCCGAGCGTAACCAATATAACGAACCTACGTACAGCGAGCCAGTTTCCTCGTAAAAAAATATTGTACATTTATCGCTGAATTATCAAAAATTTCTCATCCGCGTGGTTCCGATAATTATCATAAAAAGGGGGGGGGGGGGTAAACCCCTCGAGAATTCCAACGGCGTCGTAAACTCGAAATTAGCTCGACCCGCGTGCATACCGAGGCGCGCAGGTATTTCGGCTCTTGTAAAAAGTCACGCGAGCCCTCTCTGCGTTGGTCTTTTTTTGTGCGGCTCCGCGAGATTGATAGAGCCGATTTCTTCGTTCAACACATCAGGTACTGCGCTGCTTTGGCAACTTTCTATTGTAACCCAGATTTCAGATGCATATATAACTCCTTTATACATTGTAGGAATATTTGGCTATGTACTGTTTCGTAAGAGCGATTTGAATTCCATTGATAGATTTATCAGATGCAAAAAGCAGATACAAGACTAGCATGAGCAGCTCAAGCAAGCCCAACAAGAGGCAGTTTTGGCATAGGTGACATACTTCTATATATATATGCATTCTACGCGCCGATTGTGATGAGTAAAATCAAAAAGTGCCTATGCGCCACCTGCCGTCGATAGCCGAAAGCTCGATTGGTAAAGTGAAAGAGACACAGGCTAGGATAAATAGCAAAGACGCTCGTCTTGCAATGCACAAAGAGGTTTTTTTCGGGTTATATACGGGATGTTCGAAGGTCATTTTTCATTGTTTCTTTCGCTCAGCGAATCCACCATTTCTCACGGTTTACCGCACTTTATCATTCGATTGATACGAAGTCTGCCTCCAAGCAACGACTTCATCTCGATGAATTGAAATTAACGATGATGCGAATTGAGTCTCATATATATAATACTCGTATATTGTTGCCGCGTAATTGATGCCTGAAGGAAGAACAATTGCGTCCGATTCAAATCGTAATCTCCCACCGATAAACCAGACACACTACTACGTCACGCCAGATAAATAGTAATAACAGTATATAATGCGCGTTCAGCCTGATTAAAAAATAATAATCTCACGAGCACGTATCACACGAGCGTTATACGTCCCCACAAAATACACCCGACGAGTCAGCTGAATTCGCAGCTCATCAGCTATTTCTGCCTCGATATCTCGAGCACCAGCTGGTCTCGTTCGCGATACCCAGCCACGTATACACGCGCTAAGCCTAGAATTTCCCTACACACTACAGCCAATGCAGACGCGCTAATCGCGTCAAATCGATAGCCAGAGAGTAATCTAATCAATCGGTCAGCCACAGCCGCACTCTACGATATATCCGCGTTCGCGGCTGTCGCGTTTTGATCACATTCGCGCGCGGATTGAATCTAGCGGGATTTTGAATTATATTTCCGGAGCTTTGAGGGAAAAATTTTTAATGAATACTTCGTTAAGAAATTACGTACCAGGTATTACTACTCTGTAAATTACGAGGCAAAGGTGGACGGGAGGTGAAAGTGTTTCTCGTCGCGCGCGGGGGTTAACGTTCGCTTTTTGAGCTGGAAAAATGTTCTTACGTATAATAGAGGGGGAAAGCTGCGGATTTAGACTGTGTGGGTGCAGGGGAATTAAATAAGTTCGTTCACGACCGTTGATATTTTTCTGACGGCTCCGTTGCGGACGATGAATTTTTCAAAAGAAGAAGAGAGAGAGAGGCTTTATTCGATGGTGTTTTAATTAAAATTCATACCGATACACAGCGCGTTTGAGGATGAAATTATAGCGGGCGCCGACAAGGCACAGGAACTTCGTTTTACAGAATATATATATATATATATATATACGTATATAGTAAGGGAATTAATAATTAAATTATTAATTAGAGCTACTACAGCGCGCGGAGATACGTGATGGTTGCCAACTCGGGAATTAGGTCTCTCTCCTTCCAGAGTCGAGTTAATATTAGTCTTTATCAACACAAATCCAATCCAGCCGCGCCACCGCCTCTGCGTTTTGCTAATTTCTCGCAGTCGAGCCAATGCATACACACGGCGGTCGTCTTGGTTTAAAAGCTCGTTAAAGTTTCGCCGATATGATGCGGAGAATGCGGTGTAAACCTCGGCTGCATGTAATTACGGAACGAAACTGCGAAAGCTCGTAAAGCCGCGTGTAAGTATTATTGCGAGGAGGAGAAAAAATATCCAGCACACTAACGTGGTATACATGAGAACGCGAAATGTCAGTAGCATTAGTGCCAAGCCGTGGAACTATAATATAAAATTTTAGACTGGCTTTTTTATACTCTCTGGTGGCTCTAATCTCTGGCTAGGACGGTAGGTGGCGTATAGGCACTTCTCTGTTTTTCCGTATCACAATCTGTGCGTAGAATGATACATATAGAAGTGTGCCACCTATGTCAAAACTGCTTTTTGTTGAGCCATAGCCAACTCATGCTATAACTGCTCGCTATAACTCGCGCTATACCACTTCACTATGTATATCTAGTGTACGTTGGCTTTACTTATTCCCTATTCGACTATTCTTGAATGTATATCATACAAAACTCAGAGAGTAAATACATAATCCAACGTCAAAATTTTCCGGCATTACTCATCCGCGAACGACAAGTATCCGTGATTTATGTGCGACGTGTATGCGTATATATACCTTTACATACTTCTTCAATTTCCGAGAGAAAACTTGTACATGCGCGACGCACATATATACATCAGTGTAACAAGTGGAACAAACTTTCGAGAAAACGTGCGAGAGAAAATGAATGCGTATACATATACACGGAAAGCTGCTGCGGGTAGTAGTAGAGTCGAAAAGTTGACAATGCTCACGCGTAAACGCTGTATACCCTTACACTCGCGACTGTATATATACCAGACCACAGAACGGCTGTCACGAGCAAGTTGCCGGGAGAAAAATTGATAATTCCGGTGCATTAACATTTTGAAAGAAAAGCTCGTCGTCGCGCCGATGTATAATATTATTCAGCCACTTTGAAACTTACGCCATCACTGCAGTACTTCCCCTCGAATATGTATTCGAATTCTCTGTATAGTGGCGGTTTCGATCGACACGCGGCCGTATTGTTCGCAACTTCCGAATCGAGCAGAGGCTATTTCCCATACTATAATACATCAGAGCTATGCGAGGCGAGAGAAAAGTGTATTGAACAAAGCGAGATTGCGAAATTGGACTGAGTATACATTTGTGTATTCGAGCTCCTTCTTCTCGGTTCGTGAGGAGAATATAATTGCGAGGGCGGTAATCTGCTCTGCATTAATTTTCGGCAAAGTGTGGAGTTGCCTCGTGCTTATGGTTTTCGAGGAAAGATAGTATGCTGGTGCTGCTGATGGTTCATCGGTGACGTTTGCATATTTATCACTGACTAATTTGCCCGCTGTTTTTTCTGCTGTGCTTCACTCACTTTCGTGATTGTCGAAGGAATATTTTATTTACATGAGTTTATTAAATCCAGCGTTTTCACGTGGACGTGATTGCGGACGAGAAGCTTTTAATCCTCGGGATTCTCACTTGTATCAAGAGAGAAAGATACGAGAGATCGATACGTATATTAATAAGCACGCGACACCGCGTCGCATATATATACATTTCAATTTTCGTGTGCCAATTAAAAAAGCCCTCGTGTACGTCAAAATCCAACAAAGCACACGCACGCGCCGGAGAAACTTTTTAATTGAATAAAACAATGACGCTGTATACTCGCGGTGCCGTGAATAAAAAAAAATATCGAGCCCTCTCCGTCCACCTCGCATTAATGGCTTCATTAAAATTCAATGGCCAACGGGAATCACTTCGGCATAAAATGCCATAGTTATATACGCGCAAGAGAATAATAATATAAGGTTCTTGAAATAGTCATGAATCATGGGAATTAATGCGCAGGCATAGCCTTCTCAATTGAGATGAATCACCTGAAATTCCGCGATAAAGCTCAAGTATATACAATCGGCGTTTTCCCTATATACGTACAACCAATTTATCATGGCAGCAAGTAACACGTGGTAAAACTAATATATAGTCAGCAACTCGTCTGACAAAAAAGAACGAGCTATTCGTTAGGCGACGCATCGGCCCGAAAGGTGTGAATTTTCTTCGACACGCGCCGCTGAATACATCGATTTTCTGCCAGAAGCTCGATGGCACGGAAAGCCCAGGCACCTTCACCTCTTTTCTCTCTCTCTCTCTCTCTTTCTCTCTCAAGAAGCTCCTCTTCGTGAGATCCGAAAAAGAAAAGACACCGCGGGTTAATTCGATCAACGCAGTAACACGCGCTACTCTTTTGTTTTTCACGCGCCACAAGAGAGAGAGAGAGAGAGAGAGAGAGAGAGAGAAAAATACTTAGGAAAGAGGAGTGTAGCCGCACTAGCCGTGGCGTTTATCTCGCGCAGAGCCATTCGTCACCCCGAACGATCCTGATAAGGGGAGTAGTGTGCGGTAGCCGTAAGCCTCTACTCGCCCACGGCCTCCTGTGTACCTGCACCTCTAAAGCGTAGTGTTATCGATTGCGGGAAACCTCGCGAGTAGTAGCCCGTGTTTTTAAAGCGAAGACTATTCGCGCCTTGTGCGTGTATACATGCACGTCTGCGCTTCTCTGATTCTCCTTCTTCTTCATTGTGTGGTATATATGAGCAGACCGTCGACGGAGATTATGTAGAGCTATGAAATTCATGTTTTCGAGCTCGTAGAATACGAACGGCGTATAAAACGCGCGCTGCGGTTTGCCCGTGAATACCAAAGATTCATTCGAGCCGGCTCTAATGGAATAAAATGATTCGATTACTTTTATCATAGTCCGATCTTTCACGTATACTGGCGCGCACGTGCCAGTGCCGTCGAAATCTAATTTCGGTTGCGACGCACGAGCGAGTTTGACTGATGTATACACACGAGGGAGAAAAAAACGAGGATAGTTTGCCTCGTTATTGAATTTGATGCCCGTATTTTCACTTTTCCGAAAGTCGAGAGTCTGTTTTGACTGATGCATATTGAAGGTGACGTATAGTGATGGTCAGTCGTAAAGCGACTGAGATGGTCCCTTAAACGTATGCGCTATGAACGGCGTTAATCGCGAAACGAGTAGTTTAAACCAGTATCGAGTCGGACCGACGCCGTGATAACGGCTCATTTTGAGCCTGTTACGCAGCCGAGACGACGATAAAGCGAAAAGTGGATTACACCTAGTCGACTCTGAGGATATTCTTCCCCTATACTGCATCTCATGAAATCTCGGCTGTATGGTATATTAAACACGCGTTATACTATACGCTGTAAAAATGAACTTGATTACTTCAAAATTGCAACGGGTGGATATAGTATGATAGCATATTTTTGCAGTTGAGAGAATTAAAGGGTCGGGTCTGAAAGGAAGCTTATAATTAATTTCTTTTCCCGACAGTAAAAAAGGGCCCGAAGTAATTTTAAGTTTCCAAGAAAGAGCGAGAGAGGCTAACCTTTTGGTCTTCGTAAAGACCCGGCCTTGATTAACGGCTATTGCCCGCGCTTTCACTTATTTTTCTCTCCCCGTATACATCTATACCCCTTCAGCTCTCTCCATTATCTCGAATAAACGTTAACTTCTTCTTGTTCACAGCTCTACAGCCGTCTGCACGTTCATAACTCTCTCTCTCTCTATAGAAATTACGGAGCCGTACGTGCATATGATCGCAAGATGATTATCGATGTATTTATTTATCGTAGTAGCATTCCCATAATAGCCACTCGTAAAAAATGCTTGTCCGATAAATTATTTTTTATCAACGCCGCGATGACTTTTTCACGCGATCTATAAACGGCAAGCTCGCAATTAATTTGAAATATATAGCGCTCTTGTTTTTGCTCTCTCGATATATCTCGAATTGTTTTAAACACGGCGTATACGCGAGAAGCGAATCTCTCTTGTATCGAGAGAAGAGAAAAATGTATGTTTCAGAAGTGAAATAGCGCAGCGTTGTACACGCGGAGGATCAACAATAATATACGGAGACTCTGCTGCAGGAGAAATTCTTTTCTTCGCATCTCTCTCTCTCTCTCTCGTTTTATAGGCGACGATAAAGAAGGCCGAGCTTCCTTCCGCGCAAAGAAAAGATCGCGAAGAAGAGCACACTGGAACGACGTCCTTGGTATATGTACTTCTTGTTTATGCAACACGTGTCGCTCGTCGCGAAAATTTTAACTCTAGACAGTCTGCCGCATGCGAGTATAAAAGATAGAACGCGTACGCGCGCTTCTCGAATTTATTTTCTTGAGAAATTTGACGTACACATACTTCTATATATACGTGTGGTATAACGACGTCTTAATTTCTCAATATACAGCTTTCGATCGTTGAAAACACAAATGCAGAAGCGATATTAAGACGGAGAGCGACGAGAGAAAAACAAACATTTCGAAAGGCAGAAAGATAAGGGAGAACCTTTGCAGCAACGAAGCATCAATTCTCGAATTCGACTCGGTCAATATGTTTAACGGCTGACGAAGTAGGAGAGGTAGTAAAAGACGCTGAACACATACCCATATATGCACGAATAGTGGGAGAGAGAAACGCGTGTAAACCTACTTTCTCTCCCTCCGTCGGAAACCGATAAATAAGGACGATGGCGATCTCTCGCGACGCCGCCGCCGCCGCCGCCGCCACTACTTCGAATAATAGCCGCGAGAGATTGCGCGAGATTACAGCGCGCGTAGGCTATACCGCGAGATAAGACCTTCCCACGATAAAGCTCATCGCGTATGATCGTTAAAACTAAAAACTTGCCAGATAGCTTTTTCAATTTTTTACTCACTTTTCACTTTTACGCCTCTGGCTTTTTATTATTTCCTCGGGCTCGTTGTTACGCTGAGAAGAAAGATCGCGAGAGTATGCAGAATCAGCCGTGTATACTTATACAATCGTAATACCAAAGAGTATTATTGGACTGGCCTTCCCCCACCCACTGGTTGAACCTTTCGGGCCTCTAGTTTTCCGGCTAGCGATGATAGGTGGCGCGTAGGCACTTTTTCATTTCTCTCGTTAGTATCTGCGCGCAGAATGTATTTATAGAGGTAGGCTACGTACTTATGCCAAAATTATCTTTTGTTGGACCTGTTTTTGTGCCGCTGATGCTATAACTGCTCGAGTTTCTTTTGACCCAGAAATAGTACTTATTCTTATCACTATCATTCTAATTTTTATAAAGAAATGCTTTTCAATGGAGATAGGCTTTTTCGATACTCTGGCGGGATTTAGCGTCAATCTAACCTACATAGGCTCAAAGAGCACGAAAAAACTAAGAAAAATCATGTACTTATTGTTTCGACAGGTCGACTCCTAGGGCTCCAAAACTCGCCTCTATACCGGACCTCGAAAATTGCGTATTTCTGGGTCTCACTTAAAAACGTATTATTTCGTAACTATATTGATCGACATAAGTCTTAAAAACTCTTGTAATCGTTGAATTGTCCCATGAGAGTTGGTTAAGAGCGCTTTTTCCGTTGCTGTACACACTTTCTTCCATCGCGGCTTCTCCGAACTCGGATTAATTAATTCCGACCCAAATATTTATCGAAGCTAAAGCCTATTCCGAGAATAATCCCCGTATCTTAGTTGAACCAAAAACCGACCGCACAAATCTGAGTCAGCCGCGCGCAGAGAAAAGGCAGTGCCAATATCGCGTCGCTCTTCGGCCTGCAACCGAATCGGAATCTAATTACAAAAGACGGCTGAAGCCACGGCGTATAATCCATAGTGGTGGCCTGGCCGGTGAGATTAGTTTATCTCACGCTGTGAGCCGTTGCAGTACCTATATATACAACGTCGGAGGATCGAAAGCGGTCGACGCTGTCCTCGCCATTATTACAATGACGCCAGAGACGATGACGACGACGCGTATAACGTCACCCGCAGATATAATATATCTATATATACATATACGGATCGAGAACACACTGACACGTGCGGTGAGGGGCAGGTGCTTATCGAGAGCCGGCCATCAAATAACGAAAATGCACCGATGCGAAGAGATACCCCGCGTGATATATATTGACTGCGAGGGTGAGGGTCGCGTCGAGTAGATCTTGCTCTATCTCTCTTTGCGTGAATGCAATGTGCTTCTCGTCCCGCAGGTGTATATGTGCGGTTGATTATATTTAGGGAGTGGCTTTTTAACTTTTAATGGGGGGGGGGGGGATTCGAAAAAGTTTCTCTGATGTGACGGTAGCACGATTTCGAAGTTACGTTGCGGTGCAGACTATACGTATTGTACGATTTTGCGTTTGCGTGGAAAAATGCCAGATTTGATCGAAGTAGATAAAGTCGATGGGAAATCATGTCGTACAACTTGCGTTTTCCCTGAAAAATGTGCTCTATGCGAAGCCCACCAGAGTAAACAAACTTTCCAAAGGCAGCTACGATGAATCGATCGGAAAATGCGTCTTTATTAGAAACATAAATCTCGCCGCGAGCTTTCCGGGAAAACGTTGCTCCCTCTCGGAGAAAACCAATATTTGTGGTGTATACATTTCTTCACGAGAGAGAGTGAGGGAGACGCCCTTAAGAAACTTTAATCTGTATCGTATTTTTCAAAAAATCTTATAGCTCTCTTCCACGTCGATATGTATACCGAGCACATTTTTATACCTCATGCTGATTCTGTCCCTCGAAACGTGTATCGAAATCCCTCGAAAACACGTTCACTGTCGGTACCGGAAAACCCTTTCAAAAGCGCCCGCTTTGAAAAAGCCGCTCTGCACCCTGTTGCTTCTCCGGATCAATCCAACTTTCTATGTACGTATATACATGCAGAGACTAGGTACGCGCTGGCGCACTTCCGCTCACTGGCTCGTATACACGTGTAATGCGTGTCATTGACCAGAAAGCTACTGCTGCTGCAGCAGCGTAATTTAATCGTCGAGTCTTTAGAATATTCAAAGGGAGAGCGGTTATGTGTGTATAGAAAATTTCGAAGCGAGATACATAATAATGGATAACGACGAAAGGGAGGATTTTCCGGGCTTCATCCTTTTTGACCTCGTAAAATCGGATCATGCAGTGATTCTTTATCAACGACGTGAAGGATAATGCAAATAATCAGTCGAAAGCACTTCGAATCCAGGTGTATCGATGATTTCAGCGCTCTACTCTGTACACGTATTATACAGAGGGTAAATTCGCTCGAACGCAATTAATCTCGCTCTCTTTTTAGCCCTCGCAAAGAGAGTAAAATAAACTAGGACAACTGCACTCACGCAACGATTAACAAACGGAATTAGCATCGTCTGTACACAAGCGCTGCAGTATTGGTGTCCTTCATATAAGTGGATCGAGTTAATCGCCTGAATTTATTCCCTCTCGGAATTAAATGAGCCAGTATAATCTCGTGTTTCTCGTCTTATAGCCTATATAGCCGTGGTGTCGCGAGTGTTAAATTAAAAAAGTTCATTAAACAGCTGCCGACAGACGACGGATCGTACTCGGAAGTAATGAAAAAGCTCGTGTAGAGACAGAGAGATATTTCGATTTCCTACTCTCGCTCACACAAAACTATACCTAACTAGAGAGAAAGAGAGAGAAAGCAAATGCAATGACCCGTCAATGGATTCGCTCTCTTGGCTCTTGAGGGATCGAATTTCCCAAGTGGCTTGAATAATTCGAAATTGCGCGGCATCGTCGTCGCCGTTGCTCCGTGCGACGCAATCAAAATATTTACAATGGAAGCTCACGTCCACTCTATATTGGCCTGACTCTTCGAGTACCACCGTCCGTTGACGAAACTCGTCCTGCTCTCGTCTGTTAATAATATTTGCGTTTTCGTTATACTGCGGGCCTCGCAAAAGTTTTACGATTCCAGCGAATAGCCCTTTCGCACACGATCGCCGGATATATAGATATATATATATATATATATATATATATATATATGAGCGATGTGTCTGATAGAGGGTCCATCACGGAGATGGACGAGCGGTATCCTCTCTTTTTTTTTATACTAGGAAATCTAAGTGCGCTTCGCGCACCTCATATTATACCATCAATTATATATTTCCAGAATGATTTTAAATTTTGCCGCCTGCTGAGCATTAACAGTTCAAAGCGTTTGTAGGTTATGTTGTGTTTCTAATTCGCGTTGCTTAATTCTTGTACCAGGCAATTGGACATCAATTAAATGCTTCACATCACTTTTTTAAGAGAGGATACCTCGACTGATTGTTTTCACCTGTGTGTGCTGCCGAGAAATAGATTGCGTACCCNGCGCTTCGCGCACCTCATATTATACCATCAATTATATATTTCCAGAATGATTTTAAATTTTGCCGCCTGCTGAGCATTAACAGTTCAAAGCGTTTGTAGGTTATGTTGTGTTTCTAATTCGCGTTGCTTAATTCTTGTACCAGGCAATTGGACATCAATTAAATGCTTCACATCACTTTTTTAAGAGAGGATACCTCGACTGATTGTTTTCACCTGTGTGTGCTGCCGAGAAATAGATTGCGTACCCTCTCTCTCTCTCTCTCTGTTTTCGTTTGATTAAAACTCGCAAAGCCTGTATATCGGATTGTTTATCTATGATAAAGCGAAGATATATATTTTTCCGTTTCGAGTGGCAAACTTATATGCGTATATTCGCTGCACATTATCAGAATAACACACACGGTCTCACACCCACGCGCATCGATTTTTCCTTATCAGAGCCGTCGTAGCGCATCAGTCAATATTTATATATTCCTCCCAATTATTTCTCCCCAACCCATACATCAGCCATATAAGCTCCGGATATTAACTTCTTGAGTTATGTCAATTCGTCGATTTGTCCTCCCCCCTCATATAAGCGAAACTTCTTTACAGCCGAACTTTCTCTTCTCTCACCCTACGGCAATTTCGTCGCGCGCACAGCTTCCCCTAATTAATTCAGACCAGTGGGTTAATCACGCGGATTATTAGAAATTTTCCGACGCCTTCTTCACGCCCGATATACACGACGTACAATATAATAATGAGTCGAGCTTTCGAGGATCGATACATCAAATCACACGTGCGATCGTGAAAAGTTTATCCTCCGTGTTTTGGCGTGCTCTTGACGTGCATATAAATATTTATCCGTGGATTCACCGTGAAGGGTTTCCTCGAGTTTGTGTGTATAAAATACGAACGCTGGGGTCGAGCGAGCGTTTCGTTTTTTCAGTGGTGGAAAAAAAAACGGACGCGGAGTATATCAAAAACACGGAGATTCACGGAGGCCTGCCACTGGAGAGCGCGGCGTGGAATTTTCATGCGCACGCGGGATATGAAACTGAATATGTATGCATGCGGTTCTGCGCGTGTGAGAAAATCCTGTGAATTCTTTATTTTGAATTTACGCAAGCAGTTCCTTTTTATCAACGCAGCCAGAAAGAGAGTCAAGCGCATAGGTAGTTTCGCTTTGGTTTTCGTTTAGGATTTTCGTGAAAGTTTGATATTCCATGAGGGGTATGTTTCGATAATGTAAAAGTCTTCCCGAGGCTACGTGATCGATAAGCTCGATCTAGATAATACCCGAGGAGCGTGCGAACAGAAAACACAGAGATGTATTTTTTGTGTAGAAAGAGAATATTGACAAAATGCATTATATCGAAGAGACAAAAGATGTAGCATACTATATATTGGGAATACGTAAAATATTAGTCATACTAATACCAAACCATAACAACCTTAACGAATCGCACTGGTCTTTCTTCCCACCGCTTGGACTTTTCAGGACCTCTGAGAAGCGTCGATAGGTGGCGCATTAGGCACTTTTTCATATCGCACATCAAAATCCGCGAAACGAATCTAGATATAGAGATATGCCACCTATGCCAAAACAGCCTTGTTTGAGCCAACTGCTTGGGCCACTAACGTTATAACTGCACCTGTTATGCACCTTTTCTTTGAACATTGCTTTTCTGTCGTATATGGATGGATAGAAAAATAAGAAAAAAATATCGTAATAACGTAAAAGAAGAACTTTTTCAATCTCCAGCGACAAGCGCGCCCCATCTCCACGAAATATCCCGCAGGCATCAAGTCGGCTTCACTTCCAAAATTACAAGGTGCGCATTAGCGGGAGTATATATACAAGGAAGGGGAGGCCAGAATTTCTCCGGGGGAATTATTTCAAGCCCGTTACTTTTGGAATTCATCCCCAAAAGCTGCCGGAGAGATCGAAAAGAAAAAAAAACAGAGGAAAAGCTACGCTACAGGGAAATTGTATGGGAATTTCCCCGATCGAATAAACTCGAATGATTGATGCAGCCCGCACGCTCGCGCGAAATTTCATACCCAACGTCGTGTGTGTGTATGTGTATATATGTACTGCGCGCTCACGAGCCGTGTGAATGCAGCAGCTACGTGCGTCCTCGTGTATTAATCAAAACACATTGAATGCGACGTGCCGCGACGCTCCTTTCGCTCATCCTCAACAAACACGCGTATATACATGTGTAACTTCGTTCTTTTTTTTTTCTTTTTTGCTACTGCGGGACACGTGATTTATACACAGATGCGCGGGGGCGTGAGACGAGGGAATAATTAATGACGGATCGAATCTACTTCTTCTCCGTATAACAATAATAGTAGGATACTGGAGTCGAGAGTAAAAACTGTAGACCAGCTTGGAAATCAAGCTCCTACAAATTCATTCTCTCCACTAAATGAAACTTATCTCGGGAACAGCGCAAATTGCTCGGCTCTCCAGTGCGACCTTATAAGATCTCATCGTCGATTTCACTTCGCCGCCACTGCGCCACCGAGAAAACAGAATACCGACGACGACGAGCAGCTGCAAGAGGGAAAAAAAGGAAGCAACGGTATACGTGACGGGACTGGTAAGTTTTCAGCAAGGAAGAAAAAGAAACAATCGTTTTATCGGAGGGACCGCGAATGAGAGAGACTGCGTTGACAGGCTTTCAATTAAATATACGCCGCACGACTGTTTGTCATCGAGGGGGCATGTGGTCGAAAGATGTCTGGACCAACTTGTTCTCTTTTTTTTTTCAATGCAAGAAAGAGAAGGGGAGATTGATGGAGGGGCTGTACTTTTGAATGACGCGGGCGTGCGCCGAATGCGAACGGCTGTTTAATTGCTCTCGCGGAATTGAATTATACCCCGGCGTGTTTGTATTTTTTAAGCGATCCGAGATCTGTGTTTATCAATTATCCTCTGTGTATTGTTGTTGCGCGTACGCGATATCGATCGCGCGAATTTCAATTCAGTTGATATAGAAATTAGCGCTTGCATAAATCCCGTGATTTACGCATTATGCGCACGAACAATGATGCCTCTAACGAGCCTTGAACCTTGCTCCAGATTTCCCCGAGAATAAATATACATTTTTGCGACACCCACGCACAACCTAACATTATTAATGCTGTGTCTAAGCCAAAACGAGAATCTGCTATTTCTCTCTTTCTCTGCTCCGGATAAAAAATACTGCTCGGCTAAGTAAGACGTAAGACGTATGGCTCGAGACTCCCTCCAACGTAGTATCATCCGTCATTGGTCAGACCGAAGGGGGAGACGGAGCGCGCGCATCCTTTCCATTCCTTTATGATCATTTATACGGTCTCTCGGCTGCCGTGAAAAATTGCCCATCTCCGGCTGCAGTGAGACAATCGGAGATTGCGGTGGACTTTGACCTTACACCCATACATGCGTTACGTTCGGATTTCTTCCGGCTTCGAAAAATATCGCGTTTTTATCACTCGAATGTTGTTGTTATTGCACCATTTCGATGACCCATCCTGTATTTTTTACAGCTTTTTTTCGACGGGATAAACTCGCGTTCGATATTAAATGTCAGGTTTCCGCTGAAAAGTGAAATATGAATATTCCGCGCCGCGAGCGAGCTAGTCGACTGTTTTTAATGCGCGCGACATTTACGGCTGTTGTCAGTTTCGAGATTTCAATTTTTCAAGCTCGGCCCGCATGATATATCGCATTTCATTCGTATAATAAATTCACCGCAGGAAACAATTTTTCCGAAAAAAATATCAGATATAATACACGAATAGTCATCGTACACGAGTATAACATAATACTCGCGCCGTCGTCCCATTTTCTCGGCTCTGTTAATTTAACGGTCTGAAATGTAATACTAAACTCTCGGCGCATCACAATAGAGCTAAAATCATACAAATACACCACCGACAACAAAGTTGACAAACTGGATGAACGAATTTACGCAACGACCCGCAGCCATATATGACGCAAAAATACCACGCGTGATCCGTTCGAGCAACAGAAATATGCATTATATATATTGCGACTTCTCTCGAGTGCAATCTTTATACCGCCGCAACCTCCACCGCTTTTGAATATGCACAAAGCTCGAGTACATACACATGCCTCTCGCGAAAGCTTCACGCTCCAGACGAAAAAGGACACAGCAGAACGAAAATATATTTTCGGTTTTAATTGAGGAAAAATTCACGCTTATTAAGCGCTCCCGCGCGGTTTAAATTTTCATAAACATCATTCGCGCGGTCCTTTTGATTAAAATTCACCGAGAATTTGTATAAAGCAAAAGTTATTCCAGTCCCAGAGAACCGAGAGGAGAATCTCCGACCTGCGTTAAAAAAAAAAGCTCTCTCTCTCTCTCTCTTCTCTCGTAATTAAAATACAGCCCCAAAAACAAAACTGCGCAAGAATTATACGCTAGACTAGTTTTTATCGCATACACTACACTCGATGATTCATTTCGGGGACACAACTCGACGAACGAAAAAAAAGAGAGGAAACTCGGGACGGGAAACTATTTGTCGTCGCATCGCGATTTTTAACGTTCGCTAACGGCGGCGTGCGAGCAACAAGTTTATCGACCATTCCCCGAAGCGCGCGAGAATAGAGGTCGTGTGTGGAAGAGAGAGAGTGAGAGAGAATCGAAGTGTTATGGAAGCGCTGAAAATTGTACCGAAAGGCTCTTAAACGTACTGTCTCGTGTACAGCCGTGTGTAACTCGACACTGATACAATATATAGCGTGGAAACAATTTGTTCGCCGATGATTGTTGCTGTTTGACGACTCGGTGTTAAAGTATCGCTCTCGGCTGTGTGTACCACTGCGATTCCTTGTTTATCCAGGATAAATTCAGTCTGTGCTTTTGTTTTCGTTCTCGGATGTATGAAGAGCGAGTTTTTCCGAAACGCAATTATTGCGCTGAAATCGTTCACGGCTCAACTTTACTCGTTATGCGGGAGCGATACACGCGTAGCTATAATCCGACGGCAACAGTTATAGTTCTCTCATTACAGGTGTATATAACACGTGTTACCCTCTTCCTATTGCGATACATCGCTGTCGAACAATAGGCTACACACGAGGGAGTATCATCATCATCGTCACGTTTAATGCCTGTACCGCTGTAATATGCAAAGCTGTATATAGGCAATCTTCGTTTCCCCGTGAGAAGCGAAACTTCTTTTCCGAATTTCCCAGGACACAGTCTGTACACTGCTTATATATAATTAAAGAGAGACGACAAGTTCGTCTCGCGGCGGCAACTTTGCTAATTAAGCGACGATGCGTTTGATAATTTTCCCATTAGAAAATGCAAGTTCGTCCCGAGAGGTAATTTATGAACATGGGAGTAGCGCCGTCTCTTCTGAAAAATTCGACTGGACGAAGCTCCGTCATCGTCTTCTTTAAAAAATCATCAGTTTTCCGAAAACTTTCTATACCGGCCTTCACCGAAACTTTATCGCCGAAACAATTCACTAGTCCGGTGTACAGCAACCACCCTCGCAGCTGAATATATCCATAAAACCTCTCTCGACTATACTATATATATATACACGGGCGCGCGCGATCTCCCGCGTTTTACGATCACCGCCACGTTTGCCCCTCTGACAAACTAACGCTCTTCACGTGTACAGCGCGGTAGTCGGCTCTCTCCACCTATATACAAAGCCCACCGGATCTACAGAAGAAAAAGCAGTAGCAGAGACTCGCGTCTCGAACGCACAAAGAAGAGGCTCCTCGCATTCTTCCTTTGAGATGCCATCAGACGCACAGCACGTGCATGCAGATGAGCGCGTATACAATAACGCACTCTAGCACAATGAGTGCGTCTCGTCGCGCGTATGGAGCACGACAGGAAAATATAATCCCTGTGAAATCGTCTTGGCAGGTGTGATAGAGAGAGTGATAGCTCTTGGGGTATACATATAGTTATGAGCAGAGAGGAAGAGAGAGAGAGAGAGAGAGAGTGCTCGAAAACCCCTCAGAGTTGAAAATCGATCGAGGCCTTTCTCCGGGCGTCGTCAGAGAGGAATTGACGGACCACCATGTATACTGTATACATCTGTGGGAGTAAAGAGAACTGGTGTATGGTCGAGAGATGACTTATGATGCGGTAACGAGGCGACGCAGAGTCGTTGGGTTGCAATGAATCGAGTGTATGGCTCGCTCGTTTTCATATTGCGATTGGATTGACGGAATGATGCGCTGGATTTACGTAACGATAAGTCAAGCTGTATACGTCATGGTGATGAAATCTGCGAAGATTGAACTCTGCTGACGATGAATAAATACACAATCAAAGACGGGAGACTCGAGCGCGAAGGAATAAACGAATCGAAGCTTGGTTCGTTAGAAGATCTCAACAGAGAGCAATAGCTTGCATAACGATCGATGGTGTCTTTTTTTCTCAACGTAACGAGTGTTGACTTTATGGATTAAAATTACGATTTACAAGAGTAGGAAAGTTTGGAATTATTCCAAGAAGTGCGATGTTTTATCCTTCCCTATCTAACCATCGAAATCAGTGCACCCATCTAAAAAAGTTCACGCACTTAGTCGTCTGACCGCACCTCTCGTTCTACTTACGCAACTCACCTCCCACTATACGCGTACTACTTCTACTCCCACATCTGACGATACCCAACAAGACTAACCATACATAACGTCCTCCTCCACTATCCTCAGCTGTTTTTTTCCCCCTCTTATTCTTCTTCTTCGAGGCCACAGTGCGTCTCTCGAAGGAGATCCTTCTTCTTTACCCTCTTGTCCTTTTGTGTTTACCCACGTGTGCTACTCCCGGCTCCTAATCGATTGTACTACTCGTGCTCCCCGTTTAGCGCCGCCGAAAGATATAAATCCGTATAGCGACTCGACGACCTTTATTAGCTAGGGACGAAGACGAAGAAGAATCTGTGCGCGTGGCTAAATTTTTTATGCTCACGCGTGCAGCCTACTAGGCCTTGTATGTCGTCGATAAACTTAATAATGGAACCGAAGAGAGGAAAGCCTTTTAGCGAAGGCGTATTGAGTTGTCGAATTGAGCTGAAATTGTTTTATTCTAATACACAGATTTATAGTTTCTTAAAATTTTTAATAATCGGTCCGCCGCATCGCCTATTTGCGTACTTTATTGGTACCGTATATAATTAGGCGGGCGATAACCGCGGATAAAAGGAGTCGGCACGACGGCTAGAGCAGGCAGTGTCGAAACTCTGTTTGTCTAAACAGATGACGACGAGGCATAGGATCGTTCACCTGTAGTAATCAGTCCCGGTCCGATTCTAGAAGCGCACAGTCGCACGCGTAATACCTAAAAGTGCCTAATAGATTCGTGCAATTCCGAGTTGATTATTGTGCCCGCTCTCGATCTCCGTACAGTGCCGCGATAGCCGCACTACAAACACCTGTTGTTAGTGTAACGGCGAGCTGTCTCTACAGCTAATCCGCCAGTGTCCGGCGATAACTATTATACCAACCAACAAAATAAAATATTGCAATAAACTAAGAAGGACGTCCGTGTATACCTTAATTGAACCCCGACAATACTTTCCAAGGAAATACCAGAGGGATAAGAACAACGTGAGTACTCAAAAGTATATTAATATTAAACATCGGTCTTGTTTGTACGTTTGCCTCGTACGTAGTACGCTCAGGACAGACCTCGTGCAATTCAAAAGCCACGTTACCAACGCGTCAACGTATTTAGTTACGCAAATAACTTCTTTCTGATCTGCACTCCGCTCGTGCAAATCACTCTATACTTTCTCCTTCCGAGATCGTCACAGAAATATAGGAATACACAACTATCACAAAATCATCCCCTTTATTAATCTCGCCATCTTTCATCATTCCTCTCCACACCCCCTCTCGAAAAAAAAAAATCAAAAATCCCAATCGAGCCTCGTGAGTCGTGACTAGTACCTTTCGCTCTGCATACACGCACCCTCCCCCCTCTCTAACCAACCGAGCGCGTGAACACGCCCACCATCAGCGTAAAAAAAGGCGAAGCGTCTCTCCCTCCGTCATTTCCATCTTACCCCCCCCCACCAAACACTATAAAACGCGCAGAAAGCAAAGCGAAATAAAATCAAGCCTCCTTCCCCTTGAGACTCGCAGTCCGTGCGATTTCTCCCACGGGACAGCAGTGCATGTGTATACACAAAGCTCGCGGGCTGAATTTTGAGTACACGTAGTTTCGCGCCGCCTCGAGGCTATCGAAGAGTATAGAGACTGACGGATATAGGGGAGTAGAAGCACGTATATGTAAGTATACACATGGCTGAGTATTGACTAAAGGAGACGCAATGGTCTAGCCACGAAGCGTTTGTGTAATAGCTTTGTGTTGAGATTCGGATAGATATCTCTTTGGCAATCTGAATACAGTAATCGCGCGACTCGAACAAGAGCGACGGTGCATGTCTCCCTGAGAAGCGAGCTATTGCATAGGTGAGCGAACGTGAGTTTAACGTGTTTCTACTCTGGTAATCGATGCAGCAGCACAGATATCTTGACGCTCGATTTGCCAATTATACGTTCAAGAGAACGCCACGTTTATAGCGAGCTGCTGCTGCAGATACAAGGCTGTAAGGGGTTATAATTAATTCGCGGAGGAATGCAGCAGCTCGCGTGTACATCCGATGCGCTCTCGTCGTCGTACGGGTATCTCGCCGCCGATGCATTATTACACTGGCGGCTCTATCACCGCGGCATTGTCCTCTGCAAGGCTGTATTTTTTAAACGACGGCTATTAGCACGTATTGATATACAGTGGAGCTTTAAGAGCAAAAGAGAGAAGAATCGTCGAGACGACCCCAAACATATAATAATTAACAACTCGCCTCGATCTCACATTGTATAAACCAGGAAGACTATAGAAAATGAGTGTCAACGCAATGCTTAAGAAATACTAAAAACTATTAGAGAGTAAATCGCCAGTAGGCGGCGCTACAAACAGTAAGTTTCTAAGATGGCCGCCGTCTTGCCGCCAGCTGACTGAGCTGACTCAAATGTGCTTCAGTGAAATAATTTAAGACATTGTTTATTGACACTCCTTTTTATAGTAGCAATAACATTATCGTCATGTAAAATTATCCCCTGAATACGAATTTCAATATCCCAGATCTGTAAATTTGCAAGACATTTTAGTATAAGCATTTTAAATGGAAAATGTTTGGTATTTTTTGTACGCTATTTCACTTTTTGGCGTGTAAATCGGTTAAATTTCACCGCAGACAAAAAATTTTTGTTGTAAGTTGTTCGTTATTAAATTGCCTATAAAAAAGTCCCGGGTGGCGACTCTCTAAGTTCAATAGTTTGTTTACAGTAAGGGCTTGAAGTATACTCATGCAAACATACTACTTTCTTCAAGGCCATACTGTAAGTAAAGTATTGAATTTAGAGAGTAGCCACCAGTGACTTTTTTGTAGGTAATTTATTAAGGAACAACCTACAATAAAAATTTTTTGTCTACGGTGAAATTTAACCGAGCTACATGCCAAAAAGTGAAAAAAACGTATAAAAAATACCAAGCATTTTGCATTTAAAATGCTTATAGTAAAATATCCTTCAAATTTACAGATCTGGGATATTGAAATTCGTATTCAGGGGATAATTTTACATAAGACTAAAGTTGTTGAGTAGATGCTACTACAAAAAAGGAATATCAATAAAACATCTTTCACTGAAGCACATTTGAGCCAGCTCAGTCAGCTGGTGGCAAGATAGCGGCCATATTAGAAACTCACTGTTCGCAGCGCCGCCATGCGGCGAAAAAAGTTTTCAGCGGGATTTTGCTCATTTGCCGTATCTCGTTGACACTCCTTATCTATAGTCTCCCTGGTATAAACACACACAACTCGCATCATCGAGAGCGAGAAGCAAGTTCGTGCTCTCGATGTAAATCGAAGTATCGTTGACCCCGATCGATCGTGGGAAAGAGAATACTCCTAGCGAAATTTCGAGGGTGTATAAGCACAAGGAGTTTGCGAACCCCTTGGAATCGCGTTATGCACGTCGGCGAGGTTTATCCCTGCGTCGATATTGTGTGTGTGATGAGCTGCTCGAAAATATTATTCACCAAGAGAGAACGTGATATAACTTGGCTAATAGCTTTGGCAGAGGCTTTGTTGGCTTTGATGGGATTCAGTTTAATCACCGGTTCGCTACTGCTGATTGTTTTCTCGAATATAGAATAATAGCGTTACGTTTCCTTTCTTCCGAAAAAAATGGCACAGGTCAACGCTCGAGCATGAAAATCAACGCCGTCGCATATTCCAAAGCCTCAATTCCCCATCGCTTCGAACTTGTTGGAGCGCGGCCAATTCCTGACTCGCTTTCCATTCGACGCACGTAACGCCCACACGTTTTCACGCCGATGCGGAGAAAAAAAGACGCGAATACGTGCAGCGTCGGTGAAAAAGCTGCTGGAAGATCAGCGAGCTCTGGTACAGTTCGCAACAGGTGGGACACGCCGCCAGCGCTTTGAAGCGTCGTTGTCGTCGCCAACGTCCGACACGTATACAATATAGCAGAGATCAATATATAGCTCTAATTATTTGACGTAGCCACGACGAGTCACGCGTGGCTGTAGTCGATGCAAGTGGGCCGAGCAGTACGCAACCTTGTTATGAGCAATTTGTGCGAGAGGATGTAGTTCGAGTTTTACTTTTTTTGTTCTGTATCGATAGCGGAGGTGGAGGGACTCCTGATGTTTGAGAAGCCGTAATGACATCGAGGAGTAATATGATTTGCCGCGTGGGATGCTGGTGTATTTTCGGAAGAGAGTTGTTGCTTCTTCGAGCTTGATTAATCGATTTATTAGCGTGGCTATACAGGTTGATTTTATGGAAAAGGGTTCGTAGAGCAAATTATAGAAAAAAAGAGCGAAAAGCGACTCTCGCTGTGTTCGATAAGCCGATCTGCAGTCGAGATAATATTTTTCAATATATTTCCATATACGCTACGCAGTCACACAAAAAAAAATCAAACTGGCGAAAAGAATTGGCCTTACAAATCCTCTACCGACAGTTTTATCTCTAACAGCACACGCTACTGCAGTATCGGGAAAAATTTTTAACGAGCGTTTCGCCAATAAAGCTTTCGCGTACATCACAATTAATTCTCGCGTAATTGCCTCGCGCGCCGAAAAACACAAAGCAGGCCTGCAGTGTGTATACCTTCAACATCGCATGTGTCAAGTAAGCCGGAGTTAATACGTAACGAACAGAGAGCCTCAGGTGCGCTGAACGAGAGTCTGCGAACAAAGTCTCCGGCGTGTTTGTAGGTTATTCACGTTATAGTCACAGCGATGAGGGAATTTCCCTTTTCGCCGAGAAAAATACGTCAATGTTGCATCGGATCTCTTTCTCCATCCCCATACATAATTCACGGGTAGATAACCTCTCGAAATCCACGCCATTCCCTTTGAAAAAAGCGTCCGGGCTTTTCATTTGCACACTGCGGGTATCCGTCTCAATTTATCTTTTTATCTGAGCTAGTCTTAATTTCCCTGCTGCTACTGCTGCTACTCGAGAGAGAGAGAGAGAGAGAGAAAGAGGGAGCTTAGTATAGTCTAAAATACCGTGCAATCCACTTAAATGGGCTTGCATCATCTCCCTCTCGCTCTGCGCTTCTTTGTAATAGGTACACTGACGACTTGCTGTCTGCATAATAGGTTTGTACATGGAATGACAGTCTCTGGCTTTTTTATAAGAGAGTAGGGAGAGTTGTATCTTTTGATGCGAGCGTGCGGTGACTGTTGATGAGATTATTATTGAAATATAGATGGTGGTTATCTCCACCGACGATTTCATTTCCAGAAACTTTTGAATCGCAGATGTCATTCGCTATTATGAATATTTAGCTTTGTTATGAAGACGAATAATGAAAATGACAAGTTGTAAATACAAAAAAAGTAAAAGGTTATAGGCGAGTTTGATATATTCCGCAACGAAATAACAGATAAAAAAGAACTGAGATCAATCAAACAAAGTCAAGTTTATTATATTTAATCATAATGAAGCAACAAAATTATTTTTGGTCAATAAAGGGCTTACTTAAGTTAAAGTTAAGTTATATAATAATCAATTAGGAACAACTCTCAAGATACTTACTTCGTAACTTGCCATAACCGTTTCATTTTGTTTATTGGTAAACAACTAAAATTTTCTTTTTATGTATTAGAACGTCATAAAAACTCCAAAAGTACAATGAAACGGACATGGCAAGTTACGAAGTAAGTATCTTGAGAGTTGTTCCTAATTGATTATTATATAACTTAACTTTAACTTAAGTAAGCCCTTTATTGACCAAAAATAATTTTGTTGCTTCATTATGATTAAATATAATAAATTTGACTTTGTTTGATTGATCTCAGTTATTTTTTATCTGTTATTTCGTTGCGGAATATATCAAACTCGCCTATAACCTTTTACTTTTTTTGAAGTTAATTTTTCTTTAGAGATTTCAGTCCTTTTGAGTAAATTATTTTGAGTATTTAATATTTGATGCACTACCCTCGAATGATTTCTACACCTATAAGACACCAAAAACCACGGAGCGCACCACCGAGACCTCGTCATCGGCCACCCTGTACACCTAGACGCCGTCCCCGTATGATTTTTACACCTAGACACCAAAAACCACGGAGCGCACCACCTAGACTTCGTCATCGGCCACCCTGTACACCTAGACCCCGCCCTCGAACTATTTCTACACCTAGACACAAAAAACCACAGGAGCGCACCATCTAGACCTCGTCATCGGCCACCCCGTAAGACAGCAGACAATGTTAATACATTTACTCAGCGCAGCATATAGAAAACTGTGGGAAAGCGATACCCAACTGTATTACACATAGCTTGTGCGGTCAACTTCATGCTCCTACCACTTTGAAAGCCAACTTCACGGTCCTAACGCACTGGAGACTGGAGAATTTTGAGAAACTGTTCCGAGCATTCGCGATGTATACACTCGTTTATTATTAAAAATAACGGCTTATTTACAAAAATTTTCATTGGAAATCATAGTTTAGCTTAGAAAGGATACTAATAAGCCAAAAAAACTCACGAACAGTAACGATAATCATTTTTTTTCTGTATCATGAAAAATCCGAACACCAATATAGAAGTAAATAGTGTCACGGGCGCCGCGGCTCCGTCTGCTTCTCAAATGTCACGGGCGCCGCGGCTCCGTCTGCTTCTCAAACTCGCCGGTGTTTCGCACGGAAACGTGATTCCACGGGGAGAAGGATTTCTTTTTAACGTAATGAATTGAACACGTGATTTTGGCTTTAAATTTCAAAGACTCTCAAAGGAGATATTTATTCAAAAGTAAAAGCTATTCCTGTGACGTATGCGCAATCAAATCGACTAATACCAAAATTATAACCGGAGCCATATTCGAACTATGTCATAAATTTTACTCTATAGCTAAGCAATATTTGCTCAAGATTTTTACCCGTGTTTCTAAGCTTATTTATGCTCTAGGTTCGGCCCCCTATCGGCGATTTCGTAAGCTCGACAGGGGGTGGTGGTTTCAGGCGATGCGTCCCCAGACAAAGCCCAACAGGTACGTTTCCCGAGTCCGGCTCCGGGACGGCGCAGCACCGTCCCCAATAGTTCTCGTAATGACGCCAATATACCGGCGATCCTTGGGCGTGGCTGGCCCCGGGCCATACTGACAAAAGAGGATACTCGAAGCAAGATGAAAATTCCGCTTTCCGTTAATACGCTTGCAGTAGATATAAATATATTTGCTGTAAGTAGACATACATTTAACGGAAATAACATAAATTAGACGAAAATGTATGTCTACTTGAAGCAACATGACAATTTCGCTGGCCGACAATCCGCTTGCAGCAAGTATAAATATGTTTGCTTAATGTATCCTCTTTTGTCAGTGCAGGTATAGGTGCCGTCTATAGGTTACGCAGTTAATCGTTCTCAGAACAGAGCCGTAGACTACGAAATTACGGATACAAAGCTTCGCAGAAAAAGTCCCTGTCCACTACTTACCTGACAATCAGAATTCGCACTTTACTCCGAGAGGATTTCGGCAAAAACCACAAGTATTTTCTAACGAGTCGTCTAGTATTTTCACTCGGCGGATGACACTTAACGTTGAAGAAGCGCAATCGCTCTAATTAATAAGATCTGTCAAACCATTTCGCAGTTATGCCTACATAGCTTGTTACGCTTACTTTGAAACATTTTATTTATTTTGTTCTCTCTCTCGCATCGAATAATCGACGACTCCTCTCGACGTTTCTCTTCACTGCCTGTTTATTATTCCCTCCGAGCTAACATCCTCAGTTGTTGTAATCTTGAAAAACTTCTCCCTCTCGGGCAACAAAGTTGCCATCGAGAAAGCAATTTCATGACAATGAGAGCTGGATTTCGAAAAAAAGGATTTTACGCTGCGCCAGCGCTCTTCCCCCTCTCTTTCTTGCGTCAAACTTTCCCCGCCACATTGTCGCGTAATCCTCTCGTTGACTCGAAGAAAAACAGGGGTAGATTCGTGGAAAAAAGGGGACTGAGGCTATACACTTCCTTCTCTGCGTTTTTTCTCAAGCGTGCGTACGACGACGACGGTCGTTTTTCAGATTTCCCTTTTCAAAGGTGCAGCCCGGCAATTTTTCTCCCGCGTTTTCGTGTACTTCGTTGCAGGCGCGCGCGCTTGCACTGTTTTTTTTTTACCTCCGTTTTAATTCCGAGAGAGAGCGACTAAGTGCGGAGATAATGCTGCTTTACGGCCGAGACTTTTCATTTGGAGCTGCACTTCTATGTACTTTTACGTGGATTCCCGCACACCTGCCAGAAATGTATATAAACAAGTTAAGAGAGACGCGATGAATTATCTTATCGTCATGCGCGGCGTTCGAGGCCGAAATTAGCTCGAAGGGCAGAAAAAAAAATCCATAATCGGCCCGTAGGGCAACACGGGAAATAATTAACCTGCGCCCTCGCGACATCGTAAAATTAAAAAAGAAGGACAGATAAGATCTTATCAGGTTATATAGACGAATAAAGCGCTCGCTCTCCTCCCTTTGTGATGTGTACACACAGCAAGTTGACGCATATTTTTAGATCGAAGCTTGCGTGTGCGTCGATCCGAAAGCAACGACTGTCAAAGCCAGTGGTATAGGCACAAGCTAAAACCTCCTTATAGAAGCTCTCCTTAAAGAAAGCAGCCATGAGTAGAGCAAAGTCAGGCTCGAGACAGATGCTATCAGTCTAATTAATGGCCAACGATTACTCGAGCGGCGTACGACACATTTTAGCGCTTGCGCGCCACCCTTATATGAGAAATTTTTTCTTCTACCAGCAGCAGCCCCCTGTAGGAAGATACGTCGGATTAAAAGATTATATGCCTGCGGGCAAGCCGCCTAACGACGTCGTTTCCGCGGCGAGAAACTTATTGCGCTAACCTCTCTCTTTCCCTTTCCATACCGTGTATGTATGCATACTTCTCGCGCAAGCTGTGGGTATGCACGGTACAGTCTCGTATTTTTTTTTTTCTTTTTTTCGGGTAAACTTACTTGTCCCTCGTTCTTCCTCCCTGTATTTCACGAGGTATAAAGTCTTCTTTATTACTTATGAAAGCACGGCCGCGCTCTCGTTATTTTATCGCCGGCTAATGGTCACCGCGTCGCCGCTGATAAGAAATATACGACGATATAGGTGCATATACATACACGATGAAGAAAGTAATAAAATTTTTATGTCCTTGAGTGCATCTCGCTGTTGGGAAAATCGCTTCGTTAAGATCTCTCTATTTTTACGAATATGTTTATATAACACTCGGCGACGGCACGATCATCAACGCGTCCAAATCCTGCGTCAAAGCCTTGATTAAAAGCTAGAGATCGTCGCGAACGAAGTCCCAGTGCAATCGCCGAGTACACCAAAAGCGAGTATAATTCACTTTCGAAGCAATAAAGCCTAGCGGCGTTCCACTTCTATCCGATACACGGCTGGCCTCTTCGTAATAAAGCGCGGCAAAAAAAAAAAAGAATGCTAATCTACCTGGGAGCGTTTTTTTTATCCTCCCGAGACACCTGAAAAAGCCATCATAACTCAGAGTGTATATACGAAACGGGTAGGAGAGAAAATACTTGCGAAAATTAGGTATCCACTTTGTTCTCGGAGAGTTTTCCAGTAAGGATCGTAAAAGGGACAAAAACTGTAGGGCCTGTGGTATACATATACCTACGCTCAAACGCGACTGAAAGAACACATTTTTATGTTGAAACAAACGAATGTTTTCATTAAATTAAAAAAACTAAATATATATGTTGTTAAAAAATAATTTTTATTCTTATTTATTTTATTGAAATTCACTCATTATGTACAAAACTTCCGTTTAGCAACATATGCTTCCAATTTCGCTCTAATGTGTGGTCCGTAAATCGGATAAGTAGCCTGATAATCGCTGTTTTGGAACTCGTCTAATAATAGTTTCAGTAGTTCCTCACTGCTTGTGGAGCCTGCTAGCTCCTTAAGCTTCACTGTTAATACATTAAAGTACGTAAGCGACGTACCCTTAATATTACATGTTTTCATGGCTCTTAGCTCTGCCCGGCATTTCTTGTAGTGACGCTTGATTTTGGAATTTTCGATGATCACCGCCAGATTGTAGTTGTCAAATACTTGCTTCTCCGTCTTTGCCTCGATTCTAGCCACGTGTTCAATAATCGTCCTTCTGTTCGTGATGGTAGCTGGTAATAGCGGAAGTGTCCGATCAAGCAAATTTTTTTGATTGATAGTTAATGGTGTAGCGCCGTTGATGTCTTTGACGTTGATGTCTGCATTGTGCTCCATGAAACGTTCCAGTAGATCTGAGTTGTCGGCGAATCTACACATAACATAATGAAAGGGTGTCCGGCCTTCCATATTTTGACTGTTCACATCAATAGGATAGTCTAATAGCGCTTTTATGGTCTCTACAGGATTGTTTTTTATGTTGAGCAAAGCGGCCCAGTGCAGAGGTGTGTTACCTTCCAGAGTCTTGGCGTCGATACAAGCCTCGTGACTTATAAGCAGATGAATCATGTCGTTGTTGCTGCATAAGACGGCGTCGTGTAGTGGGGTGGCACCTACGCTGTTTCGGTTATTGACATTAGCGCCAGCGTCGATGAGAGTTTGCAGCAACCTCATATCATCTGTGTAAACGGCGCACTGTATCGGCGAGCAGTCAAAGATGTCCTTGTTATTGACATTAGCCCCATAATCCAGCAGCTTCTTTACAAGACTGAGCCTGGCCGCACAGTCGTAATATATGCCCTTACGCTGGGCAGTCACTTGACTCATAATTTTTATGTTTCTAGCGGTAAGGGCGATGCAGCTAGATAATTGGCAGTCAATTTTATCAATACCATAACCAGCAATATTATCTACGATAATTTTTGAATTGTCTGTATGATATGGATGGCACAAGGGTTTTGTCACAGCGTATTGCAACGCCGTTTGTCCACATTGATTCTTGGCGCGCACGTCGGCACCATGTGAGATTAGATGTTTCGCTATTTCGAACTGCTCGACCAAGATGGCATAGTTCAAGGATACTTTATGTTTAAACATGATGTTCTGAACCTTCTCCTGAAACTGGAGGCGTTTGAACATAGCGGCGAATTTCTCATTTCGTTTGGCAGCAGATCTCAAGTAGGCCTCCCTTTTCTCTTCGCACGACATCGTTGATGGTAACTTCCGAGGTTGATCCATACTTTTGTCAAGGCAAATCACTAGTGATATGTAATATTACTCGCACGATGCTTTCCAATTCCAAGATTGCTGATCAAAAACTTCGAAGCACTTTTCGAGTTGAGAAAAAAATAATAAAATTGTGAAAATAAGTATTAGAGTTATAACAACAGAATTCCTCTGAAACGCACTTGTCTACAGTACGAGCAGCCATACTTAACTGAGGCCAGTTTGGTGCTACGGATTTAATATAGGCTCCAACTGCCCCACCTCCCCCACCCCCACCCTTTCCATAGCCTAAGGTGATTTATGCGGGTGGGCAGGTAGATACTCGGAAAAACTGTCCTTCCCCGACCAATGAAATTCTGCAACGTTTCTTCCTTTCTTCGAACAAACTTTGTCACAGAACTATACACCAAACCGGTCATTTGTAGCCTGTATTATACACGGAGCCAGACGCATATCAGATTGTGGCCGTGTACGTGACCAACCGAACACCGCAGATTGAAATACGCTGTAGCTGTGCAGGAACACACTTATTTATGAATGCATTAGGCGAGGACAGTACCGAGAGCTTTCGAGCTCCTGATGAAGCTTCTCTCTCTCTCTCTCTCTCTCTCTCTCTCTCTCTCTCTCTACGTGCAGTCTCTCCCTCCCTCTCTCTCTCTCTCTACGTGCAGTCTCTCGCTCTCTCTCTCTCTCTCTCTCCCTCTCTCGCTCTCTCTCTCTCTCTCTCTCTCTCTCGCCCTATTTTCTCGGAAGAACAATTTAGCCGCTGTAATACACTGTGCGACGCTAAATGGTTTATATCTTCCAAGATCAGCTACTCGTGCGAAACAATATGCCGTATTGATTATCAGACTTCGATTAAGTGTAACTCAGGAGCCAGCGTTCGCAGTTTATCGAGCTATCATTTATTGACGCGGGAACGAAGTTACGCGTCGTCGGGTCTCTGCAGGCGATAATTTTCATCGACATTGATAATTACAAGCTCGAGTGTACACCGGGAATTGCAACTAGACACACGCTGTGTATATTACCATCTCCTCGATTCTTCTCTCAAACGCTCTAATTTACGGCATTGCACAGAGACAGCTGCGCATGCGTGATATTTTAATGAAGTCCGCAAGCCGAGTATTCATTAAGAATTATGCGAAGAAAGATGTGTGCGCAGAGTTATATACAAACACTCTAATGAAAATAAAAATCTCGCAGCTAAGCGCACGTCATTAAAAATTACGCCCCGAGAAAAGTTGTTCCGAAAAAAAAGTAACTTGCACTTCCTCGCTAAACCCTTTACTCCGACCAAAAAAAAAAAAAAAAAGAACTCGAGGTGAGTGTCGGGGACAATCCGGTAAACTCAATTACAGCTCGGCAGTACCCACGCGCTCGTGTAGTATAACGCTCCGCAGATTTAAAGTTGCCGAACTTTCGGTTGACTCTGTGCGGGATAACCATCCGCACGAGAGAGTGTACACTCGTGCGAGCCAGGGTAAACCCGAGGCTCTTATAAATTAAACATCCTGATTAGCAGCGAACCCTATTTATGACCGCCAAGCCACTATAGGCTATATTTACCATTGGAAGTTGCGGCTGTAAAGCGTCACGTTAAATAAGTCCAATAAAATCTACGACTCGTTAACTGACGCGAGGCCGTAACGTCGAGCTTTCTTTCTCTGTCTTGTCTCCTATAGTTAATGAATTATTGATAATTTCAGTAGAAATCCGCAACATAAAACAGTATAGCTTATACTCCCTTTGCGTCGAGGAAGCTTGAAAAACGTCGGAAAGAGAACAACAACAAAGCACGTGGCTTCGCATCCCAGGCTATTTCAAAGCTTCCCGCTACTTGCCAAAGTCCCTCTCGCAGTCAGCTCCCAGGCATCAGCAGGTCGATCGATGCCCGGGATGCGCATATCGTGGGGTTCTCCCTCTATCTCTCTCTTTTCCCTTTCGCTTTTTGCCCTCATCTTCCGGCCGCTTTCTACCTCCGTCCCTGTTTCGAGCCCGGCCGAATCTCTCCAGAGGGAGAGAGAGAGAGAGATAGAGCGTGTACAGGGGAGCTGTTGCTCGAGCTCCTGGTAGCGCACCAGGATTTTGGAAGCTTCTTTTCGAATGCTATTGAATGTTTCGGATTATTTAGCAGTATAGCAATTTTTTCGGACTGTTTTAATCTTTTGAGAGTCTCTCTCTCGCGTGTGTGTGTGTGTGTGTGTGTGTGTGTGTGTGTGTGTGTGTGTGTGTGTGTGTGTGTGTGTGTGTATCGATTCAGGATTCAACGCTGTATGTTTTTACTGTTATATTCCCATCCCTCGCTGTGTGTATTTGCCCGGCTGTAATTGCTCTAATATCTCCTTCCTCTGTTTGTTTCCACGCGATTGCGTTGGCTCTGGACTTTCGTATACAACCCCGGCGCAAAGAGCTTCGATTTTTAGTGTCTCTCGATTATACCCGTCTCATTTCTTCTCGCGGAAGAGTAGTTTATTTGGCCACCGCGCTCGAATTATTTTCTTATTTAATGAGTGCTGAATTGAGGCTCTCTCAAAGCACTCGAAAAATTTATCTCTCCCGGCGCATATACCCGCGGCTATTTGCATAAAGAGCAGATACAGACCTTTAAAAAAAGTTGGGAAGCGCTCGGTTTATACGAGCCTGTGTATATACATAGTATACAGAAAACGAGCGCGCGGGGGATCGCTTTATTAGTTTTTGAAATATCACTCTCCGCTTCCTCTCGTGAAAAATAGTAGACCGAGAGAGTGTAATATACTCTTATCTCTCGATCTTATACATTAAGAGACACGAACTTCGAGGAGTTTGCGGTGTATGTATATGTGCAGTGTTGCTCAAAAAATTGAACTTTTTACACCAGAGGTGTATAATTACGTGTACACAGCAACCGCCAGCTAACATCAATCATCCCCAGGAGGCTATGGCCGTTAAATAAAGACCACGCGCAAGGTGTATAAATCACCGAAATTACTGCGGTATAGTTTCGAAAAATTCATCCAACGGTTTTCCAACTGCCCTCGAATGAATTCTACGCGATGATGCGCGGGTATAAGTATTACATACGCGCGAGCTTGCATTACGCAAACCGGGACGACGCGATAAGGGAGAATCCAAAGCGTCGCTCTTATCGACGTAATCTACATGTATATATACACACGCGCTTACGGAAACTTTAGGCGACTAATTAGCGACCTCTGCTCTCCGTATATCAAGAGGAATCGGCTCTCGATGCGCTAAGTCCTAATCATCCCTCGATACCGTCAGGAGTAGAATCCGTAGATACGTATACCGGGATAATGTAGTCGCGCGCTGAGCAAGCATCGCCGGCCTCGTTATAATGTCTGTTTTGCGCGCCGTTGGCGTAGACTCTCTCTCTCTCTCTCTCTCTCTCTCTCTCTCTCTCTCTCTCTCTCTCTCTGTCCGTCTCTGACGCGCTTATCGCGTGGCCGATGTGTTTGCGTGCCAGGTGTTGTACAGTGTGTTTTCTCCCAAGCGTTGTATAGGTCGACGTTCGCTCCTTTCGGTGTTATGTGTATACGGAGTGTAGCCGATGGTGTATATGGATTAGGGGACCTACTATACTACTCTAGTGTTGTATAATGGGCTAGAGAGAAAGGAGGTAAGAAGAAGTGCATTGTGTACGGAAGAGTTGTTCGGAATCGAGAAAGAAGTGGGTCAGACATGGACGAACTTGCGCTGCGTGATGTTTACATTATTCAGCAGTGCGGCAATCCGATTAGGACTACTTGCTGAAAACTAGCGGTGACTGTTTTCAAAAACCTGCGCATTTATTTCTTCCAAGTACATTTTGTATAATTGTTTGCTCTTGAAAGGACAGCTCTCCGATCGAAGCACGACGAGTCGACGAGGGAGAAGTTGAGTCAAGTTTTCCGGGGAGAGAGAGTTTTGCCGGATGCTCAGGAATCTTGCACAAAGAATCCATTAGCGTCTCGACGACGACTACGTTGCGCTTCGATTGCCACTTCTAGCCAATTGCCGCGGGCTTTTTGAATATAAATAACAGTAGTTGATTATATACGTATACTCGAGTAAACCAGTCCACGACTATAACAGAAGCTATTTTTACGCGAGAACCCCCCGGAGTCATGCAGACTGCATCATCGCGTCTACGCGCACAAGGGCAAGCTTATGCAGTATTATCGGCAGCGGAATCCTGGCAGTAGCGGCATAATTACCGGAGCTCCTGCGGCGAGCGAAAGAGGCCAAAGATTCCCGCGTGCGATCGCAACGGGCGGTTGCTCCTCTGTCTCTCGTATATAAATATGCGCTGTACACGTCCTGTGATGTGTACGCGCCTGTGTGGTACTGCCACCGTACGTATACGAGGCCGATATTGCAAGCGGTGGCGACGCATCAAAGACTTGATTGCGCCCCGCCTGTGCCGACCGCTGGGACGTGTTGCGGGGGTGGGATTCGTACGGTGTTCTAGAGGCGATAGTAAAAATGATGGTACATGCAGGTGTATACTCGATTATCAACGCGCCATCGGCTATTGCGATCGTTAAAAGTTCTCTCACGACGACTGACGTGCATAAAAGAGACGAGATCGAATAAGTTTTTGGGACACGTATATTAATATTCCTTGCGGTGATGCAACGAGGTACATTAATTTGAAAAAATTTCTACGAATATGCATCCACACATAATACTCTTTGACTGAAAAGCCGTCCTCGAATTTCGTCTCTGCCACGCAGTGAAAAGCTCCAGCTACGGTCAACCAGCCCCATAGACGCTGCAGCGCATTATACACTACTGCGTACGTCGTCTCTATAAATCGCCTCTCGTCGCTCATGTAAAGAGACACGCGCTTACACGCCCGTGCAGCTGACAGAGTTATGAAATGCAAAAGATTGGAATTCTAAAAGGCTTTAGTGCGAGCCGTACCCATACTTCCTATTTAGCGGAGACTTCAACTCTATATATATACACTGTGTTTTCTCTCAAAAATTTGCATGCGGATATTGCAGTGTGTGCGCAGTGCTCGAAAAAATCAGCGATTATGCTAATGGCTTGTTCCGCTTGTTTAATTTACTTTCGACGCGTTGCATATACAGCCGCAGCGTTATACGTGAGCGTTAATCTAACGCCAGTTCCAATTAAACCAGGACTGGTTTCGCCGGCCTCAGACATCAGAGGATATTACCTTTCCCCCCTCCAACGCGTGTATACATTATATTATACGCGCAGGATGGAATCGTCAGCGTTCAAGGATAAAATTCGCTGTCACAGTGTGCTTGAAAACTGTATGCGTGTAATGACTCATATTCCGTCAGTTTTTCCATTTACGCGAAGCTGCCAACGTTTAACAACGTCGAGTTGATATGATTTTCTAATAAACGAGACACGATTGTTTTAAATGAAAAAAAAAAGACCAAGTGGCTATTACTGAGAGCGATAATAAACTGCGCATCGCACTCCGATCGAGTATGTGCAGAACTATTTATACCGACTAATTGTTCGATTGTCAGGCAATCAAATGAATTCCCACTCGACGCGTGAAAATCAATTTCGCGAAAAATAAATACACGCGCTTGAGCGGCGAGAAAAAAAAAGAGCACTAACGAACCCATCGCGAACGCATGTATATACATCATCTCCACGCGGGGATTGCGACAGTCGAAATTCGCCAAGATGCGATGGTATAATTCTGCACAGATTAAATCGGGATGTCAAGGAGAAGAAAAAAAAATATCGCATCGTCGACCTCGTTTACTTCCCGCTTCTTATCTATATATGTATACTCCTCCTTTTTTTCGCGGCGACTACGCTGCATTAAAATTATACTTATTCCCGGGAATATACGGACTCATGAGGCTCGTGATTTTCTCCGCTGCTTCTTATCAGCGAAAAAGCAGTGGATTGGAGTTCACAGGTGCTTGGTTTTTAGCTGATGCGTATGATATACGTATGATTGCAGATTATGTGCACTGTATAAGCTCGTAAAGTATCCTCGTCCGGTTTATTTCATCGAGCTGCGTATAAACTCTCCAGTCCATTAAAACGTCCGTTAATATCTAAAACGAAGCACCATATACGCATTAACTCGCGCATACAAATCCTTTCACCAAAATTCGTTCAATCGCTGAGTTCGAAATCTACCTAACGAGTTTGTCGACGATCCCCTCGTCAGTTTATTGACCCAGGTATAGACGAGCGCGAGAGAGAAAAAAGTCCAGGAAGAGGCCGAGCCGTCCCGAAAAGAAACCAATCCAGCCACAAGCAAAAAGCTCGAAGCAGTAGCAGCGGCGAGTCGATTAGGTTCGGGAAAAAAGCATAGTATAGCCAGGCGTTTTTCTAAGGGCCACCTACAACACACAGCGTCGCTTCGACGATGCGGCGGTCGATTCTATACCTTCTCCTCCTTGTGAAGAGAGAGAGAGAGAGAGAGAGAGAGAGAGAGAAGATCGCCACGTTGAGATTGCTTTAATTAAGGCGAAGATGATAAATAACCAGGCCGCGTGTGTGACGCCCTGCTGTACACATATACATGAGCCTCTAATTCACGTCGAGGAGAGATGTAATCGGAGGGAGTAGAATCGATATATCGTGAGGCCGCATCTTTGAATTTTCCAAACGCGTATACGCGTGGAAAACTCAGTTCAAAGCAGATGCGTTTGTATATGTATGTGGGTGTGTTTTTTTTTAGGGTGAAGTCGAGATATGAGGGATCGAAATGTCCTGGTGAATTAGGGAGAGATCGCTACTCCGAATTATTCAGTTATCGCGCCTGAGAGGATATATGGGTTTTTGAGTGGATGACATGTATGGATACGAGTGTTTGATGCCTCACGATTAAATAATACCACTTTGGCATACCTATATATAATTACGACGATACCGATCACAGTCAGAATTCGATACCGCTCGAACGAGTTTCGTTATACAACCTCAATCGCGCGATTCTTCCTTTACTCAACTGAATAACATTTACACTGTATAGTACTTAAAAAAATGAACGCTGCTCAACTTCAAACCTAATAGCTCTTTGAAAAAAGAACCAGCGTACTTTCTTTCCAATTACGCACGCTCGGGGTATCGCGCCCTTCTTGTGTAATTTCACGCTGCAAACTTTTCGCTTAGTGCCATAGTAAAATGCCTACTTCGCCGTGAATAGCTGCTTCTCGTAATTAAATCTTGCGCTGTTTTTTTTTTTTTTTTTTTCAAACATCCCAAAGGAGACTATAGGTGCAGTGTGCAGCGTCTAACCCAGTTTGCGAATTGTTCGGATGCAGGCGAGAGAAAGCAACACGTGGTCGTCGTGGGAGAGAGAACGGCTGCGCGCGCGAATGACCTTTTTCGTCGATCCCAAATCCATACCAGTCATCTTATCGCAGCTCTGTTTCAAAGTCGCAACAAAGTCCATACCTAGACGAATACCTACACCCTCGCCAAAGATTTTCAAGAACCGTCGCGTCGTTATACTCACAATTAAAAAAGCCACGCTGCACTGTCCTCTGCGAGAAAAGCCGTCTTTCTCGGAAAATAAAAGCCTCCATCTCGCTGAAAGCCAAAACCATACACAGCCCGAAGTAAAGGTGCTGCGCGCCGGCGTCGCGAGCTTTATACGCCGCTGCTTAAAGACATCCCCCTCTTCTTTTTGCAGCAGCTATTTTCTCAAGCGCGATCGAAAAACGGACTCTGCGGCCTCTCTAACGAGCGAGAGACAAACGGTCTTTGTGAAACGTTTCTCTGTCTGCCTATGGCCTCGAGCACCATCCGAGTGTATTCTCGAACGTCATTAGCACGCCTGACCATACACGCATAATACATACCCCCGTGTGTGTGCGTGTGTGTGTGCGCGCGCGTGTTTGTGTGTGTGTGTGGGTGTGTGTGCGGGAAGACGCTTTTTCAGAATTTTTCTGAAACGAGTATATTTTTTTTCCCAGCGTTAACTCCAGAACGAAATGGCATTAATTAGCGGGAGATATTTTTTTTTGACTCCTGCAGGAGAGTTTTAAACGCGCGTTTTAATCTTTTTTTTTGCGTCGACTGTGCTGCTGCTGAGAGACACTACTACTTTTTACGCGCTGCAGTTTCTCGTTTTTTTTTTTAGTCTACTACTGGGAGGACAGTTCCGCGGTGGTGTCCGGAGTTTAAAGGGCTGATTTTTTGCGCGAAACAATTTTCATTACAAAGTTCGAGCGTTAATTTAATTGCAATTGGAGAATCCCGGGATAAGGTAAAGTTCAACGACGATCCGTCACTCGAGAGTATATTACTACTACTCCTTTATCCGCACAAAAAGTATCATACTCGAAAAATCAAATTTCCACCAACACCAATTCCGTCAAAAACTCCCTTCGAAGTGTAATCTAAGCAAACGATCGTCAAGCTCGAGCGCGTACGTGAAATCCAAAATCACGTCAAAGGGAATAAGTACATTCGAGGAAACGTTCGCGCAAGGGACTCTGACTGCTTAGAATTACAGCCGAGTCGTATACACGGGAGATCTTGATTTGCCGCTTGGAGTTTACGACGCGTCAGTGCCCTATATGTATACCTATATACTCGAGCATTTTTGAAATTAGTCGACGCTTAGTCCTTGGTACATGCGTGTTACTCAGTGGAGCAGATTTTTCAGTTGCACGTGGGTTTTATGCGTTGATGAAAAAGCAATTTCGTTTATGGAGTGTGTTATTCGATGCAGAGAATCGTCGAAGCGCAATCGGAGTGATATGATTCCAAGCGAGTTTTATATCAATTATTTGCGGAAACTATTTTCAACTCCAGCCATCTCTCAGTAAGTAATTGCTTTGGCAGACAGAACATTTTTATACGTTCATTGCAATATAGGAAACAAAAGCAAACCGCAAAAAAAAAACTCTTAGCGCACAGTCATGGGTATGTGCATACTTTGACCCGTAAACTTCCATGTGTCAAAGTCTCTCCCTATAGACACATACACATACAAGTCCATTAGCCTTTGCATCCTGTTGCGTAGGCTCAAACTGCACAACCTCTCAGAGGGTAGCTCCCGTATTATACTTTGTGCTTGGCCTACGTACGCTTGTATACATACGCGCATCAGCGACTAAATAGCCCGGCCTATATGCTCGTAATGGAGTCCAGCAACTCTATCGCAACGTATACACATACGCGTATCGGGATTTCGCAATTGAGTTTCCTCGTCTCTCTTCTCAGTGTGTATGCATACAATATATACCCACATTGAATGACACAAAGGCCATTAGAGATGGTTTTACATCGAAAGCTGGATGCTCTTTCCCTCGGCGGAGGAGAATTTTACGCGAGCGCAACAAGTTTTCGCATTAAATTCACTTTGTGTGCCGCGGTCTTGCGGCTTAGCCAGAGTTATACAGTCGCTGGTTTAAACTGCGACTGCTACTCTCTATATACGTCTTGTACAAAAATTTTGATACTCCAGAAGCGAGACTTGGTAATTCTCGACGATCTCTCTCTGTACAGAGTTGAGTACATTATCTTACAGAGTTGTTCCCGTCGGAGGATTACCAAAGCGAAGAGGAGAAGAATCGATGAAGTATATACTGTATACACGATTGCTTATGCAAAATAAGAAGAGAAGTTCCAGAAAAGGCCTCCAATAATTTTCTCTTCAGCCTAAAGATCGGCTGTCGAATTTGCGTTGGAGAAAACATGATTTATATTCCCTCGTACAATAGCGTCGCTGATTTATTCCGATCGCCGAGCCAAGATATCCGATTTTTTTTTCTTTTCCGTATACTATACTACTGATGCCGCGTACTTTATATATATATATATATATACGTTTTTTATTCTCCCCCTGCCGCTTTTATCTCAGTCGGATTTCACAAGGGTGTATTAAACGCGAGGGCGCCGATGAGAAATCACTTTTAACTAATCCTCTCATTTTCTCTCCGAGGGTTGTAAATGCCAAGCTGACCGATATATTCTAGAAAAATTATTCCTTCGTTCGAGCGACTACTCATTCGGTCGGAGAATATTCGTCAAGAGGGAGATTTGCTCGACAGGCGCTTCGAGTGGTTAATCGTGCATTATGCAAGTGATTATAAGGTAACCAAGTGAGGAATTATGTAAGGGTAGATCGCGATTTTTCTTGGTATTCGAGCAATATCAATGATTTCGAGCTTCCAGGCAGAAACATTCGTCTATCTGCACAAAAAATATCGCTTTCTGGAAATCCAAACGAGATGGATAGCCATCGCAACGATTCGACGCACAATCGACGCTAAAAAACGCAGCAGCGCTACAACCCCGGAAAGAATTCCTGAAAATCGAATATCGAAATGCCTCGCGAAATACACATCACAAGAGCTCTCAATTTTTGCCAATTCTACCTCTGTGTCCGAAACAAATAAAAAAAAATGCACTCGTTCGGCGTAACGAAAATTTTCATCCATATAGAAGCACAAAGAGATCAGAGATACGGAGTAAAAGTCAAGGATCATCTCGCTAGACAGCGTCTATTAATTCGCAGGAGCAGTAGCAGTACTTTGACATTCTTAGGGCGAATCCTTTAATCCGAGCAAAATCCTCACGGCGAGCTAAAGGTAATCGATACAGCTGTTCCAACAGGTTGGACAGCCACTAGCTTTCTCGATGTCGCGCGCAAATGGCAGAAGGCAGGAGATAACAAAGGGCTATGGAGAGGGAAATAGTCAGTATTCTTGTAAAAATGCTCCTTTTTTTCTCTGGTACTCGTAAAAAAGTACTTTCTTTTTAATTACGAAGTAAGAATTCATACAGAGTGTGGCTGTACAATATTATAGGGTCGGACAGATATTATTTTGCGTTGCTCTGGGTTTATACATTGACACATATAGGTACACTGAAACAGATACATATGCGAACACGAATGCAGTGGTTTACGGGTCTCGAGTTTTCGAATGATATTTTTGTTCCGGACATCGACATAAAGAGAGGAGATAAATCAATATGACGATTCGTTCGTGGAAAACTGACAGCTTGTTTGAAATTGGCAAAATGTTTGATCAACAACGATAAATTAACGATCAGGTCAACCGACACCACGCGCAAACACTGCATCCTGCATAAAACAACATCAACACCACAGTTTATCGTCTTCGTGCACAAACAGAAACGTCTCAACACTGTCTCGTCATAACTGATAAATAACCAATCAGCACATAGAACTCGTCGGTCAGTGGTAGTCCTAGTCGTCGTCGTCTTCGTCACATCAGAAACAACGAAATAACAAGCAAGAGTCAGAGTTTCGGGCTCAGCGAGAAAGCGCTGCACTTTCGAAGCCGAAGACAAAAAAAAAAAATACAACAAAAAGGAACAAACAGCCATGATGATGTGTTTTAATCACCTGCGATCTTGAGGCTGTCGATCGCTTTAGAGCCCCTAGTTTATCCGTCAGCTGATGGTCTGCATCTTGGACCTCGTCACTTCCTGCATCACTCCGACAACCAACTTATACCAAATACAACTCACTATATTTGCACACTATTTCCCACGCATACACGGGACCTCATCCTTCTCGCACACAATTCAACAACACACTCGAGCCAACGAAAATGAACTAAACGAAAAAAGAAAAAAAAACAGTCAGCGACGGTACGCGACTCACAGCCACGAACAGGGCATGACGCGCTCGCGCTGCTGATGCGCTTTCTTCCACGGTCTCGCTACACTAACTGACGACGGCGCGTATAGCCTTGCGCCTGGTCGGACCACCTCTCCTCTCTCGCTTTTTATCCCCCGATTGAATTTCAAACGGCGCCCCGCGCCAGCTCGACCAATGGCACGATACCTGCTGAGGCCAGGTTCCGCACCGCGCACGCGTCGTCTTGTTGTTTTCCCCTGACGCTGTATACACGCTGATGTGATTCTTCGACAGGGGACTGCAAGACTCATGGGAAATCGAGCTCTATATATACGGGAGATTTTTTTCCTTCTTCTCGCGGGTTTAGTGTGTTGGGATTTCGGATTTGTTTGGCAGTAATGTATAGAAGACACTGTTAGAGAGGAGGAGAGAGTTTGGATCGGAGAGAGGGTTGTTGCGCTCGATTGACACCTGTTGGAAAGCCGAGCGACTGGTTTGAAATTGTTGGACCCGATGCAGCTTCGGGTTTTCAGTAGTAGTACGCGCGGAATAGTCAAACGCAATGACTATAATGGCTACTGCGATAAAGCAAATGGAAAAATGTATATGAAAATGCTTTGAAACTGACCTTTATGATTCCTTTTCGTGCTATAGCTCACATAGAATCCAAATGTATTCCTGAATACTGGCTTCGTTGATGATAATCGACTATGAAGTTATAAGTAGCTCACTGATCCGCTTGCGGCTTTCCAATCTTCCGACCCTACTCAAACAGCATTAGAAAATTAGTTATAACATTGCTTTAAGGTGAGGCATAAATTACATAAAATCAAATTTTGTTTATATTGTATTTTTGTGCGCGAAAAATATAAATATAAGGTTGTATTCAGAAGCGCGAAAGAAAATATTTTCTGAGAAAAGAGCGGGTATGTATACGTAAAAATATGAAAATAATGTTTCCCGTGTCTTGTATTTCCGAAGTGTCACTCGACATTTTCACGCCGTGCGAAATAATTCGATATGACAAGTGCGACGACTCTCGTATCGTCTCGAGAGGAATTCCTCGGGGCTAACTGAATTTTTTCCTCGGATAAGTAATTATAAAAAATTCAGTTATTTCAGACACTTGTCATTTGATGGCCGTAAAATAAATTTCAAATAAAATGCTTTCAAACAAAATAAAAGACCCTATTTGATATAGGTGTTGACAATGTTATATTATATATAGTAATCAAGCGGGTGGCGGGCACAATGAGGCACAAAATGATTGACATCTCTTTAATTTAGCTTTTATTCAGGAATCGTACAGATAGTTATAATAACTGATGCTCGCGACTCTTGGCCGGATCGTTCCCGCGAGCATTGCTCCGTCACGGGCGCAGCCGACTTTTCCATTGTTTATTCGTAACATCCTGTATAATATGATACATCTCAAGCCGAAGTATATCGCTTATATAAAACCATCCCTATACATAACATACAGCTCAATATAATACTTCAGATCAACTTTAACGTCACGCAACACCAGAATGATCCGATTTTATCTTTCTTGACTCGTTCGTATATATCACTTATACAACTCGAGCTTCTGGACGGAGCTCGTGTACAACGATTGCATCTCTCCTATGGTTTTCAGCTTTTCTATATTCAATACAGTTCCATCTTCGCGCTAGTAACGCCTGCAACGGTCGTCAATCGCATTTACATTCAGCTTTGAGAGTAATAAACGATACGAGATTAAGTGACGATCTTATACAATTACTTTTCGCAGCTAATAATGACGCGCCCGAAAAATTCAACTTTTATATTTCATTCATTGATATTTTTATGTATATATAGTTTTTTTTTATTCATTACTGCACAAAGATTATTAAATTAATTGTGAACAATCAATCCATATTGAATGATAATTAAAAAGCCAATTTTAGACATCACAGAGTTCCTTTTAAAAATTGATATCTTCGCTATATTTACAAGTCTACATGCAATTTAACAAGACAAAAAAAAATGACGATAAGTGCGCCAAAGAAGTCTTTAAACACATAATGTAACGTAACTTTTTCTAATCCTCCTGCAATCTAGTTTTTACCTAAAGTCAAGCTCTAAAAAAAACTCGCTCTCTCAATTATTGTTTGAATTACATATGTATATATCAAAATGTCTCTTCATCAAAAACCGAGTAACAATTATTTGTCTATATAATGCTGTTCATTACTTTATAAGATGTTTAATCGTTCGAATATGCCAAGAAAGTTGCAAGAAAATCTACCTACTTATTTATTTACAATATTATGTTTCGTTATATTCTATGCATGTAAAATGATGATAATAAAATAAAACTTCAAGTAACCAAAAAGACTATCAATGTTGTAGATTCCGTATTCTCACTCTCTTGCTCCCTCGCTCTCATATTTATCTCGCTAATATACATATAAAGTTCTCAATTCCCATAAAGTATAACCTCCTCGTAAGTGTTTTCATTCACATGTACATTATTATGTCGAAAAAACTCGAAGTAACTATATCAATTGTACAATAATATCGAAAATGATAAGTGGAATAATAACAATTTTCAAATAAGATACAAGTGCATAAACTGCTCTTATTCAATTTGCCTAAGACTATTATGAAAGTAATATACGTGGAGACGATAAAGTTTCGATCCATGTAGTAAATCGCCATAAAAACAATATTTTCAGTCGTTCAAAAAGTACGTGATTGTCAGTGACGTATTTTCCGAACGATAATCGTGATTCTATATATTTTCGCATCAGTGCAACAAAGAGTTTGCTCACTTTGCGTTACACAAATAATGAGTGTAGCTTAGAAAGTAATTTGTCAATGTGATGATGTATACAAAGTTATCCAGATTACAAACTAAGATCATATAACTCTAATGCAAACGTAATGCCAATATTTTTGATTCTCGAATCAATGGAATTTATAGAAGGATGTGAAAGTCAGATGTTACCTACCGTATAGAATGTTGTGTAATACAAGCGATCGCTCATTACATCTGCCTACTTTATTATATTAACCGAAAAAAAATCATAGTTACTATGCACCAGAGGGCATTCGGCATCAGTCAAATCGACTACTATTCATCTCACTACTACATCGTAAGGGAATCGACGGTGATTTGCTCCTCAGACCGGTCATCGTTTATATATAAAATCAGACTTTCACACGCAATATAAGCCCGCGTCCAAGCCGCGTCTCGAATATATAACAAATCTGTGACACCTTAATGCATACACGCCTCGATATAATCGATATTATGGATTCGTTCTGCGCCTCTCCCTCGCATTATCAATATTCTATCTAATGATTACGATAACACCGATGTCGTCGCGCTCCCTCCCCATCACATGTATATTTTAGTATATGTGTATGTTTGTGTGAATGTGCACACGACTTTGTATACCGACATACAGTTCAAGTGTATATGCATAAGGAAAAAAACAAAAAATATATATAATTGTACTCTTGGTTAACACAGGAATGAAGAATGAGAAGACAAGCAAAAAAAAAGACGATACAAAAAAAAGAAAAGACAAGTAAACAACCCGGAATCACACTCACGACGCAGTTATAACGACGCTGCATTGCACACGCGTTTGAAAAAAATAAGCAGAAAAATGCAGGACACAGAAGAAAAAAGTATACACAAGAATAAAAGTTCCCTTCCAGTATTTTATCAACAATCCGACAAAGTATTTGCACTTCAACAAATGAAACGTACGCCCCCGCCTATCTACATTTACTATCTACTCTATATAATAATAGCAATGAAATATTTATATATAGCGCCTCGCCTACGTAAAAAATGTCATCTCGCACGCAGTCTCGGACACCATCGGAATCGCGCGCGATTCTCTCCGGCGGCAGTGAGCTTTTACGCGTTGTGTGTACTTCTCCGGAACAGCTGCTTCCTCTTCGTTCCGTTAGCCACTTATCGCGGCGGATATCTGCTGCGGGCCTGAATAGTCTTCTGCGATCGATCCTTCAAGTTCACGGGGTTGTACATCATTGGTCCCTGGATGGAGTTTCGAAAGATTAGATTGTCGAAGTGAGCTTTTGCGCGGGTAGATTTGTACAGGAGAGTTAAGTTCGTGAAAGAAAGATATGGCTAATTGCTATTAAGTAGAGCTTCAAGTTACATTATACATTTTTTGATATCGTTATATTGTTCATGTTTAGTACAAACTACTGACAGCGTGAAGGCATAGGCATCGTGCTTATTTTTATACTGCTCTTTTTTGACTGTGCTTTCACATACAGTCATTAAGTGTGTTTACGATTTGTTATACTTTAGCTACGCATAATAGTTAATTTTACGCTGGTGAAAAATTAATTGAAAAAAAAGTTATGCTTAAGAAGCGTATGCGGACGAAATAATAAAAAATATCATAGGTGATACAAGAAAAATACTAAAATACTAATGACAAGCCAAACGAAAGAAAAAAAAAACTATGGTGTAATGTGAGTGAAAAAAAATTCTACGTTTATACGTATATCGCACCAAGCTTTCCCATAGTTTTGCAGTGATCAAGTATGCAGATTAACATATATAATTATTCCACGAGTGAATGACGCGAGTATATTTTAATCACTTAAAAAAAGCGGATTATCATTATTGCTGTTATTCGCATACTACAATTACTTCGTTTACGTCAGTCGAGTTATATTCACAGAATTTCGAAATTATCAAATCGACAGTAGCACCTCTCGCCTCGTATATAATAATATAATACGCGTTCACAATGGCACGCCGGCAGCTGAACAGATCTGAATTTGGAGAATCCAAGTAGAAAGAGAGCATTGTTATAAGCCGGCGAAAGTATATATAGAAGTAGTAATAGAGAGTGGAAGGATTATGAAATGCAGTGAGATTTTACCTTGTCCCGCTGGAGAAGCCGCGGATCCCTCATTGTGTAGCTCTGAACCTCTCGTGATAGCGAGCTGGACGAGCTCCAGCGCGAGAGCTGTCGTTTTCATGTACAAAACACAACAATCTCACTGACTGCCATACTCTTTTTTTTTTTTTTTTTTTTTTTTTTTTTTTTGTATCCCAGTCTTATTTCATTAATTTCGTTTTTTTTCGGCGACTGTATTCATTATGTATATTTTGTCAATTCTCAATTGTTATATATAATAGTTAATGGTTAACTCGGAAACACAGATTACGACATCACTTGGATAACATGATAGTATTTACATAAACATTTTGGTAATGTAAAATGGTCAAGATTGAGCGTTTTCGCATTTTGTGTGTAAATGTGGCAGAGAGCAACTAGGAGTATAATCATGCCAGAATATAGGAAACAAGACAAAACAGCCGAGTGTTAGAGATAGAAAGAGATGGGGTCGAAGAACATTCTCGCATTCTTGCTAAACCGCACTCCCACCGTTAGCACACATAAGCGCTTAAATACCTCCTCCTTGAAGTTTTGCTTTAACTTTCAGCATTACACGTTACATTAGTCTTGCATTCTAAAGTTTCTCGAAATGCTGAAAATTAAAACTGGACTAATATAGTCGAGAAGGCGTATCCATAGACCAAAGTTACAAACTGATAATTTGCTGTGAAAGTCGTATAATATATTGGCCGAATTCAGTGGTCTATAAGCGCATTAATTACAAATAACATATAAAGCACAAAGCTAGCACAAATAACGATCACTTGTTTATAAATAAATAAGCATAAAAAAACATTACTATAGTGATATGTAAAAAAAAAAAAAACGTGCAAAATAAAAATGAAAGCTTTCACGACATTGAGAGTAAGTCCTCGGGGCTACTAGTGTTCATATTTCTTGCAATAATATTAGAAAACTGAACATATCTGATCAATGGTATTGGAACCTTTGTGACTAGCAGCCCAAGAAGAAAAGTACGTGTGAAAAAAACAAGTGAAGTTTATAAAGATTTTTTATCCTTACTATTGGTAATAATTGTTATTTGGCTAGGTCATTCTGCTTCCCCAACTGCTTGCAAATAGAAGACATGAAAAGAAAGGTGGATTATATTTTTCATGTAAATTAGAGACGCTTATTGGATTTAATTGGTTTTCATTATTGCTTTATACATGATTAATAAACAGTTAATTTTATGTTACATTTTTTAAATTTTGTTTATAACTAATTCTATCTGGCTAATAATACACAATCGCTTAAAAATATACTACGTATAACACAACAACTCGATTTTTAAAAATACTCAACTATGATAGAATTCTTTGTAAAAGTCTACTTTCAGATTTACAACTCACCTAAATTTCTTTCATTCTGTTTGCTTTAAAATGAAATAACAAATTTTCCATGCAGTGTAAAATTTTAAACAAAACAATAAAATTATACTAATTCAACATCACATAAAAGGGAATACATACATATCTAAAACGTCACTATAATTCTGGATTTCTATTACTATCAATAAAACACATCAGAGGGGTCGATTAACGCACAGGAATGATGCGCACATAAAAATAAACAAAACTTAGGGAAAGTCAAGAAATAGCAGACAAACTCGCTAATGGAATGTACAGCGTATCTTGTGAAATAATTTAGCGCAGCGTAAAATAGATCTAATTTAAGAATCAATTTCAAACAAATACGAAGTTTGTCTACTATCTTTTGCATTCGTACCAAAATAAAAATGGAAAAATAAAATCTACCTGTGTCTATAGACAAAAAAAAATGTTCAATACAGACACCTGGTAAGGCATTCCGTAAAGGTAAGATATGAAAATTAATGGTGTATAATAAAATCTAAATAAGATTAGATAATAATGTCTAAAAATCTGTAATGTTCAGAAATGGTGTATGATGTATATAGTAACAGGACTTGTGGGTGATTGCACTTTTACGACTAAGTTGCAGTTGTGTCAGATTTAACTTACCGCTTGCGAGTCTTCGTTCGTCTGCGGGGCAGCGTTCGACAATGGAGTTAAAAAGTTCACAGGTGCATTCGGATCGTTAACTGTAATTTTATATGATATTAGCCGTCATAGTTATTTAGATAGAAAAACTCTATTAAAAAAAAATATTCACCAGGTGCAGGCATAAAGTATTGCGGTGAAGAGGCAGCCATGGGCATGGCTGGCGATCCCACGGGTGTCGGCACGGCCAATGGTGCCGGAGGAGGAGCAGCAGAGCCACCAGCTTTGTTTCCACCTGGATTCATCACGTCTATGTATTTTGCGCGCATGCTGCGGTTTTTCGCTAGCTTGTACATGTTTCCGCCACCGCCGGCTATCATCTTCGAGGCATTCAAACCGCCAAGTGTCTCATCGGCTGGATTGGCAGGGGCTTCACCGCCCAGGGAAGGTGGACCCACGGCCGCATTTTGTGGTATTGCTGCCAAAGTCTGAGAAGCTCGTTTGAAGCCAGGTAGCTCCGACATTTTGGGTGGTGGTGCCAGCGGTGACGCGCCAAGACCATCCTCTTCCTCCTTGTTCGTCCACTTCTTCGCCACTGGATCCCAAACAATCTAAAAATAAATAATATTTTGCAATTAATTACATACGAAAAAATTAAAACTTAAACTCTTTTCAAACAGAAAATATTTTGGAAGTCAAACAAAAAGACTCGATAGTTATTAACGCTACTTCGAGGACATTTACATTTTACAAAGCGTTACATGCTAAAGGCTTTTAGTGGAATTAATTCAATAAAGTAACTGCATCAACAAGTTGTTAGTCAGTTAAGTGAACGGGAAAATTTTTGTTCTTATTTCACATAATGTACTGGCCTGTCTCCACTTTGTTTACAATCAAACTACCAAAAGTAGCCGCGCGATCCCTTAATCACATAAAATATAAAAGCTTCCAAAATGTCTTGTTGCACGAGGCCATTAGATGAATATATTGTACATATAATTTGATCAATTCGTAAAGTTCACACATACTAACAAATTCAAGAAATTATATATAATCAATTCGGAGATGATTGAAACTCGAAATCAACTTACCGCTGGATTGCTGTCATCCGGCAGTATCATCTGATTCTTAGGCTTTGGCGCCAGTTTGCTGAATAGTCCACCGAACCACGAACCTCCACCGTTGGCCTGCTTTTTGTTGTCCGTCTTTTCTTGTGACTTCTTGGCTTCAGCGGCAGGTTTGCTAGAGCCCAACTTTGACGGTTCTAGCTGTTCAAGCTCCTCCAGAGGGTCGTACTGTTTACCGCCACTAGGACCCATCGAGATGTTACCCATCGGTTGCTGCTGTTGCTGCTGCTGTTGCTGCTGCTGTTGCTGCTGCTGCTGATGCTACAAGGTAAGGAGAAAGATTGATCATCGCAAACTTGTTCTTGCAAAGTCTGTCCTTGATTGCTGTCTAATGGGGTAGCTAATAACTATGTATATAGTAAGACTCACGCGCGCGCATTTGGTCTTCTATTATATGGAAGGGAGACACATCTGGGCGAGCAGTAATCAAGGAGACACTTTGCATGCTTGGGAGAAAACTAAGTGCTTAAAGTGTGTACATAAATAAAATAGTTATTTTTGTTTACGAACATAGAGATTCACAAACGTTTGGCACATTCTCTAACACAGACAGGTTTAGCTTCTTTGTTAATCCATCGTTTTAGATTCTTTTGTTAATCAGAGCTAAAGTAAAAGTCAACTGGTTTCAGTAATATACATTTTATTATGTATAATTGTCATGGTCATTTTGTTTAACATCGTCAATTTAAAATATACGTAATACATAACATCAGAAATTCAAGATAAAATCAGGTGGTAATACAATGCATAAATGGCATGATAAATAATTCATTAAAATCGAAACGCGAAAAATCACAATGTGCATAGCTCTGCAATACGTTATACCAAATAGAATAACGAAAAATTGATTTTAATTAAAAGCATCGTATATCATTAGTAATATACGTGAAATAATGTCATCAAATATAATTATAATAAATCGAATGAAAGCATGATATTTGGTCATGAAAAAATGTCCCAACGATTTGAAAAACCGTGCACGCCTCAGTACAACTGGTATCTAATTCCGAAAATCATCAACGCCAACAATACATCGAAATCACAACGTTGACACTATAATACTTCCGACCGTATCGTGACATCATGCACATCAAAAGGTCCATCGGATCTCGCTCAAAAAAGCACAACACACAGCATCGACAGCAGCATCTCCGGAACTCATTCCAAGCATGTGGGCGCGTCAATGTCGAAAGTCTTGGAGATGCTGCGGCCGTCGAGGAGGAGTTTGCGCGCGTCCTCGGCGAAGGGCGCGTCGATCGGGTACGTGCCGCCGAATATCAGCGGTCTGTACCTCGGCCTATCCCAGCCGACGACGAGCTGCTCCTCGCTATCGCGTCGTCGTCGACTCCATGCGTCTACAGTGTCACAGATAACGTCTTTCCTCCGTATGTGCGGAGCTACTTTCACGACCTTCTTTTCCTCGAAGTTGCAGTACTGCATCAGAGTCTGGCCGCCCTCGTTGCTGGGCTTCTTGCGCCGCTCCGCGCTGGTCTTCGTAGTGCTTGGAGCCAGGTTGTTCAGCTTCATCTGTTGGAACTGAATGTCCAGATCAGTCGTTGGCTTTCTCTTCACGGCAATATCTTCCTCTATGTCTTTATCCTTCTCCTCCTCTTCTTCTTTGTTTTCTACTTTCCCGACATCCTCGTCGTCGGGTTCTTCGTCATCGGAAGCGTTTCTCTTCTTTACTGGACACTTGAGAAACTCTGACGGCTTGGCACAAGGCGGTCTGGTTGAGAGTTTTGGTTTTGTTGGCAGTCTCGGCTGGATTTCACTTGTCGGCGGTATTCGCGGATATCTCGAGCCCAACCTGGGATACTTGACGTCGGTCGCGAGCTCCTCTGCGCTGAGCAGCAGGGGCAATTTTGGCACCGTTACGTCGTCGCTCGGCTGCCGGCGACGCTGACGCAGCGACGAACGACTATTGTGCTTGGTAGGGGTGTTAGTTAGGTGGCAGGCGGGACTACTTACTTCGGCTGCGCCGCTTGCCTTGCTCTCCGTCGCTGGAGCCTTCTCTTCCGGCGCTTTTTCCGACTGAGAGTAGCCGGATGCATCCGTGCGGGAGGGGCAGCGTTAAAGAAAGAGGCGTCGTGTCATTAATGCGCTTTGGGTTAGTATGTACCTTTCTACTCTTCTATCTACCAAATTAGCAGATACTGTGCTGGGCGAGGTTGGTATTCTTTGGAACTCTTGCTTCTGATAGCGCGTCGAACTCAGGACTGGGTGTTCTTATAGTTTCTGGAGTTCGAGCGAAATCCGAGGCCAAAAGGTCAGAATGCCTCCTCGCTTTTATTTACAGTGCAGACCAAAAGTTTTCGACCGACCCGTCGACTTATTTAATAAACTTGCTATAATACTCATCTTTTTATATATTAAGTGAAAGCGAGGCATCGAAATACTTTTGGTAAATAGAACAAACTCAGAAAATTCTCATTCTATTTACTCATCAATGAACCATGCCCACTCTATTATCCTTGATTAGTAAACGATGGCAAATCGTATTCAAGTACCGCTAACAGCTAATGAATCAAAAGCAAAGGCACAGATACGTTGACTTACCTCATAAGCCCACTTGTTCTGGATCTCTTCTACAGTCGGCTGCTCCGCGCCGTAGTGGACATTCGCCTGCGAGTACTCCATAGACGTGTAGTCCTGCTGATCGTAGGACTGATGCTGCTGTTGTTGCTGCGTCGCCCAGTAATCCTGCTGTTGATAGGACTGATAGTACGGTTGCTGTTGTTGGCTCTCGCTCATCGCGTTATCATTGTACTGAACCTCATTGCCGGTTGAGTGACCATAGGCTTCTTGAATCTTGGCGGAGTTTTGCATGTTGTAGTTGTCCTGGTCCGACACTGTCATCAGCGTGGAGGCGATATTTTCTGTATTATATTCATTCTGCATACTCCACTTGTTCTGATTTCCGGGGATTTCTGGGGGATCCATTGTCGTATCTACCGTCAGGGGAGTCGGGGCGTAATAGTTATTCTCCTGGACAATCTCGCCTTTCGCGCACCTCTCTACGATCTCGGACAGGTTATGCAACCACACTAAATTCTCGACATCCTCTTCTGAGTCCTTGCAGATTGGATCATAGTACTTGATTCGATCACCAAGAACGTAAACTTCGTTGATGAAGGACTGCTTATACTTCTCTGGCTCACTAACTATATTGGTGGACACTTGCTCGATATAAAGTAAGGCTTTCTCGATCAGGCCGTAGTCCACCATTTGTCGAGCCATGTTGAATTTGAATTTTTGCAGCTCAACCAGAGTGAAGGACTCACTGCCGCTAAGTTTTTGGGCATATTCATAGATCTCAGTAAGCATTATCGCCTCCATGTTTATGAATTCAGAGTAAGGTTTATGGTGGTTAGCTCCAATGAGAACCAGCTTGACGTTGTTGCCTGAGCCGTACGATCCAAAATCGGCCTGAGATAAAATATAGCAGAAGTGCGCAGCGTAAATGTCACCACGAGCGGCCAGAGTATCTCCGAGATTTGAGACGGAACGGCGATTGATTTCTGGATTGGTTGATGTATTGGAGATGATCATAGCTAGATGAGGTCTCCAGTCGTCCCATCTTGAATCGGAAACGCACTGAAAATTCGAAAAAAAAATTTAATGAGACGTTATTAAAATTGTAAAACTACATATTATGAATTAATCTGTTAGGAAACTTACAGTCACGCTTGCAGGGACACGGCCCGAGTGTAGCTGATACAATGTCTGTAACGGATCTTGAGGCGGCAAGCTGTTGGCAAAACGTGCCATTACCGACGCATGAGTGCGTTTGTCTAATTTACTTGCCAAGAAGAGCGCGTGTCCCCAAAGACCCTCGACCATTGCGAATTCTGTTAAAAGAATATTTTTCATATTAGTTTTAAATTGCGGATAATGTTGTATTTTAAAGAATGCTCGATTTTTTATTATTACCCAAGGCTTCCTGAACCAAGCCATACAATAAAGTATTTCTAAATTCGTCGGTTAATTGCTCCACTGTTTTGCAAGGCTTCAGCTGCTCCTCCTTTTCATGCGACTGCACAGCATCGGCAATGCTCTTATCACCGCCGGATGCACCAGATCTCTGCGAGATGGTGGATTCTCTCCGGAGATTTTCTTTAGGAGGCTTGCTTACGTCATAAGGATAAGCATCTTTGTTTCTTAACAAAAGCGAAGCAATATCGACACCAACAACGTTCTGTAAATATCAACAGTTAATTAATAATGAAAAATAATACAAAATAAAATAAATTCACGTTTTCAATACTGAATACATTTTTCACGCACCCCATTTTGCTGTATTAACATAATCATCAATTCGTATAAAAGAACATAGGATGAAACTTCGAAAATATCTTCGTTCGTGGAAGCTTTCTTAATTTTATTTTCACAGTATTCGATGATAGTCTTCTTATGCGTGATACCTCTGCAATACGAATAAAAAATTAATAACTGGTTGAGCGGATATTAAATTACTTGTAGGAATGCAGTGCGTACTTGATCAGCGGTCCGGGGTAGCAACGGAGCTCACGCAGAGTTGCATCGTGCGGCATAAGATTATCTACTTTCAAAATGTCCACTCTAGCTCTTTCGCCATCAGTTGGATAACTTGCATGAACATGCAATATTGAACCAATTGAAAACGATCCTTTTGTATGAGCTGTTGAGAATTTAGTTGGAGTCAACCTTGAAGAAGCCGTAGTTTGATCTTCCATTAAAGACACATCTGTCAAATTGCGCTTATCACTAGAATTTCTGTGAACACAGATTTAAGTTAAAATATTGAACAGTGCGACCCAACTAAAATAATGCAGCAAAATTATTTGTATAGTGGAAAACATTTTAAATGATTAATTTAGACAAAAAAACGTTTTCAAAATTTTGCAAAAGAAGCAGCAGTTTTTCTAGCGGGCTAGTTTTCAACGTAAGAGTCACCTAGTGGGATTTCGACAGAACATATTTCGTCTCCGCAAAGGACTTTTGGCCCATCCAGAACAGCCAAAACACGGAACGTATAACGCTTTATTTGGCGTACGAAAGTAAATGTTTGTATTCGTAAACACTCTGACATGCAAATTAAATAAGCGCAAGTGCACGTTAGTTTATAGACTTGTTAAATACGATTGATGCAAATAATTATAAATTAGTAGTACGTCACGGTTTAATATAAATTTCATCACTTGAAATTGATTAATGGAAAGTTATGTGTACCTGTCATCACAGGAACTTCGTCCAGAGTGGACACTAGCTCTATCTTCGGTATAAGTGGCTGTAACTCCTCTTGTGAGTTGCTGTTGTGGCTGGTAGTATTTATGGTACCATTCAGCATAAGCTGCAGGATCGGTTCTACGCAGGTTCTCAAGATATGCATAGTAATTGCTGTTATAATTCGATCCATAATCATACCCTTGATAGCCTGATTGTAAAATGTAAAAGACGAAGAATGAGGAATGTCGTTCATATAATATATAAATGAAAATTGATGCACTTTGTTAATACATACTATTGTAACTATAAGATGAATACGGGTCTCTCGATCGCACATAGAAATCTCTTTCTCTATCATTGTACGACGATCTACTAGACGGCCGGGAACTACATCAAACAGTTTCACATAAGTTTTGCTTGAAATTATTAGAATAATGTATAATATCACAAGTTTAGACTGTTGCTAACTTACTTCCTTGCATAAGAATCATCATAGTAATCTCTCCTAAAAGCTTCTCGTGGATCGCGCTGGTCACGATTATCGCGCGGATCATATTCCGCATATCTCCTGGATCTTCTTGGATCTTCGCGTCTCCTGCCGCGATCACGATCAAGGTAATCGCGATCTCTTGGATCTCTTGGATATCGTGGATCGAATTCTCTTGGTTCTCTGTCCAAGCGTCTGGGATCTGCAGACCTATCATGTCGGCGATCGTCCAATCTCCTTCTGACTTCCCTGTCTTCGAGACTCTCGTCTCTTCTGATTATCTCCTCTCGAATGAGAAGCCGATCCCTGTCGAGGTCTGGCTCGCGGACGGTAAAACGCCGATCATCATCTCTGTATGAAGTATCTCGTCTATCTAGATCCTCGCGAGAATTGTACGCGTAATCGGGACCACGTCGGCGATCATAGTAATAATCATCATCGAAATCGCGCTCACGGTCGTAGCTGAAAGAGTGAAGCGAATTGTTATGAATGGATGAAAGCGTACTAATGCCAATGAAATAATAAATATCTACTGTTGCATTCACTTAAATAAAATAGAAAAGCAGGTATTATAGGCAGGTTATGAGTACAACAGAGGAATTGAGTAAATCAGAAAAAGTATTATGCCGACAGATTAGTTACTTCTAATACAAGATTCCTCTTATTACTTGCAGGCTCTTGCATGCAGCCCACAACCTCCTTAGCGTAACTTTTCTACTTCAGCTCTTTCGTTAAAAAAATAGTAATAATAATAATAAAGAGCAGCAAAAGAAACAAATAAATATTTATATTTTTCATTGCTGACTTACTATGCCGCCTTTCTGTTATAATCATACCGAGGGTGCCTTGGTTTAGGACTAGAGTCTCTGCGTCTGTCCCTACTGCCTTCGCGACTATTTCCCGAACCTTCGTCGTCGCCGTCTTCGTACGAGTCTCTACGATTCGGTGGACCAGAGCCGACTTGACTTTCAGCTATAGAAGCGCCAACAGCTTCTTCTCTCTTACTTCTATTATCACTCGACGAGTCTTGTGTAGCACTCAAAGCTGCAATCAAATAATTGAATCATTAGAATTAATAAATCAAGAATATTCACAATTATGTATCGATTATTTCTCTTAACTCACAACTTGGAATATTAGACTGCTGCAGTCCAGTAACAACTCTGGCGACGCCAGTAGTCCTGTCATCGGGCATAATTTGTACAGACTCATTAGAGGAAGCTCCACCAGGGATCTGTCTGATGTCGCTGTCAGGCTGCTGGATGGTCTCCTCAGACTCATTGCCTCTTCCAGGTATTTCTCTTACTGCTCCAGGCTCTAGTTGATTTGACTGCGATACGATCGATGCAGTTCGTTGCTCTTCACCTGAAGGCTCGTTACGTGATTGCTGAGGCGGGGGCAGTGAACGTTCACGGCCTGACGGATCATTACGCCGTTCGACATTCTCCAAATCCGAGTTACGTTGCTGTGGCAAAGGTGGCTGCGCAACGGGCATCGCTCGCTCCTGCCCTGAGGGCACATCCCTTCTATCAGTCGTTCTATCAGCTGAGCAAGGAAAATAAAGAATTTAGCGTTTAGTACCGAGGACTTCAGTTTTAATAATTAAAATATATTTACCAAGTATATTAGGGCGAGTGGGTGGTACAGGCTGTTGTTCCTGACCTGATGGATCATTCCTTCGAGGATCGGACATCCGTGGTCCAAGCGCATACTGCTCCTGGCCGGTAGGATCATTGCGACGTGGATCAACACTGCTAGACTGTCCCGGAACCTCACGTAAAAATGGTATATCATTTGGCACCTCATCGTTTTCATCATCCTGGCTCGGTGGGACGGGTTCATGTTCCTGGGAATGAGGATCCGTCAACTCACCCGTTTCCAAGAAAGTGTTTCTGTCGTTGGATGCGAATTCGTAATTATCGGGCGCCTGTAATCGCGAATAATGTTTGAGTCAAGTTACCTTTTTTGAACAAAAGTTCTCAATCCTCTATTTCGTAATATTACCTGTTCAGTTAGAATGGGTTGCTGTATCTGTTGAACCGTAGGCACCTCCACATTACTAACTTCCTGTCTAAAATCACGCATAACTGTTTCTTTCGGAGTTGCCGTTTGACGAAGGCCTTGGTCGTTGTCCAATGTTTCCTTGTTAATCGAGTCCCGAGATCCGTAAATGTCCCTTTCTTGCAGCTCAGGTGCGACGACCTCAAGATTAACGAATTCCGATGGCTGTTGAATATTCTCGTAGTTTTCTACATTTTGCTCGGGCTGCCACTGTTTGGCAGCGCCGAGAGTGCGGTCGCCACCAAAGAATTCGTTGTCCGGCTGCGTGCGAACATTTTGTTTGTACCACTGGTCGTAGTTGGCCGCCTGGGCTACGTTTTCCGAAGATTTAGAACTACTTGCTTGGTGCGTTTCAAACTGCTCTTGAGATACCACTGCTTGACTTTCTACGCTATTCTGTATACCAAAAAATATTCGACATATTGTAAATTATGCAAAAACATGTTGAAATATTAATAAACAAAATATAAACTTACGTGCTCTTGAGTTAAAATTGGTACGTTTTCGGGTGTATTCTCTATATTCTCAGACTTCAAGCCTGGTATCGGTTGACGACCCCAATCATTAACGGCGTTAGCTGCCGGCTGCTCGTCCTTACCAGGAGGTTCGTTTTCTACGTGCTGATTGTATTGAGGATTGAGACTCATGTTATTTATACTGCTAGTTACTTCGGTTACGGTGTTCCACTCTGCTTCTGCGCCCCAATCTAAGTCTACGTTGCTTTGAGGGTGAAAACTTTCTACATTGGATGCAGCACTATTTTCCGCATTAACCTGATTTGCATTGGAAGTCTGAAAAAAAGAGATTTTGTTTAACAACCGACATGCGAGACTTGTAAGAATAGATTCGATAAAAAAAATCAATTACTTGTGTTTGAAATTCATTGAGAGACGCGCAACTAGTTGTCGGAGTAAGAGATCTCTTCCGATCCTCCAGTTGCTCAGTGCTGCTAGACATGTTTGCCAGTGATCCCGAGGTAGTCGAAGTGGTCGACGAATTGAAATGTGATGGTGGCGCGTGAACCTGATGCCAGTCGCCCTTGTTATTCTCCGATAATGCCGACTCTTCAAGAGAACCACCTGGCTGTAACTTTGGCTGTCTCCACTGACTATTTGGAATGTTACCTCCTGTACCACCCTGCTGCCAGGAAGGCAACGAGTTCGCCTCTTCTGCCTGTGACCACGTGTTAGAGGGTAGCGATTGCTGTCGAGGTAAAACGTTCGTGACATTTTCGGAATTGCTTTTCGACCACTGATTCGACATCAGGGCATTTTGCGGAAGCCAATTTTGAGCGGGTTTATTTTCTTGCGATGATTCATGAGGGTTATAGAATTTGGGTTGGTCATTGTTAATAGCATTGGAAGATGGATAGGTATGAGGGACTCTTTGCTGAAATTGATGTGATGCTTGCTGACTCTATGAACACAAGAATAATAATGACAGTTTGTTAGTACAAGCACTATGAAGTTACAGGTCCTTGACATATTTTGAAAATACTTATAGCGCAGACACATCAAAGTATTTCAAAAGTGTCAATAGACTTGATTGATAGCGTACACAGATATTCTCAAATAAAACACATACTTGTTGTGGCCATTGGTTACTTCTGTTTTCAGAAAAATGATCTTGCTTTACAGGAGCAGGTTCCTGCCAGTAGCTAGATGCAGGAATTTCGCCATGGTTTTGCTGCTGCCAGTTGTGCATGGGAACACTCTGCTGCTGGTCGGTATTGGACCAGTTATAATTGTTTACAGAGGGAGGAGGTGGATGATTTTGATGAGTTGGGTGTTGAGAAAGTGGAGGAGTTTGATGGGCATGTTGCTGAGGTGGTGGAGTTGGATGGATCTGATGCTGCGGAAGCGGAGGAGTTGGATGATTCTGATGCTGAAGAGGTGGAGTTGGGTGAGTTTGATGCTGAGGAGGTTTTTGGTTATGTACTTGATTTGGTGGTGCATATGGCAAACTCTGGCTATGCTGCTCGTTGTGCCACTGAGACTGATCCACAGATCCAGAATACGACGTATTTGAACTAGGACGAGAAGGTGCAGACACTTGCTGATTATGACTGTAGTTTGTGTACTGTGGAACGGAATCTGGCTGCTTTGGAGCGGGTTCTCTGACTGGTGGAGCAGTCCTGGGAGTTTCCCTGCCAGTGGGACCATACTGGTTAATAGGAGGACCAGCTGCTTTGTTGTTCCCATTCAAATTCTTGTAGTAATTTTCTTGATTGGGAGGTGGAATGGACTGCTTTTGATTTGTATACGGTGGGATGAACTGATTCTGCAGCGGCTGTTGCTGCGTCTGCTGCTGGTGATGCTGGTGAGCCTGGGACTCTGACTGTTCAATGCTCCAGTTCCAGGAATCGCTGCCATTGCCGTTACCGTTATCAACATTCCAGTCCCAAGAATCTTCTACCTGTTTTGTTGGATTGGCAAGTGGAGGAGGTTGAAATGCTGCATTTGGATCAACACTTGGTGGTCTCTGAGCAGAGCCTGGATTCCAAGGCTTTTGATTCTGAACTCCATATCCAGAAAGACTGGGGTCAACTCTCGATCTTGTTGGCCGAACGCGATAGGGATTCTATAAGATCAATACAACAATGAACAATACCGCACTGAGCACAATTGAAGCAGGTCGAGTATCCCGATACTTACACTCATAATAATGTGAAAATAGCACCTTTACAAAGAAACGTCTGTACAAAATCTGTAAACAAACAATATGGAACAAGATAAGAAAGCGCTTCAGCATATTGTCTGATCATGTGTACACATATCAATAATCAACCTGACAAACGGCGTTATGATAAAAAAAAATAAATAAAAAATCTCGCGCAAACCCCGATAGACAGCTCCCCCGAACACAAAAAATAGTCGGCAATGAACGAGAACGCCAGCAATGACAAGGCAAGTTTCACAACAATTTCATAAAACACACAGCCAGCAGCAGCGAGAAAACACAGACCTCAGAGAGACAGTTAGACAGAGACAGAAACTCGTTATACCTACGGAATATACTTATATAGAGCAGCGCGCAAGAGATAAAGCCAACTGGGGAAATAACGTCTCCCTCGAGTCTCATCCGCGAAGACCGCGATTTTCCACGAATTATATAATGCCGCGATTTTTGCTCGTCCCTCGGCGTGAAAATCGAGCAGCTACCGCACCACTGATCACCAGGAATCCACACCAGCTGTGAGGCTCGCGGGCCGACTTCTCCGTGGCGTTCGCGATTTTCGCGAAAGTAAAATGTGTTAGGTGCACATACATACACACACAGACACTCGGTGTTCCCAACGACCAACGAGTAACGACTCACCCGACTCTCCTGACATTCATGAGGAGCTCATATTAATAACGGTCTGTCTAAAGGCCCTTTTTAATCTATCTCCTGCGCTCGCTCGTCCGGACTCCTCTTGGCTAATGCAGGTGCCCTCTCGCGCACTTCTTGCGTGACCTTGTTCGATATCCGGAGAGAACAGAGAAGAGAGAGTGCGAGGACGAGAGTTGTTTTATCCCGATATAAGTAATGGAAAATCACAGGAGAGCACTAACTCGCGGACATTGCACGGGGAAAGGCAGCGGCAGCAGCAGCAAAGCGGTGCACGTCACACGGATTTTTCTCTCTCCGCGAGTCGACTCGAAAGTCGAATGCGCTAATAAACACCTAGCTTTTGCTTACGTACGTAGGTTCGGTATATATAGATATACACGTACGGTATAGGCGATTGAAAGCGGGCATGCTGTTGCCGTACACACTCTACTGTATGCGTGGATGGCGGAATTTCTCGGAATTATAACCGCGAGATGGGCGCACTTGAACATGGCTCCGATTTCGGATTGATATTGGAGATTTTGCATGGGCGAATGCGGAGATGTTGCGGATTTTTATGGTTTTTTTAGTTCTTTTGTCTTTATGGCAAGAGGGGGGGGGTGGAGTTGGAATGCGATTATTTTTGCTACGTGTAAATTTGAAAATTTAATAGGGAACAGACATGATTTTTAAAATCTTTTTTAAAATAAAGTTAAGGTTAAATTTTACACAAAAGTACAAGAGTTACGATTTTTACTGCAATATTTGTTAAGTAATATTGTTTTGAAAATTCGGTTTGCTAATGATACGTTTAAACGATAGAGAGCTCACGTGATCAATATGGCGGCGCGAAGGATGAAAAATATATATAGATGTATAAACACATGTAAATTCTAATACATAAAATAACCCTATTGTTTTCTCAAAAATCAGAATTGAGATGAGAGATACCTATAGGTTAGGTCTTTATCCTTCGAGCCGCCATATTGGAGAGCTGCCGTTTTAAAAACTACTCAAACATATAAATTTTTAATTAATCATATTAGGGCCTAGAGGTACTACATCAGCAAAAAATTGATAGATAACGTATTCTTATGCTATTTTCTACTGTATATAAGTATTTATATGTATATAGCAAAACCATGTCTGTGCCCTACTGGCTATATCGAGGATTTTGTTATTATAATACAAATATATTGATATAGTGAATTTTGACAGAAACAACCATATAATGATTCTAATCATCCTCACACCCAGTAAATATGTATACAGCGAGATAGAAATTCTACTTATAAGTATATAATATTATAAGTTTATCATCAAGTGCATATATACACATTTTTCCCAAAGATAAGAGGTCGCTTTCAATTCTATGCACAATGCGTAGACGTATTTATATAATTGTGCAATTATTAACATTTATCCCGGTCGTCCTGCGCTAATCATATGGAAGAGCCAAAATAAAATTCACTGACGTGGTGGCTCTACACTGGTGTGCTGACTGTGGACTGTGGCTGTTGCGCGGAAGCGAGAAATTGTATGCGGTGTGTGTAACTGGAGGGAGTGTAGAGTCACTTGCGTACATCAGCTCGAGCTTCACGTCAAATCCTTCTTTGCCGGACACAAATGTTAGGCAGAAAGTCGTAGAATTCAATTGATTTGTTGAATTATTTAGTTAGGCGAAGAACAAGACGGTCAAGATGATTCTACTGACGATGATAGCGAGGATAAGCGACGGCCTGCCACTGGCAGCTGCGATGCAGGAAGACGAACAGGTTAGAAAGCTCTTTTACGAAATACCGTGTTATTGATAACTTTTTGACAATATGACAACGATTTTTGGAGAGACTGAAAGGTTTGAAAGATTTTTGTTTGCGGGGTTGTCGACGGGAGAATGTAACTTCAATTTTTTTACGCTGATGCAAACGGTGGTGTATTTTTTAACAATGTAATTATTGCTGTCTTTGGTTTGCTTTTGCTAGTAAGCAGTGCACAGTCACTGCTTTCGGGGGATGGTATATTTATTTTCCATCTGTAAACAAAAATTTGAAATGCCTAATGAGAAAATTTATTTGATAATTTAGAAAAAAGTCCTGTCAACTTGAATGAAAATTGTATATGAAATTCAATGTGATTAGAGTGGCTTATTAACTAATTAACTTAGTAAATAACAAGTTTCAATTATTTTATTAACAAACCACTGTTAAATTATTTCAGACAGGTAGAAGTATTTTGGAGTATCAAAATCAAGCTAAAATGCTATTTAGGAAACTTGGACCACAATCTGAGCCAAGGTGCACCATTGAAACTGGGCCATACCTTTTTCAGTAAGTAATTAATTGCAATTAAATTGTAATCACACAACTAATAAAAAATATAGAAAAGCTGTATATCTATTAACATACGTTCATATTCTTACAGTTACCTCATAGAAAATGGCGTGTGTTATTTAGTTTTGTGTGAACACCTCTACTCTAAGCGTACAGTATTTAGCTACTTGGAAGATATTGCGCAGGAGTTCCATACTCAATATGGTAAAAAAGTTAACTCAGTTACAAGACCATATTCGTTCATTGAGTTTGGTAGGTTTATTCAATAAGATCAAATAACTTGTAGTTGTCACTCATCAGGATTTCTTGTATAATCTTTATTGCTGAATTTTCAGACACCTATTTGCAAAAGGCCAAGAAAATCTTCTCTGATAACAGATCTCGAAGAAACATGAATGCTTTGAATACACAGCTGCAAGATGTGCAGAGAATTATGGTACGAAACATTGATGATGTCCTGCATAGGGGGACAGTACTTTCAGGTAAAAAATATTTTAATTTTTTAATTAAATTCAATATGCAAATATAACTATTTTGTAAAATATATCTTGTGATCTTTCAGAGTTGGACACAAAAACGCAAAACTTATCAATGTTATCACAGAAATATAGAAAAGATGCTGCATATTTGAATAGCAAATCTATGTATGTCAAAGCAGTAGCTGGATTAGTAGTGTTTTCGGTATTTGTATTGTATTTTTTCATTCTTTAGTGAAAAAAAAAGAAAACAGGGACTTGCCAAGATATTGTTATTTTGTGAAGGGTTAGTTTTGTAATCTAGTTTTTAAGATATATAATTTTTCAAACCTTTTTTTTTAATACAGAATGATTTGTTAAAAACTTTATGTTACGAATTGCTTTTTCTACCTGATGACAATATTTTCATTCCATTGAACTGTGTTCTGCAATGGAGTTTTGGAAATAAATTTCATAAATGCTACTATAGTAGCTTATTTTAAAATTAATTTTAGGTGTTGTGTCAATGTTTTGAGGGGAAGTGATTGCAATGTCTTCAAGAGGGAAACCAATAGACTATGTATTATAATGAACTTATTTTGATGTTAAAGTATTTATAAAAAGTTCGATCTTGTAGCTATGAAAAATAATGTATTTACAATAAAAATTCATACAAAAATATGAACAGCAGTTTGTAGTTGTCATTGTTACATTTTTACTAATTCGTTATAATCTGGTATATATAAGTCTTCATTGTTCTTATATCTTTTTCTTTCTGGAGTGAAAGGTGACAATTCATCTTCAGAGTCTGAAATGTCCCCATTGAAAAAGTAATTCACAGATGAATCCGCATCCATCTTAGGAGAATTCTCTCGATTGTCCATGGGTTTCCTTTTGCGCTGTAAATTTTGTCTTCTATTTGATTGCATCGCAGCTTTCTCTTTTACTTCTTCATCATCTATAACATACAAGGTTTAATTTATTTTATTTATATTATATATTGGATGTAAATATGAAAATATTTTCTAACTCACCGCTATCAATAATTTCAAACATATCTGAATGATCCTTCAGAGCTACATAAATTATTGGAAACTCTATTATAGTCTTGTTTTTTAAATTTTCTTGCAGTGTCATATCCAGATCCAATTCAAAGAACCTTTAAAGAAAATAAAATGAATGTATCTGTTAAAAAATGTTTCAAATTTCTTTTAAAAGTTTCGACATACCTAGAATCAGATTTTTTCACTCTTTCAGCTTTTAAAAAAACTTTTAATCCTGATAGTCCACAGGCACGATAAAACTTCAATTTATTTTGAAGCACTGATAAGTGACTTGATGCATCACTGCTCTTTGTTTCCGTTGAATCTTTACCATTTAAAATTTCTTCTAATAAAATTGAAAGTCTTTTATTCTCAGGAACCCTAAAAATATGTTAAATTTTAAATACCTATTTATGCATGTAGTAAGATCAAGATCTAAAAAATTATACTTTACTTTTCTATGACCCATTTTGCATTTTCTGCTTGTGAAAAAATAAATTCTACCCTCCAAAGCAATTCATTAGTTTTCCGATCCAAATAAGTGGTGTTTTCTTTATGTCGGCTGAAGTTATGAGGCATAAAGTGTAATTCTACACCCTTGTGATAGGCTGCACCTCTTAGTTTGTATAAATGCTTGAAAATACAAAAAATGTATGATAATATAAGTACAATTACATGAACTTCAATTATTGTTACTCAAGATAGTTAATACATACTGGAGGTAGATTTTGCTGGATTTCCCGTGTACACCTTTTTGTAGGATCATTTTGTAACTGTTCCACTGATCTTCCAATGTTTTCTAATAGACGATAATCTAAAAACAAATTTTTATGAAAACTCTGTACATACTTTAATATTGATGCATTTGAAAATAGTTTTCTCATGAATAAAGAAATTACCACTCAATAAATCTAAGTCTGTAAACGAATTCAGTGGTATAAACTTCGTCTTATCACGTATCCCATCACATTCTAATTCTTGCTTGTGGATATTTGCACATGTGAGACTACACGTTCTAACCTCACATTTGGGACAAGTGTATTTTGCCTTATTCGCTGCACACACTTCGCAAGTTTCCAGCCTAGAATAAATATGATTATTAGATTATATTTAATCATGCTATTTTAAAGTTCATAGGAAAACAAGTCAACAAACTTTTCACTGGCGGACGTCATCTTATCATCTGTTGTTGTCATTGTTTACAGCACATGGGACTCAGCGTCACTACTCACTAGCGCAGACTGTAGACAACAGAGAGTATGTAACACTAGCAGACGACACGTTTCGTGCTACTTCACTATCGCCCACATGAGGGCAGCACCGTACGGGCTTCAATCTCGATCACGATCTCTCGATCCTCACCCGCACATCAGGCTGCACAGGACAGAAAACTTGCACCGTTGCATCTTGCATCCCTGCCGGCCTGCCCTGTCTACTTTAACGGAGGAGTGGGGGTTATCAGAGCGCATCAAGGCTGAAGAAGCGAAGCGAGCGCATCGTCATTCGTCATTTCTGATTTCCGAGATGATCTGCGAGTCAGTCGATCGTACCAAATAGTTTTTTGAAGAAACAACGCCATCTTGAAGAAAATCATCTGGTCTTGTCTCTCGTTCCGGATCATCCCTGAAGAGATTCGGCTCTTCTTAATATTAACCTTGCAGATCATCTGGAGACGTGCTTGTAATCCACCCGTAGCGTTGTATCATGCTAAATTTTTGACTGATTCTTTTTTCTTTTACATCTAATGGAAATAGACGGTTCTTGTTCCCACTATATATATTGAATCTTTATATGCTTTATTATACCAACGAATAACCTGCTTGAAACTAGGTCTTTTTTTAATATGTGAATTGGCAAAAGTCATAATACAGTTAACGTATTCACAACTAAGCTAGTATTTATCAACATACAATCGTCTGTTTTTCTCAAACGAGAACGCTTCGGATATTCGTGAATTGTGTTGTTGAAAAAAATTAATGATTATTTTAAATTTTATTGCAGATTTATTAATTTAACCTGTATTTAAGTTATCCTTAATATTAATTAAGCGAGCGATTATATCTCTTATATAAAAATCGGTTCGGTCGCGGCGAAGGATTTTCCGAAAATCACATTTTTTCGGATTATTGAAATCGAGCTGGATGAACCCCTTGGCAGTCGATTCGAGGGGTCCACCAGAACCAGAAAGTTGTGTGTTTTTGCAAGGAATCGAATGCCGGTGGTTAGAACGTATTGATGCTACCGGTTCAGCCGCAGCAAAGGATTTTTCGAAAATCAAAATTTTTCGGATTTTTGAAATCGAGCTGGATGGACCTATTTGTGCTATGGGATGTACACTGGGCCTAGAATAGTATATTGTGCAACTAGGGGGGGGGGGGGAATTGGCTTTTTCTAGCGAGGGTGATGTTTTGAGACGGACACGAGTGCTCAAAACATCACCCGAGTCTGAAAAAGCCACTCCCCCCTTGTTGAACACCGTACTTTTTTTGATAAGGGCATGAATAGACCCTTTTTTAAGCATGCAAAAGGAATAGGAAATTGAGAAAAAATCAATTTGAATTCAATTGAGAAAAAATCATCAATTTTTTAAATTTTCAAAATTTTTAAAATTTTTAATTGCCGTATAGCGGGAGAGAAAATTTTCCCGCCCGCTGCTATGAAATACTCGATTTTCTATTCATTTTACATGCATGAAAAAGGGTCTTTTTCATGCACGTATCATAAAAAGTTGTTTGTTTTTCCGAGCATCTTGGTATAATCATCGAATCCCTCTTCCAAAAAAAATAAAAGCATATATATCAAAATATTGTGACTTGCTTGCATTGATCTTTAAAATACTATGACACTTTGAATTACAATAAAACTACAATTAAAAAAAAAAGAACTTTATTATTTTATCTTGGAGCGACAGACATTTGCCTTTCATTATAAAAGAATGTAGCTATAACGTAAAAATCTCAAAATGCGTAAGATCTTTCTTATCAGCTTCTGATATCGCGACTTGTATACCTACTGATTAGACTAATACGTTTATTGCTAGTTAGCATATCATCGGTCGACTGTCGAGTGCGAAAGTCAAGTTCTGGTTCGCTTTATACTACATAATTTGTGATAGAACATGTCGAAGTTAAAAAGTATTCCGGATTTCGAAAGTCACGCGTTAATGATTTTGCCAAAAAATGCCAGAGATTACTATAACGTTGGACAGGACGAAGAGGACACTATAAGATGGAGCAGAGAAATTTATAAAAAGTAAGAACATAATAATTTACATTAATGAACGCTTGCTTATGTTTGACGTGTATAATCGTACTTTTAGATTTCGAATTCTTCCACGAATGCTGAGAAACGTCTCCAACAGAGACATCAGCACCACAGTACTAGGAGAAAAGGTTTCGATGCCGGTAGGCGTATCTCCGACAGGTTTTCAAAAATTTGCACATCCCGATGGCGAGTGCGGCAATGCTAGAGGTGAGTACATCTCTAAATTTCAACAATTATAAGAAATGATTTGCGGCAGTTATAAGCATTCGTTATTAATCACAATTCTAGCCGCCGAAGCTGCAGGAACAGTTTTCGTTCTCTCCTGCTACTCCACTACCAGTATAGAAGAAGTCGCAAAAGCAGCTCCAAACGGTACCAAATGGCTGATGACAAGTATATTCAAAGATAGAGATGCCACCCTGCATATGGTGAGGAAAGCTGAGCAGTGTGGTTTCAAAGCTATACTCGTCATCGTTGACAATCCTATTTATGGAAAATGTAAGAACTCTGCTTTGGTCGACTGCTTAAATAAGTATAAAGCAAAGTGAGTGAAATATAATCGTAGAACGGTGAAGTTTAAAATGCCAAAAATATCAATGGCGTTCATTTTGCAGAGCCGCTATTTTCGAAGAATACTTGTCAACGAAGAAAGATGTATCAGCCAACAACATGCTCGATTATTTGTTGAACTTGCTCGATGATTCCTTGACTTGGGACGATGTGGCTTGGCTGAAGAGCGTCACAAAACTGCCGATTGTTTTGAAAGGAATTTTGACGCCAGAGGATGCATTATTAGGAGTCGAGAGCGGAGCAAGTGCAATTTTTGTATCTAATCATGGTGGTCGTCAGCTCGATAACACACCTGCTACGGTATACGATAGTAGAGCCAGCTTTTATTTCAAAATATCGAAAGTTCGTGTAGACAAATATTTAATTTCTCCATCTTCACTTAGCTCGAAGTCCTGGCAGGTATCGCAAAAGCTGTCGGCGACAAGGCAGAAGTTTACGTGGACGGCGGAGTGACTCGAGGGACCGACGTATTCAAAGCTCTAGCCTTAGGCGCCAGAATGGTATACAAGCTTTTTTTAATTCGTTGAACATTAATGAATTTGATAAAAGATGAAATTACGATCTTTGGAATGTCAGGTGTTTGTAGGAAGAAGCATGCTCTGGGGTTTGGCATGTGATGGCGAACGAGGGGCACGAGCTGTTCTGGAAATATTACGAGAAGAAGTTGAACAAACGTTTGCCTTGACAGGTGTGTAATAGTATATTACGTAGCGAGTCAGTACGGTGCAATAATCGACTATTTATGACACGGATAGGCGTGACATAGATGCGGATTTATGCCACACAGTGCTATAAATGTGATTTTCGCAACAGCCGGAAAGTAAACGATCGATTCGTTATCGCCGTGACTATACAGTAGTGAGTTTAAAAAATCTGATTCTAGGCTGTTCGAGCGTGAAACAGGTCACCAGGAATATGATCGTTCACGAAAAAGACCTGATGTTTTAAATGCGATTGGGCAAAGTTTTACACATGCAAGGTCGAGAAAAGAGCAAAGAACGTCCCGCTGAAACTTAGATCTAAACTCATTCTGTATAATTATTATTGTAAATATGTAATACAAAGTGGCGAACTTTTCGCACGTTTATCGAAATACACATATTTTTACAAAATGCCGTTAAATTTATCTTTTGAATGTTCTATTTTAGCATAATAAAGCGCAGCATTGTGAAGTATAACGTAAAGTTCAACTTTAGTGAACTAAGTAAAATATTGAGTGTACCATGTAATGATTCGTTCTCTCGCTTATTCTAGAAGAAAAAAATATGAATTGAAGGTGCGGCCAACGTAATTATATATTATTATAATAGGCTACTAGAGATGTCAGTCGGCGAGGATTTTGAAAAGCTATCTGAGAGCGGTATAACTGGGCGTTCGTCAAAGCTGGATTGAATAAGCCGGAGGTGCATCAGAAGTTGTTGCAGAAGGTGCTGGACACGTTGGACGGATGCAAAGGATATAAGCCGATAGGGAAGCTTTACGAGGATTAGGTTTTTTTTTATCAGTGAGAATCCTGATTCTGATATACTAGAATCGACAGAGCGCGCGCATATTTTTTTCTTTGTGTTTTTTCGCAAGGAGGATTTATCGAATATCGAGAATTTAATCAGCTTTTCGTTTGTAATTAAATTTTATACTTTTTAAATGAGCCGACTTTGAGCGTAGACGCGCGCAGTTATAGCTATTCGTTTTTTGGTCCCCTTTAAGCCTATGGGGTCTATGATTTCTGAGAAAACGGTCCGAGGTATCGAAAAAGCCCGAAAAGTAGAGCTCGCAGAAATACGCGATTTTCGAGGTCACGTTTTCGACCCATAGCAGCAGGTCTTCTACGGGATTTTCTTCGTTGTAAGGTTTTGCGTGCAGGTATGAGAAAAGGAAAGAAAGTCGCGGAAAAACTTAAATCTAAATGAGAGGCTGGTCAATAAAAACACTCGAAGGTTTATATATTTTTATATATATTATGTATATATATTTATCTTCATTTCATATACAGTAATATGTATATAGAACGCACAGCATTGTCCGTCGATTCAAATACGAGCGGCCCATATAATATAGGATCTCTTCTTTTTCTTATTTGTATCTATTTCATATACTAAACCTTTTCTCTTTCCGATCCACTTTCTCGTCTCTCGGGCTTTCTCACTCCAAGGAATAAACTTTATTTATTTGTTTTTCTCATTTATTTTTTTGTAATATTATTCATCTCCGCCTCGTCCATAGCTGCACTTGGTCAATATATTTAACAATCTCGTCACTCTACGCGTGTGGTGTGTTTTTTTTTGTGTATGTGTGTGGTAAATAACACTTGAATATATTTTTATATGAATATACTCGGCATATTGACTGTTCTTTTTCGTCTGTTATGTTTTTTTTTCTTTTAAACTAGAAACGCTGCTACGTCTTCTGGCGCATGAAATTGGCATAGAACATACGCGGCATATATCATCGCATCTTTTTAAAAGGAGTTTTTTTGCTCCGTGGCGTTATAATATGATTACTGTGATTTTTTTTCCTCCGACCGCTTTGTCATAATCTCTCATTCTGGTTGGGATTTATGCGCTTCGTTATCTCTTTTTTTTCTTTTTAACTGCGTTTACGGTACGTATATCTACATGTACAAGTATATTGATACGCGCATTTAGACAGTAGCTGCATAACCTTCATTCATGTATTATATATTGTGATGTCTGCTCACACGCGCCAGTGTGCGATACACATATACGATACATTTTTCTTCACTTTTTTTATGTATATCAATTTATATTTATTTATGTATTTAATATAGTATATATATATATTTGTTTATATACATGCATGTACACCCACACATACAGTTGCTTGTTAATTTTTTTGTACACAAAATTTTTACTGCCAGTCGCGAGAATGCGGCTCAATGCGTATAATCATCATCATTTTTGGCGCTGCGGTTCGCTTCACGCACTCGCTGTCATATTTTGTTTCTTTTGTAATTCTATTCAATTCGAACTATTATTCGCGCATTAAAATATCATCTTTCGTTACATATCTCTTTTGCTCTACATTATGCACAGGCGTCTGTTTCATTATCCCTTGTATCCATCGTGGGTGTCTATGAGACGTGAGCTTTTTGAGTGTGTACCTTGTGTATTTAGCTTTATAATATTATTATTTATACTTGTACAGGCTTAAATCGAATTTCCGAAAATCAAAAATAAAGTACATCTCTCCCCCTTCTTACGCGCGGCTTGTCATTTACATTTTGTTTATCGTCTCTGTACACTGTGCAAGTGGTTTTTTTTTCAGCTAATATATATCTCTCTGCAGTAATCTCTCTTTACATTATCTGTACATTTTATTAAAATCACCTCAGCTTTCGGAAAGTCGATTTATTTACATAGCTTCATTTTTAAAAATTATCATTTTGATATAACGTACTTGAATCGGGCACATACTGATGGACTATAATATATCCATTACGTTTGTGTGTTTGAGTGTGTGTGTGTTTCTGCATGTATTATGAACTCGATGACGATGTGAATTGCGACAGTCTATGAATGTATACAATGTACGAGTATGTTCTTTATTTAATTATTCCATCATAATTTGAGTAAACCTTTGTTTTGCTTTGTTTATTGTCGAGAGATACGCTCTCCGAGAAAAGTTTTGCGATTTAACTTGAAAATTAGTAACATAATTTTCGGCGCAGTGATAGAGTCGAACGTATATGTGTGTATATATCTTGCGGTGGTAGTGTTGGTGGTGGTGATGTGTATCGACATTATTACAATCGACTCGTGGTATGGCGATTTTTAATTTAAAACATCGTCCAGATCCTGTCGCAAGCGCAGCGAGAAATCCCAATGCTTCGTCGGGTCAACTTCAATTGTACTGCGTTGTACTCATAAAGGTATATCTTCGCACGAGGTTGGACGTTTTAACACTTTTCTGCCTGTTTCATACAGTATATAGAAAATACGTTATTGCTCGACTTATACAAGATTGAAAAATGAGCTGTATATAATCTTGTGTTAATTTGGAACTCACACAATATTATAGTGATATAGATAAGCATATAAGAGGAAGAGCGATTAGTTAGTGTGTTAGTAATCAATATTTGTAATATATAATTACCGTGTGAAATGATAAAATTTTGATTTGATTGCGGCGAGAAAGGCATTAAAGACTGGCGTTCCAACGTCGTGCACAGCAGGTATCGCGTACATAACGCTAATCTAGATACACATGAGCTATTTCATATTTCTCTCTGGGAAAATAACGTTTTCTATACATCTTGAATAATAATATAACGCGTATATGCATATATGTATGTAATATATGTTGTATATATATCATGGCATCCACCGTACGAGCAAAGTTTCCCGCTGCCAACTTTTCCGCCGCAACGCTTTCAATCGGTTACAATTCTCATAATATCATCGTTCACATCGAGTCCGCTCTTGAAAACAACAATACGCAGTTCTATATCGATAGTCTATTACATTTACACAGATAGATTTTATATCTCTCTTGTATGGTAAACGTTTTTTTTTTTTTGTTCATCTTTCTCTACGGAGACAAGGTATGGTTTTTTTTTTGTTCGAGTCCAGAGGTAGAGAGAGAGAGAGAGAGAGACGCGCGCCACACTACTATATACTCGCAGCGTTTTACATACTTTTTACTTTTTGTTAAATATTTGTTTAAAACTTTAGTCAAAGTAGAGCTGGTTTGTTTTAATTTATTTGTTTGTTTGTTTGTCCCTCTTTTTTTATAGAAATGTAAAATTCTTTTTATTGGTCCAGAGAAGCTTTTCTCCTGGCATGTCAGCTATTCAAGTTGGTGAAAGTGGCTCTCGCACACGGCCTCAATATCATAACAATATAATATAATCAAGAAGTTCGACAAAGAAGCGAACAAACTACGCTATACGAACAAACAGATTACTATAATTATTATTTTTATTGTTGACGGGGAGATCGTTTATTTTATCGTTATTGCCCAATGATATGTACGAATTAAACGTCATAAATGCCAACTTTTTTGATATCTTTTTTTATTTCAACGACGCGTCGCGTGTGCTCGAGCCACTTTCTTCTCTCAGCTCTCAAATTTTTACGATCCCGCTCTTATATTTTCGCCCTGGGAAACTGCTTGTGTAAATATCAGTGCTGTAGGGAGAAACGAAAGTTTGAAGATGCACATTTTAATAGTCAGTCCAGAAGGTTTTTTTTCGGTTTAAACAAGCGAACAATCGAACTAGTTTATTTACAGAGTACTGCGCATTTTTTATGTTTCTCTGCTATATAACACCGAAAAGCAAATTATTGAGCGTACAATTCGTTTATCGCGAGAACACTACGTCTCAGCACGACGACCGCAAGCTCTTATCGACGAAAAAAGCGCCGGAGCCAATTTATAGCCAGCGTTCGTTAGCCGGGAACGTAGAAAAGGTATAGAATTCGCCTATAGTCACACGAGATTTCGAGGATTTCAAGAACAGAAAAAATATCAAGGCGATATTGGGAATAATCTCGAGCAGATATCGGTATTCACAATATATTCCTCTTATGTGTATTATACGTGTATACAACTGCACTTATAGTGACGCTCAAAAGCACTCTCGAACTCCAATTTGAAAATTGTGAATATAATTGGAATCGGACCTACACTCTTTCGACACTTTAGTTTTTTAATAACTTTGAACTATTATTTGCAAGGAACTACTGATATTTTAGCAGAATCTCGCCTATGTACTCTCAGTGGATCAAACAAACGCGCTTATTAGGCGAGGTCCGCAAGCATCTTTGCTGCTTTGTTTTTATTCATTATTATCGTTACAATTAAATGATGATTGTTGAGTTACATAATCGCATATACTTCGGAGATTCTCTTTTTTAAATAACTATCCTCCTTAGGGATTTTTGTTTTCCTTTTTATTAGTTTAATATATTAGCATTTTATACATAATCTTTGGTTTTTCTATATAATAATCCAGATAGAACGACGACGACACGACACGACTATAGACCTAGAAATACCGAAACATCGAGTGTGTCTTTTTTTATGCGTGTTCAATCCCTGCAGTCAGTCTGAATCTAATTGACAATGTACGAGAGGTTCTCTTTGCTGCCATTTAACGATTGCGGGCTCGAACTACTCCGTCGAATTTTTTTCCATCGTTTTTAGAAATTACTCTCACGTTTGTTTATTTTTACTAAAAATTTAGCCCCCCGTCTTTTTCACATCGTAACATTAGTTTGAAACCATAGAAAATCACAATTACCCTTTAAAGCTCATGAATTTACGTAACCAAGTAGAATTGACATCGAATCGAAAATCAAATAATCGACTTTATCGTATGCGTCGGTGTGATGAACATTAATTTTTCCGCACTTTTTTATTACAACAAATACGTACCTAACTACGTACATTCCGACGATAACATTGACAACGCGATCGTTATAACGTTCAACTGTTCAATCCTCTTATCACTCAAGTCGGTTTTGTCTTCTTTGTCGAGGATATAAAATACGAAACTCCCATCGGATATTTTCAAAGGTGTTTCTAGTAGATACCAATCTTATTAATTAAAAAAAAGCAGCCACTACTGTGTATTTATACCCTTTCAATTTTTAGCACCTCTTTAACATCGAACATTAACATTACATTGATTAAACATTAATCGTTGTCCATTGACATCACTTAGTTATAGGATCGTTAGTGGATGTGCAATCCAAACCCTCATCACGACTCGTGTTTGTTGTTTTTCTTTTATTCTTTTATTTATACTCTTTTCAAGCTTCTGGAGTTATTTTTGCGTTTATACTCTCCATGAAAAGCAAATATTTGATAACCAACTAATCACGCGTACAATACGAATTTTAGCGAAAAATTTCTGCAGTATAGTATTTAATTGTTACTCTATGTTCATCGATCAAGCCTCGTTTAGTAATGTCGTTTTATAGAAAACGCAAAGACAAATTTACGTCAATCTATGCTTTAAGGGTCGCAATTGAAATCTGACTTGGAATTCATTGACGAAGGATTCAAATGCTACGTAACATTGTATTTCATAGTAATACATGTTTTCGAAATGAAAATCGAAGAAACATAAAATAATAAACTTTTATTTGAAAAAAAAAAAAAAAAAATGGCTAATACAGTCGTTACGAAAGGTATGGCTAAGGTTTAGTTTATTTGATTCACGTTGTAAGGTTTGTCTTCAGGATGAAACTCATGAGCAGCTAATTGCATTCGAATCCTTGGTATTCTGTCTCAAATTCCAGACGATTTACGAATCGCATATTTATAGTCGATTCACATTAGATGAGCTACGTTCTACAGTGCTTAGAGGCAGTAACACGATATTATTTTTTTTATTTTTATTTTTATTTTTTTGCTTTTTAATTCGCAAGTTCTTACTGTGCATGTTTATTATGCGTGCACCCGGTTCATTATACGGAACCGCTGCATTTACACGATTATTCTGCAGTACCTTTCTAAAGGGTTTTCTATAAACATTTTTCCTCTGGCGGAAAATATGAAATAACTTATTACGTAGTCTTTAATATATAATATATCGACTATTCCAAATCACGAGTACGCTTTGCTTTTACCTGTTCTCCTTTCTCCGATTTTCAAAAGATTCAAAAGCAGCTTGATAAAGCATCAGGGAGCAGTTTGGTATCACAAGAGCACGTCTAGATTATCTAAGTATACGCTTCTAGACAAAACTAATCGTATCAACGCTTATTTATGTTTTATGGCGCATGTTCATCCACACTACGACTAGCAAGCTGCCAAATTCGTTATTACAAAAACGTTCTATAGTTCCTCTTTGTTAATTCGATAATATCTCGCTGTCAAAACCGTGACTGTGCATGTCTCTGTGACATCTACTGGAAGTGTTGCCTTTTCTTTTTTCAGTTACTTTTATTATTATTATTTTGTTTTAACTTATAGAGTCGTTATCTAGAGTCCCTGCTGTTTTTTTTTTCATCTCTCGGTTCAATGAAATCTGTAGTTAACAAATCTTTAAATGTGATTTTTTTGACGTTCGAGCTTTACCGGCTATAACAGTTATGTCACAGGCTTACACGTGATTCATCGTCGTGTGCGTATGTTAGTCGTGAGTTTCTTTTTTATTGTAAATGTTTTAGCGCGCGTTTAGAAAAATCACTTCGAAAAATCTAGGGATCGTTTAACTCCCCAAAGAGTCCCAAGATCAACAGTTCTTATTTCGAAAAAGCTACTCGCAGTTCGATTATAAATTTAGCGAGGATATGTTCTTAACGGGCCAATAGGAATTAGCGCAACGATCCATCTACGTGAAAACTAGTATACGAATGTACGTAGAATACGCGTGTCTACATACAAGTACAACGCTTCGGCCAAGTAAAGAAAATCAACATCATACAATCTTCATTTTTTCGAATAAAATTGTATTGTATTTTTTTATTTTTATTTTTTTGTTATATACGTTCCATCTTTAATAGATATTATTTTACACTTGTACGATTTTCGTTTACTATTTTTTATTTTTTTAGAAAAAAAAAGTATTTGACAGCACTGCTCTTACAATTTCTTACTTATATTAGGCTCTCCCATTGTTTAGGTTATCTCTTTTTTTAATGAACGTGACACATTTTGAGTGAGCAAGATGACAATTGGCTTAGTCAATTTTCATGAGTTTTATCATGGTTCATCCGATGATTTGGTAAAAGTGATTTTTTTAATAATAAACTGGGCCCCGTATGCCAGGGCATGAATTGTCTTCGAAGGTTTGCGTGTGACAATACATAACTACTTCGCATGCGTCGAAACGTAACAATAACAGTATGCTTCGAGAAACAGTCATATGTCTCGAGTTCAAGTGAACTTCTAAAAATGATAAAATGGAAATAACAGTAACGATATTACCATTTTCTGCAATCCATGAAATCTTTCTTTCTTTTTTTAATAATGAACGTCTTTAATAGATAATAAGATAACTTGATTTTCATTCTCAAATCCTAAACACTGGTCAAATGCGCGAACATTAGCGCATATTAAACGAACGCGTACATAATATTATAATACGTTTGCACGTGTGTGAATGTGTTTCGTATGTGTTTATTTTCCTTTGTATTTGTTGTGTAAGTGTAAACAATATTTCGTCCATATGCGTAGCGCTCAAAATTAATCACTGTAACACGGTTGTAATTATTATATATGTATATATTTACATTTACTATCTACATATCTACACATTAACAAACGGTTAGTTTTGCGTTTTTCTCTGTTTCTCAATAGCGTACGAAGCTACATCTTGGCCAAATTTTTCATCAATACTCCATTTTCCGCCACGCAGCGAATTTTTTTTTTTTTTTTCATAACTCCGTGCATTGTACGATGTTCACACTCGAGTTTCTTAACGTTCGACATTCAGTTTATTAATTTCGTTTGTTCTTTTTCGTAACATAATCTCCCGCTCACAATTCAAAGTAACAATCGTAATTAGGTAAAAAAAAAACAATCGTCGTATGAAACCCGAACCGGTTGAGCGGCGCTCTCACTTTTATCATCACCATCGTCGTAATCACATCTATCATAATCGGTATCACGCCGCACCCCAATTTGGGTCAAAACATCTATCTTCCACGGTAATAACGCGATACATGTATATAAAATAATATAACAGTAGTATAATTATAATGATAATAGTAATGATAATAATAGTATAGCAATAATAATAATAATAATAATAATAATAATAATAGTAATAATAATAAAATAAATATTCTAAATTAAAAAAAAGAGTTTGAGGAATTAAGGATATAGTTAATGAATAATCCAAAAAAGAAGTCTATGAGTCGAGGCATCTCTCCGCGAGGCGATTATAGAGTATCATCAGTTTCATCCAATACATCGAACCTATGTGTGAATGCCTCATTTATGTGTATCATTATTCCTGCTTCTCCTGCACACTGCACCGCGGGGGCGCGCGCACGCTCGTACATAATTAAAAACCTGCAAGTGCGGCTCGCACTCAGGCCGCGCCGGCCGATCATCGTGATAAGGACGACAACGAAACAAGTATTACATTTTTGTGTCTGTATATTATCCCTACGTGCGTGTACGATAAAAACGGTTCCGCTAATTCTCTCCCTTCTCCGGTAATTTCGTTCGCGCGCTGCTTCTCGGTGTGGTGCCGAGCTTGTATTATACAGCCTGAGATTCGGGTAATGTCCGTTTCTCTTATATTCATCTTTCGTCCAGCTCGCGGGTGTCGCTCCAACAGCTCGTGTCTCGGCACCGCGCGCTCGCTCGACGATATTTAGTCTTCCTCCGTGTTCTCTCCTGGTGAAGTTACGTGAGACGTGACAAGGACAACAATAACAACGACAGCAGCAGCAATATCAGCTTCAGCACAGCGTCAGCGGTGGCAATTCATCAGCAGTGGATAGCACAGCAGTGGAGCGTCATCGTCGTGGCGGCAGCATCGAGTCGCAGCTGGAACTTCAGGGCGGCGATGACGAGAGCGACAGCGACGTAGACAGTGACGAGGTGCTGGTCAACTGCTGTTGATGCGTCGGCTGCTGCTGCTGCTGCTGCTGCTGGTATGGGGCCGTGTCCTATATGAATGCCCAGCATTCCAGCGTCTTGACTACGAAGTCCTCATGGGGCGCCAGGGGCTCGTTGCCGTAGGTGCTGCACGACTGGGTCCTGCCCTGGTACAGATCACCGTCCAGCCACAAACCAAACTTGCCGCTGCAAAGACATCGTCAATCGTTAGTAACACATCGTCACGTTATTGTTACCAGCTAGAAATTTAAAAACAAGACTTACTCTCCCGCACCGATGGCCAGACTTTCGTTGTTTCCCTTGATGAAGTAGACGTTGTCGCCGGTCCAGTTGAATGCCTGGAACCTCGGCGTGAACCTGAACAGCAGAGACTCTCCCGTGCCGTAGAAGTGGTCGCTGACTCGCAGCGAGCACGAGGTCAGGGCACCGAATACCTGCAATCGAATGTCACAATTAGTAAAAGCCAAGCTTTGTATTATAGAGGCAATGTATGTAAGGCACTTACGTTGCCCTCTGTGTCTTCGATGACGAGAAGGATAGGGCTCTCGATCTTGGCCATCTTCCTGTACATGCTGTTGAGGCTGAAACCATGTTGGCTTGTACTGAAGACGAGGGTCCAGAGGTATCCCTCGGCCCTCGCAGGCAGATGTCGGCAGAGGTGTTCTCTGTGCTCGTCGCTCAGGATCTCGGTCGTTCCCACCAAGTCGGGGATTATCAGCTCTGCGTCGAGGGATATCGCGCTGTTCGCGTAAAGGGCTCTCCTCAGCTCCTCGCTCATAGACAGTACCTGGAAGATGGTAATTTTACATTAATTCCAAAGCTTTTAAAGACGCTTTCATTCATTCGCGTATATATAAGGCTCGCTCGAGATTCGAGAGGATGTTTCTTCGTTCGATTGATTAATCGTTCGACGAATTGCGACTGTCTAGATAACAGACGAGATTATACGAGAATAAAACGCTTATACTGGATTTGCATACATCCGAGATTATTGAATTAAACGAAGGAGTCCAAAGTCGAGAGAGCAATAATTCAATCAAATTTTCCACAAGTGGAAATAGTCGTTAAATCTAATCATCGGTTTTTTCAGGACTCGACGATCGTTATTATACTACAGTCTATTAATAGACGCAAATTGCTTGTAAAGTCATTGTCTCCGAGCTCGAATCTCGCGCAGGTATATACATAATACAGAGATCATCTACTTGTACGTTTCTAAATTTTCTAATATAAAACCGTTCATCCGTTTAACATTTACGTCGGTTCGCTGCAGTGAATGAGAAGAGGCTTGTTGTACAAGTCAATTAACATTAGCGTTTCCTCGATAGCATAATACGTGTTTATACGCCTTTGATTTGCGTCGCAATTCATCACTGATGCGTCTCTTTCGCTCACTGCATCGACCGACCGACAGAGGTATAATACATATACGATTTATACGTATACGCGATCATGGTTGTGGTGCATTCGGTTATTTCTCTACAAAAAGACATTGCTCGGTATAAGGGGCTTGGTTTTGCTGGTGTTCAACTACGTATAATATAGATAAATGAGAGGTTGCTATTGTATAAGTGAACAGACATCATATCCAGATTCCATGTAATAAAATATATAGATAAGGTCTCTAAGTGGCATCTAATCTCTAAAACTAGGCACAGCTATGTATAGGGCACATAATAATAATAATAATAATAATAATAATAATAATAATAATAATAATAATAATAATAATAATAGTAATAGTTCAGTATATAATGTTTAAAAACACTACGCATATCCAGTGTGTTACGTTGTCTTGTGTATAATAATATGGGTAATATTTAGTATTTGTTGGTGGTTCGTGTGTTCTGTTAGTAAATCATAAGAATCGTCGTGTACAATAGACACATAGAAAACACAGTTGGTACGTAAAAGTGCACCTCGCAGAGGTGACTGACATCTATCAAACTCAACAGCAGTATTATTACATTCGATGTTCAGTTATATGTGCATAAACTATAATAACCGCGTTTCTCCGTTTTTATACAATTGGAAGCATATCACACACAGCGTAAAAAACGTTAACGACCAATACCGTCGCTTTTAAAATAATCCACGCCGATGACTCATTCCTTCTTCCCATATATCGAGCGCATTTTTATCGTCGGCGAACTGCACGTATATACGTATATCGACCGAAAACCAAAAGCGAGTTTTTTTTTCCCCGTCCATGCAAGTTTAATATGGGCAGTGCAGTCGATAAATTAGTGTCGCGGCTAAGAATAGCCGCTCGTAAAAACTGCATCAGAACGTAAACATCCTTTTTTTCTTTTAATTCTGTTTTTCCTCTTGGTATTATATTCTGAACACCTCTTGCGGCAAAATTGTATATTATCGTTGAGATAAATTTCCGGAGCTTATCTCGATACAGGCGCCACGTCAAGGGCCGCTCGTTTAATTATAGTCAGACGCCGAGACACCCACGCCGCGATTTATGTGCAAATACTCAAGGACGCGACTACCCCGTATATATACAAGTCTCGACGCAGTTTTGTTTTTCCCGCCGTCAAGTTATGGTTATAATAGTCGTTCCACAAGTATAACGACATGTGAGGAAGGGAAGATGTCTTTTTTTCCGTCGAGGGGCCGAGTGACCCAGTGGCCTTGGAGGGGAAAACAGAAGTGATTTCTTTGAGCTTGTTCAGGAATCTGACGTTCGCTATCCTTGCAGCAATTCAAGCTTCGATCGATGTACTTTTCTGTACGGACAGAAAGTTTGAAAAGAAAATAAGCCTGTCGAGATAACAACAACAAGCTCGGGCTATTTAAAAGCGACGGCTAACGTTGTTTTTTCTCAAAACAAAATCGGAAAGCTCGAGAGACGTTGAAAAAAAAAAATAAGGAGAAGACTTTATTATAATCGACGGAATCGGTATGAATTCTGAATATTGAAAAAAAAAGCAAAGATGCGGAGAGAAACACATGTCACGCACAATATTAATAACGGCGTTTCTCGGCTCTTATCTCGGGTATAAAAGTGATTTAACGAGTCGACCGCGAGGTCGTGCTCACTTACATATACACACGTATACTACATACTCGGCCTTCTCTCAATGACGATGAGACGACGACTCGCTCGGTTGGTTTTTCTTGCGCACAGCAGCGTATAGAGGAAAATCCAATTGCTTCCGCTGGAACGAGGAAGAGTCAATTTTCCTCCGAAGCGACTTATCTATTTCGGCGCGGAAAAACACCCCATAAACCCGTCGCTTGATGTAACATCTTTTTTTAGCTTTTACATAAAGTCTACAACCCTCTGGAAGAGCCCGATCAGTCCGTGTCCGTCGAATTATCGCTTCTCTCGTGTGGAATACTCGCACGTAATGACCGGGACACGTTGCGGGGCTCTGCACAATACCATGAAAGTAAACAGAAACGTGATGTAACTTCAAGCGATATAAGCGACAATGCGACGATGGGATTAGCTCGTTGTCCACTGATTAGTTTGTGCAGCGTATGGAAATTATTGTAAGCGACTTTGTACTTCTTTTAATTCGCCGGACTGCTGCGAACCGGTATTGGGTAGTATCTTCTCGACGATGCGTATCGCCGATCGTTCTCGTGCTGTATGATTTATTTACTTTTTACCCATCAGATTCGCAAGTGCACAAACATTATCCTGTTTGGTCTAGAGCAATTAAGAGGAGAAAAAAAAAGAGATGAGTACGTGCGCGTTTCCGCGTCTGCGTTTGTATGCAAATCGCTGCCAGTCATCACTCTTGAAAATAAACGCGTATTTGTCAACTTGTAATCTCTCGATCTTGCGCTCATCCCTGGAATTATCTAATCGTATCTTATCGCTTCCCTGTTTGTATACTCCGAAAATCGCTCGGCTTATATCACACAATGAGTATATTTTTCAAGTGTTACATACACCTGCGCTTACGTGTGATATACCTACTTATAATACTCGGCCGAATTGAAGAAAAAAAAATAGAGAGGCACACACAGCTGCGGACGAAAAACAAAGCGTATATAAACGCGTAATATCGGAAATCCGATAATCGGGTTAGCCTCGTCCTTCGCAGATTCCGTCGGTTCAGACGCCGCAGATTGTCGGTCGCCCCTCTGTCTCTATCTGATCGTATAGCAGTCGTGGAAGAAGAAGAGCGAATCGAGATGAGATTCCCTCTCTCTATTTTCTGTGATAGAATAGAGGGTCACCGGGGAGTGAACGCTCGTATGTACGTAGAAATGAGATCGGACGGGTTTGAACAGGTGACGTCTGGCGTGAATTGGATCGACAGTTCGAGTCTCAAGTCGTGCGGAGAACACACGTCCCCATTGTTATTAGGAGACGTGGATAAATCGAGAGAAAAACACAAAGCGCATAGGTGCGACCGGTATACCGGTGGAATCAATTTCCTGGATTTTCATCGAGCAAAATATATAGGTGGAGCGCGTGGAATCGCTCACGTATCTCATACGCGCGCCAGAGCGCAAAAGACCTCGCGTTAATTGGCGCCTATTTGCGGACGATGCATCGAGATAATCGCGTACAGTAGCGCGAGAGAGGATATATAGATACGTATGAAACAACAAAGGATTGCTTATTTGCGTTGAGCTTTTTCGAGAGATACAGATATAGACATTAGAGCTCGTGGAGGCTATGGAATAAACAACGATTTGCTTTATAGAAGCAGTAGCTTATATCCGTTTGAAAAGAGCTTATTTTTTTCGAAAAAATTCAATCTTAGAGACAAGTGAAAAACGAGCATATTTCCGCGCGTAATTGGACGATTCGTTGTAATAAAGACGGAATAAATTCATCTCGAGAGAGCATAAACGTATTTTTTTATCGTGCGAGACCATCACCTCAATGAAGTGCGTCGTCCGTCGTGTTTTTCGAAAAAGCGCGCACGACACACATAAAGAACGGGAGGACGCATAGCAACAGTATTTTCTCATTCGCAACATACGCGATGACGCAGGTCGTGATATTCCCTTCTGCCACCTCTCAGCGCCAGATAAGTTTGCCTCTGAGCGAGTAGCAAGAGAAAAACAGCTGTGCTATACGCACAATACAAAGTAGATTTTTTTTATTGGCTATTTTTAGATTACAAGCCACTCTTGTCGAGGTTTGAAAATAAAGTCGCTAAGATTCCACGGGGGACAGTGGGTTATAATGCGTTGATTAAAAATATTCCGCTTTTCTGATGAATAGTAACGCCTCAAACACGTGCTTAAATTATGGCAAGGCTTATTAAGACAGGCCGAAATAGTCAGTTGCAGTTATAGCATGAGCGGTCTAATCAGTTTTGGCATTGATGACATGCCGCTATATAAGGCATTGGGCTTACGGATACCAATGTGGGAAATAGAAAACCACCCGTACGCCACCTATCTTCGCTGGCCGAAAATTCGCGCGGAGCGAGTTCAAGCAGTGGATGAGAGTTCAGTCCAAAACTGTTTTACATCAACGCAAAATAATACACCTCGAATGTTATCATATTTTTCCTTTCTTTTTTTTTTTTTTATTCCCAGATTATTGAGCGCGGAAACGAATAACCGCAGCCAAACGGGTTAGGATAACAAAAAAAAATGAATCATAAATTTACACATTTTGAGATGGCACGCGTGACGCCAGCGTCGTTATCTTTCCGCTCTGAATTTGAATTATGCAACGATAATTAATACGGCATCGCGCCGACGAATTAACGCACGAGACATATTGAGCCGCGATAAAAGAAAATGAGGAGACAGAGCGATCTGCAAAAATCCCTGGCGCGTTATCGTAATGACTCGATTAACGAGCCTTGCGCTAATCGCATTAAAAGTTAATGCGGCCGACTAATCACCGAAGGTCGAGGCTGCCCGTAGGCAAGTACGTGTATACGCTCTGTATCATGTGCCAAGAAAAGCCACTATAAACATATCCACACGTACTTGAAACTCATAGAAAGTTTCATACCGACGTAATACACTCGAATCGATCGCAAAAAATTTAATCGCTAACGCGCGAAAAAGCGTGCACCGGAACGTGATCAGAAAAAAAAAGAAACAATAGGTAGCTTCGCCGGCGGCAGCGGCACGCGATATCGATTGTTCGCAGTCAACGTCCGCGTTACACAACGCAGAAATTCATAATCGTCTATGTATACATACTTTCGCATCGCGATTACTCCATCGAAATCGAGCGGCTCTTTAATTTTAGAATCCAAGGCGCCCCGATGGAAAGGACACTCGCTCGCGAAACCTTAATCGGGGAGCTATCGACCTCTAGCGGCGCCGGCTTGCTTTTTTCCGGTATATCGAGCTCTTTTTTTTTTCCTTCGCTCGATCATGCAGCGAAAGAGGGGATATAGTTATTCAGAGAGGAATGCGAGTAGTCGGCCAAGTAGGAAGCGTTTGCTCGAGATTATAGTTGATGCGATGATGGGGAGAGGTAGTGGTGGTAATTTACGAGATGATTGCAGTATAGCCGAGCGATCACGCGCAAGGAGTACTTTTTTAAATATGCCCGTAATATGGGATGGCGAAATCGAGATCGACACTTTGCACAAAACCGGAATTACTCGTTTCGGCTGGACCGATCTTTATTCGAGGGTCGTCTTTGGAAAACAGCAAAGCGATGCTTCTATTTACCGAGAGCAGAGCTGTCGAGTGCTGGAACACGTAGTTCAAGGTATTGCACGACTCGGCCGTAGTCATCTTGCCCTGAAGCTCCGAAGCTACTGGTAGACAGAACATCAGCCAACACCAACCCTCGATGCGCGGTAACCAACTACTTCTTCACACGCGAGCTTCCGAATTTTCGTAGAGCTTCTGTCTCCAAAGAAAACAACACTGTTGGGTATATTGACTGTATGCAGTATATGAGCGAACAACCGGAAATCCGCGTATGGCACGACGGACTGACGCCGAGTAACTGAGCCTCGCGCGTCTCGCCTCGCCAACTTTATTCGGCGCAGCCTTTGGCCTTAGATCTGCGTGAGATCAACCGGGAGAAGAAACCTTTCTTATTTCCCCTCTACTCGAAACACACAAGAGGGAGAGAGCCCACGCGCTTTTAAAAAAGCGCCTTGTGAAATTCCCTCCCGAAGAGAGAGAGAGAGAGAGACAGAGAGGAAGTGCAAGAAACTTGAGCGACCTCGCCTTTTTTCATTTCGACGTTTACTCTATATAATACGCATGCCGAGAATCGGGGGAAATTGGAATTTTCGAGCGCTTTTCGCAGAACTCAATTAGACAACGTGCTTTTCTTTTTGTTTACGAGACGGGTTGTAAAAGTGAGGCTAGCGGTAAAAATAACCGCGAGTTTTACGATACGACTTATCTCATCAGCGATAATTCGCGAGCATAGGGCTCTTTCTATTATCTGAAAATAAGGCAAATTTTGCGCGCAGCTTATGTGAGGTAATCGTTATCGTGCGGCGAAAAATAAAAAACAAAGGATAAACCCGATGTCGCCTCGTCGGGGTAACCCACCTTCTTATATTGATAAAGAAAAGTGTCACTTGTATACCTACGGCGCAACGTTGCAATTGATCGCACGTCACGTGCAACGTCGCGGCTCATTGTTTTGCGCGCAACGTGAAATCCCGCGGGTGTTGATTGATTACGTTTTACGAGCGCGTTCACGTAAGCGCAATTAACGTGGACGCTTGAACCGCGGGAGAGAACCTAATTTTCGGAAGCCCTCGCGATAGAAAATTACCAGCGCTGATAATTCTGTGCTGGGGAAAGCCTTTGGCAGCGGCGAGGGCAGCGGTGTCCATGGCTTCGGAGAAAAAGTGTCTTATTCATACATTCTTCGTGCCAAAAATAAAGCTCGCGACAATAAAGGCGGCGATTCACGCCTTTTTCGTCGTTGCGTGGGTGTTCGCACCGCGAGGAAGTGCACTTCCTCCTTCGCAAAAAGATAATTTTCCTCGGTTGTTTGCGCGTCCAAAATTAGGCTACAGCAATCTCGAGTTGCCGGGGGACTTTAAATGCGAGATGATTCGCGAACGTGTATTCATTGGCTTGATAGTCGAGAGAGCGATTGAGACACGTGAGCTTACAACTGCGCACGAAAATATGCGCGTATTATCCGTCGCGCGCGAGATGTGCGATATTATTATGTTGATTTAATGGATTTAAAATTTAAATGAGCTCGTATTTGTCGCCGATGTGGTTATTATCTTCCGTGTTCGATTTTTTTTTTCTTTTCAGAGTGTGAGATGCTGATTTGAGGAGGAGAGGACCTAAATACTATAACGGGATGCTATCGACGATATGAAAAATAATTTTGGCACGACATTATGCAACGCGTTGAAGTAAAACGTCACGCGCACCAAAAATTTCTCACCGCGATCGAAGGATCTTAATCAATACCGAAGCCAAAATCGATTAACCTGTCAGCCGTGCAAGTCGCATACGGCATATTCTCGCCAAATGTAAAAGCCACGCCAACAACCTTTCCTCTCCTCACGAGCCATTACCGATATTTCAAACCGGATAATAAACGACAAAAAGCCCTCGCTCGTTTTTTTCCTCTCTCTCTCTCTCTCTCTCTACCTCTTGTATATAATACACGTACAAATAATTAATATTTCGCGCGTCGACACGAGAGAAAAAAGGCTTGGCACACGCGACCGGTGCAATATAAAAGGATCAACGAGCTTGCGTTCAAGGGAACCAGGAAGGAGGTGTATATACGTATACGTCGTCGTGGCAAGTGTAATTTCACCGGGTCGTAAACCGCTCGCAATGAATACAAGAGCCTGTGCAACGAAAATACTTGCGCACAAGGCGTCGAACTTTGGATATATCTGCTGATTGCTGGTAATTCGTTCCGAGGGCGAGAGCTAACGAACGGCGCCATTGTCCCACCGACTGCAGGTATGAGAAACGTCGACCCTAATTCCTTTCCCCGTATAACACTGTATAGCACTACGCAATTATACTGCGAGGCTCTTGGAAGGTTTCGCAGATGAGATGGGAGAAAATTTTCCACTCAAGCCCTTTGTCTCAGCTCTCTCTCTCTCTCTCTCTCTCTCTCTCTCTCTCTCTCCTGAGACAAAGGGCTTGAGTGGAAAATTTTCTCCCATCTCATCTGCAAACCTTCCAAGAGCCTCGCAGTATAATTGCGTAGTGCTATACAGTGTTATACGGGGAAAGGAATTAGGGTCGACGTTTCTCATACCTGCAGTCGGTG
>CM053168.1:58089028-58186842 GCA_012977825.3 Pteromalus puparum
CACCGACTGCAGGTATGAGAAACGTCGACCCTAATTCCTTTCCCCGTATAACACTGTATAGCACTACGCAATTATACTGCGAGGCTCTTGGAAGGTTTCGCAGATGAGATGGGAGAAAATTTTCCACTCAAGCCCTTTGTCTCAGTCTCTCTCTCTCTCTCTCTCTCTCTCTCTCTCTCTCTCTCTCTCTCTCTCTCTCTCTCTCTCTCTCTCTCTCTCTCTCTCTCTCTTCGTTTTATTGATTTATATTCATGCGCTCAACAGTGGAAAACTACTGGGATATTACAATGAGCCGAGGAGAAAGAAGCACAAACACGAGAAGAAGAAGGTCGGGCTGTTGTTTCGTAATTTCGGCACCGGTGATAAACGCAGTGCAGCGGCTGCACGAAAAGCTCGCTATCTACTGTCTATATATGCACGTATCATTGTCAGGCCGATATCTTGGGTCAGCGAGAGGCCCCCTGAGGCAGATAGCGGCGTTTAAAGAAAGTTCACGTGCGAGATACCGGCGCCGCTGTTGTTGTTAACTTCCGATAACCTCTTTCCCATATACGCGCTATTATTATTATTATCTTCACCACTGTTATTGCCATTTCGAGACTAGAAAGACTCGAGGCGGGAGATTTTTTTAGAATCGTTGTGAATTATGCATCGATAAATCAGAATAACTAATCGACGGAACGTGCGCTTTGGAAAAGTATGCGCTTGCTCCGTTGCCGCAATCGTCACGTATATGTACAATACACGGAGATGACGCCTCCCAGCATAGAAGCCCTATGCTCAATTGTCTCACAACGATGGGAGGCGTCGGCGGATCTCATTAGAGGGAGGAGCTAAGTACATTGTGCGTACGCACTATATAGTCTGTTGCAATTTTGGACTACGTGCTAGGCTGCACGTACGTGTCGAAAGGACGGAATTTTTCCGATTGGACAGTCCGAAAATTCTCGTTTATCGTCAGGCTTACTGAATAATTCATGCACTTTTTTGTTTCTCTTCTCTCTCTGACGCTAAAAGCCTATACTCTTTTTCCGCGCTGCATCGATCGGTGCAGTTGAAAGAACGTTTAAAAAATCGACCTTTTCCAAACGCGCACACAGTCACGCAAAACTTTTCCCCCGTGTCTCGTACAAAGTTACATGTATCGATCGACTCTCACGCGACGCTTGGAATAATCGTATGTTCACAATGCACATGGCAACGCAAAGTGAAGGCTCTTTGAGCGCGTTGAAAAAGAAATTCACTCATTACGCAACAAAACGCACCTTCGTCTTCTGCTTGAGGAACTTTGTGATCCTGGCGATTGGATTGGGCACCTTGGTCTTAGGCATTTTCTCTGTTTTCTCTTGACTCGTGGAATTCGTGCTCCCAGGCGGTGGTCCTTTTCCTTGCTGTAGAGAAGCCGTACTGCTAATACTGGACCTCGTTGTCGCCGGCTGATCCGTCTTCTCCTTCTTCTTGTTTACCGCCGGCCTCCCACGCAGGCGTGGGTGTATGTGGAAAGAAAACTGTCTGTCCTTTTCTCTCTAGTAGTGTTTTTATGCGTAGCGCTGCTGCTCACATGTTTTCGTGCAGTCGCGCGATCGAAGCTTTCTAGAACGACGGCGTCTGGCGCACAACACACTCTCTCTCTCTCCTTCTGTTTTATGCTACTAGCTGCACACGCGCGGGTTGAACGATCGACCGCGCGGCGTCTGCTCTCTGTGACACTTGTGTTAGACGGCACAAATTCGCCTATCTCTAGCCTTGACAAAGTACTTATTCACTTTATGGTCAAACGTGTGTATGTGTATATAAAAAACGATAAGAAACTGTATACACAAGCGAGTCGTATGCGGTAAAGCAAACAGCTGACCGAGCTCGCTAATGGCCAAAGTCGCACTGAACTTCCGCGGCGACTACGAGCGATTCATATACACACATCAGGCAGCAAGCGCGTCTGCGGCGAGCTCCCCCAGTAGCAGTACCGCCGCCGCCGCTTGGCCCGTCGTAAACCGTGTAAGAGAGAGAGAGAGAGAAGCAGCTCCCGATTAGGATGAACGCGCAGCTCTTGTTGCGCAGCACGTGCTGCGTATGCGCCCCGACTACACTGAAGATTCTTTTGTTTTCTTCTATAAACGTGACGTATCTGCTGCTTCTTTTCGTACATTATAGCTGCTCTTGATAGTATCTTGCGTTTATGTAATTGAGAGATCGATCGGAGATCGGTTCGCCAGATTTTGGCAGACGATATCAAGCTTGTTGTCTCGGGTTATTTGTCGCTTTTTCGAGTGCCGTTGCGATCGAAAGTGAAAGTTTTGATATAGTGTTGAGCAACGTCTGGGTTATTTTTTTCAATTTGGTATTCAGCATTTCCCGTGCTATTTGCACCTTTTTTTCATTAGACATAAGACGAGTCTTGATTACACAATACAGCCGTTTAATCGTCGTCCGATCGCACCGTCTCCTTCGAGTAAAAAGTTCAAACACCTAATCATAGCTCGAGTGTCAATCAACCTTCGATACACAGCATATAGCGTAAAAGGGTCATCGACAGATGCTCACGCGTCGACACATGCGTTTCGAGGCTATAACACTCGTACACCTGCCTGATGACCTACTGAAAAGAATAGCTGAATAGACGTTGGTACGCATTGTTTTCGCTCGCACCGGTGATGCGCAGTGCCGAAAAAAAAAGGACGTGCAGATTGACACTCTTTTACGCCGCAGATACATCTGTTGATAATCTTAATCCCGAGATTAGGTTAATTTGTCAGGAGATCGGTATGTGCGATTTGCAATTGAGATCGCTTTTTTTTTCTTCGAGTTTCTGATTCAACCGGTACGATTGTTACGTGGTACAGTGTAGTTGTACTCTTTGGTGCCAAAAAAAATGGCTATAGGACACCGATTTTTTGAGAGAACCATCATACCGGTTTGTCGACTGGACAGCATCTCGAAAACACTTTTTGCGCTCCGCGTGAGCCGACGGATTTCTTGCATCGATAAGCCGCCGCTGTGTTTATTTTTCGCTCGACATATTTTAATTTATGCTAATTGCACTCCTCAATTTAATTCCCAGCATTGAGAATCTCGTGCAACGCAGAAAGAAAGAAATTTCTGATAGTGTCCGAGAGAGACTATTTTTATTCGCTCATTAGAATTAAAAACAAGTCTATTCTCGTTTTTCATCTCGTTTTCCATTGCAGATATTTCCATAAGTCGGTGTAACTGGACATTGTATATACGTATCGACGCTGATAATAGCGGTATTCATTCAATCTTGCATTAAAATTTTGCAATCTCTCGTTAGCAGTTCGAAAGTCTGTATAATAGTAGGCTCCAAACTAATTGATTTTTTTGTCACTCGTCATAATTCAAAAAACTAGTCCACACTACCGCTCGAAAAAATTCATGAATCCTATTTGTCCTATTCTATAATATAAACGCAAAGTAGCTTTTTCTTTACTACGCATAATGAAAAAAAAAAATCCGTGCGGATTTTAAAAATAGCAGTTACTCCTCGATTCATTTTTAATTTCGACCTCGATATCTCTAAAGAGCTCCACACTTCACACTCGAGAGCACGAATCTCGAGTGTATTGTATTCCTCTAATCTAATCGAACGTTTTTCCATGCCTCGATAAAGAATTATATTGTACGATGCGGTCAACAAGTGAAGGCATCATCGTTTATTTCAGGCGAATTTATCTATGCCATACAGCAGGACAATCTTTTATTGCGGCGAATAGCCGGTCTCTCGAGTGCTCGTGGCGACCGGTTCAAGTGCTTTTTTAGCGAATCGAGTTTCCTTGTATGGCTGTATCTCCTCATCTTCCGTTATCGAGGCGAGAATCGAGATCAAAGTGCGAAGCCTCTCGTCGCCTCTATATACTTCTCCAAGAAACTACGCCGTTTCGCAAACCCTGCATCATCGATTTTCTCCTCCCGCGGAAAATGCAAATCGCGTATTTATAAAGTGTAAGGCGATAAAGTCGCTTGAGTAGCTGTGACGTAATTTCGCGGCTACCGTGTATTATGGCCGCAATAACAAAACAGGCGTCTTATCTATCTATAATATAATTGATGAAGTTCTTTACGAGCGCGACGCATGTTTAATTAGACGCTGATGCGTTACAGTTGCATGTATTATATTTTAGCGAATCGGTATAAGGATAAATAGCCGCGCGCTGCGGTTAGTCATCCCGCGCGCAAACAGACACTGTTTGGCGTAATTGACGGCAATACGCGCGGCTGAGTCGAGGCTTACGCGGGATCGTTATTGGGCGTTAATTTTATTGCAAACGATGATGATAGCACAGGATATACGTTTGAGAATTTCGGGAATTCCACGAGTCTTTTGACGATGATGATGCCATTGTTCCCTCTAACCTTAAGAACTGTTGACGGGGTTCAATATTTGTATAGAAGAAAAAGAATAATTAGAGTATACGATAAACACTATAGATATTATCGAAAGACGGTGAATTATACTTATATTCGAAGATAGCTGTAGTATGAGTAATCGAGCAAACATCGCGTGTAATCGACGCGCATTGGTTTTACCTTCGGTTTTCCGAAAAAGGTGTACGGAAATATCTGTAATAAATCATCCGTCAACAGCACGATGGCGACTTATCGCAATTAAAATTATTTCAATCAAAACTAGTATATACATATAAGATAAACCGCACAAGAGCTTTGCGCGCAAACAAGTATGAGCAACGCATATCGCTCGCAATCAATTATATATCGCCATTTCAATCGATAATTGTGCACTCGACCCGCCGCTTATCTTAAAATTCTTGAAATCGATCGCGAGATAGAATCAGCGACTTGTTATTCAAGAGCCGAAAATAAGTACGCGTGCAGCTTGACAAAGAGCGCGAAAAAAAATCGGCGTCGCCAGCCAAGTATCATCAGCGGTAGGTATAGAGAGAAAACGAGTCTCGAGCTGATTTGGCAGGAGGAGATGGACGCGCTCAATTTGGCCGGTACAACGCGTGTGCTGATTTACAGAAGTGAAAAATTCGTGAATCATCATTTAGAAAAAAGATCAATTAGCTTATTTTTACATTTCTCGCAGTTAAACATGGAACATTCCGCTCGAAATTGCTACGAGTTTGTTGACAAAATATATATTTAAGCGACGCACAGAAAATTCCCGGGGCGCAAGACCGCGCACGCTTCATTCCTTTCCCGTCCGCTCTTTAAACTATTTTTGAACGCAATGACGCCAGAAGGCTGCTGCATCCGCCAGAAATTTTCCCTCGTGCTTGTATCGCCAGAGAAAAGCTCTCTCTCACTCTCTCTCTCTCTCTCTCTCTCTCTCTCTCTCTCTCGACGAAAAACACAAGCCGAGGTGGGGATAATGGCCCGGAGAGGATCTAGCTCTCTGAAAACAAACGGAAACGGCTCGGGAAAAGCCGCTGCGCTGACTTATTGCAATGGCTCGTTGCTGCTGCTGGCAGATAAACCGATTTTATAGTGGCGAGCTTTTTTTCGCTTCTGCGCTTTCGAAGGTCGTGCGCCACGAGAATGAACATAACACAACGCACCTGCGGTGAGCGAGTATTGGGTGAATTAAAAATAAGCCAAGAGAGAGAGAGTCGCGTGAGTCAAACAAAAATTTGGGTACAGCTTCTAGAGCTTTCCGGAGCTTTACGAATTTTATCTCGGCGCTGTAGTTCGTTTGTTGTCAGGGAAAGTTTTGCGCTCTTCTTTTTGCGTCACGAGGTTTTGTTTTCTCTGCTATTTTATAATCCACCTCAGATTTATGGAGAACAACATATCGTAAAGCTCGATATTTACATCGCCGGAGGAATTCAGAGGCGTACCGAAAATAATCGCCGGCAACAGAGTTGCGATCAAAGGCGCGAGTCGTCGTCGGGTCGCGTTAATCATCCTACCGAGGACGTTCCGCAATGAATACTCGACTGCAGCATATTCTCGCTATTATATCCAACTCCCGCAAAGCCATGCCCGCAGTTTCGGTATTATACAGCGTGGAACTCGAGTCGGCGAAAAGTGAATTATATAGACGCACACAGAGCCACATAAAGTACATCTAGGTATACACACGTGTGCTTTCTCGCGCGCAGTTGAGGGTATACACACAGTGCTGAACACATAGAGAACAATAATATACACGCCGCATGCACTTTGGCTTGTATCGCGGTTGGTGCGGTGCATTGTCGCGTTGACTATATTGCTAAATAACAACAGCTGGTGCTTGAAACATATATACATACAGGTGCGGTATACACACCCTTGGGGATTTGAAACGGTTAGTTCCCAAGTTTCAACGAGTTTTTGCACACGTGATCGTTGATTAAGTCTTTAGACACGCGTGCGAGAGGGATCGACGCCGGCTTTTCACGCATAGCTCGCAAAGTGCACACACGTGCGAGCATCGAACGAAATTTCGGGAACGTATATGCGAAGAAGAACTCAACGTCGATCGATCGCGCATCCGGACAGCTTAATTGAAGAAACGGGTGTTGGCTTGAGTTTTTTTTGGGTGTGGCGTGTCGTGGTGCTGAACGATTGAATGTACATGTGGCTATATAAACATTCGTATTATATGTACAACGTGCGTGTGTGTGTGTGAAAAGAGGTGGAGCAGACCGAGATTCTATTTTTGGTATACACAAATTACTGGGTTTATCTCTCTTTTATTTTTTTTTTCCTTTCGCAATCAATGTGTACCGAGTAGTGGTATGCTATACAACGGAAGGTCATCATGCATTGTTTCGGTATATTGCGGATAGAGAGATAGACTGCAGTAAAAAATAAAAGAGACCCAGGGTGTGTGCGACATCGTTAGATAGGCGACAGTGAGTATAGTGGTAGTATAGTAGGAGGTATACTAATGTAATATATAATATATTGAAACATCGAGACATTAGCGCTTGGTAAGTAGGTAGGTTGCTTGATCATTTTGGTCATTGTGTTTGGCCGAGAAAACAGCCGTACCTCGGGATCCTGGATCTGCTCAGAGTCGGCGGATGTGCTCGAGGTCTTCAGGATGCTGTAGAGCTTTACGTACGGGGCCTTGATCAGCTGTGATCAACGAAGGCAACACACCCCCAATGTCAACAGGTTTTCTTTCTTTCTTTTTTGTTTTTACTTAATTATTATAAAAGGCTACTACTTTCTTTCGACGAATCTTGGAGCTTTTAAGCTGTTGTCGCTTGCGTTGGACACGCGATGAAACATCAGGAAAGTTATGCTCGTTGTTTGTCATAAAATAACAAATTCTCTCGAATGGTCAACTTTAAACACTGTCAACAGTATATTTTCTACTCGATCCGCGCGCAAACAATTTGTTGGCAATGTTCTGTACGTTTCGAGAAAACTGTTGCGGCACAGTCCAACGCAAGCGCAAGTGTTTTTCACTTCGAGAAAGAAGCGGGAATTGTACATAGCATCCGCTCTGACATTCGACGGCGATTTTAACAAGCTAATTTAGTCTCAACAATTCAATTGACACGCACTGCGCGAGGACCGCGTCTTCCTCGCAGCAGCTGATTTATATTAAATTCGATCGAGTTTATTATATTCGAAACGGCGTACAAAGTGCCGATCGGAAGGAGCGCGCGCTTTTCAAGAGCTTCACAGAAGTCGGCCACCGTACGCCAAGAATCAGCTGTGCCGGCTGCCAAGAACTATTTTCGGATAAGCTCGCGACTCGACTTCGCGGACGTGCCGTACCTATGACTGGCGAGCCGGTAATCCGCATTGTGCGAAAATCCCGAGACTCGCACTGTCTCGCTGTTTCTGGAAAACTCTTGCGAAATTCGCTTTTCCGATCGACCTTAAGACACTTTGCAATCGTTTCTATTATTGAGCGTCGATTTTTGGCTTCGATCAGTGCACGGCTTTATCGACACTGCTCTCAATTTGTGTGAGAAGGAATTTATAAAAATATCGATAAAGTCACGCCCTGCAACCAGCCGAGCTCGAGTGACATTCTTATTAAGAGTAGCTGTTTACAGACTACCTTTTTAATCCACAGCAGCGTAAGATAAATGACCGAAGCGACACTTACCTCCCAGGACTCGCGAGTGAGCTCGGAAATTTCGCCGGCCTTGCCCTCGGCGTCCTTGCCCTCCTCGGCGCCAGCCTCACCGGCCTCGCCAACTTCGCGCGGCGTGAGCTCCGGCGACAGATCGGTATCTGTATCCGAAAGAATGTATCCCCTCTCCCTCCAGTAGTCCTCGTCCAGTTCGCCATACAACGACGGCACCCACGCGTGAATGAACCTGTAGAGGTCATCCACCCTGAAAGTGAAAAAAGAAGATTAGCGTTGCTTGACGCAAGGGATTACATTTTTTTTTCAGAGCAAGTTTGCTTTGATTTGGGAGAGGCGAAGAGGATCGAGAGATTGAGTTTGTTGTGTGTTTTAATTATAGCCCACGTAAACTCTCGAGTCTCGTGCGGCCGTCACGGCTCGACCCGTTTTCGGTTTACGGAAGTGGTTAGTGTGCCGCCTTTGATAAATGGGGCTCGATGTCGGAATTTGCTATTTTATTTAGAATCTCATTTCTTTTAAAGTGTGTGAAAGAAAGGCATCTCTTCAAGTATTCGCTATCACGGTTCGATGGAATTTTGACGGCGTCAATCACAGCTTATGTATACTGACATACGGCTGCACGCTAGAGTTACACTGCTAGAGATTTATTAGACATAAAGTGGCTATGACGCAGCTGTTACGACTGCAATACTGCCAAGACGAAGTAGTTGCATTTAGCGAAAAGATAAACTTCGTTTTTTTTATTACTCGATTTATCGTTCAACTATTGTGTACTTAGCGAAGTCTGTATTTTTTCAGCAGTTAATCGGTAATTGCAACATAAAAATATACACATATGCTTCCCAACTCCAAAATAATCATTGCGTTTATGCATATAAAAGTTACAAAGCTGGTGTTATCTAGAACAGCATAAGATATCATTTACCTCTGAGCAACGAAAGGCACCGTTTGCCTAGCAATGTTCGCCACAGTAGGCGCGTAATAATTAAAGAATTGCGCCATCGTTCCAAAAATGGCGTTCATGCTATAAATACTCCACTAAACGCTCGCGTGCGTGGTGCGCAAATCCAAGATTCCTCTCTCGATCCGAACCCACGCGCGTCAACTCAGAGCATCTCGAATCGAAAGCTCGTAAACAATGTCGCTGCGAACTCGTAGATCACGCGACAACCAACTGCTTTCCTCTTCTCCCTATTCTTTTCTCTTCTCTATAACCTAAACAACGCTGACGAAAAAAAAATGAGAGGCGCGTTAGCGCAGCAGCTGCGACGTAGACACCGATAAGCTAGCGCGATTAGGTACCGATCACCGATTGGCCGATCAACAGCTGTGCTGTCGTACGTGGATATGCTTTAACGAGGCGAAGAGAGAAGAATGGACCGGGTCCAAGCTTCCGCTAATTTTAAATGCGCGCACGCGAGAGAAAAATTGAAAAATACACAGTATATAGCGGAGGTAATATCGAAATACTGGCGAGCGGACGACGTGCGCGCGAGGTGGCCGTTCGTGGGCGGGTACTGTACTGCGCGTCAGCAGCGCCGGGTGTAGGCCGTCACGTGAAAACTTTCGACAGAAGCACGTGCCTAGGCTCGAGACTGCGCGCATAGAGCGTGTGGGCTTTTCCCGCGGTTTTTTCAAATGCGCTGGCAGCACATGCGCTTCTATAGATGCAGTGTTATCGATATTGAAAAAAACCAAATACACTTTTGAACAGGAGCTTTGTAAACATTAAATTGCACTTGGGATAACAGTATTAATCACCGCATCGGTACTCAACGTTAACATAGATTTTAATTATTTCGAGAAGAAGACGGTAAAACAAAACTTGCTCCGTTTTCTTCATTTCGCAAGTGTGACAGATAGCTCGCTTCACAGAAGGTCATGATCACGTTACGCAACTATTTGTATGTAGATTGAGAGAAAAAATTAACATGTTTACGAGGGAAAAAAAAAGAATTACAAAGTCAAATGTTATCTATATTAATTTTAGCCGATCGAACGCGTGGAGGATAAATATTGATATTTAGAAATACGACTTTGCTCTTTATATTGACATTAAAATTTATCTCGCTTTACTCGAAAAGCGCGGAAGCTCTGTGCGACCAATCTCCCGGTGCATGGCATTTTCGCATTCTATAAATAACTTGTTTGTTCTCATACTCGGTTATAGCGATTACTTTATTTGGCACCGAAACCGTCTGCTTATTTAATCACTGTTTTTCACACACGCTATAGACTTGTAATAGATCCGCGGTAATTAAGAAACATGAGTCAGAATAAGATCTTGCGAATAGCACATTTTTCACGAGCTTGACAACGTTTAATTTTTATTATTAATTCGTGCATTCTTACACAACCTTGTTTTTCAAACTAAAGCTTTCAAAATACTTTGTACAAGCTCGACGACTAATTTATTTACCTACGAATTGGATTCAACGTACGATTACGTAATGCAACCGACGCACGTTTTTCAGTCACAATAGAGCATGAAATGTTGAGAGCGCCAATTATGCAAAGTAAAAAACAATTGCTAGACACATATTATATCTCGTCCTGACTCGCGTCGCCTTGTTTTTCGCGACGACTTACCTGTTGCGTGGTATGCTGAACCAGTACTCCGGTCGGATTTTTTTCTTGCCGTAGCTCATAATCGGAGTTGACCAGGGGATCTTCTTATCCTTGGGCCTTCCAGTTCGCAGTCTCAGGTACAGTGGCGGGTCTTCGCAGGATCGCGCTGGCCTCGGGATCAGCTCTACGAATCAAAGAACAGCGTTAATTTGCGGGAACTTTTGATCTCTTTAGAGTTATTATGTGACTTACATGTCTACAATGGGTAAGAACACAATTTTCGTTTCGAGAGTAGTTTTATTTTGATACAGCAAATAAGGTAATTTGTTTGTTTTCGTTATACGCTTGCCAAGGTGGGCAATAACAAGTTTAGTTTCAGGTTCACTTTGATGCGTAAAAAGCCTTGTTTGCTGTAGGTCACTCGTATATGTATTTAATATTCAACAGAGGGAAAACATTACAAGCAATTAGGTCAAACGTTACTCAATGCAGTTTGTGGTATACAATATTATCTACCATCTTTAGTTATATATACATTCTATTGTTCTCAATCAACAAACATTTTTACGGCACTTTTTTCACAACGGAGCTATGTAATAAAGCTTGTAAAACAAAATTTCAGCAAATCAATGGAAATCGGTGACGCGAGATGTCATGACTGGATATAGGCAAATAACTCAAAAAAACGTTTATACGGCAAGCAGAGAGCAGTTTGTCGCTAAACTGTTTTCTCTCGTACAAACAAAAAACTTTCGACAAGCAAGATTCATTGCACTTTTTCTCGTTGGTTAATCGTTATGTTCCATCATTAATATATAATATTCACTGTGTCAAGTGATGAATGGGCATGATATACTGAGTGATTGATATACATTATGTGTGATATATATTGAGTGATAAAATGTGGGAAACGAAAAACTCATGATCTAGACATGGTCACTAAAAAATAGAACTGAAAAAAGGGGGGCCAGTACTTTCCATGTTCAGCCCTGCTACGTAACAGGCGACAAAAATTATAATTAAGCTCTTATATATATTAAGGCAAGCTTATGCACAATATTATATTATGACAGAAATAAAAATCGTGAACAAGCTAATTACATTATGAACCTACCGAGACCTTCGAGTTCGGGAAAATTAGGTGCTTGGACTAGAGGGACAACAAAAAGTAGATGATATTACAAGTATATTAGTATGAGTCTAATGGTAATCTGCATTATGAATTCAGCTGTGTAAGAAGTTCGAGAGATGTAGGACCAGATCTAAGTTTGAATTTTGCAATGCTCAATTATGACTGACGATGGGATTTCACGAATACCTCGCACACGCGTACGGCTGTTTACAATGATAGAATGTAAATGAAGGTGAAACTCGTTTTGTGGTTGACCAGCAGCGGATTTCATAATGCCAAAAAGTTATTTCGACACGATATTAAGCCCGTCACGTCGTTCAGTTTTGATCGATGAAACTGATGCCTTCGCGCGTCAGTACATAATACTCTATTTTGAAATTGATGATCAATTCGATATCAGTATGGTAAAATGGAAAAAAAATGCCACGATGTGCGATTGTCGTTGCCAAAAAACAAAAAAAAATTACATCAACTAATGTCATTTGACTAATCAAAAAAGGCTCTTTTTCTATTAAAAAAACACTTCGATACAGTCAATTGTGCTGACATGTGTGATCACACGTACGAAAAAATTGTCACACCAAAAATATATTACACTTATAGGTGGGGACAAAAAATACGCTTCTATCACTGCCAATTTTAACAAATTTTGCTTGTCTCCTTTTCACTTCTTGCTCAAAAATACAGTATCGGAGTGCGGAAAAGGTTTATCACTAACGACGTGGCAATACTCACTGTCGAAACTGACGAAAAGTTCGGGCATATCTTCGACGGAGACCATGCTGCGGTAATCCAAGCGTGGCGGTGCAGTAGACGTCTTGCTACCTCGGCTACTGTCAACACTACTGCTACCGGACGAGTTCAAAGGCTGCTGTCTGATAAAGGTGCCAACGGAAGAACGTCTGTAAGAAGTAAAAAATTAGTTTGTGATCCTGCGCAAGAGTATTAACATCAATCTTCGAAGATACGAGAACGTTTTCATGGCTCTAATGTCATCTCAGATTAACTAATATTTTTGGTGACAGTCTACTTGAATGAAATTTCTCAAATGAAATCTCATAGCTTCGAAGACAACAATAAACTATATCGAACGACATTTAGATATACGGCAAGGAAATATTAAACATTCAAGGTGAACAAAAATCCTTAGTTGTGAAACTATATAAGATGAACAACTAAAATGTGTCGTATATTGTATGTAAAATGGTTAATGATGTTTCGTTTAATATTTTTTTATGTCTGTAAAAAGCGCAGGCAAGCTGTGATCGACGTTGATATCCATGCTGGTGTTGGACGTGGCGCTGAAAAGGTGTCACATGTCAATTATTTGAAATGAAGGGATACAGGATACATGATGGGTTTTACTCTCTTTGTTCAGTTATTTGGCTGTGGATTCGCGTGTATCCAATTATTTTGAGAAAATAGTTTCGTTACTTGAGCATAGTGTCATAGAATACAAAATGTTTTTCTTGTGGATTTCATTGTGTCAAGATTTATTTTAAAAAAGTAATGGAAAGAATCGTAGCTGTTTACACAATGATTTAACGACAATATCAACGGTTTATATCTCTACTATTGAAGTTTACGTTGGAACATTTATACGATGCAACATCAAACGTACAATTTACAATACATTTAATCTATATAGGACATAGCTACAATTGTACCATTAAATTAAATTTACGACGAACCCTGATTAGAAAATTTTATTGAATACAATCGGTATCATTTAAAATCTCAGTGAAATACAATGCAATCAATAGATTCATGATTATATTTGAAATAATCTATACATCCGTTATGATCCACTGCATTAAAATAGCATTGGGTCATTGGTTTAAAACTGAATACGTGACAAGTTTATCACACACGACGATTTAAAACCAGCTATGATTTAATCTAAGAGATACGCAGTTCGTTACTATTGTTTTTTGTTTACGAATTCAAATACTTAATTTCAAAATATAACATTACGCATCTTTCAATACTACTTTCCAAGCAGGGTAGTGTGTCTCTTTCGTGTCTTTTTCGTGTAAGTAGTACAGTGGGCAGAATAACTATGTCATACGATACAAACAGCCAAATAGAATATACAATAGTTTGAGACAGTGGAGCATTTGAGGAGAGTAGAGAAGGATCGAGGACAGTCCAGACTCACCCTATATAACCAACCGGGCCCGGAGAGAATACATTGCCCGAGTCTTGCGAGTGAGAGGAGGCGGTGAGCGGAGGGGTACCTCCGGCTCGACCGCCGCTCTCTTCACTGGGAGTCTTAGCGAACAGGTTGGAGCTAAAGTCACTCACCAAGTTGATGGGCGAGCTTTTATTGCACACACCGCCACCATTCACATATTAGTAGTTAGTCGACAGTGAAAAATGGTTATGTGGGAGGTACAGGGGACAGACGATTTTTCAATATTTCTCTTCGGAGACTAATTTTTTTTTAATTTTGTTTGTCAATCCCAGCGTTAATTTACAATTCGATTTGCAGAGAACGCAATGATACTAGTAAAAACAAAGGCAAAAGCTGTCCTAGGCATGATTAGCGAGAGCTGATTTCGATTTTGTGTGCTCAACAATATCGAAACTTAATTTTTTTTTTGCTCGAAGAACGTCATTTTACATGTTAATTTCTGTATCGAATGCGAGTGAACGCGCTTTATGTGACATCATGCTCTAAGAAAATTTATAATTATAATATTGGCTACTATTAATGAGTGCTGCTAAAAAATTAAGCTCTTTTTTCAGCAACACTACTGATTTTAAAAACTGATTTTCAAAAATGTACTCTGTCATAAATAAGTTGTTGAAAATTTACGAAAATAAATGAGACCGTGTATTCGAGGAATGGCAAGACTCACCTGGAGAAAACTTTACTGAACACGGAAGAATGATGGCTGTCAGCACTGTTCGGAAGGCTGGTCATTTTGTCTGAGGGAGGTTTGCTGTCCTCGTCTTTGGACTCTCCTGTTAGACCCTCCATCCAGGAGAGTGGATATGAAAGTCGCTTCAGCATCTGAAAAGCATCGATATGAGTAACGAGCTCGAGTTCGAGTATCCAAGAATACAGAATCAATTGTACCTTATTTTTACGAGTCTCTTGCTTGTCATCCTCTTTGTGGTCTTCCTCTCCTTTCTCCTGCTCCTCGTTATTGCTGTCCAAGCTGAAGGAAACCGAGCTGGCTTTTTTCCTGCCATTGATCGCGGAGTCCGCGTCAAGTGTGCTCGTTGTGACGTTTGTCGGTGCAATGGTAATCGGGGGCACCCAATCCGAGGATAAAACGATGTCGGCGTCGGAGTAGACCTTCTTCGCGACGATCGGCTGAACTACTGGAAGTGGAGGATTTGGATCGCGGATGTCAATGCCAGAATCGTGACACGACTGTTTGACTAGAGAACCTTCCTCGTCTTCGGGAATGGCATTAGATTTTGAAGACTCGGCCTGCAAGAAAGATTTTTCAATTAAAACGTGCTTTATAGTGATATGCAAGCTACTCGATCGATTGATAATTACTTTTTCTGAGTTTAAGGAATCTTGCTGCTCATCATCTACGGAAAACGAACATCTGTCTTTACTAGGAACTGCCCAATGATGATCAAGCATCGAACGCCTGCGTTCTTCAAGAGTCCTGCTGGCCTGACCTCCTCCCACGTCGTCTTTGGAGGAAGAGTCATCCTTCTCCTTGTCTTCTTTTTCTTTGGTCGAAGCTTCGTCCTGCAAAACAATGCGATATTGAATCAGAAACATTCCATACAACTGTCAATGATATTTCATATCGGCTCTTTACAGCACAACAAACACGAAAACTTTTCATGTCCAGATAACAATAACACGCAGTCCACTCGCTCGTCAATGGCAATAACAGCGTGGGACGTGTAAAATTGTTGCGCACCGATCGAACTAGCACAAAAGCAGAAAAAATGGTTTATTAAAAAAGCACGTACACTCGACAGGTTGGTCGGCGTAATGAGATCCTTATCGAAGGCCTTGGGGAAGGCATCGCCCTCGCGCTCAGCGCAGCTGCAGACGCTCTCGCTATCGTCTACCGCGAGCTCAGGGAAGTTCTCGTCCTTGCCGGGCGACGCGCACTTCCTCGGGTCGCTTCCCACCGTGGATGCCGGTCCCGAGCCGGTACCTGCCGGCGTCGTGGTGCTGGTGTTGGCGGGGGTCGCGGCCGAGGCTGGTTTCTTCATGTAATAGATTTCGGGTTTCTTGTCGGGCTGACCGGTCTCCGTGTGGCCGACGCGCATATGCGCTATGTCGTAGTAGATGGCTGCGTTGACTATGAACTCCATCGGTGCGATAACGCCGTAGGACTCGGGCCCGTGCTCGATCACCAGTGGATCCGACACGTTCGGATCGAACATCACCGCGTTCGGTGTGACCAGAAGGACTCCGCCGACGACTCCCTGTAATTGAAACAGCTTTAGTCTCTCGAAATAACAACAACATTGTTTTGTTTTTAGATTTACGAGTTGGCATGCGAAATTGTTTTGACGAAAGTCGCAGAAATAGATAAACTGTATACGATACCTGGCCATCGGTGATGTGACGAACTGTGATCTTTAAGAATCTCTCTCTGTAAGGCTGAACGTCCTCGTCCATAGCATTGGCACTTCCGAGAGGAGTCTTGACTCGCTCTAAATGACCTGGTTTTGGAGAAACTGGTCTCAGGTTATTGAGCAGTTCTGCAAACAGAGAAGAAGAAAAAAATCAACCGTCGAGTGCATTGTTTAAAAAGCGCGCCTAATAGCAAGGCCTCGTCGAATCAAACGACGGCAACGACGGCACATAATTTATGCGTCTTTGACAAAGCGAGAGAAACTCCTTAGTAGTTCGACTCATCCAAGTTTAACCCGTCCCAAGGCCGGCGCAAATATCGCCTGACCTAGTGCATCAAACAAGAAACATCGATATATTCGCCCTCCTCCCCTGTCATGCGGTGTGTGTGTATGCGTGTCTGTCAACATTTACCAATAACCGGTTCGAATCCAACCGACAGTCCGTCCATCTCGCGCGATAATTAACTAGATTTTCAATTTCCCCGTCGATTTTCCCAAATCACACGTCCAAAAAATCCTCACGTTTCTCCCACGAGAAGAATGAAGAAAATTCTACCATGACGTATGTAATGTATACCCGTTCACTCGACGTCAGAAAATCATAGTCGAATTATTCAAATTCGAGCCAATCGAATGAATGACGTTTACGCGAAAAGTCGGCCACGAGAGAGAAGATATATGTATATACACGTTGCTGGCGGTGGTGGTGCGCATGGCAACTGCGAGGTGTGGGTGGTATAAGGAGGAGAGAGAAAGGACGAGTGCACAGCGTGTATACTGCTGATCAGCTGATCGCGGGACGAGAACGAGCTTGCACCCCCACCACTATATCAGGACTCTTTGGCCCTTCTCCGCTACCCCGCGATGAGGGGCAGAGCTCTCTTCGTGCATGTGTACTTGCGCCCGCACGTGAGAGGATCGTGAGCGCACCAAATGTTTTCGGCTATCGAAAAATGATATCCATGTTTTTTGCCTTTCTGCGTCGACTCGAGTGTTTTATTTTTTTGTTTTTCTTTCCTCGAGAGAGTCCTATGCTCGTCGAAGAAATAATACTTGGATTATGATCGAATTTTTTGATATTTCGAAGGCAGATGCTTCTACAATTATAAATGAAAAATAAAACGATTATGTTCGACGTTACCTTTTTCTTCGGCCGGCAGTTCGTCATGTCCCTCGTGCTCGTGTCCGGCATCGCTGCCCGTCGAGTCAGACTTGCCATCTCCAGGTGCACTTTCTCCCTTGATAGGTACCCACAGCTGCTGGCCGGGATAGACGAAGGTGCTTCCAAGCCGGTTGAGTTTGCTCAGCTCTGAGGGTGTCGTGTCGAAACGTGCCGCCACCGAAGTCAGGGTATCTCGGTCGCCCACCTGAAACAACCACATAGACGGCTATTAGTTTGACAATATACTACGAGAGCTTTATATTACTTTATCATCCAACTATTCGTCTCACAGCATTCTCAACAAATTGCTTTGTTTTTTTCGTTCGACATACTTCATTATCGCGATAAAAAACAAATCGATTAATATCGATTAAACTCGATAAACGCAGTTGAAAACGTGCACGAAGAAGCATAAAAATCCACTCGGTCCACTTGCGCGTGTACTTGAACTTCGAGAAAGTAATTGGTACACGCGGGCATTGAAAATCGATTCGTAATATCTCGGGGGCAGGCCCGAAAGTATATAAGTAGTGTGTGTGCGCAGGCTTTCGATGACTCGGCGAGGCCGTAGTAGACGAGGATTTTTAAGACGCGTATAAGAGCACTCGTACGTGTAAATCTGCTTTTCGGGAGAGGCTTTTTATTATACATCTACAGTCGAGGTCGAGAATATTATATGATAATCCGCGTTGAATGAAACTGTCGAGAATCGCACTTGCGGAGGATGAATTTCATCATCGGGAAATTCCAGGTATATATAATCGAGACGCAATTTCACGGACGAAGGGTAATATAGCTTTGAGCAGCGACAGCAGTAGCATCTCCGATGCCAATGACACTGGAGACTCTTAAATTACCTCACGTGGATCTTTCTCGTGAATTCCGATACCGACAACGACGACAACTTGGATGCTGATGTTGCGCAGTTGGTGTACGCGTTTGGACAATATAGCGTAGAGTGTAATTGCGTGACTTGCGCGAGATCGATATAGGAGGTGTGGCTTTTGCGCAACTACTTCCGATTTTCTATTTTCGTTGCTGTGACGCCCTACTCTATGGGCTGGAACAATAATTTTCTTATGCTCGAAAAGAAGAAGAGTATACTTTAGATTTATCTCGTCGAAATTGCTCGAAAAGAAAAAACTCGTATGATATCTTATCGTCGCACCGATCGATCAGCTGATGACATCCCTCTAATCAAATCCGCTGACAAATTCGCGCCTACTTCCATTTACGATTAATCAAGTACACACGTATAGCCGCACCTCGAATTCAATCAGTGTATGGTAAATAAAAATCCCTCCCTGGAGCACTAGCTTTTACCCCAATTCCATTGACAAAACAACGGCAACACCTCGAGCGCGCCGCACCTTCTCTCGTATAGCCATAAAAATTACTCAATCGTCCGAAGGCCGCGTGTCACTGAACGCAACAACAAAGAAACTGTGCACACAGGTGCAATTCCATTACTCACCAGCTCGGAGAATAAGAATATGAAGAAAGAGTCGTTCAGTATGGCGGCCCATAACACAATTCAAGTAAAAAATGACGTATTTTTTTAATAAATTTTGTCAGTAACAGAAATAGAGAAGCATGAGCGGCCGGAACAAACCGCTATATCTAGACTTGAGGCACATGTTATTGTAAGGAAAATAGAAAAGTGCCTATGCGCCACCTATTGTCACCTGCCAGAGACACGGAGGGAGAGTTTGGCGGTGATGGAAGGGCCAGTCCAAAACTACGTTTTTGGTAATTGATATATAGAGCTTTAGCGGTCCACACGTACGTATACGTATTATGTACATTAAAGTTAAGTTTTTTAAAGTACGATCAGGCTTGAAACATATAAAATATTTCGTATCTTAGGAAAGTATCACTATTTGTTACTAGTCTCAGAAGACACACAAACAACCATACTGGGAATCATTCATACTGGACGACTCTTCCCCACAGTCGAGAGCAATCTCCCTCAGCTTCCTGTCCCAGATCCGCGACAGTCTGGCGGATAATGACGCTCGAATAATCCGACCGGCCCCGTTAGGGACGGTATACATACCCACTCCTCGTGAGAGAGTGAGAGAGAGAAAAAAAAAATCAAGCCGAAGCCAACGGACTCAGGACTGCACAAAGCTAAGAAGAGAGAGAGTGTATTTTTCACGGCTCGACGCTTTGTCTCGAGTCCTTTATGCTCGCCCCGCAGTCGTCTCCTTGCCGATGAAAAGAGCAAGAAAGAGTATATGTATATACGTACACAACGTGAAGAGATGCGCGAGCGAAGGGAGAGCTTTCGCGTCCTGGATTTTTCCGCCGTGGACCGGTTTCCGAGAAAAGCTCTACCGCCCCCTCCTCTCTTCTTAGTTTTAAGCTCGAGAGGGATTAATTTTTTGGCGTCGGGAGTTGAAAATATTCTGAATATATACGCTCGCGCAGTACCGCCGTGTCGTCTGCACTTTGATTGCGTAAAAAATAATACGCCACTGTGACGCGGCTTGTTTTTTTTCCGGCGCTTAATTCCTCCGTCATCCAAGCTCCGTTTTCTACGTGCACATACATACAGACACTGATTGACGCCGAGATCGGATTCACTGATGCGCTAGAAATTCGTCGTCGCTGACTGATTGCTTCTGCCCTTTTTTACACACACACACACACGTGCGCGCGGAGAAACGTGCACCTCTCGCGCGTACAGAAAGAGCAGCGACGAAGTTCATTAGCGGTCAAAGCGCCAGTAAATGACGCAATTGGATTAGACGAACTCAGGGTGAAAAACGCGAGCGACCTGATTTTCGGGCGTCGCGCTCGTGTTTCCTCGAGCTTTCAGAGCTGCGGCTGCGTGACTTTTTTTTTTCTTCTGTGAAATAATAGATTCGCGCGATTGAAAGTTTTGCCGCGGCTTTTTTATCTCTCCCGATCGCGCGCTTCGTTGGATTCTATAAGCGAGAGAGCTGACCCAATTTCAAGTTACATCACTGCGGAATAGAGCAGCGGCGCTGCAGTCGTCGTCGCGCAACAATGTTATCAGATGTCGAAAGCATAATGTTTGACAATACACGCGCAGTGTAATAATGTACCTTTTCCATTACAATATACACAGACACGTTTCAAAAAATCAATTTATCCCCGAAATCTCTTATATTCCCTCGTGCGACGCTGTTGTGCACACACAACGCATTCGATAATAAAGACGTAAAGACGCAATGATAATCCACTAACGCAACTAGATCGTCTCTCCCCCAGAGATATACTCTGATGTCGTTGTAATACAGCGAGTGTCTTGCGTGTGCAGCGTCGCGCGAAATTGATAGCCCCTCGTGTCTATTCCCCCCTTGCGTATATAGAAAACTGAATAAATTCCCAGGCAGTTTAGTGCTTGACGATATCCGCTTTAAGAAAACTACGCGACGGGCATATAGAAACATTCCGACAAAACACTGCGTAACCACAAAGTGTCCCTTCTTTATAGCTCTAATCAAAAGCTAGCCACAATCTCACAAGATGAATTTATCACGATCGGACCATACGGTTGCTGCAAGAGCGACAAAACAGGCCGACTCAATTTCACACATACACACACACACAGCAAAGCCTAATCCTGGATTAGACGCGGTTTATGAGATTCGGGCTAGACTGCGAGAGAGGAATCGCCGCGCGAAAAGGAGCGTTATATACTGCGTGGGAGTGAAAAAAGAGGGAACGAGATTTCCCCGAGGGGAGGTTATGGCTGTCCTAAAAGCTGAGGACTTTGGAAAATTTGTGCTCTGGTAGGCGTTTGCTTTCTCCTCTCTCTCTCTCTCTCTTCCTCGTGACGCGCATCTCGAATGTAGTTTTTTTATTCGCATCATTGGCTTAGGAAGCACACACAGCAGCAACGGTCTAGTCTGAATTTTTCGTACAACGCAATTCGAGAAAAATTGAATTACGAAGGCGCGCGCGCGTCGCGCTTTGAATAACAACTGACTCTTCTTTCGTCGCGTCGGCTGTATACTGCGCTTTACTAATTCAGAGCGACGCAATAGGCGGTATACACAGCCTAATGCTCTCTCCGGTAGACAGAATTCCGGAAATGCGCCAAGACACACACACACATTCGGTCCGCGGAATGCCCATTAATCGCGACTAGGCCGTTCGTGTCACGGGTCGTATACACATAGAGAAGCTTGAAATCCTATATCTGACTGTTGATACTCTCTCGCTCTCTGTGTGGATTAGTGCATGAGGGGGTCGAGGAGAAAATATTCATAGGGGCTTTTAATGCTGCAGGACGAGATTTGCCGAGGGGATAATAACGTCGTTGTTTTGCTAATCGTGCAGTAGTTTCCGAATGGCGAAAAATTAATTAATACTTTGAACCACTGTTATTTTGAAAACACTTCGAGGGACCACGTAGGACAATAAAAATATGAAGCAATATCTCCAATGCGTCGTCTTTGCTCATATCAGGGGGGTAACTTTTTATGAACGCAATAGGGGACGCGTCTCTCTCAATCTCGTAAACTCCACCGCGTATACGTATCTATATGCAGATTTTCCCTCGAAATCATAAACTAAACCGTATAGATAAAAAAAGGCGATCGTTCCACCGGAGTAATTTTCCACAACCCACGCAGATTCCCTTATCATATAACGCGTCAAAAAGAAACAGAAAAAGCAAGCTTCTCTATTACGTCGATTAGCGGTATAACAACAAACTTCCTCAACCAATCTAATCACCTCTGTCTTTTTTTCCTCCCATCGCAACCCTTTGTCCGCGTGCACACACCATCGGTGGTTAATCACTTAGTGCTAGCTCTCGTACCGAAGTAAAACTCTCATCAATCGCTATCAACGTATAAACGCGCGAGAGAGCCGTAATCGATACTGCGCGCGCGCGGCATTAGTGCATAACACTCTAACGAATTTACAACAGATTACGAGGAGGAGAGTTTGCGTGCGCGAGCGCGCGGATGTATATAGATGCTGAGGTAAAGTATGTTACGCGATAATTCCATTAGGCCAGACGCGCCGCCGCTGTAATATCGCATCCGCTCTTATTAGCTCTTTTCGAGGATATAGGCTTGAATCGGTGCTGAAATGCGGGTATTTTAGATCCCGTTGATTATGGTCTCTATCTGGGTAATGGCGCGCGTGGGTGTTATTGAGAAAAAAAGGTATGGTTGGTCGTGCGGTTGAACTATGTAATTGGAGTAAAAAATTTCGTATAGCAGCGGCTTTTTTAACTCCCTTGTGTATACACAATTACACACTAATATACACAAAAGCGGTATGAAGCGTAAATTCCGAATTGGTAATTCCCGCGAATAATCAGCACTTTAAATTATTAACTCGGTAATTAGTTTCGATAATCAAAGTTGCTTTCGAAGCTCACAAAGTATGCCAGTAATATCGTTATAGAGCTGTTGCATCGCAAAGCGAGTTTATAATCTCGCTAATTCGCGCCGAGAACGCGCTCGATCGATCGATCGACGAAAAAACAATCGAATTTTTGAAATTTTATATTCTATACGTTACAGCTCGAGGGCGGAAACAGTGATTATACGAATTAATTGGCAGCGCAAGCGTTATAATGCAAACAGATTTCACGCGGCTGCTTTCCGATGCAATTTAATTAATTAATTAGACTCGATCCGCTTACGCAACGCGTCTAAAAAAGAAAACCTGTAATAATTCATTAGCGCAGATCGTTAAGCCCTTGCCGATCAAATAAATCCGACTTTATCAAAATTTTCACGATGGATCTTTCGGCAAAACACACAGTGTATTTAATTCGACTGCGCACTTGGCACCTATATACCGGGTAATAGTTATAAGTTCGGCCGCTGCAGTTTTCTTGCGCGAAAGCTGCGGCGCAGCACACAGTCGATCATAAAAGCCCCGCAGGCGGTCTCGCTGTTATTTATTATCGTCGCAGCTGAACGAGAGAAAACTGCTGCTGAGATTTAGGTCTCGAAAAGATTCGCGCTCTCGTCTGGACGACTATTATTAATAAATAGAAATAACGCCAAGATAATTCTGTAATTTTGTATACAGGTTCGCATATGCCTCAAAATTATCTACATAAATTTTCAGAAAGCTAGGATACCTACAAGTCGAGAAATCAATGTTTTTATTTTTTGCTGTCTAACACGGTCTCTTATGGGAAATCTCAATTTGGTCGTACTCTTTTATGTATTGCTAAAGATTTAACGCCAAGTTTTTGTTGAAAAAAATTGTACTATAAGAAAAATATCTGATAAATAATTAGAGCCCTTAAAAAATATCATTGGATACCTCTAACTAATAAAAAAAAATTACAGAATGCCGAAAACGGACATTTAACCTAAAAAAATTAGTCAAATCAGTTTCTACGAGTTTCTACAAATATGATTGTTAAATTTACTCGAAAAATCGTTATTTGTTCTAGGTTTACGGTTACAGCTTCTTTAACAGTGCATATTTAAAAATAAACGAAAAGTAAAAGAATGCACCGATTTTGACTAGTGTAGTAGGGTTAGAACCTCCTTAACGGTGAGAGGGATATAGTATATATAGGTATTATGTACACATGTGCCGCTGTTGCTGCAGTCGATGAAGCTTCTCACTCAGCTCTCTCGTGACTCGCATTCGAGATTGTTTTTGCTTTGCTCGATGGAATTTATTTATGTATACACTCGACGACGTCTGCAGGAAAACAAGTTCGATTTCAAAGGACCTCGCGACAGAGACACATTGTACGCTTATGCTTATTGCATTATATAGACGTATAGACATCCGGTGTCCGTCGTCTCGGAAGAAGCGAATAATATTTGCGCGTCTATATATTCGCTTACGTATTACGTGTAAACTTCTATAAGACTCTGTTCTTAATCAGAGCATCGCAAAAGCCTGATTACAACCGCGATGTAATTATCTCTTGTAAGAAGTTGCTGCGGCTGCCTGCATTGCATATATTCCTCGCATAAGATCAATTTGTTAAAGGTTTCGAAGGCTTTGTTCGCTTCTGTACTATTATACCGCTCGGCTTCGCATATAGTTCGCGTCACGAAGTTATCAGCGGCGCGTATGCTAATTCAGCTTCGTCTTCCAGAAACCGCAGAGCGTTTTTAGGTCAAAAACTTCGCTTCGCTGCGGCAAAATTTATTTTTTCGTGTATAGTCTGAACGGAATCGCGGGAATCAGATTTCTGCAAAACAAGGAGAGAATCGCGACGACAATGCGGGGGCAGAGAAGACGAAGAAGACATGAAAGATTCAAAGAGAGCCACCAGAGCCGGTCGATTTTAATATCCATAATATTCCGCGCACGGTCGCCGCCACGACGGAGCCAATATTTGCTTAGAAATATCTTTGGAAGCTATGCTCGCGCGCGCACACACATACACGTGTATAAGTATAGATACTCACCGTGTAGGCAATGGTATTGATTGGCTGGGAAAGTCGGCCGGACTTTTTCTCCTGCGTGCTCGAGCCATCCTTGCTCTCGTTGTCGGAATCTGAAAAGCACACGAACCATATAGTACATGTATAGTCATTGCGTTTGTATGTATATGTAATTATTCTTGTTTTCCATATCCTGAGCAAACACACGTGCTTTCCACATATCTCTCGATATAAACTTTTGATTAACGTACTCTACTCTCACTGTCTGCAAGATCATTCAGCGCAGTGCGCACACCACAAACTGCGCGATATTCTCCGTGTAACTGTATACTCGCTAGATATGCAGAAAAAACTTGAATGTCTCTCGTCAATAATTCGCAATTCACAGCTCGAAAAAAAAAGCCGACTAATGAACTGCGCACGCTGTGTATAATATGTAATGCACGCGTCTGGCATACAGATCCTCGTAAACAAAAGCCTCTTCTCTCAAAGCGCTTCCAGCGCATACCAAGTAAACACAATACTCGGTTCGGTGGCCGAAAAAAAACAAAAAATTAACGAAGGATTCATATATGCATGTATAAAAGCGGCACGTGCGCATCGAGGGAAAAAATAATTAGAGTCGATTGTTGCACGATACCGTATACGGACTCGGGCCAACGTCGTCGTCGTCGGGGAAGTGGGGAATTAAAGGAAACAATGGGTAATAACCGCGGCAAAGTGGAAAATAGCGATCGCTAAGTGGCGAACGCTTGTCTTCTTGTTAGAGCTAGGCTGAGCTGTATTTGTGAGCTCGTTTTATTCCTCTTCGCTCTCGGGATCGACTCTCTCGTGTGTGTGTGTGTGTGTGCGCGCGCGTATTATGTTACGCACGTGACGCGAATGTTCTTTTTCAGAAAGCGCGTCAGTGCGTACAATACTTTGTAATTGATTCGAATGTATGTATAAGCGTGTATTGCAGCTCAGACTGTGTCGAAAGCTGATAAAGCTTATCGCGTTTTATACTATATATTTTACATCGAGTGAATTGTTAGTCATCCGTGTGCGCAGTCATATCGCGGAATAGCTATAAGCGTTTAAAAATAATATACACAAAGTGGCGAAGGTAGAGGTACGGATCCCAGCGGGCGCGTAAACGATCGGAGAACGATCTCAAGTGCAACAAGGAGTATAGTAGATCCTTCGCTGTGCTGCACGTGACGAATGTGTACACGCGCTGCTGCTGCTGCTGCGACGACTCTCTCGGGGGTCGAGCGGAACGAGAGGACTCGGGAGGCATTAATCGACGCCAATTTAGACTGTTTTGCTTCACTGGCTGTTTTGACTCACGCTCGGAAGAGTGAGGGAGATGGATATAGGGGGACGCAGTGTATACAGTGTTGGCACTGACGGAAGAGGGAAAAACGTGATGGGAATCGTTTAGAGAATTACGCGAGTTTTTTGCAGCTTATTGCAAAAAAAAAACGAGAGACATTGTCTCATACACGAGCGCAGTCTGACGATAAACGCGTAATCTTCTCGCGATAAAGTTGTGGCATCTGTGAGCTTCTTGAAAAAAATAATCTCGCTGCTGTACCGTTATAAAAAAATTCTGACGCATTTAATCTTCCGGTTTTTCCGCAACTTGGCGCAATAATAATATTATGTCGCGAAGAGCCATAAAAAAAATATAAGTATAGTGTATACCACGTGAGAGCGATCTCAGGAAAAGCGGCGTCTCGTATCCACCCTCTAGGCCGAGTTTTGCGGTGTAATAGACGACGTAGTCTCTCCAGTCCTTCTCAAAGATCTTGACGCACTCGGATTCGTGATCGACGAAGCTCCACTCGGACGCCGCGACCGGGAACTCCATAATATCGTATATATGTGCTCGTCTCGTCCTCACTACGCGATACCTCGCGAACGTCTGATGTGCGGAGCTTTTATCGAGCGTCACTGATACCGTTCGATCATCGCTATTATTCGCGGGGATAGCTGATAACGAGCCGATAGTCGTTGGTGGATAATGTGGCGAAGGACGTTTTTTCGGATTTTTTTTTTCTCGGATACTATTCTCGAATACCCGCGTCGTGGATGATACGACTCAGATAAGATTCAGTGTATTGATTCGTCTTGCGTAAGAGAGCGTGTATCGTCGCGGTAGATTGAAAAAAACCGCGGACTCGCGTAATTAAGATTAAAAAAAGACGCGAGCGTAGTTTTCTTAAAAAAGCGAGAGCCTCGACTACGTATATGCTTCTTGGAAAGACTATATAAAAAAGCGAGAGTCTCCTTCGGTAGCAGTTATCTCTTTCTCTCTTCCGTGTGGGAATTCCGCGTCGACACTCTCGCCTACAACACTTCGCTGCAGTCCAACATAACCTTTCAAAATCACTCGCTCACTGTGTATAAATAGACAGCCTATCCGGAGATAAAAAAAAGTACATAGACGTACAACGTACTGCGCAAACGCTAGGAAGCAATTAGCGCTATCTCGAACGCTTTGTTCACCGATGAGCGGTGCGCGCGTCTATATGTATAGATAAGTATTATACAGCGACACGAGACACTGCGAAAAAGAGCCGAAAATGCGGCAGTGAAGGTATAAGTACGCGCGCGTGAGAGAAAGAACTGCCACAGGAGAGTACATCACGGGTGCGATGCACTTTCTCGCGAGGTAAGATCAGGACCGGCCAAGGTTATTTCCATGGTATAGAACTGAGCGATTCGGCGCTGCGCGAACAGGTAGTCCTTGAGATACGCCGAATACTCGTTTTTTTTGTAAAACCGGCAGACGCGTGTGGGCGAGACTCGTTGAGGATTATCTATACTGTCTGTCTGTGTACACACTCGTGACGATCGATGACTGTATTAAAATTATTATACACTTATTAACACGGGTTTCGTAGTTACACTCAATCGCAATACCGATACGCAAGGAGCAGCCGCAAGCAGGCGATTTTACAACGGAAACCGACCGCGTCGAACTGAGTCACAACTCGTCTGTTAGGCCTGTGCTAACCTCGTGCCGCGCGCTCGATCTCGCCATCTTGCGTCGAGTCTCTCACGCGCGATCGTTTGAATCGCGAGTCTATATTATATACGCTCGTATAATACGTTGTCACCTGCGTGGCTTATCGCTCGCTCGAGCGGATGTGTGGATGTGAATGTGCAGACGGTGTATTAAAATATAGACCGAGTTTCAGAGGGGAAACTGTATGCGTTACTCGAGACGATGCTGAGATCGGCGAGATTGGGTTTCGTTATACTGTGCTGACGATCGGTATGCGAGTCGGTAGACGAGGGGAACTGTTGTGTTGATAAGAAATGTCACGATGTTTCGCGGGATGTGTGGCGCCATCTGTTATTTCGTTCGAAGCGACTTTTGGAGAAGTGATTTTGTTTAAATGAATATTTAAGAATTGACGGTTGCAGCCAAGATTATTTTAAAAATTCCGTTCATCCATCGCAATATTTTCTATGCGCATATACCCTGCAAACTACTACTTCAAAATTACCAAGAACTTCGCTGTAAGTGTATCCACAAAATTCTTCGAAAATTAAACTTCGCGTGTACCAAGTGTAACGTAAACCAGCAGTAGCAACAACAAAACAGCCTCCCAGAAACGTAAAGTTACGCGCAGCTTAACCGGCACTATATACGCACATTTACTACAATTTCGCGGTGTAAACAAGCTCTGTAATTTCACACCCGCACAACTATATACACAAGCTCTTTCGTACACGCCGTTTTACGGCCCGCCTCAACACGAATCCGCCGCACTCGCGTATTGTATAGTTTACGACTTCAAAGTTAGACTCTCTCTCTCTATACGCGCCCGAGCCAAACACATCTGTATACCTTTTTCTCCAACAGCTCATCCGTGAACTATCGAACTCACCGTAAACACAAAGTGAAAGCTTGATGCTTGCACGCGTGCGGATACACGCGCATCGGGTTTATTCCGCTCGCTCTACTCCATATAGAGAGCTCTGTATACGAATTTAAATATTTACACGAGATCCGCGTGTGCGAGTATCGAAAAGTTTTGCTCTCGGTATAAAGAAACTCTCTCTGTGTGTCGCGGTGGTGGCTTATCGTCGCGCTCTGACTGGCTCAGGCACGTGCGGGAGCCTCGTGACGAGTTTTATTTCGGTCGTCAAATCCCCCCCTCTCTCTCTCTCTCTCTCTCTCTCTCTATCTCTCTTAATCAATCAATCGGAATCTATTATATCTGCACGAGAGCTGAGATGCTAATAATTGATAGATCTTGTTCGCTTCATTGCTGCTGCTTCTATATAACTGCGTAGAAATCTGAACGAACTTTTTTTGCTGTATTCAATTAGGCGACGTATACATTTATGAGTTTTTGTTTTACCATCGAGTTCGGAGTGGAAAAGTTGAATATTTGAACTTTTAATCGACGCTAATTTTCGTTACGAAAATATTACCTTGGCTGCGCAGCGGCAGCAAGTGAAACTGATCGGGTGATTTTTAACACTTTCGCTGAAACGAGAACAGAATACGCTCGACTGAGTCCATCCATTTCTCAAAGTTATAACGTCAGCGCGTTGTCCGTTATTCTGCTCTGCAAAGAGAGTCTCGGGTTTTACTTTTTCTCCGTAATAATGCTAATAATAATTTAAAAACTTTCGCAAGCTCCACGAGCGCGACGTTAAATTTTTGTTTCGTTTATAGTATCGATTCGAGGAAAATAAAAAAACTCACGCCATTGAACGAACTTTTTTAAATAAAACAACATACGTGAAAAACAAAGCCGAGCTTTTACGATCCTTTTTGTTTACACAAACCAAACGCACACAAACTCACGGCAAATCTGAGCCAATTAAAATTCCTAAAACTCAGCGGCGCCTGGAAAAACAAATTTCTTCGCCTTCTATACGACCCCTCGGAGAAAAATCATGCGCTCCACCATAAGGGAAAAAATAATAATTTGCCTGTCTTCCCTGCTTCTCCGAAGAGCCGCAGAGCTCGTCCCTGCGTCCGGCCTTGTTTATCGATCGTCGCGCGATGCAACTGTGCATAACCGTTGATTCATGCGCGCGCGTTTCGAATAAATTACGTGACTCTGCAGACGCTGATTGATCGTCGGATCATCAAAAAACGATCGCTGTGTGTGTGTGTGTGTGTGCTTGCATGTATATATAAACGTCATCGCGCACGGCATATAGCGAGAGGAAAAAGCTTCCCGTGGAAAAGCCTAATCGATATTATACGCTAGCGCGAAAATCGGTTATCGAAATAATAGCTCGCCGTTTTAATGAAAATTCGTGCGGGAAAGAATCTTCTTCGTATGTATACGTTTGACAAGAGAGAGATAGAAGGTTACAAAACGCATCAGATTACAAAGGTGCGTGTGCGAAATCGAGAGGACGATTTTTTGACGTTTTTTTGCATGAGCTTTGTGTGTAACGCGGTGGAATTCAATTTCGCGAAAGCTGAAATTACACATACATTATATAATTAAAGTTAATTATTCCGCCCAGCGGGGACGAGCGAACAATGCAGTGCATCGCACAAAAAGATCCTGTAACGAACACACGTGTGCCCGGGGGGTTGTGAGATTTTAACAATCCGCTGTCGTTAAATTTTAAAATAATTGAAGCGAAACTCGATCGGAGTTCGAATATATATGTAATGAGAAATATCATCGACTCGCTAATGATGCGAATATATAGGAATAATAAAATACTTTCTCGTATTTTAATGACTAATTAAGTACATCACAATAACGACGACTCTCGCTCTCGGCGCAATTTCACATAAATGCCCGTCGACTAAAATATACGTATACGTACACCTGCATCAGTCCCGAGAGACTCGCAGCAGCGATAATTCTTTCGATTTTTCGAATTTTCACATCTGTGCGCGAAATTCCGCAGTAGCTTTCTCCCCTCTCGCGCGCATTGTTCCATTATCGTGAGTTTCCTTTCTCTCCCGGGAAATCCCACCGACAATTTCTGTATTTACTTCTCTTACATTTCCTGCGCGCGCGCGCGTGCAAGAGAAAGCGCCACCGAAGATCCCTCGAAATATGAGCTTTAATTACTTGGCCGACTCCACCGCTGCCTGCGGCATTACGCCTGATGCGACTCGTACGTGTGTAATGAGTATAATACCACGAAAACGTGTGTGGGTGTGTGTATGCGTGTGTGTAAGAGAAGGATATGAATTTCCATCAGTTTTGTTTTCTTCTTCGTGCAGAGCCCGTATGTATTTCTCGTATAGCAAATGCTATTTAACAAGAATGAAATTTTGCGCGTAAGTATCTCACGGGAAGATAAAATGAAAGCTGAATATCATAATACGAATATCATAATACACGCGGTGTGCTCAACCCCGTAAAATTTCCATCAGAGCGAAAGAGCGCTGCGCGGCCCATTTGCCAATTATCTCGGAAATCCGTGGGTATACCCTTTTACGGGGGAAAAACGCTCGCGGCGCGGTTCAATATTTGTCTCTCGTCGCTGCTAAATAAGAGAGAGTATTTTTTTCCCCTTCTCTCCAATGCGATATTAAGCTGCCTGCCACGTTTCATGAATATTTACACGATCGACTGCTCGATTTGCGCGCAAACAATTTCGAAGCGCCCACGCCGTACACACATTATGAATTTTCGAGGCTGCTGCGAGTTACCCCTTTTTCAGGAGGTTTGTGTGATCGTGGGGGGGACGAATCTAACGATGACGACGAACCGACGCTGGCGAGTGTATAAGAGAGACACTGATCGAATATTTTATGCGCTCCAGTTAAAGTAAGTAAGTCAATGCAATGCAATTAAGTGAAACTGTCGTCTTGCGGAGTGTGCACCGTTCTGTGCATGTCCGCGCGAGAGACCTTCGCTGTGTATAGTGTATACTAACCGGGACACATACGAGCGCCCATATATACGTGTATTTTTTGTCTCCTCACATTTTTCAGCTTGAGAATCTGCGAGCAGAGTATACGTTGATCAAAAGCTTACGCTGAGCGCACACGTGCGCGTTATACACTCTAATTGGATTATTCGAAAATTTACTAAGCCTCGTAAAAAAAAGTGACTCAGCTTTGGGTTAGCCTGAGTCACGCTAACCTGCGCGCCGAGTTTTTGCAGAGGTCTGAGTATTGCAAAGGTAAACAACTTTTGTTTTTTCTACTCTTTAGCGTAGAGACACGAAATGTTCGCCCATTGTTCTATACGGTGATGCTTCGCTCTTTCTTCTCATCGTGTATATTTTATTAGTGCAAAAAAAGGGTGTAGGTACGAACCTCTGGAGAGTTTGTCGATGGACTCGAAGCGGCCCTCGACTTTGTTGCGAAGCGAATCCAAGTCGAACGGCGCCGTAAACCCATGATCCACGCTGCGACTCTTGCTCCTGTGAAAGAAATTCGTCGACGTTATATAGCTCTTTTCAATTATATACGAAGAATATTCGTACTTTATATCATCGTATAATATTACGGGAGATACACGCGTCGAATTATTTATAAGGTGTAGACGTAGAAGAGAGCGTGAAAAATGTTCAATACAATTTTAAAATTAAATTCTAATGTCAGCGCGGAATTGATGTATGGATCCTTGTCGAGAGAGCTCAAGGATGTATATATCACGCTTTGTGTATTGACGCGTCAATACTATAAGATAATAATTTCTAATACGAAAAACGTGCCGCGAGGCCTTGGCAGAGTAGACATCGCATACGAACACATTTCTATATATACTTATAACACGTCATGTGTCTGTGTGTGCATCTCTCTCCTCGGCGTCGCGCGAGGAAATCCAACAGTTTGTATACGTATTATACGAAAATAACATAAATATATATATACGCGTGTGTAAATAATTGCGATAATAACATCGACTACTCGATGCAAAATCAATGTCAACGAAACGAGAAATAATACAGACAGAACTAAGGTTTATCTATACAGCGTATTACGTATACTATCAAGATGCATCATGCTAAACTGTCTAAGTCTAAGTTATGTAAAAAGCATTCAATATATATATAGAAAAATAAATGAAACAACATGCCAGTACGGGAAAACGTACATATACATAATAAAAGTTTGATACTTATGTGTGTGTATTGCGAGATAGAGAGCGATCGATCCTTGTCTCTCGAGGGCTGTCTATGGTATATGCATTTATAAGGTATAAGTGCTTTTCTCGTACAAACCTGAAGTAGCTGGCGAGATTTTCCGTCGATCTGGTGTGGGTGACATCCTGGGACATCCGCCGAGACCTGCGTTTCAAAAAAACAAAACCAAAAGGAACAAAAGGTGAGAAAAACATGCGAGCGCATACGTGCCGAGAGCTTAAAATAATAAAATCAAAATTGCAGTATAAAAATTAAAAAATGCATATGCATTCGTGAAAATAAAAAACACATATCAAGTGCATGAATAAAAAAGTGTGTGTGTGTGTGCCAAACTATATTTATACAACGCAGCCAACTACAAACAAGACCAAAATGCAACACGCTCTCAAGCTGTATTTATTTAGTTCCTACAACGCATACTGTTTTGCATATCGAGTTTCGCTCTCGGGCTCCGCGAAATCGATTCTACCTCGAAAAACGAAAATTAGAGCAGCGACTGACACTTTTTTTCCTGCTTTTGTTTATGCGCGCTCTCTCGAGATCAGATAAGCCTGCATGCATACGACTCTCGTATAAATAATCCTCTCGCGGCAGAAGGGCACACTGTACGGAGGGATGGAATTTACACTCGCGTGCTTGGTAGTTTATTAATTTAGTTTATTAATTTATTTATTTATTCATTACCATGTACAGTGATATTGGCACTTTTTACATAAACCCCGCTTAACATAACAATACATTGCATTACAGTCAGTCTTCCGTCTTCATTACAGTCAGTTTTCGCTGCTTAAATCTACGCCGCTCGGCCTATCTCATTTTACATTTAAATTATTAATATCATATAATACATTTTTTTTTACATTTTTTTTACATATCTATATTCATATTTCCCCTGTCAGGGAGTGGATAACTCACCAAGTGCTTTTCTTTTTCTTTTCCCCTATTACTCGTTCAACCCTTCCTGCGCCCCTCCTTCCACTACAGTTTTTCCCCTCCCAATCAGTATCTCGAATTCCCTTGCATAATCGCATATTCTTGAATCCAATTCCCCTTTTAAGCTAAATATGATCTTTTTTTTCAAGTCATCCCCGTCTGCATCTCCCCTCCATTCTTCCATTTTCCTTACTACTCCCTCCTCTATTAGTTCCCTCGCTTTCCCGCAGGTCCAAATGTGAACTAAGTTTTCCTCCCCATCCCCGCACACCCTACACCTTTTATCCTTAAAACCCTTTTCCCCTTCTTTTGTTATACTCCCACACCTTAATCTCGCCCACTCCTCCTTTGAATTCCACTCGCGTGCTTGGTATATACTCCTCTTTTTTTCGTCGGCGCGATATGCTAGAAATTTTGTTTACGAGCATAATAAGCTATTTACACTCAAGATACGCGCAAGTTGTTGTTGTGTGCGTTGGATATATTCGCTGCAATTATAGCAAAACTCTCCGTTATACATAAGTAATGCGACGTTTCGCTTACAAGACTTATAGCGTATAATCGAATTACATGATCATTGATCGCAATTACACGATGCAGCAAAAGAGCGGAAAAAGAGCGCAACAAGTGCTCTTCGACATAATGCAGCGTCGTTTTTACGAATGCATACTGCAATATACCGTCGCGCGGATAAAAGACTTTAAATTTAATCGCGAGAAGTAGATTATTAGCCTTTTTTTTATTCTCTCGTCAACGCGTCAATCAGCGCTGTGCGCGGATAAAACAATTTAGATCTCGTTAAAAAAAAAAAGAGCGAACATAATGGAGAGCGTTCGTTGTCGGGTTCGCGATGACACACAAGCCAATCAGTATATACGAGGGACGTTAATTTCCATGTGTCACCCCCGTCGAATTTTACATAATGGACACACCGCGCGATACATATATACCTTTTTCGGCAATTAGCATTGTTTGGTAGTAACACGCAAATCACGGCTCATCTCTCGGATTAATTGCCGAGAGATTTCAGTTTTGCTCTTTAATTAAATCGTCGGTATATACGTATAAAGCCGACACGATTTTTTTACACCCACATCACACACGCGGGTTTATTCGTAATGGTTGCGGGGGTGCGCATGCACGAGTGGCGTGTGCCCGACGTTAACGGAAGAATGACGCTTGGATTTTTTTTCTCTGGAGAGAGAGAGAGAGAGAGAGAGCTAGCGCAATTTTAAAGGTAAACGAACCGGTCTCGGTATAATTAGACGCTTAGTGGCTGCTAATGGCTCTAGAGCTTTTTTTTTGCTAACGATGATTTAACGTTCGCTCTAACGAGGTTATCAAAAAAATTCTCTTTTTTCTCCCCCCGCTTTTTAATTATTTCTACGCTTATATACAAGCTTCCACTCGAATTAAATTCATCGAGCAAACAAACGCTCGATCGAATCCTGCTGTATATCGAGGAACACTGAGCGGAGCAGATGAGGAGCTTTAGGTTAAACCGCCGCAATTAGCATTTCAATCGGTCGGACTGTACTCCTGCGTGCACACATACGGACTCAAAGGGAAACCGAAGGTATTAACATTTAGCGAAATTTAAACCGGAACACGTCGCCGTAATATGCGTCTCTCTCTCTCTCTCTCTCTCTCTCTCTCTCTCTCTCTCTCGGGCGTCAACGCGGCATTGTTTGCCGTGAGTGGCGTTATAACTGCGCTCGAAAGCACACTGTACCTACTGCTTTTTTTCGCTGCAGCTTGCCACAGTACCCTGTGCCGTATTTTTTACGACAAGCGAGGAAAAAAAAAGAAACCGAGTTTTACAATGCGTCGCTCGGCTAAAAATACCTTTGTTATCGAGGAAAAGGCGGTAAAAGAATCTTAAAAGCACGTATAATATACGTTACACGCTCGAGAAGAATTGTAACGCGTGTCGGGTAATTAAAAGGTATACGAAGCCCTTTTGAAGCTTGCGCACGTAGATTCGTATAGCATTAGGCGCTACGTGACCATCCACACGTCGAGTTTTCAGAAAGCCATTGCGCATACGCGTCCACGTTGTTGCGTACCTACAGGCGCCCGCTCGCCAGGAGAAAGGATGTTTCGGCGGAGTGTGATCGATTGCCGTAGAAACCATCGTATATAATAGTCGTAAAACTCGGTGTGGAAGAGGGCTATAGAATGTTCCTTTGTATATAGATTACGTTCATGGGTGTGGAATAGCATCGACGGTGGAAAATTTGGATGATGCCGGTGTAATCAGCCGGTGAATTCAGAGTAGAATTTGGAATTGGGTTTGATTGATTGAATTCGGGCTTGGCATCGGATGGAAGCCGAGTAGTTACAGACGGGTACGTTCGGACACGTCGGTTTGGATTTCCGGCTAATATCTTCGCTTTGGCATAACTAAAAGAGTCACGTGAGCTCACTTTTTTTTTCTTCTCGCACGCCGCGACTATTTTTATACTTTTAACGACGCGACGCTCGAGAAACATTTTTCAGTCGCAGTCAAATTAGTTTGAAAACTGCATCCAGTAGCCTTATAGAGGAAACGTACCTATATCGATTGAATTTCCAAGTCGGCCGTAAATAATTTATAAGTATTCTCGGCGCGCGTCCATAAATAATACAGCCACGACGATCGCGAACGTTCTCTCGCCTCATAACCGACACGGGGGCAGCCTAATTACTTGACTCGAGACCGCGCGCGGCGAGTCCTCTTCGTATGCGCGCCGACGGGACTAGTACGTGTCGCGAATCGACGATATCAGAGACTGAAGACGATTTCGGCCCGGAGAGAGAGAGAGAGAGAGAGAGAGAGAGAGACAAGGCTGCGCCGATTAGGACATCGATTTCCGGTGGACGAGGCCGAACGTCGTTACTGCTGCTACTGCTGTGGATATAATTTCCTGGCAACGCGACCTATGTGTGCTGGACACGTTAGAGCCTTCGGCTATAATCACGTATATATGCCGGGCGCGAGTTTGAGGAAATGGCACAAGTTTGTTGGCTTCTCTCGTTTTTTCGAGTTTCGTGTGTAAAGGATTATTAGAGTTTGCGCAATGTATATGATATCGATATAGGAGAAAACTTTTAATCGGTCATTACGACTGTAACTTTACGAGCCTGTAAACAGCTGTCGTAATAAGTGTGATTTTCATAAATAGAGACGTGTACCGTAAAAAAGGCCGAGAGTTGCGTAACATTTGTCGTTAGAAATCTCTCGGCGTGCATTTAAATTCGATATTTTTCAGTAGCCGTATATCGAAGAGAGAGAGAGAGAGACGGCCGGTATATTTGAAGTATTTTTTCGGTGCAGTGACGAGCGCTGAATATTCATATTCATATACCTACTCTCCGAGAGCTATAGAGCCGAGCTTAAACCGGATGACGTTTTATTTTTTCCGCGTCTAGTTTAACGCTACGCCAGGTTTTTGATCTCGAGAATTTGATTCGCGCCGCCGCAAGAGAGATGCGGTCGAGCACCATGACGGAATGATATTTTACGTGCCTAGTTTGAATAATCCATAATACACACACACACACACACACAAACACACAGGTATGTATAGGTATACGTGTAGGCACGCGTGTGCGGCATTCGTAAGAGACGTTCCCGATAGCGCGGAATTTATCGCGGCTCGTGGTTGCGTGGAATAAAAAATGAAAAATTTCGCGAATCACGCGACGAGAAACGGGGAAAAAAAAGAAGAAGAAAAAAAAGAGTAATGAAGGAGAGGAGAGCACTGTCCGGTTAACAATGAAACAATTGTCGTTAATTAAGCGCTCGGGACTAATAAAGGTTATTATCATTCTTCGCGATGTATACACCACTGCTGCTGCTGCTGCTGCTGCTGCTGCACGCGTCTCTCCTCCTCTCGTATATTACTCACTTTGTTTCAATTTGCGCGCGCTGCTGTGTGTTTGTACGTATATAGACGAGTGCGAGGGACGCGACATTTATCAATCGAAAAACCATATCGACGGATACGTAGATACATCGTGGGTTTACATAATCGACGTGTATACGGAAAGACACATCGGTCTCCATCACTTGCATTCTGTTTTAATTGCGGTATTATACAGACGAACAATCGATCACTCGGACTGATTTTCACATATGAATATAGTGAACAATAATCGATTGATTTTTTTCAAACGAAACAGAAATAAAATTGCGACCAGTGTGGGTGTGTCCGCCTCAACTTTTTACTGCCAATACCATAAGACGTCTCCGAGAAACACGCGGCCAACGAACTTCGCCGATGATAATTAGAAGGTGAACACGAAAGAGTCTCTCTGGCGTATCTCTCTCGATCGTCGTACACCTATATATCTATACTCCGTCTGAGTATTTCGCCGTTTTTAATCAAGGAGTGGTCGCAGTTTTAATTGCGCTGTCATGACAACTGGCGCGAGGGGGCAACTTTTCGAGAAGACTTTAATTGGGTTAAACGCGAGCTGAGTTTCTTAGAGCGAGACTCCAGACACACAGTGTATATAGTAAATTCTTTCGTATTGTATTTTGTTTTATTACTTCGCGTCTATACTTGTGTACGTCATGAATTTTAATTAAACTTCCCGCGATAACGAATATTAATAAATGAGCTTTATTGGATTTTCCATTATAGGCCGCTCTCGTCGTCGCTCCAAGTGTATTATTAAATTACTCGCCGTCGCGAGCGCGCGCGAGAAGAAATTGAATTAGGCTTTTCTACTATAGGACGACGGGTATATAATTAATATTCCGTCGCATTCTATATACAATCGTCATCATCTCTCACCAGGAAACAAACAGTCTGAAGGAGGATCCATCACACGACACAAACGAGAGAGAAGCCGGTATACCTCCACGTCCCTGGAGGCGTATATATACGTATACGTACGCAGCTCTCAATGTCAAGCGAAGGCCGTAGACCTTTCTCTTCCACAGGCTCTTGGCTCACGTGATTGTGTGCACGTATAAAGCATAGAGGATCTATCTCTCTCTCTCTCTCTCTCTAACCCTCTCTTTGGATTTCGGCGCGTGTATGTGGCCAAGCCTCAGGCAGCTTCCGCGTATACGTTGATTCGCGACCTTATGGCTATTGTACCGCGAGGGCGACCTCGCGGTGGAGGTATAACCTACGCCGCGGGCGAGTCGGATTAGGCCTTTGATATACTCCTGAGATCAATTTTCGCGCGCTCGTGAAATGAATTTTATTTATCGGGAGCTGCGTGTGATTGGAATTATAGTATAGGGTTCGATTAGTTATTATTTTTGATCGATCGTAATTTGAGGAATTTCGGTGAGGTTCATAAAGAAGCGCATGTTTTCTCATACTACCGTAGCAGGAAAAGTCGTTTATTTGTGCCGAATTCCTCAATCGCGATCGTCTCGCATACGAGCTTTAACGTTTTACGCCAGACGCTATTCGGACACAATTCTCTTTTACTCGGATTCGCAGACGTCAAACCGGTATATCGAGTATTCTAATTTTTTTTTCACGTCTCGCACTCTCTCGGCCTTCCCTTTGTTCTCACCGCGAAAACTCCCTACTACACAGATCACTCGATTCATCGAATTCACGCGAGTATAAGTGTATTACGCAAGAAATCGCCGTCACCGAAACTTCCTCTCTCGAATTCACACATACGATGACATATTGGAGAAAAAAAAAAACTCGTATACGCACACCTTCCGCGTGGCGGAGCATTTAACTTGCAATTTGCACCGGCGATTATATATGCATACAAAAGCCCGGCTGAGGCAACAAAGCGCGACTTGTCAAGAGAGTACATTAATCTCGCCGCCGAGCACCGGACGAGTAAACGCTAAATTTAACCCTCTCGCTAGGAATTTGCATTGCAAAGGACGCGTACGCCTCGGGCGTTTGGGATTTTTCTAATCACTCGTGGAAAAACTCGTCGAATATATCTACGCAGTCTAGCTGCGTTATGCAACGTCGACGTACGTGCAGAGGATAATACTGGTAGTTTGCGAAATCTCTGTGTGTATAAGGGGGTAAAAAGCTCGGAGAGATAAAAAGCGAACCCAATGGCGATGCGTAGAGCAGAGGAAGCGTCCGGTCGTTCGCGGCTGGAGATTAGCATTCCCCGGGGCGGTCCACCAACTGATGTTCTCGTTATCCAGCTTTCTCTCTCTTGCGTTGGATTTTTCAGTTTATTTTTACGGGAATATCGGGAGGACGCGATATCGGGTAAGTGGAGCGATTTAACGCGAATTGTTACTCGTGATGTATTGAGTATTATTCTCAGTATATTGTTTGTTAGAAATTATCGATGGCGAAATGAATAGGCTCGTCGAGAAAATTGTTGACACATTGACGATCGCTAAATGAATTTTCCGAGACACTTCAGAATCGGAGCGCATTTCTCTCTCACTTATTAAACGTCCGACCGAAGCGTTTCAAGACAATCGCGATAATTGCATCGCGAGTTATATCTGGCGTCTGCGTATACACTGTGTTCCCCGAAAAAAAATTGGAGTGTATTATTCACCGTCGAAAATTGGGACGTTCCTCCACTTTCCGTCATAAACTTTTTTCCTCGTACGTGATATAACTCGCACTCGTCTTTATTGTATTACCCGCACAAAGAAACTACGCTCATTTCCCAACACACATCGCATAGCAGTCCGAGCTTTACGAGCTTCTAATTTTAAAATCGGGCACAGTTTACTTTGTCGCGTGGTTTTTCGAACCTCTCAAATGCGTTGTCGGGTGCACGTGCACCAACGCGTATACGAGCCGTTGCGCCACGAGACCGTCGCGGCTGCTGCTATATGTAATGCAATTGACCGCTGCGCTGCGCCTGAATGGATTTATTTTTCTCGGCGCCGCGTCGCCTGTTGTAAAATTGGGAATCCGAACGCGGCAAATTTGTTTTTCTTCCCGCTGGAGATTCATCGCGTTGTGTATATGTGTGTGGCAAGCAGATGCGGTGAGTAATTAACGAACACGAGCACGTATTCAACGGGATTAGAAACTGAACTGGAATATTTACGAAGCAAACAAACATTAGTTTCCGACTAATCAAGCAAATTGATTCCGTAGTCTGTGCTCTTTCTCTATCCAAGTTTATTAATGTTTTATATTTACGTATACACGTGGTGTACGAATAAATGTGTACTAATTTCTTACGGCTGATGTGCGAGAGATAATCGAAAAAAAAACGGGAAAAAAAAGGACGACCGTTACATCAGCTACTCCGAGAGTAATTTCATTGGCGCTCGAGAATCAACCGTGAAAATCTCGCGCTATTTACGACGATAAATCGCGCGCGTTTCGCACGGCAATTATGTATCTCTCTTCGTATATACGCGAGCGCGACGACACCGATGTGTACAATAGTGGACGTTCTTCTTCCGGCCAAGGCCTCGCTTTTTTTCTCTCCGTGTTTATACGGGAGTAAAAGTTTCGTACATCATCCTTTTCATTTCCTGCTCTTTCCGCGCGTTTCTTTTTTTCTTTTTTCATCGAAACTATTAATGAGAAGAAGTTGAGGCACTGGTCTCTAGGGTTATAGCGGTCCTCTTACTCCTGGGAAATTCGACGATGCGAGTGTACATTGACGTCTGTTTTTGTCGTCCTTCGATTCGAGACATACAAGTTAATCGTTGTCTCAATTAACGTGTATATGTGTGTATACCGTAAGGATGGCACCGGATGGTATTGAACGCGTTTATATACTATTGTTGCAGCAGCACCGCGACGTGTTTACATTCATAATAAGCTCTGCGTTGAATAGGAGCTTTTTGCTTGTATAGCTCTCGTGTCTCGCGTATATGAATGATTTTGATCGATGATCGGTAAGAGGAATCTGTTGACATATCGCAGTGATCGGAACTAGAAGAAATAACAAAGTCGTTCTTTCCTCTTCCTCCGCGCGTCATCATACCCCGCACTGGTTCACATCAGTCATGCACGTCCCAAAGCGCGCACGTATAGCTGCACGCGACGAGTCATCAGCCTCTCTAATTTTTCTCTCCCGGCGAGATAAAAAGAAGCCAGTAGCCGACACGTAGAAAAAAAATTATCGCATCGTTAGCGCGTGTTCTCGCACAGCATCGCGTACACTTATGTAAAGTTCGTCGTTCCTGTTTCTCGGTTTGTTTATCACGCGCACGGCTAAGCGTTATAGCCGGTGGACTGTGCACCACGCGCTTTGTTGAATAATTTCCTCGATCCGAGTTCGTGACCCAGAAACGAGCTATACAGCGCGTAGCGGCCAGTGTATAACAACAGGCTGAATTGGTCACGAGAGCTATAGCATATCCGCGAGATGGGAGTTTATATATAACGAAATGAAAAAATATCGCCAAAGTGGATATATTCATATTGTAAATAGAATAATCGCGCACGAGAGATCTATCTTGACATACGAGGCGCAATGTCACATTGAAGAATCACCGTCAATCATCCCCATCAAAGCTTCCCGATGATCGTGTGTTATTGAGTCGTTACGAATGTAGATACACTCGCGCACAAAGTATATGTCTCCCTTGTGCGGAAGAGCAATTACGCTTGAAAAAAAAAGAAGAATATTTTCGCATGACGCAAGCCCTAATATATCCTCTATATAACTACGCTATAACAACTCGTCCAGATGCTCCGCGCGCATCAGCCACTGTTTACGCACTTGCAGCGCACCTGCTAGCTGTATTCGGCGAATTTACGTCCTGGACACACATATACACACTGAGCCACATATGCGTGTAATGTCGATACGCTTGACACGTGTCACATGCGCAAGGGTAGCCGCACCCGCAAGCGGATCGTGTGGCGGAGCGGACACACGATATTCTTGTAATAACTCTCTCTCTCTCTCTCTCTCGCACTTATAATATCGCGAGAGCTGAATGCGTTTTACACTACCTGCGAGTGTGCAGCGCTCTCTCTCTCTCTCTCTCTCTCTCTTTCTATGTGCCGGTTACGCAACGAGAGCGTAATCGGAATTTGCAAGAGAGAGAGAGAGAGAAGAAAAATAAAGTCTCGCGAGGAGAAACAGCTGTGGCGCAAGTGCGCGGAGAGTTGACAAAACTCGCGACGGAGTTTGGTAAACTGGTGAGTGTATAGTGAAGGTTATCAAGCGATGCAGATACACTTTTTCGGGGCGAGGCGCCGATAAATATTTGAATGATGTATACGTACTGGGGGAATCTATTAGGGTTTCGTGAATAATAAAAATTTATACCGTTTTCGAAAAGCGCGATGAAAAGTTAACGACTCGAAGCTTTTTAAAGATTCATGTGTTATAGACGCGAATTGAAGTTTCTTTTTTAATTATAATGGTCGATGGGATTTACGTGTTTTTCGAAATAATAAAACTCGGCCGTAATAAATTTTCCTTGCATCTCTCTCGCAGTGTCTATACGGTGAGCTATTCGAGGAACGTCTCGATCATAAAAAGGCGAAAATCAAGATTTACGTTGGCGGCGCTTCGCTATACTAATCCTCCCAAGCTTCGCCTCTCTCAACGATGTTTAACACTCGCAAAATAAGGTACACACACCTGGTTCCCAGTTATCACGAGGCCGACTGAGAAAAAATCTTGGAAGCTTCGAAGCCACTCCGTATATACAGCAGACGCTCTTTATAGGTCGTCGAGAATCTCGAGACTAATTGAAGTCGTCGACAGTAAACGCTCCAATATCCAACACACAGTGCCGAGTCACTCGAGCCGAATAAAACTCGAAGAAGAATCAGAAGAAGAAGAAGAAGACGAAGAAGAAGACGAGCGAAGAAGAAGCAGCAACACAACAACAACATTCTGGCTATTTTTAAGCCACGCGCGCTCGCGGCCGCAACCGGTTATCATCATCGTGCGATTCCCGTTTCCCACTCTCTCGCGCGCGCGGCATTTTTTACCTCCGAATTGTGCAGCACTGGCGAAAAAACACACTCGCTTCGGTGATGAAACGTATACGCACGTGTGTGACTCACACACGGACACACTTGTTCCTCCATCGATTCTCCTCTTTTTTCCTCCAAGTTTAAGGAGAATAAAAATACCGGTATGCGCACAAGGGCGAGATAACGGCAATTTGAATTTCAAGTCGCCGTCGTAGCTTTTTATTAGGCTTGATGGGGACTGATTCAGAGGCAATTTAGAGTCGAGATGCAGCAGTGGAATTTCGAGTCGTTTCGTAAGCTTTTCGAAATTCATCTTTTTTCGAAATTTATCTTCGGGGAATCAATTGAATTAACCATTCGGAATTTCGTCATATCGCGTATTAGCGACTCCTATCCTGATTTATTTCCGCTTACGAGCTATAGATATCGACTCTTTTATGGAACCATAAAGTGCGTCGATGATAATTATCTCGCGTTATACACGGGTTTAAGAGCCTGCCATTGTTTTAATTAGATTTTATACGCGTCCCTGGAGTTTCAATATAAACCAACAATTTCATACAAAGCCGCTCGAAAATTGCTTCGCATATTAAAAAGCAGCCGGGATGAAAATTCATCCACTCTACTCGCGCTTTGATAAAACATTATTATCAAACAAAGCCATGCACGCGCGAGTGTTCGAGAAAAAAAAATCGATGCGACAAAGGGAGGGATTCCCGCTGAGTAATTGGACGCTCGCGGTGCGATTATTACCAAGCCAAAGCGCGTGACTTTCAAATTCGTAAATTTTCCGTATACAGCGTAGGCGACAAGAGGTGACTCGCTCTTTAGTTTTCGTGCAAAAAAAAATCGTAATTGGAATTTCTGCCAAGTCGTTATAAAGATTCTCGACACGAGAGCCGGAAGAGACAGACACGGACGCGATGCGCCAAGGAAGACTGATATAAATTTTGCGTTTTGACGGAAGCGGTGATATAAACAAGTCGCTGTGATGCAGTCTGCGCGCTTCTTTTGAATGTCTTGCATAGTAAAAGTGTCGCTGACGCAGGGAGCTTTGGACGAGCGTCAAAAAATCGCGTCTAATTTTACGGTGTCGCGCGGCGCGTATCTTATGTCTCGAGAGACTGGAGTTTACGTAAACGTTATCGAAGGCAGAAAGATACGGTTTGTCGGTAGCGTACACCTCGAGTCTGTTTACAAAGCTACGGATTTCGTACACACAACGTGACAGTCACGAGGCGCCGGTCGTACTCGAGATACGATGGCTATTATCTACTTCTTATTTTTTAATTATTTGGAGCAGATTAATAAACTTGGCATCGAAACTTATCGCTTATCGAACTGCAGGATTTAAATTTTTGAATACAAACTCGCGCGTGACGTTTACTCCGCTCCTGCGAAGAAGCCTTTAATTACATAACTCGCTCTATTATCTCCCGACGAAATTAGCCGCGTATAAATCTTAAAAGCAGCCACTGAGTGCACACATCCTGATTAAAAAAAATAGGGGAGACACACACGCAGTTACCGGGCTTATCTTATCGGTATATTTATACGACGGCTTTTTGCGCGCGACTCTCGCGTGTATTATTATTGCAAGCAAAATCAATTGAGTCTATTAAGACTGAGCGTATAACAGCACGTGCGGCGTCGAGGAAAAAAAAATCGATCGATCATTGCAGAATAATGTATTGATGAGAAAAATCGCTATCTATATAACGTTCCGGATGAAAATATTTTGCTCGCGAGTGAAAAATCGTACGTCGGAATTATTAATCTCCCATACATCTGTACACGATTGGAAGTAAAGCTACTCGTTATTATGCCCTATACGCAGCGACGAACGCTGATTATAATTGCGAGTCGTGACGTAGTTAGAACGACGCGGTTGGAAAAATAATCGTATACGATCTGCGCAATAAAGCGTTTTTCCCAGTCGAAATATAAAGACAGAAGGCGAACGAGGATCTTCCCGCCGAAATTGGACTCTTTTGACGGAAAGGATTGTGCATATACAGGTCGTCGTGACCTACAGCACGAGTTGGCGTCACACGCCAACATGGCGGAGTTGAGAACCTCCGCCGATAACTGTACTTACGCGCGGCGAACGCGAAAGTCTCTACGGCCAGGAATTCGCACGTGCTCTCTCTCTCTCTCTTCATATCGCCGCTGCAGAGCGAGCAGTATTGCAAGAATTATTTAGGATATACTTAATCCTATAAGCTACCAGCCTTTATCGAAACCGCATCGCATCGCGGTACGCATCAGTGAATGAAATCGATGAGGCGCTGAATGGGACGAGCGAATTACTCAATCCGCGCATAAATTTTCCTCCCGCGTTTTAATGGAATTCCAAGTCGATTTGTTTTCAAACAGTATAGGCGCACGCACGTGTCAGAATAATTACCTGCCAACGGAGTCGGGCACAAAGATGTTCCACCATGAGGGTCTCTTCTGTCTGACATTATAAAGTCCCTCGGTGCTTCCAACCTCGGCCACAGCCACGCCCTTTCTACGCTTCCGGTCGACCTTGGGTGGCTTTCCAGCCAGTGGATGCCATGACTTTCTCCGGCCCTTTTTCGCGTGCTCCGACGGAGTGCTTTCGTCGTTTGGCGATGAAGCTTCCTTTTTATTGCTTTCCTCCTGCTCGCCACTATCGTCGTCGTCGTCGGCTTTGCGAGGACTCGGTGAGGATGACTCCTCGTTGAAAAGCTCGTGAGACACGTAGAAAACGGAGCCTCGGCGTCCGGATTCGCTGCTGCGACGCTTCTCACGGTTCTCCTTGTCCTCGAAGATACTCGAGCGACGAGCTTTCTGGAAGAAGCTATCTCGGCGAGCTTTCAAATCATCCAAGACACTGTGTCGGCGGCCTTTCTGGTCGCGAAGGATGACACTGGGCGAGTTTGGCAATGACTTCTTGTTGCCATCGGGGACATCGAAGACAGCGGGACAGCTCTCGATGAGGGATGGAATCGAGTTGGTCGAGGCGAACTTCGGGGAGATCAGATGCGGCTGGCCGCAGCCGTTGCTCTCGCTTATGTACATCGTGCTTTCCATGCTCTGGCGCATCCGCACTGAAATCGATTTTTTTTTTTTTTTTTCNTGCAGAGCGAGCAGTATTGCAAGAATTATTTAGGATATACTTAATCCTATAAGCTACCAGCCTTTATCGAAACCGCATCGCATCGCGGTACGCATCAGTGAATGAAATCGATGAGGCGCTGAATGGGACGAGCGAATTACTCAATCCGCGCATAAATTTTCCTCCCGCGTTTTAATGGAATTCCAAGTCGATTTGTTTTCAAACAGTATAGGCGCACGCACGTGTCAGAATAATTACCTGCCAACGGAGTCGGGCACAAAGATGTTCCACCATGAGGGTCTCTTCTGTCTGACATTATAAAGTCCCTCGGTGCTTCCAACCTCGGCCACAGCCACGCCCTTTCTACGCTTCCGGTCGACCTTGGGTGGCTTTCCAGCCAGTGGATGCCATGACTTTCTCCGGCCCTTTTTCGCGTGCTCCGACGGAGTGCTTTCGTCGTTTGGCGATGAAGCTTCCTTTTTATTGCTTTCCTCCTGCTCGCCACTATCGTCGTCGTCGTCGGCTTTGCGAGGACTCGGTGAGGATGACTCCTCGTTGAAAAGCTCGTGAGACACGTAGAAAACGGAGCCTCGGCGTCCGGATTCGCTGCTGCGACGCTTCTCACGGTTCTCCTTGTCCTCGAAGATACTCGAGCGACGAGCTTTCTGGAAGAAGCTATCTCGGCGAGCTTTCAAATCATCCAAGACACTGTGTCGGCGGCCTTTCTGGTCGCGAAGGATGACACTGGGCGAGTTTGGCAATGACTTCTTGTTGCCATCGGGGACATCGAAGACAGCGGGACAGCTCTCGATGAGGGATGGAATCGAGTTGGTCGAGGCGAACTTCGGGGAGATCAGATGCGGCTGGCCGCAGCCGTTGCTCTCGCTTATGTACATCGTGCTTTCCATGCTCTGGCGCATCCGCACTGAAATCGATTTTTTTTTTTTTTTTCGTTCACGATTGGTTCGGTCAAATCGACCGGTGAATGTATCTCTATTTCTCCGTGTGTGAGCGCGACGATGCCAAGTCTATAAAATCAGTGAGCAGACTCTGTGCCGTCTTTGTTTACTTCTCGCGGCCTGTACGCCGCGAGCGCTGCCAACTATTTAATAATAACAGACGTAGTAGTACTACCCGAAATCGGTGCCTCTATATACACGTCCGAAGTCTATACATATACAGCCGTTCTATCCAGTGAATGAACTTGTGTATATGTATATGTATATGTATGGAAAGGAAAAGAGCGTTTGCTCGTCCGTAAAGCCGCTCTAATTGCTATTCGGAGTTGTATTCGGACACAAGCTTCTCTTGTAAAAAAAACGCGGTAATTTCGTTGTGGCGACTCTAAAAAGCTGACTCTATTCGCGCGCGCGCGCGCACACACACACAGAGAAAGAGTATATAGCACAGCGCATTCGCGCGAAAATCCACTGGTCAATTTACCCAATATAAACAGATTGTCCTGAACGATCTGAATCTTCCTCTATGGCAGCAAACTCGTCGAGAATATTCTACGGCTTGTAGTCGTCGATGCACTTTTCAACGCGAAAACTCGCGAACTCTATAGAGCTGGTACGATAATCCCGACGTTAGCGGCGCCGGCATCGCCGCGGTGAAAGCAGTCTTGCGCGGCCGCCTTTTCACTCGCGCGCCTTCGGTGTATTCACCTCTCTCTCTCTCTCTCTCTCTGAACACTCGCGTCGACGTTGGAGAGAAAAAAAAACGGCAGCAGCAGGATGTGCCAGAAATAGCAGCGGTTTCGAGGATATCCTGGATTCTCTTGAGCTTCACGAAGGTATAGTGCGAGAGCTGATGTCTATACGGGTTTGTCGAAGGACGAGACTATGGTAGTAGACTGAGTGAGTGAGAGAGAAGTCTACGGATTACGAAACTATATACGACTGGCTGCTGCCTCGAGCTCGCGAGCGAGCGTCGCGCAGACACGCGCGCCGCGGCGGCTCACGGCTGCTGCTGTTGCGAGTTGCTGCATTCGCTTTCCTTTTTTTTCTCTCTCGGTGGCTTCGATCTCTTGTCGTCTTATCGCCGAAATATTAGGCACTGCCGCGTATAACGGTATATATATGTATCCCGCACAGAATAACACGAGTCAACACTTGCTGCGCTGTGGTTCGCAAAGCGAGTTCAAGGCTGGCCTGATTTTCTCTCCTCTTTCTCTTGGTCGAGTCCAACACACTGCACACTGTGCTGTAGACGTATATATATGAGTATAAGTATATATCTCTCTCGGTGACTAGTTATCCTCTCAAACGAGTAGAGGAGCCCGAGATTTGGTGATAGCAGAGAATTTAAACGATAACGCGCGAAAGAGCCGCGAACGCGGAGGAAATCACACTATACGGCGGTACACACTAAGCGCGAGCGGCCGAAGCAGCTTGTATTTATACAGAGAGCGCCAAGCGGCTCCCTACTCTACCGCACCTCTTCCTCGCCGGTGCGGGACTCGAAAGCAACGATCTCCGCTGTTGCCCCACTCTCTATCTCTTTGGGGTATATACGCTCTGCTGCCATATACCTACTCTCTTCGGGCTCGGGCTTGAGCAGCGAGCAAGTGTCTGTATATTACTTATACTTATGGGAAGTTGATACGCTACAGGTGAGAGACAGGTGCAGCACGAGATTTTCGACTTATGTTGTATTCTCCTTTTGATGTGTGCTTATCAGATCCGCCGTGATATCGGCTGGAATGTCGCAATTTTATTGTTGGACATCACAATCACTGATAGAGGATTTCAAGTATGATGAAAAGTTGATGCAAGAGTCGATAGGCTCTCGCAACCGATGCTTGATTCCTTTCGATGCGCGAGTCATATTCGTTGCACCATATATTGAAGGATTTTCAGAGTTTTTTATTATCCCAGCCGTAGGTACTCGTTATGCCTTGTTTACTGCTGCTGCTGCTGCTGCTGCTCGGCGACATGCAACTCTCGGTGTATATAACGTATACACTTATAAGTGTGCGTTATCACACGAATCACGTGTACCTACTCCGCCCAATTAGTTCATACACCTCGTGTGTTCTTTTTCCTCTTTTTTGTTCGTCGATATAGTAGCAGCGACGGAATTTCTGACGAATCCTCGCGGTGTGATATCTTAATCCCGCTTAATTGAGCGCAAATCGCTTTTTAACGCTCGAGGCTCCTCGAGTTTAATGCGCATCGATCAATTTTATCGGGGTGTAAATGAAATACACACACGCCGTATAAATATTACGGCGAAATCTCGAGTAATTGCATTAGGAGATAACGAGCGAATGCAAAACTTCTATTTTTACCGATAGACGTCTCACCGATAACGATTTATTTTCTATACCTGTCCTATCACACCGGGACAAACAAGCAGATATTACACGATTGGCTCCAGTCATAAGGGTGCCAAACGCGTTCTCTCTGCAGGAACGTGCATATACACACATAGACCTAAACGTATACGTGTGCGCATCGACATCCGAGTTTCATAACGGCCGGCGACGACATCGCGTGATGCAACTACAGCACAGGCTCTCTCTCTGTAGCAAATGCCCTCCTTTATGCGGACAATTGTTGCCCGGTTATAGTGCAGTGCAGCTCGTAATAAGCCGTGCGTGCGTTGATCGTTATAAGTACCGTATGCTTCTCTTTACTTTTTTTTTTTAACGAGGACCCGCGAATTTCGCCGAAGGAGATGTCCATATCGAGCGAGGACACGCGTGATTAATTTATACATGTACTAAAAACGCAGTGTTTAAGTTTAATCACCGAGAGAGAGAGAGATGACGATGATAAATCGAGATAGGAATACGAATTACGTTTTACGATGCGCATATTAGCGAGCGACACGGTGTATACCGAGTAAAAAAGAAGCGTAACAACGCTTTATACAAGATAAGGGAGAAAAATAACGAGTAAATTGTTATCGCAGTTGTATTTTATCCACCGAACGGTTTATCGCCGCCTCGACGATGATCCCAAGAAGGCTCGAGTTTTTGAGTAATCAAAACAGTGAGCGGCTTGGCATCACGACTATAATTATAACTTTTGTAACGAATACATCAGGCAAAACGACTCATCGCGCTTCGAATCGCGACCGATAAGCCGATTGTAAATCGTCGCCGCGACTAGATAGCAGCGATTTCTCTTCATACAGACAACATCGATCGCGATCGCCCATTCCTAGAAGCCTGAGCTCACGGAAGAATAAGGTCAAAGTTGCAAGCTCAAAGCTGAAAAGTTCGCCTCGTGCGCTGCTGGTCGGAAGAGAAGAAAACTTTAAAGAGATGACCGAGTGGAAAGTCTCTCGAAAGTACTGCTCTATCTCTCTCTCTCTCTCTCTCTCTCTCTCTCTCTCTTGAGGAAGAGAAAAGGAAGTCCGTGATAAGTAAAATATTGCCGCGAAAAAAATGGGTCAACTATTTATTGTAGTCGGCGGCGGCTCCCTCTTGCGGATATATTACTTTGCCTGCAAATAGCCTATGTAATGCATATGGGGACTTTTTCAATGAGAGTCACTCTCGTCGACACGTATATGAAAATTTCCTTCGCGACGATTGTTTTCGTTAAAACACATAACACCCACGCCTCTGACGTATAAAGCTGTAAATATGTACAATATAACCAAAGGATCTAAGCATAAATCACAGAGTAACACAGTTGAAAGATCGCAATAAAAGCTAATCCCCCCATCGCCCATGAGAGAAGAAAAAAAGCGCAAGCACGCGAGCTATCGCGCAAGTTCGTCAGAGGTCGAGGATGAGAGAAGAAGACATGCACGACGACGGTTAACCGTCCTCGCGTATATATGTACCATCAGAGAGCATAGAGTAGCTACACTCTTATCAACGGCAAGCCATTTAATTGGCGGAATCGAATTAAGAGCCCACGTATTTTCGTCCCTCCTCCTCCTCCTCCTCCTTCTCCTCCTACTTCTCTCCTCGGTATAGCAGCAGCAGCCGAAGCGAATTTGGCCTAATTGAGCGCGTATAAATTGGCAAATTGTTTCCACCGTTTTGCACGTCCGACTCTCGTTAAGCTTACTGCCGTGGCGTAGTTTTCGAGGCGCAAAATCGTTGTTATTGTGCTGCTCTCCCTCGATCTTCGATTATTTTTTAACATCGATAAAGAGCGCAAAAAAGTATATAGGCGGGCCATTAAATCGTTACGCGCGATCGAGCTTCGTTTCGCCGGGAAAGCCTCCTCGCAATTAGTAATCGTAATTGGAAATCATTGAAGCATACATATATGCTTATTGTTGCGAGGGCAAAAGCAATTTTAATGAAAAATCACGCGCTATCTCGGAAAAATTCTTTGTTGCTCTATACTATATACAATACAGCCGCCGACTCGAAAAACAATCTCGGTTTATCAAACTGCGTGTGTGTATTCGCATACACCCCCGCCTCATTATGTATGATCCCTCGTCGTAAATTTACTTCACAGTAGCACCTCTCGGCAAACACACGCATCATCGTTTTCCACTTTATATCTGTCAGACGCGCGGATGCGAAGAGGAAAAAATAATAAGGCAATGTCAACAATCGTATCTCGCGCGTGTGCGCGTGCAGGGCTATAAGCGACGAAAAGTTTTACCGAAAAGAAAACAGCCTGATCGCATGGAGGTCTCGGGAAAAGAATGAGATGATCGTGGACCGCATCGTCGTTTGTATAATAAAATTATTATTTATTCTTAGATCCCAGTAGCGTGGCGTTGGGTTTTATAACTGTGGAAACAGTCGTAAAGTCGCGCTGCGATAAAGCTTATAGCTGAGAATTTCCAACGGAATTAGTGTTACATATATAAGCGTGCAGTGCAAGAATCACGGATGTTTGTGTTTTCGTCGCATGATTTTGGATCCTGAGGAAAAGCAAAACTAGCAGCGGTGATATTTGCATCACGTAGGCAGAAACTTTATCAGTATAGTCGCTTCGAGTTTGTTTATTTGTACAAGGTGATAACGTCGATTTTCGTCGGAATCAACGAGTTTGACTCATCGTATTATACTTATAATAATAATCCGTCTTTTCTTTTATCAAGAGTAGACTCTTATGGCATCGTTCGATAAAAGAGCCAGCACGCGTAGCAGAAAAAAATTAAGATTCCGGCGTTCACGCGACATTGGGCTCTATTATATATAGCAGGAAATAATATAATTCTCGCCTCGCTCGCGTGTATTATCAATTTCGCTGCAGTGACGCGCGGAAAGATTCTTTTTTTTCGAGACACACACGGGCGAACAAGAGAGAGAGAGAGATTGTCCAAGGGCATGATTTTTCATTTCGATACTCGCAAGCATCACATCAGGGCGCTGCATCGGAGCTTTAATTTACGTCGCGTAATAACTCGTCGATGCGCGGCAGCGCTGAACTTGACACCGTAAAACGCCGATTGCCTTGCGCTTTTTTCTAAGTAAACTTCGCGCGTGCCGAAATCGCGATTTAATGCGCGTTTATTTGTTTTTTTCTCTCTTCACACTCCGTGCCTGATGGTGCCTGGGTTATTATATTTTTAAAACGTCATTACTCGTAATGGCTTTCTCTCGTCGGCCTGTGATTTAATGTACGGAGTAGTCCGTGGCCATCAATCACGATTTAAAAAAAAACGAAAAGGAAGGAGGGCAAAACCCTGATGTGCGTTTATTGAATGATCGAAAACAATCACACGCATATACTGTGGCCGCATTATGCGCGATGACCTACAACCATATGAAATTGGGGGACCTATACTCTTGAATCTGCCAATAAGCAAGTTTTGGAAAACAAGGCGCAATTTTCGTCGCTCTTCTACGTCGTGTACGCGTCGCCTTTTCATTGGAAGAGCTGATGCCGACGACGTGTCATCAATATATTCCGATGCTTATCATAATACCCTTGTGCAAAAATCCTAAGAATCCATATCAGTAGCTGAGCATCGATGGCCTCGATACACGCCAGCTATTAATAGCCCAATAACTGACGATTCGACACACAACGATCGGATGTGTAAGCATAAGCAGCTTGCACACGCATAGGTGCGTACATCCTCGCGCATATCTCTCTCCCTCTATATATATATATATATAATCAGCTATTCCCATCACGCCTCGCCTAATAGAATATTCCGTTCTGGCCGTCGTATAGTCGAGGTACACAGAAGTGCCGCCTCATAGGGTCGTAGCAATGATAATATTTTGATTTGGTAGTCGCTTTACGATAATGGCTGTGAGGAAGCAGCCTTTATTAAAGCTACTTTTCTCTCCCTCTCCGGAAAAAAAAAGTTTCATATCCAACTACTCTCGCTATTTTATTTTCCTCAATTCCCTCTCTACTATCTCTCTTTGTGTGCCTCTCGCGCGCGGGCAGCCTTCTTATCGGCCGCTATACTGCGGAATTTAAATTAAAACTTCGATACAGTAGTAGTTGGCCCACAATGGACTCCTCCTTTCGGACCTATCTCGGCTGTTTATCGTTTTTCATTGGCCTCGAGCAAAGAGAGAGAGAGAGAGAGAGAAAGCTTTCATTGTTTATAGCTATAGCTTTTTCCGATGAAAAGCTTGAATGGCGGCGCCGATGAGGAAGGAATTTCCCCTCGAGCGCGCACACCTCTCATCTTCGACGTCTAAATATTTACCGATAGAAGCTAGAAGAGCCGCATCTTCTCGTTTCTCAAAATGCCACAGACCACAGCTCTTCTTCCGACGATTGATAATCATCGCGTGTATATACACGTCTGCGTCACCAGACACAAGGGAATCTGGAATTTTCCAAAATTGACTCAAACTCCCATCGTGTGGACAGAGGCTTACGGTAGAGAGCAAATTCAAGGGGCAACTGAGTGAGATAGAGGGACAAAGGGGAAGTCTCAAAGAAAAAAAAAAATGCGCAGACACGCCGCGACAATAAACAATTCAGCACACGTCGTCGAGCGTTTTTTTTTTCAAGGATCCTGGCGACAAAGAACTGCCGCCGCTGTGCGAGATGATGATAACGACGTATACACGCACACACGACGCGCTAAAGACGAGTCTATAAGAGAGTGAGAGAGTGAAATTGTTTGATCGTGGCTCAGGGAGGCTGTTACGTGCGCCATAATTCATCTTATAGCCACAGCACTGCTACCGCCGCCGGTAGCTCTCGATTTTTCGGGTCAAGGCCCGTCATTATCGTTTGCTCTCGCGGCATGCGCGCTCTATATATTTTCGCGAGACTTACTGATCCTTCGGCTTTATTTGCTCTTTTTATTTTCGCCGCGTACTGTTTTACACAGGTATATACACATAAAAAAAAGCCCGTCGAGAGATTTTATTTTATTTTTTTTTACCCGTTTTGATTCGCGAGGAAAATTTCATAATGACGTTCCACCAAAGACGACGCACGAGTACCACGTGTCCCTCATCTGACGATCTGGACAATCGGCGATACAAACCGATCGCATTAAGGCTGCACGCGAGACGACGGCATCCTTTTGTGTAATGCATAACTCAATCAAGGGCCGTCGAGGGAGAGAGAGAGAAGAGTTTATATGAAAGAGAGTCGTGTCCGCCATTATAAGATAACTTCGTACAACGTATGGCTACTGATGCTCTAGGAGAAGGGATTAACCACTTGAGTCGTGCCAATTGCACTCGCGACGGCTGCGGAGCATTGAATGCCACAGCAGCAGCAGCAGTTCTTCCTTTCTTGCTGATAATACAAAGAACCATCAAACTGTTAGGATATCATCTATTATTCATAATCAACTTGGCTCCGTGTACGGCCGACTTTGTATCATCAGTCGTTTCGTGCAACAACGACGTCTGCGTATAGCTTCTTTGAGAGAGAAAGAGACGCGTCACGCGTGCATTATACGCTCTCTATTATCGTTTTCTTAAATACACAAAACTGAGCAGGGTCGCGAAGAGAGAACCTCGAGAGACGAGATGTATACACGTTGCATATTAATAAAGAAGGTTGTAACGAGGTCGTTCCTTGATCGAGAGTAATTATCCATTAAGAGGATTGTCTCCGATTAACTGAAGATCAATTACGCACTCGATAAACGCTTCATTTGCCGAGGGAGTATAGATCTCGCTCTTTTCCAGCCTGATAATGCTCCTGTTTTCGAGTGTTTTTCTTTAAAGCGCCATTGCGCGGTTAATTGCCTGTTCCCTTTTATAAACAGAAAGAGAGAGAATCGTAGAATCGAATCGAGGAAAGTTATTTGCGTGGAAAGCAATTTTTATGGCTTTTGGAAGTATCCAAACGTTTGTTTGGCCGAGCGAAATAAGAAACTGCGGAATTTCACGGACTCTCGAAAATATCCAAGCGAGAGAGCGAGATGATGCGTCGTCACCCGCGCGAGGTTTACGAAGTAATGAAAATATATATAAGAAGAACATTCCAGGGATGCAACGTCACTGCGAGAGTTCTTTTTTTTTTAAACAAATACGTACTGCATTTGCTATACGCATAAATCATTCACACTGATGAGTGTATCGAACTCGTAAAAAATATCGATTTGAATACAGACAATACAGGCATTATACTTACCGTCACCAGCATACAACGATAAATACAGACTCATGAACACGAAGAAATACTCACCTGAAACAGACAAAAGATAATAAATTAGTGATACGCAAATATATATATTAATATCCGCACTTCCAGCCGATTTTGCAATACCCAGAGCCACAGCTGCACGCTGAAAATTGTCAAAAACTGTCATTACGTCTGAGCAACTCTCACGAAACATTATCGCCGCGCAATGTGTATATCAAACGATACGTCGCAATTTTATATTTCTCGCGCACAGCCACGCATGACAATTAAAGTGTCATCCCAGCACCTGAATGCTAAAAGCCGATGAATACATAACTGACGCCTTAACCCGCGTGAGCACATATCGATCGACACATAAAAACGCCGCGGCGTATCGCACAATAGCTGAGCGGTGATACGCGCTCGGAATACATAAATCCGCGATCAGGTGCGCTGTTCTTCCGGTGGCATCTTCTCTTTTCTTCTGTGTGGTCGATCGATAACCGCGACTTTCGGCTGCCCTTTTGTGTGTCTCGAGTATGTGGAAGCATATATCTATATCCCCGTGGGATCTCTTCATTTGCGGTTGGGATTAGGCCGGATTGTTATCCTCGAGTTTTTGCGTACACACACACGTGTATCTGATTTATATCCCACGAGAGAGAAGAGGAAGGCTTAAGGAGGAAGGATTTATCAGTTTGTTAATGCGCGAGTCGATCCGGATTTTAATTTTTGTATATACGTGTGTGCTATAATACTATAGCAGCTGCGACGAATTTATGCGCCTTTTTATGGGTGAATTGGTCCCTCTGGTTTATGCAGAAAAACCCGTGAATATTTTTCGTTGCGGTGGGATAGGAGCTGGGAAAAAAAAACCATAAATGCGCGGACGAGAATATTTTCCGCTTGAATTTTCCATGTGCGGATGATTGATTGGATTCCCTCGTGTGTGTATGAAAACACTCGGATACCGTATTCCGACGCTTTCTCTAATATTCCCCGTCATCTCGACGTTTTCGTCGATTTCGCATCGAAGCGCAATATTTATAAACACACGGCGTTAGCGCATTTAATTCTGTCCAAAAATTGATAGCTCGAAATCGACGCAAACCTTTCGATGCGATGAATAAAACCCAACGTCCGAGAAATTTCTCGAGCAGAGAAATTGCGCTAGCGTCAATTTTCTCGAACGACGAGGTGTACATGCATACACAGCTCGCTCGTAGCCCGCAGCGGCGACGACTTTCCTGCGCGAGGATGGGAACCTGTTTTGCACCGAGCGGCTATTGGCCGCCGAGAAATGTTCATTCATCGGGTTCTCTCTCTTCGCAAGTGTGTGTGTGCGTGCAGTCGAGCGGGGCTAAAAATAACGTTCTCGGAAGTCGATCGAAGAATTCGATCCTGTTTCGCTTGGTTATGCTGCTCCGCTGCAGCGAGTATATAAGAGTGTTGATTCTTTCCTGGTTCTGGAAAATTTTGTCTCGCTGATGTTGTGTGATCGATTTGAGTGACGGATACAAAATATTTGTGTTTTAGAGAGTTAAAACAGTTACTGGAAGTGTTTTCTCGGATAGTAGGGTATTTACTGATTACGGCGAAATGCATATCGCATCTGCATCGTCAAAACAATAATGATTCACATATATATAACAATCGATATTTTTAAATCGCGCGTCGGTCACCTTTGTCAGCTCCGAATCGAATTAAACCGCAATAAAGCCGCCGTCAACATCGTTTTAGCATCAATCCACGTACGCTCCCGTAAGAATTTATCCTAGCATATACCCCTGAAACCTGCCACATCCTATCAAACTCTCAGCCTTTTCTCCCCAAAAGTCGTTCACCTCATCGTCGCGAATTCCGCGCACGCACTATATATACTAGTCCCAACCTCCATACACACACACACACGCGTATATAATACACATTTTTATTTTTCGAAATACCCCGAACAAAGCGTTTCCCCATATCCGACCAGTCGTCCTCTGGCAAACAAAGCCAGTTCGAGTTCTCTCGAACAAACCAAACGACTGTATATAACCCCGCACACAGAGAGCAACGAATAAAGCGCAATAAAACGTCCCGTCGCTGCAATTTCACTCACAGCAGCAGCAGCAGCAGCACAAGGAAATCGCATTACATCGACCACGGAGGCGACCCGTCGATTATCGTGATTATCCAGCGGATTTGAAAGTGCGCCGCCACCGCTTCCTGATGTGGCTCTCGCGCGAGCGACGACTGGAATTTCTAAAAGCAGCAGCAGACGCGAAAACACACAGTCTATCTCTTTTCTCGTCGGCGGTCGTAAACCTTTGAATTACATTCGAGCCGCTACTGTCGCTGCTCGTTTCGAAACGTCGCGTAGAGTTGAAATATTAAAAAGCTGCGAGCCGGCGGGAAAGATGAAACGAGAGCGAAGCGAATATCTCGTCTAGGTTAACGCGCGAGCAAACGTATAACGAATAATGTACCACTACACTGGCACGTTGCGCTATGCTCTCTCTATTTTCTCAACTGCAGTATGTACATGGTTGGATATTCGTGAACATAGTAATATACACTTTTACTTTTCATTTCCTTGTTTTTTTTTTCTTTCTTAAAATCCAACGGGAGAACTCCGCTCACCTGTAAACTCCACTGCAACGTGAAACGCGCGTCGTTCTTTGGCGAGGGCGGCATTGTTCACCGAACGAGCCTAATTTAATTATTGGTGTATCGATCTTTATTAAATCCCGGCCACTTTTCATCCACGAAAATAACCGAAGCTCAAGTTGTGTGTATACTCGAAATTCGAAATTATTCAAGCATAAATCATAGCGAGGAGAGAGAGAGATAGAGAGAAGAACTCGGCTGGATGTGCAGGCAAGAATCGGGTCAATAACGCGAGGCGCTGAAAAAATGTTTCGCGAAAGAAGAACGAAGCGCCCTCGTAAAAAGAGCCGAGAGCAGGTAGTAAATCAATCGCTCGCCCTAAACATTCGTGCGCGGAGATAGCTTGTGTTGTTGCACTCGAAGTAAACGGCTTTCGTGCGTTTTATGCGTTGTGTGTGTATGCACGGAGGAGGTAATATATAAGATAAGGAATATAACGAACGGAGGTGATACAACATATTATTGCCTTTATGAGCTGTTTGTCGGCTGCTGTTGATCCACGTGCGTTGGGGTATTAGCTTTAATGTTTCGCTGCATGTAGTTTGTTTACCTGTGATTCACGCGCTGATGCGGTTCACCGGTAAATTAACTGCCATGTATTTGATAAAAGTTTGGCGTTCAGTTATCTGGGAATTGACGCTTGGAATAAAATTTTTCGTATTAGGAGTGGCTGATGCCAGCCATTTTTATATAACAATGTCCTNAGATGGCGCATAGACACTTTTTCCATATAGGGAAGGTATTCTCCTATATCAGTATAAACGCGTCCACTGCATATCGTCGCTCCCTACGAAGAGTAGCACTGTTAACATTTTTCAGCGAAGAGTAGCACTACTCAGATTCATTTTCTTCGAAAAGATTCATTATTTTTTAAAGAAAAACAAAAATTATTAAGACAAAGCTATAATAAAATTGAAATATTCTTCTAATTGCCGAACAATTTATTAAAATTTCAAAATTTTAAACAATTTTATCGAAACTTTAAAACTGAAAATTAATTAAAAATTACACTTTCGATAAAATTGTTTAAAATTTTGAAATTTTAAAAAATTGTTCGGCAATTAGAAGAATATTTCAATTTTATTAGCTTTGTTTTAATAATTTTTGTTTTTCTTTAAAAAATAATGAATCTTTTCGAAGAAAATGAATCTGAGTAGTGCTACTCTTCGCTGAAAAATGTTAACAGTGCTACTCTTCGTAGGGAGCGACGATATGCAGTGGACGCGTTTATACTGATATAGGAGAATACCTTCCCTATATGGAAAAAGTGTCTATGCGCCATCTATCGTCGCTAGCCAGAGACACAGAGAGTCGGAAAGTCAAGTGCTATGCGGGAAAGGCCAGTCCAAAACTGATGTAAGGTATATAGTCTCACGGCTTTTATATATGTCTTGGCTGATATTCCGTCTTTTTTACGTCTCTCTCGAGCAATTAAGAAACGACAGGAGAAAAAAACGTCGCCGGTAAAGAGAGCGAAATAAAAAACGGAAGAAGCGATTTGGCGGTAAATAATAAAAAAAAAGAGGAAGAGGAGAGAGAGAGAGACAGAGGCGTGGCCTCGAGCAAGTCGCAGCTGTCCGAGTCAGCGCGATTCATTTCTTGCAAACGCATCCGCAAATCGAAGAGAGAGAGATATATAGGTCGCAGTTGAATCGAACTCCTCTCTCTCTCTCTCTCTCTCTCTCTCTCTCTCTCTCTCCCTCCAGGTTAAATAAAAGGGGGAAGCGAGCGCTCGTTTATAAGTGCGGGGAGGAAAAAGTTGAGCTTAAATAAATCAGAATAAACCGGCCTGACTTCCTATGCCCGTTCGCCTTCCTCTTTCTTCCTGCCGACTTTTTCTATCTATACCTTTCTCTCCCTCTCTCAAAATTGATATATTTTCCTTCGGTAATAATGACGTGCTATATACGCTGACCAATAAAAGTACTTGATGAATGTTATTACCCTGGGCTTACGAACAAATCGTCCGCGAGAGAGTCGATTCTCCTGAGCGACCATATACCGGATTATTGATTTTAGGAAATGACACTAGCATATCGATCGCAGTTTTAGAACGTAGTATAGAGTTACGTATATATACGCGACAAATTTTATCGTCGAAATCGTACATCGCACACGTTGTATTCATTGACTTTCTGAATCATTTATTGAGGTACAATAACAACAGCGTGTAACTCGTCATGTCGTATAATATCCGCATATATAGACACACGCGATGATGAAGACGTCACGCTGATAAATGCAGACAGGCAGTTTGTATTAACAAGTGGCAATAAAATAAGCATCGCAATCTCACGGAGGCGCACGTGATAAACAGAGAGAGACTGCGCACATGTAGTCGACGAGACTTTCTTCCTCGAATAATGAATCGAAACGCGACGGGCGAATGGCAGCCAGTTTCTTTCTTCCTCTTCTTCTTCTTATAAATAAACCTCGAGACGAGCGAATAACAATTCGAGAGTTATTCAGAGAAGAAGTGTGTGTGTGTGTGTGTGTGTGTGTGTCATTCCAAGGAGAAGGTTGTAAATGTTTTCCGAAAATTATCTTCTCGACAACTCAATCATACAAAAGCCAAGAGTTAGTCCAAACACGTTATACCAAGAGGAGCAAAGTACAACGAATCGACGTTATACTTCTCCGAACTTCATCCCTTACACTCGTTACATTACTCTTATCTATATACACTCACCAGGGAATGAGCGGTGGGTTGTGTGCATAACGAATGTGACTAACGGTTAATTAGCACCGGCTGCTGCCGCTTCTCGTTACGCAAACGCTCCGACACGTTTATTTACAAGCTCGACACTTGGCTTTTATATACCTACATGTGCAGCAGGGCCGACACTCGTGAACCAGATTCTCTCTGCAACGAGCTCGTGCGCAGTTTTGCAGTAAAAATTTAACGACAGCGCGTATAGTTTAATTCGACGATTAAGCCGTCGCGTAAAGTACTCGGCGACAGAGTCATATACGAACAAAACCAAGATCGATTCGGCAACAGCGATACAACCAAAGCAGGACGCGTATTATACCTTCTGACGCAAGTGTCTGATGCTCTGCGTGAACGTATATATACATTCGGGATTCGAGTAGCGGAGTTGATAAAGTTCAATATGCAAATTTGGGAAGGCGTGCAAATCAGGACTCGAGCGTCTTCTCGCGCTATGCGGTTATGCGGATGCCGTTTGCTACTCGGCGATTTTCTATGTGGCCAAGCGAATGGAAGGGAATTTAGCTGTCGAGTTTGTGCTACGGGTTTATTAGGCCCTTCTCTACCCAGCGGCAAGTCAAACAATTTTCGAACGAGCTTGCGGGTTTTACGTTTATTATTAATTTATCAAAGACAAAACTGAAACACACGCGTGTGGTATATACGGTGCGGTATTTAATCAAATCTGGCAGTTCCAAGAAGCTTCGCTGAAAAAAATTCCTCAGGATGGGATACCTCGAAAAAGAATTTTATACTGAAACTGGTATTTCGCTCTATCATTTCATTCGGGCAATTTCGTAATCGATCACGAGAATATAACAGGAGCTGTGCATACTGCCGAGTTTGTAATTTGGAAGCGATTTAAACGAGGCTAAAGATTCTCAACGATTCGCACCAGAAATCGGCTAAATGCTCCCGGCACGTCAATGTCATTTGGCGCACGAAAATCCGCGAGGCAATTTGTTGCAGGCGCATCGAACATACTCACACACACATGCACAGATATCTCAGGCCGTAATCTTCCTGACCCAAATTTTAACGACTTTCGATCGCGCAAAGTTTAATAAACCGACGAACACACGGCACATACCGTCTGCTCGGAATAAAAGCATCTCCGCGCGCAGAGTCGGTTATACTCACTCCGCTCATAACAGTATTATCATCTGCAGCGTCGACTGCTACTCCTATATATACCACCCGCACACTACACGGCTTGCGTCCAAGGTCAGGTGTAATCAATATTTGGGCTCTTCTCTGTCACGCGGGGGCGTCTCTATCTATCTCTCTCTTTCTCTGCGTGCATGTATAGCGATGTATACACTGGAAAACTCTTCTCGCGTCATATTACGCCGTGTAGCTGTATATACACATCCCGAGGACTTGCGGGCCTCCTCTGAATTCAGGACAAGTCGTCGCTGAATATTCAGTGTCTTTTTCGCGCAACGATCGACGAGTTTTCTCGTTGCACAAGCTATATATAGAAGGTAGATTGCTCGATTTTGCGCTCGTTCAATTTTGACGACGAGGGAAGGGGGAAGCAGAGTGTATTATGGAAGGAAAGTTGTGTATTGGAAGGAAAGGCTCGAAGCTATTTCGACGCGATGAATCGCGCGACGAACCTTATTAAAACTTTTTCCACTCGCTCGCCTGCGCGTCAGAGTATATATATATATATATGTAGCAGAGACTTTTACACACCTATTCTCAAGGTTGCAGCCGGAAATCCCTGGTTTTGTTTCGGGGGGAGGAGAGGGAGAAAATTTCGGCCGCAAGATACTAGGTCGAATTTTCGTGCACAATCCTCTGCCTTATACATGTCTGTATATGTATATATACGCAGTCGCGTTCCACAACAGCAGTATAGCAACCCCCGCTAGGACTACGCAGTGTTCCACCTTGTGCAGTTCTAGCGCGGGTGTGTCTATATATTTGGCCCATTTACCCACTGACCTTCTCTCTCTCTCTCTCTCGCTCTGTGTCTCTATATACACCCACTACCACCAACAGCTCGATCGAGAGTATGTATATTTACAAGAGGGGGGGGGGGGTATATTTATTTTTCTTTCTTTTTTCTCTGCAGATGGTCGTGATTTCCGCGTTTAGCCCAGTTTCTTGCTTAATTTTCGTCGGCTAGATGCGATCCTTTTTGATCAATTTCATTCCATGTCGCATTATACGGCATATGACCACGTCGATCGTTAAGATAGCAAATAATCTTCGTTACTGCAGTATATAAATGCTCGCGTGTATAATTACGTGTTTATACAAATCGTCGTGCGATTCATCGATCGGAACTACACGACGTCGCACAATGTGTCGTAAATTCAGATGTACCATTACGAAACCATGCGGCGGATAACACGCTTCATAACCGAGAGACAAACGAGCCATAACCACTAATTAAACATCGCGTTCACGCACTTTTCCCACGTATTATGCATTATATATCAAAACAAAAAACCGCATCGCAGCCACGTGAAAATATGTTTACGCCTTTTATATCATGATGATGATTGCAGCCAACAGCATCAGATATATACCTGTATCCACCTCCTCCTCGTTGGCGGTGCTCATATTCGCTTATTAATCTCGAATCATCGCATTACACTTGCCGCGATAATTGCATTACGCCTATTACTCGCGCCTCGAGCCCGGTATATCTACATCATATATCCCGCGGCGTTATATAGTCTCTCTCGTTCAAGGTATATACCTTTATATACACACGCGCGCGCGTCTCGGATCTCTCGAGCTCACCGAAATCCACGTATATACGGCAAGAGGTCGACGATCCCAAGAGTTGCTCATATATATATACACGCGTAGTGTTACACTGGCGAATCGAAGAATTATGTGCGAAGGCTGTACGCGAGCCAGAAGATTCGGCGCGAGATATCTGGTTCAAGGCCAGCTGACAAGTGGACGTACTTGCCGGCTCGTTATTTCGCCGGTCTCTCCCTCGAGTGTGTATACAGTATACGTGTGTATTGTGTATAGACGCGTTATTGACTTTCGAAACGACCAAGCGGTTATCCTTCCTTCCGTAGCAGCGATGCGAACGTAATTATTCATATGAGAGACAGCTCTCGGCCTCTATATACTCGTCTCTCTGTCGATACGTCTGCTGTTTTGCTTTTATTTCTTCGCCCGACTATACTCGATTTGAATATTCGGAGAGAGGTTCAACGTCGCTATTACACGAGAGGACAGCAGGAGGTAGAGCCAGTGGTCCTTGTTGGTAGATCGAGCGTTAGATATGCTAATTTCGTTTTTCGCTTTTATTCGCGAGAAACTCGTAAGGCCGAGTGAATTATCGATATAATTGATGGAAAGAGAGAGAGAGAGAGAGAGAGAGAGAGAGAGAGAGAGAGAAAGGAAAACATGACACGAGGAGCGATTTCAGCAAAACTCGCCACATCCCTAATTTCACCTTCTCCGCCGGAAAGTCCCGTATAAAAGAACGAGAGCGAGTAAAGATCCCTATCCCGAATTCGAGATTTTATCGAAGAGAACGAGCCGAAAAAAAGAACAGAACGAGAGTCTCGCGCGGTCAGCGAGATAGCAGTCAAAGACATTAGACACACAAAGAGCTTTTCCGGGTTAGCGCGCGTCCCTTCTTTTCCTTTTATCTCTCGCTTGAATCTCGGTGAAAAAAAGGTACAGCGACGCCGATCGATTGCCCATGTGCCTCGACTCTATCTCTCTCTCTTGGAGATAAGTCCATCTGATTGCGGACCTTTTCTTCGATTTCGGGTATAGTCGACGCGTGAATTCACCGAAAAAGCGCGCGATAAGTCGGAAAAGTCCAGAAATATATCGCGTTATTGGATCCTGCACAATAAGAGAAATAAAAAAACTTCTCGTGTTATACTTCGGGAACAGATCACAAATTATTAATAAAGCGTTGTACGGCTGAGCAACGACGAGTACACAACGCGAAAGTTCACGCATTGTTTAAGAGAAACTCACTACTATACTAAACCGCTCGCTTCTCTATTTTTATTATACTACACTTTCATAAGAATCGCAGAGTTTCGTAACACCCGCTCGTGGAGCAGACGCCGACAACAAAAGCTCTGCGTTACTACTTCGCTTCGAGAATCCCTTCTTGGCTTGACTATAAATATACGCGTTCACAAGTAGAGCGTTTGTTTCTACGCAAAATCCAATTAAACTTGTAGCTGCGATGATCGTCGCGCGAATCTTCTTCCTCATTATATAATACACTCAAAAGAGATGAGATAAAGAAAAAGACGATCGCAAGCTCTTAAAAATACATCATAATTGGCTCGTTTAATTATCCGTCGTAAAACTCGTCGACTATACTGTTATATACGCGTTAATTAACGAGGGACGCCTCCCTCGCACTAGCGGCCATAAGACTCTCTCTCTCTCTCTCTCTCTCTTAAACCTATATTACTCGCCGTCGTCGTCGTCTTTACGATCTCTCTCACGTGTATATAACCGTCGTCTCGGGGCGAACGACTTTGTACGCGTATAACGAAATTTTCTTCTTCTCCACGTGTGCTTGCGCGCGAGTCTGAGTGATGGTGCGGGAGCCAGAAGGTATACACATATATATACAAAGGGCAAGAAAGAAAGAGAGAAATTACGTTTCTTTCTTCGTAGGTGCTTTCTTGCAGAGAGTGAACTCGACAGTGGCACCTCTCCTCTATTCCCGCGGGCTACTACTACTCGGTTAGAAACACTTTATGTGCTTCCTGGAAAGCGTCGCTCTTGGTTTTGCACTGGGAAAGTGTCAAGTTCTCTATTTTTATTCCCGAGAATATGCGCATCTTGTCTTACGCAAGTGTATCCACCGCGTCGTCGTGGTTATATAGGGAAAACTAATCGTACGATACTGTTTGCGCCAGTAGAAAGCGGACGAGTCCGGTCAGACATGACTTCCGAGAATCACACGGATAGACGGACATACATTTATGAATTCGGATTTGCCGGCACTGCGCTGATTGACAATCGACCGCCAAGTGCTGATTGCGCCGACGTCGATCACTACTCGCTCGTCCTTTAATTTCCTCGCGCGCGAGACGAATTAATTATCGATCAACGCGACACGTATATACGTCGTGTATGCATGTATGTGTATATACACACGTCTCTCGACGAAACTCGTCGTTGGGGCGGGACGAGGGCGAAAAAGCGATAATTAAAAAATGTCGTCTATATACACACATGTATCGGGAAACTGCTGCTGCAGTGATGGGAGAAACAACATTCCCGGGAGAGAGATACGAAGGGCAGCGGTTTGATATACCTGCCTATTGAATTCCGAAGCGAACGGCTGCCGGAAACGCTGCAGTCGCGAGGGAAGACGCATTATTTCGCCGGAGAAATTGACACTCGAGGCCGTAGTCTCGAGAGCCGCCATGCCGCAGTCGTAAACTGACCATGAAAGATATGGGTCAATGGCATAATATCGACGCGCGCTTATATATACACATATACAAACTATATATAGAGAGAGGGAACCACTCGAGCGAAATGGAGCGTGTATTTAAAAATTCGCGCCAGGACGAATCATTCATGGCTTTTAAAATATATAATACGTGGTGTGTAACACATCGCTTTCTTCGTAATATAACATAACGTATACGCCTTGCGTCGACGCTTAATAAAGTTAATTCGCCGGACAAGGAAAATGGACGTTTCTTTTTCTTTTATTACACCGGCCGTACGTGTTGCGAAAATTAATAGGCCTCCGTGTGGCCCAATTTCACGCGAGAGAGAGAGAAAGAGCACGTGTTACATGACGTTTTCGTGCAATGTATTAAGTCGGTCCTTTTACACACACACATACTATGCATATACACATATAGCGACGGTCGATTGAATAATCAAGAAATTTCGCGAGAAAAGCACTCCGGCTAATCCACTTCTTCCATTCTAACGAGGGAGAGCTACTGCGTGCCTAATGCACTGCATAAAAGCTACATCATGTTTAAAACATCTCGTCAAAGTAGCTTCCGCATAAGACGTGCCGCGCAGTGCGAATGCGAAAAAAATTCTTACTTTATACCGCTCGCGGAAACTTTGGCGTACAAAAGCGAGCTTTTTTTCGCTCTCTCTCGTTGCGGCAATGTACATGAATTATATTATGAGTTGCAACACGCGGACGCGGCCCAATAATTCAATCAGGAAACTTCCGATGTTATACAGCACTGTATACTCTCGTTTCGTATAGTTTGAGCCGTGTAACAAGCTCTAGGCGAATTAGACTCTTTTCTTCCCTCGTTATATTGACGTTAATTAATCGAGCGTTGTTGTTTCGCCTCACTTCGAAAGCTTAATTCACGTTTCGTGTCCCGAGCTTTTTGCGGTCATCAACACCGTGCGATTACCAATTCATCGTCGATCATACACAAGCGCATGAGAGAGAGAGAGAGAGAGAGAGAGAGAGAGAGAGAGAGAGAGAGAGAGAGAAGCGTCAGCGGCGATTTGTCAATGATTGTGCGTCGATGATAGCGCGAGGACCTTTGATGTAGTACGCGGGTGTTTGCGCATCAGAGAGACTGGTTGTTGGCCCAGTTGCGCGTGAGTATAACTATGCACACGTATGAGAGCTGAGAGATATATGGCCGTATGTGACGCCAAACGAGCTAACGGGGGATGTAAGTGTGCGCACACGTATGTGCGGATACACACGATGATATCGTTGCGCTTTGCGGCTGACTGTATCTGATGGCGGGAAGCGATGCTTTGAAATACAGTGGCGTGTGTGTGTGTGTGTGTAAGCACACAATGGGCTACGATTAAATTTTGCTGCTTTTGACGATGATACAAAAGGAATGAAGGACAATTCCATAGCGAGACGTGCTGTTTGATCAAGTTATCGCTTTACGAGAGAGCAGGAGAGCAGGAGCAATTTTTGTTACATCGCCAAGGCAAACTCATTACGGAGTAATTGGAAAATTTTATTACTCTCTTCCTTTCAGCCGCCGTCGTCGCCGCGGGACTTCAATTAACGTGACGAATTACATGGCGCGTAATTTGCAAATGTTTACCGAGGAAAAAAAAACTCTGAGATCGCTAATGTCTTTCCCTCTCGATCAGGAGGAGGAGGTGGAGAGGAGGAAGAAAAAACTTTTCAGCCTTAATTAATTGAAATCCACTCGTGATATGGAGCATTAATCAAAGAGATTGATTAGCCGTATACGCGTGGAATAGGTACACACTCGACGCCCGCGGGTGGCGGCGGAATTTCGGCGCGATTTCATTCGGTTTTGCACCTCTGCAAGCTTCCCTAAAAGAACGAGCTTTTTCACACTCTCGAAACTTTTCAAAAGTGACTTGCGCAAAGGTGAGGGAGAGAAGAGGGGATTGATCGGAAGCGATTCCCGAGGAAAACGTGCCAGATCTAGAGCAGATTTCAAAATCATTTTCAAAGCTGCGCTGCTGACCGACATAGCGCGCTATAGCGAGCAAGCAAGAGTCCATTAAGCCTTTGGGCAGTGGTGGCAGCAGCTTGCGACTACTGCTCTACGAATCGGACGGGTCATTTCCGCCTTTCAATTCTCGCGCCTCTAATCTCCGTCGGCCGGCCCATCAAATCGAAGGTCGAGAGCGCGAGCTTCTATATACGAATATTAGTATATGGCTTAAGTCGTACTTTATAAACAATGACTTATTATGTCACGTGTATCGTGCGTTATTAAATTTTACGGTACCGTTTACGAAGTCGCTAGCAAATTTATCAGTGCTGGCAACACAGTTATGTCAAGTATAGGTTATAGGTTTTCACACAGGTTAGATTGTCGGAAATCAGTGAGCTGTGGTAGCAGCATTTTTTAATACGTCACTGACTTTGTAAACGGCACTGAATTCGTAATATTTCGTTCAAAAAATAAGTATGCTGGAAGAATCATGCCATAATCATGTAACAGTAGAGAGCAATCATAGCACGGGCGGCCTAACCAGCTGGCTCAACAAAGCTATTCACTATATATCTAGACTCTAACGCGTAGATTAAGATAAGAGAGGTATAAAATGGTCGCTGGCCAGAGACTATAGAAAATCGTAAACTTCGAGTAGCAGGGAAAAGACCAGTCCAAAACGGTTTTGTTTTATACTTGTCGCTACTTCCACTGATTGCAAAAGCAGACTTGAATTTATATCTACAATAGCCAGCTACTATCAGAATTTACTTCTGTTCCTTTGCCGCGTGCAATTTACAAGGCGGACAATAAAAAGAAAACGAAGAGAGCTTTGAGAATCATTTGCGGAACGGGAAGAAAGTCGTATAAATGAGAAGAATGAAAAAATCCTTTGCGGAATAAGCTAGAAATGCAGATACCCTCTCTTTTCTCAGGAAAATATCTGAAAGTACTAAAAAAAAAAAAAAAACATCGAAAGAGCAGTAGTATAACTATATACACATACACGCGCGGTTGAACGGCTAATGAAGCGATTACCATGCTAATCGCGGCCAATTTCGCAATTTTCCACTATCCTTATACACTTCTCCTCCCAACGTCGTCGGTCGTAGCGGCAGCCGCAGAAACGAATATAAGGAAGGAAAAGGGACGACCGCGACTGCATAGCTCGTTTCCTTTCGCGCTCGATTCACCTCTAATAGAATACCAGCGTCGACCCGCCCCTCTTCCCCCCGATAACTGTCTTAACCAGATGTCTCTTTTTGATTGCCTAATAAGGACGAACTCGCGCTTGCTCCAGCAGCTCTGTACCTCTGCGGTGTATCGATTTAGTTCCTTCTCCTTCGACTTTTGAGAACATTTTTAATCAAACCCGAGGACTTTTTAATGGGTTCCTCCGCTCAGAGGTAAGAAATTGATGAATTTTTAAATAGCTTGCAAGGGTTTGGGAAAATGTATGGTCCGCCGTAATCTAGCTGCTCTTAACCGTGCGTTATATAAATTAAAAATTTCGCCTCTGTCCCAGATTATTTATAATCCCTTTGATCCCGGCATTTTTCAAGACGCCCGGAAATTTTCTAGGTCGTCGGCGCTGCACAGGTATACATCCGCGTCAGAAGAAGAGCTTGCGCACAGAGTGTGTATAACTCCTTTAAATGAAAAAAAAAAATCTCTCCGTAATTACGCCGAAGTGAATTCGAAAAAACGCCCTAAAGAAATTGCAGGTGAAGAATAAAGGAAGCGAGCGCTGCAAACATGTATATATAAGCACAGGATTTTCACGCGCGAGTCGAAAGCTCAAGTTTTAACGAGCTTGCACTCTCAGCGGCGACCGACGGCCGCTCATATAAAGCGACTGTAACTAAATTAAACATCGGCCGAACTCAAAGCCAGCGGTAATGATCCAAGCTTTTGTGCAGCGTCGTATACATAAGCCGGGCTGTATGTGTACTGCAACAGTAGCGCAATTTCGCAGCACATAAAGGATGCATCGCCTCGACCGATCGACTGTCCGTGAGTAGAGGCGTAGTGATTTCGCCCTTTGTCCGTAGTCGAGAGTATAAGGCTAGTATTGAGTGCAGTAGTGTATACTTTGGAGGAAAATCACACTGTCTCGAGCAAGGGAACGAGGTAATCTTCGATCGGAAACGACGACGTAGCCTCGTTCGTCGAGTTATCGTACCTCCCGAGATAGTGAAAAAAAAAATAGATGAACCAGTGACTCTCGACACAATATAACCGACGCTGTGTGTAGGTGGCATATATCTCAGCACACTCTCGGCGCACGAGTGCGTTTAATACGACGCAGTCTTCCGGTATATAGAGCGGATGGATGGTGAGCTTTTACGCGCCGTAGGCGTGAGCTGTGCTGGCGATAATTTTCCCGGCGACGGAAGTAGTGTGGAGTCTCGCGCGTCGATGGCTTTGAGAGCGCGCGGCTTAACCACAAGGCTATTGTCGATTTTTTGATGCACTATATGCGATAGAGATTGAATTTTGCGCCGAGAGAGCCCAAGCAGGTATTTAACAACGAGATGACAGGAAATTCATCATCTCGAGATATCTTCCATAATTCATTTGAGAGAGAAGGAGCTAACCAGACAGAGAGAGAGAGAGAGGAGTATAGAATGGAACTTTGTGAATAGAATTTCGTTCCATTCAGCCTGAGTTATATCATCTAGCGGAGGAGTAGAGAGAGTTTACGAAAAAGTTTACCGACGTGAGAGAGAGAGAGAAAAATTCTCGAGAAGGTATCCGGCAGAGGAGAGAGAGAGAGAGAGAGAGAGAGAGAGAGAGAGAGAGAGAGAGAGAGAGAGAGAGAGCTGAAAAAAGCTGACAAACGAAGAGGAATATGAGTCCCCGAAGAAGCGGAGAAGGCTGATTTATTAGAGAGTAGCTTAATTTACGGCCGGGAAAGCGAGGTGCTTTGCGAAATTCGCAATTTGTCAGACATTACAATGCGCGCTACTCGCGCGAGATGAATACCGAGTAATTTTTCGATAAAACACTCTTCTTCTACCTGGGCGCGTATAAAATACATTTAACGCTCGTACACGAATTCCTTATAATAGAAGTACACTACTGCAGCAGATGAGAGCGAGAATATTTTTCAAAAGCGTCGACTTGACAATAGCTGCGAGAACAACGCTTGTACTGCTGCGAGCTGTTTCGATAGTCTAAAGAATAACGATTGACGTTGGCGCGTGGCATAACGAATGCTCGCCCGAAGAATATTGACAGGCAATCGACAGTTTTTCTCTCCCGACGAAAAGGTATATATGGCTTTTTGCGCGCGAGCTTTCCGGGCTATATATGCATGTACACGTATACATCCAGGGATTAAAAAGAAGTGCGAAAGATCGAAGGATTTATTTTTAGCCGATCCTGCAGTAGCGCGCATTTGAAGTAGAAGAAAGGCGATACGCGGATTTTTGAGTATCGAGAGGAGGAGAGAAAGACGAGCAGACTGACGCGAATGTGTTTATTATTCGACGCGAAATATAAAAATTCCAATCTAAATAAAACGCGACGAAATAAAGAATAAAACCGCAAAGCAATCTTCTTTTATATCGCGGAGGAAGAAGAGAGGAAGTAAGTAGATGCGTCCGAGTAGGATCAGACAAACAAAGAGCTCATTCTCTCCTCTATTCGCTTTATTTCCCGCCACGCCGAGATGCAGATCCCGTAACCCCGTGTTAAACGAGACCCGAAGGGGTCGGAAGAGAAAGAGAGCGAGAGGAAGAGGCCGTAGTCCACTTAAGGCTCGAATAAGATAAACGCCGATATACAACGGCAATAAACGTCGCGCGCAGTTTCTCTCTCTCTCTCTCTCTTTCTCTCTCGCCACCCGCATATACACTGCGCACCGGAGAGATGGGGTATTATTGGCTTTTATTGGACTTCGCGCTGTTTTGACGGCTCGATTTGTTTCGAGAAAGAGCTGCTGCGTGGCGATATTTTTTTCCTCGAAAGAGCGAGAGGAGTTTATTTTTCTTCGGGTGTTATTCATCTCAATAACACTCGAGAGAGTGAATTTCGGTATCACTATTTGGTGCCTTAATTAAATGCTCGCACGCGCTCTGGGCTCTTATGCATGTGCCAGCTGAAATTACCGCTAGGAGTACTTAACAACAGCACTTCTATTGTAAGTCGTGAATTATGCCTGCGCGTATACATATTTTACGTAACCGACTACAACTAACGAGATTATTCTTCAACAAGTGCATGGTATAAATTATTTTTTAAAAAATGTTCACACGGCCACCTCCGCGCGAAAACAAGCTTCCGCGTGTTATTTTTTTTCCAGCAGCTGTCTCTTCTTCCTCTTCTGACACGTTACATAAATATATGCCACATATACGATATGTACTAGTGTCACGAATCCGATCTTTTAGAGAGAGAGAGAGAGAGAGAGAGAGAGAGAGAGAGAGAGAGAGAGAGAGAGAGAGAGAGAGAGACTAGGCCAGAACGGAAAGTTCCGACCACGAACAAAGTAACGCTTGGACGTGTGTGTCATCGAAAACAACAAGAACAACATTAGCGCCAACAACAAAGTCAGACCGGCTAATTTTTCACGCCCCGAACTGTGCAGCGCTCAGGGCGCAAACTAGAACAGAGACACTCCCACAGCGTCGTGCAATTAACGAACAAGTCCACTTAAATTCTCTCGACTGCAATATTACTGCCATCTATTGGCGAGTCGCCGAGTGCGAGACGCTCGCGCCTCGATTGCATTAACAGGTCTCTGCTGCTCTCTCTCTCTTGGCTACTCGTAAATTTACAACTACGTGCTGCCCGCCCGCGCGTATACGTCTACCCGATTCGCGAATGCATCAATGACGGCTAACGAGAGCCAACGAGACAAGAGCTGGGGGAAAGTGTCGCATGCGGAATTCACGAGTTCCTTGAATTCCGAGGAGTATAGCGGAGATGTCTCTCGAGAGAGACAGTAGGAGAGATGGTACACCGGTTTAATCATCGCTGGGCTAATGCAGAGCTGGATAATTTGGGAAACTCATAAATGCGAAATTCGCGCGCGAGAGGACTAAAGTAATTACGATGTTCGAGCGCGATTGAAAAAGTTAAATTGCCGGGGGAATTCGCGCGCGCGGGTATATGTGTTGTTGAGGTGAGGTCGTTTTGTTCTCGCGGTTTTGCGCTCGCGATTGGGTATACACGTGTGTACACCGCTGGAGATTGAATTTCCCGCGCGAACGAGTGCAGCATACTCTTGTTTACGTGCATACATGGATATTCCTTTGACAAAAGTCCTGTAAGCATCAGCATGAGAAAGAACCGGTCAAAGACGTCTACACGTGTATAATACTCACTGCCAATTGAATCCTCCGGTAATGCCATCCCTGAGTCGGTCCTTCAGACTTCTCTGCCTCGACGGTCCGACACCAATGGTCCCGGGAGCAGCTCCTCCACCTCCTCCTCCAGGACTCTCGGATCTGCTGGGAGAGCCACCGGGTGCAGCTCCCGTAAACAACTGCGCCATCGCTACGACGCCTGCTCCTCCGCTGCTATTGAACACTCCACACTGGGCCCGAAATTATCGGCGCCGCAGACTGAGTCTATGCACACGATTGCGCGTATAGTTGCAGCAGCTCTTTTCAGGACAACTCGTCGACGACGTGCCGCTTCATCGTATATGCGCACACACTGAGATAGGAAGAGATATGACGTGGACACGCTCGGGTTTCTTCAATGGGCTAATCAGAGAGAGGGAAATGGATTTTATTCCTTCGGAGAGGCTATATGCATACAGCTGCAGTCAGTTCTCGCTTCGTGCATTGAATCGTTCGGATTGAGATTGAGGTATTGTTGGCTTTTCTGTTTTGAATATCTATGTTATATATACCCAAGGGGACGGAATTTGCTGTAGATAAAATTTAAAAAGGTTTTTGCTTTCTTTTGCTTCCTAGAAGCTTTTTGCGATAGTGCATTCTTTCCGTTTTATAAATAAGCACGTTTAGATTATTTTTCGTCTTTACAATAAATTTTCTATATTTTTGAAGAACTAATTTTCCGTTATTTTTTGCAATAGTTATATAATCGTCGTAGTTGTCATATAATATTTTCTCATGCACGAAAAAGGGCATGAGGAATTACAGGAATTATTCTTACTTTTACTGTAAAAACTATTATTTTATATCATCTGCTGCGCACAGTTATAGCCTGAGTGGCCGAAGCAGCATTCCAGTTAAGGCAGTTTTAGCATGGGTGGCATGCAAATATATCTAGACTCGGCGCGCATATTATTATGGAGAAACGAAAAAGTGCCTATGCGCCACCAATTTTCATTTGCCAGAGACACGAAGAATTTGGACGGCAACGAAAGGGCCTGTCCAAAACTGCTTTGTTTTGGTAATTGATATCGCTCTAACGGACCACGCGTACGCAACAGCCAATAGGTGGACGAATAGAATGATTACCATGTCCTAATTTTTTAGAATAGAAAAACCCATCATTGGATAAGTAAGCATTGTGACCAAAAGAAAAATTCTTAGTCGCACAATTAATTTTGTCATAAATCGACTTCAATATCATTACGAGTGGCTAAATGATAGTAAAAATAAATGGTTCTATACTTTATGAAATCAATATTTCAATAATTAAAACATTAACTATTTTAAAAAAAGCATTTTTTTGCATCAGCCCAAAACGATCTAGACTTTTCACTCGTTCCCTATAAATTCCCCATCCACCTTCTGAGACTGTCTAGCATCTCAAATAACCATAACAAGAGGCGCGCAACTTGCCCAACAAACAACAACAAACTCTCCCGAACAAGAGCGCGCGAGAGTCTCGCCCAAACAATACACAAACACGCGCTGCGCCAACCCACGAGACGTATCTATCAGACTAGACTCCCATGTCAAACTTGCAGCCGTGCGGTTTCGCCTGCCAATAGCACCTGCCCAACTGTATAATTCCCCGGGAAAAAGTTGCCGTCACTCCAGCCGCAAGTTGTGACACACACATATACACACACACTCCTAGGCTGAATTTTCACTTGAAAAAAAAACAAGGCCTTTTAAAAATACACGCTATTGCATCGCTATCGTGCTTTTCTCACTTTTGCTTATTGAAAAATTGATTTTTTCACAACAGTGGCGATATGTGTGTACAGGTTTTATTTATAGCCGGTCCTGCTCATCGACGGGGAAAAATTATCGGAAGCTTTTCATATAAATACAGCCGCGACTATTAAAAGCGAAATCGGAATAAATATAAATGGCAAAGAAAATTTAGAACCGAGAAAAAAATTTAATCCAAGGACGGAAGAGACGTTTTTCTCACTATAGCAATATTTATATAAGCCATTGACGCAAACAACAGCCACCGCGCGTTAATAAGTGCACACACACACACGCGACTCGTAAAGCTTTATCTCCGCGTGATAAAGTCGCGCGGAAATGATTCTGCCCAGGTGGTGTATATTATGCCTGCACACCCACACACACACACACACACACACACACACACACACACACGCACGCTGTGACGAGGATGGACAAGAGCAAGAGAAACATCTTTACCTGGTCGAGATTGAAAAGATCGGACTGATCCCTGTAAAGGGGCTCTCGACTGCAAGTAGTACAACGGATCCCTCGGTCAGACGCAGCAATGGAAGAAGTAGTATAACGCAAGGCGGATCAGACCGAGGGATACAAAGCGGATTTGTGCCGGGGATAGCCATAAAACACAGAGATGTGTGTATGTGTGTGTGCTACATTTACGCAAGAGCCGTGGGCCACTGTTATTATACGGCGAGTCTGGAGAAGAAGCTTGTGTTTTTATTCCTTTTTATTTTCGACGAAGATATTGCGTGTCGTGTATCATACAGGGGAGAAAGTTCCGAAATGTACAGGGGGTGTAATCTCGAATGTCATTATTGAGCTAATCCCTTAACTCGTGCATAAAGTTTTATACACCGTAATGACCCAGTTGTAATTGCCGCCGCTCGTAACTTTTTTAATCTTTAAGATTATCAAGAGGAATAATACTGCGAAGTTTTAATGATGCATAATATGCGAGAAGATCATATTCCTTTTATTATATAATATACAGGTATACATCCACGAATCGTAAACTCGCTCGGTATCGAGAGTATTTCGAAAAATCGAATCCGTTTGGGCTTTGCGAATAATAATGGGGTTGGCTCTTCTCGGTGCGGAGTTTTGCGCGCACACATCACATAGGCCTCAGGTAACGGATCGATAGCCGCCGGCGCGCGAATATAGTGGGTCAAGTGCGCCGATTAATTAGCCGTGTTATACGCTGTGGCAGTCGTCGTCACTTTGCACACCCCAGCCTCGATAATGTCTCGCCGAGTTTTAAAGTCGTATAAGCCGTGTGTATTTTGTCCTGTCCTCGAGCGAGCGTTTGGGGGGAATTTAGCGGGTCGACGACAGAAGCAGCTCTACTGCGTATAATTGGTATGGCGCTAGTTTTTGAATATACTATATATACGTTATATGTCTGCTTTTTATCGTCCGGATGCGAGCTGCTTTTATAAAATATAATAAGAGAGTTAAAACATTGGAACATCGTGCATTCATCGTGTATAATCCGAATCGAGCGAGCGAGTTCCTCGAAAAAGGAGTAAATTATTCCACGATATTAAAGGGTAGCCAATCTGCATTAAATCCTCGGAGAAACGTTAATGCCATCCGACATGAATATGAAATCGTCGAATTCACGGCCCTTTACGGAATAAAAAGAAAAAAAGAAAGTATAATCGTGGCATTCCGTGAGTGCGCTATCGATCTCGGCAGGAGGGAGAGAATCGCAGAAGCCACTTAATGACTAAACTCGTTACAAACAGTCCATCTTCTCTGGCCGTCTATATATGTCTGTATACTGGAGCGGCCAGCTTTCATGCATGATGCATGCGTGCGTTACGAGGCAAATGAATTCCGCCGCGCGCTTTTTCTCCCTCCCTCCCTCCCTCCCTTTCACTGCGATTTACGTAAGACACGACGTATTTGTCAACCCCTTTGTGTGTCGCACTGCTTGGCTTACATCACCCGCGTCGAGCAGCTTTATAAGCCCGGCAAGCTCGAATCAGCGATAAATATCTCGCTCGGGAGCTTATCCGACGAACAATCCTTCCATTCTCGGAAATAATTTAGCGCGCGCGGGTCGTTAGGGAGGAAACTTTACTTTTTTATTACGAGAGAGAGAGAGAGAGAGAGAGATTCAGGTATAAAATCGACTGGAATCGTAAACGAAAGCGATGCAATAAATTCTCTGTAGCTCCAAGCGAAGCAAACTATTTCGACTCGATCCATCCATAATTTCAATATTCAAACGAGAGTCTCCTAGCCATACACACACGCGGACGCGTATAGTGTCTCAGGGCCAAATCCGGTCCCCGCGCGGGCGATCTATATGTTTGCGGTGATCGCCGCGAGCGTACGAGCCTCTTCGCATAAAATAAACAGCCTAATACTGACCCGGTATTGACCCACAACCGCGCGGGCATATAAATTTTCGCAGGGGAATCTCCGCATAAATATCAGCCACACTACTGCTCTCGAATGTACGACGGGCTCGGGTAAGCGGAGTGAAAAAAAAACGAGAACCAAACGAGTGTCCGCGTGCATTAATCATCACTCTGACGCACCGTGTGTGCGCAAGGTCAAGTACGCAGTCTCTATCTCTCTCTCTCTCTCTCTCTCACTCTTCGTGAAATTTTCGTCGGACGAGCCGAAAAAGGGACAGCAGTAGTGTAGGTATACGTGTTCGATTCTGTATTGGCGAACAAAAGGCTCGAACGTGTGTACGCATGTATATACGTATATGCTGGGAATGCAACAAATGTCTCGGGGAGTGAGTATGGATTTTTCGTTCGCGGCTTGAAATAGCCGAGCTTGTAACGATTTACGGCTCTAAGTGGATTTTCGACTTTTACGGCGCTTGTCGATTATCTCGCGGCTGTATATTTTTAGAAGTCGATCGTCGAGGATAAAATTAAACGGTGTAACATTATTCTCAAAATTCTGTACCATTAAGCTTCTCTTTACCATAACTCACAAGTACAAAAAGACCCATTCTAAAAGAAAACGACGGCAGAAAATACAGATACGGAGACTTATGCAGTTATTGCACGAAAGCCTAAGCAGTTATCGCAATAAGGCTGTTTTGGCAAACTCGGCACACCGATATATATGCAGAGCTCACGCGGAAACATCGATGGGGAAAATGTGTATCTTCGCTTTCGCAGAAAGGCCAGTTCAAAATTGTTTCATAGTAAAATCCTGAACCATATACGACTGATATTTCGCACACTCGCTACAGCGTACCGGATCTTTTTGCTCCGTGTACTCTAAACAAAAAAAAAACGTAGTCTAGGCGCCGACCATACGTTTCGTGGCCACTTTTAGGTCCCCGCCTGAACCCAAGTTTTTTAGACGTATTTTTGGTCGCTGAATCCGAATTTCGAGGGTTCTCGGCCGAAAAAGTGGGACATCAAAAGTTATAAACAAATTAATTGTTTAAAAGGCGATATCTCCGAAGTAAAACATCGCACCAAGTTGAAACTTGTTTTAAAGGGTTTATTTTATCATTTAGAAACTTTTTTCTTTCTATACCTTTTTAGCTATACTGCATATTTTTCGAGATATCTCCGAAAAACGGTTTTTGATGCGCCTTCGCTACCTACGCCGCGCACGGCCGCCACGCGCCGCGTCCCGTTTTTGCGTATTGCTTTTATTACTAGCTAAAGTAAGTAGATTTTATGATTGTTAGTGCAAAAATGCATGCTCCATTACATTATTACTTAAATTAATAATTCCATCACCAAAAATGTGTGCTTTAGGTGAACTTTTTCGCTAGGCGTTGTAGGAATATTTGACGTTTTGTTTGATTTGACTTGTAAATACTTGTAAAAATGAAGCAAATCTTGATTAATTGTTTAGTTAATTTTATTTATTTGTTAGTAAATAATAAAGAAATTATTATTTTTGTTCAAAATATTGTTCAATAATTAAATAAATTTATAAGCATGTTTACAAAATACTAACCTTACCTGCAAGAAATTATTAAACGCAAAAAACGGGACGCGGCGCGTGGCGGCCGCGCGCGGCGTAGGTAGCGAAGGCGCATCAAAAACCGTTTTTCGGGGATATCTCGAAAAATATGCAGTATAGCTAAAAAGGTATAGAAAGAAAAAAGTTTCTAAATGATAAAATAAACCCTTTAAAACAAGTTTCAACTTGGTGCGATGTTTTACTTCGGAGATATCGCCTTTTAAACAATTAATTTGTTTATAACTTTTGATATCCCACTTTTTCGGCCGAGAACCCTCGAAATTCGGATTCAGCGACCAAAAATACGTCTAAAAAACTTGGGTTCAGGCGGGGACCTAAAAGTGGCCACGAAACGTATGGTCGGCGCCTAGACTAACGAGGTCGCGCTGTGTTTTTTCTCTTTTTTCGGTCTAGTCGCGCGCGATGTTCATTTGTATACCAGCGATAAGATGTGCGCTGTACGTTTTTCGCTGTACGGCGAGTTTTTTTTCTCCTCAAGATAAGATCGTCGGTCGTTTTTCTTTTTATCGAACTACACGGCTCGGAATTCCTTCGCTCGGCGCTTTTTAATCAATTTCGACCGCGCAACGGAATGATTTTTCGATACCGACTCGACCTCGGGAGAAAAATTTTCCCGAAAGAATGAGATCTGCATCGGGTCCTACATACACGTGTATATAGGGAGAAAGAAAGCTCTCGAATTCAGCAGTGACACGACGGCGTCCCTCTTAATTCAACATTAATCTAACTATTACGATGATACTTGGGAATTCCGGCAACTCTGCAACTATATCACTCTCTCTATCTCCCTCGGGCGACAAAAGACTCGGAAATACTTGGCGCAAAACGCGCAACTATAAACCACGCCGCACATCCGCTCTCGAGGGTGTTTCCACCGCGCAGAGAGAGAGCGAAGAGCAGCTAATATTTGCCTCATCAATCAAGCCTCCCCTGCCGCCTGTGTAAGCTCCTTTTTTCTTCTTCTGCTTTTCCGAAGGTGAACGCGTGCGAACGCACGGCCTACGCCTTTCTGCGTTTGGGGCTCCATTTCCAGACTCTACGTGTCCGGTATATTGATAAAAAAATTTTCTCGTTTTCCCTCTCTCTCTCTCTCTCTCTCTCGCCACTTCACGCGCGAGCGCTCCGTGTTTACACTGCGCGACGTTTTGTTTTTATAAAGTGGAACGCGTTTATCGGCCATACGTGCTTTGCTTCTAAATCTAAAAATATTCACTCTATAGCCGTTACAGATAATCTTTAGCGAAAAAAGAATAAACGAGTTTGAAAAATTCCTATAGAAATGAAAGATCAAGTGTTTTTCTCTTCCGAGAATCTCCGCTTCAACGTAAAGAAAGTAGCAGCTGTTCAAGAGAAGGAGACCTATATAAGAAGGACAGGTGGTGGTGTATATAGCGATCGAAGGACAAATGCAGTTTGTCAGCTGCTTCTACATCCCTTCCTTCCTCTATCTCTCTCTCCGCTCATTCGCGCGCGAGACACTCGAGATAAGACAAATTTATGCAAGCTACTGCAGCGGCAGCGAATCCTCAGGAAACCTGATTTTCCCAAGCCTGCTGCTGCTGCAGAGATGCGCGGTGAATCTCTCCCTCATTCAAGCTCGTCTTACTGGCCGATAAAATCCCGATGGAAATTCGCTTCTGCTATCCGCGCAGCCTTAATTATACCAAGGATTCACTGATGTAAAGGTGAGCTTTTGAAATGGTTGTCACCTTTAAGGTTTTACTTTTCTCGAGAACGTCGCGTATCGACAAATGAATAGAACAACAAAATATATGAGAGCTGAAAATCTGTCCGGTCGAAAGTAGAGCGAGTATTATTTTCATTCCGATTAAAAGCAACTTTCCCTCTCGTTCGCGGGATGAGAGAATACACTCGCGAACCGACATCGCAGTGAAAACTTTGGGATACGGTATATACCCCTGAAAAATTCAATACTCCCTCATTGACGTGTGCGCGCGCTCGAGCGTATCCTTTTAAAAAATCATCATCCTCTCTCTTTCTGTTTCCACCCCAGTTCAACGATAATACACACCATCTTCATCGTCGTACTCCTCCTTAAATTAGCCTAGGAAAAAAATTCAAAAAGCAGCTCTCTTATACCTCCGTCAGTATCATATCAGAAAAGTGCTGAGCTTCTCCTCCACAAGCACGATCTCGTCAGCAGCGTCATCCAAGCGAGAACGACGCTCAAAAAAGCGATAATACACAAACAGAGACAGCAGTCAGCTACCACGACGACGACGACGACGACGACGACGGTGGCGGTAGCGGGTAGCGTATCGAAAAAAAAGGGGGCGACCTTGACGTCAGCGACCTCCAACAGCGCAGAGCTCCCTCTCCCGGAGCGAGCTTTTCAGCCACCCCCGGCAACAAGCCCTCCCCCTTCCATTGTGCGAGGATTGTTTCGCGAAGTAGGCCGCCCGCGCGCGCGCATCCGCCACAATCAAATTCCCGCGCGATATCTTGAAAGAGAAAGCGACAGGTATGATGTTGTTTTCTCTCTCTCTCTCTCTCTCTCTCTCTCTCTCTCTCTCTCTCTCGCTCACTGTGTATGTGCATCAGACGCGCGTCAATAGGCGGAAACGAGGCAGTTCAAGGCCGCAGACGGCGGCTTACGTGTCGTCTACGATTCTCGTCGCAGTCGCGTCGACGAAAAAGCTCATTAGCCAGTGACAATTTCATTACACGGCCGAGTAAACGCTCGACGCGTCGTTTGTGTCTGTGTCTTTATTAGCTGTGTGTGTATGTGTATCTATGACTATGTTGCATCGGCGAGAGTTTTGTCAGTGTAGTCTTTAATCGGGTTACGGCTAAGCTGGATGTATATATATGCGCGCAAAGGGTGAATGAGAATCGATGATGATGTGCGCATGGAACTCTGTATATAATACACTGTACAACGGAATCGCGTTAGTCGAGACCGGGAGGATTTACAGAGAACGCGCGGGGGGGGGGGGGGGAGACTCGGATTGGAAATTTCAAGGGTGTCGGAGCGCACGTGGTTCTCTGTGTCTCTCGAAATTAATATCGTGAGTGTTGGAATTCAACAATATTCACGCAGTATCTGCCTGCTATACGCGCCCCTACCCCCTACCATCGTCATCTACCCCCAAGGAAGGAAAAGCTGACCGACTACGGAGATACTCGTCTCCTCGACTAGGCAGTTTATAACTCCAGTCCCGAGTCCCGATCTCTTTTACCTTTGCAGATTTATTGTCGTTGGCTAGTTGCACAAATCCTGTCTTGCTTGGATCGAAATCGTTAAAAAAATTTCGAGTATTCACCGCATATGGCTGGTCGCGCCTGAGTCAATGAGCCAACACTCTGATCCGTTCGGCGTTTTTCAAAGGAGAGTTATTACAGTGTGGCGAGCAGAAATCTAGATGCACTCGGCAAATGCTCCGTAGTCAAGTAAGCCCCTACCGACACCGCGCGGCACGTCACCGAGCGGCCCGTCGGATTAAGTCATAAAGCGTCTGGCGATACGGCATTTCCCGAGAACAGAGACAGTTTGAATCGAAACTATTTCAAGAGCTTATGCACTTAACAGGTACAAAGCATTTGCAAACTATAGACTTATCTGCAAGTTAACGGTATGAATTTGAGTTCCTGGACTTTATAACAGTAATCAAATAGACTCAGGCAGTTATAGCATAAACGACCCAAACAGCAGCAGGTCCAGCAAGGCTGTTTTGGCATAGGATGGCACACTCCTATATCTACACTATGCAAGCCCCAAAGTGTTGAAGGAAATGGAAAAACGCCTATGCGCCACCTATCGTCGCTATCCAGAGACTAAGGAGTTGTTAAGTTCGAGCGACGGGGGAAAGACCAGTCCAAAACCTACTTTGCTTAACGGTCACTACAAAGTTATATGTATACTGATGCTTCTCTTTTCTCGGTATAGCGGCTCGTCGCGCATCAGCTCCTATACACAGGCGGAAACGAAGTCGCACGTTGTCCAGTCAAAACCGCTGACTCGACACACGGGCTCTCCTCTACAGCTGCCTCCATATATAATACTATTCGACGACGACATAAGACCCGGCGATAAATTCTTATCCGGGAATTGCGATGCACGTGTCGCCATATTGGATTAGAGCCTGTGGAACGAATCCTCTTAACGATTTCCACGGGCTCAAGGCCTGCCCCTTTTTTTTGTGCCGAGCTCGCTAATTGTAATCTCGCCTGTGACGATTTTTTCCGCGGGAAAGCGAAAAACTTTGGCACCTCTTATACGTCCCGACGATCATCCCTCGTCACGTAATAAGGAACACTATACCAGAGAACAAAAACGAACGATTCTACCCTCGCTCGCAGTTCTCTCTCGGCATAATCCAGGAATCAAACTGTGCCTGAGTCACACACGACAGTATGAAAAAGCGCGTATCCATAGAAGCGCACGAGTCCCACTGAATCCACAAAGAAGAAGAAGAAGAAGCAAAAAAAGCTCTTAGGCGCGCATCTCTCTCGCGCACGAACTCGATAAAAACTTTCTCCCTCCGAACTCGCCAAATCAAATCTCGCTCGGAGGGAGAGCGAGCCGACCTTCGATGCGAAGGCAAAGAAAAACACACACACACACGGGAGTAGTACAGTAGCAGCGGGTTTACCTTCGAAGCGTATAGTATTATAGCAACGGAGGAAGAAATTCGGAGGGACGGAATTAACGGGGCGACGACGTGCGTTGTATCAACTACTCTCTCCGTGTCTTGCCACGTGCGTAAGGAAGGGCACACCGGACGTTGCTCGGCGCGAAAGAGAGAGAGAGAGAGAGAGAGAGAGAGAGAGAGAGAGAGAGAGGTTGAAGGTTGTACGTGATACAGCTCGATGTGTGTGGGGACGTAACTACTCTGGAGTTTACCAAGACGTCGTTTATAGGACTAATCTTGTACAGAGGGAAGTAGCGGGTGTAGTGGACTTCCGGATATCTGTATTTATCTGTTGGGGTATTATAGAGCTTTTTTTCAATTTCTCGTGACGAATCGCTTGCGAAGAGATTTCCAAGACGCGCTTGGAATCACAAGTGTGTATACCGTATAATATATCGAGAGTCTGATCAAGCATTCGCAAACGATGACTCATCGTACTCGAACTACTCGCAACACACTTGCTGACCACAAATGCCTTATTCCGCTTTTTAAACACATCGGAAGGACGCGATCGATCTCTCTCTCTCTCTCTCTCCTCGACGAGCATGAAATTATCGAGCGGCTCTCTCTTGGTTTCCGCCGAATCTTTGCGGGCGGGAAAGTGGGCCGCGTTAATGAATTTCCTTATCAAATCGCAGCCTTGCGCACCTCTTCCTCCACCTCTGTACTATTATTATCTACTCGGCCGATCAATGTATATATAATACACGCGCCACAGCGACTAGTTTGCGTTGGACACGGATCGGTAATAAGCACGAGCGTATTGTCATAACACGGCAGCAACGGATGTTTTATCCGATCGACACGGCTGGTGCGGTGTGTGCGACCGATGGCGTATACGTGGTTCTCTGATCGAAACGCCGGCGCGAGATGTAATTAAACGGTTTGTTATTAGGATTATACGATAATACACGGAGAGCGAGGGAGCTTGCGCGTGGGATTCAATTATGCGCTCGTGCGCTAAGTGCAACGGTGAATTCGGGTTAACACTGATTGCGTGAGCGTTACATACACAACGCGCTGCGTGCGGCCTCTTTACTCGTGTGAGCGTTTCGAGAGGAGGAAAAAAAAAATAGAGAAGCAAATTTCGATTCGGTCAATTTTCCGCGCTAACGCGCTCTACGGTATATATCCAAGCTGCCCCAGGAGCAAATAATCCCATCGGCGGCGTCTTCTAGTCAGCCTGGATAATTCCCGGAGATGTGTAAATAAGCCTCCCAGCAGCCGGCATTCGCACGGTGATAAACGATTTCCACTCCCACGCTCTCCTGGATGACCCCTATGTATATACGGACACACGAGGGGCGAAACCGAGTGGCCGAGAGAGAGAGAGAGAGAGTCCGGTGAAATTAGCGCGCGAGAACAGGGTGAGGATAGTCAATGCGATGCTGCTCCTCTCGTTGTCCGGTCGTTTCGTATCAGCTGCGTGTATCCACCGAGAAGGATGGCTCAATTTCTGCCTGGGAGGCGTGAGCTCTACGATATATTGTGATTAATTTTTCTTTTTCCATAGTTATATATCCCCGCGACGCTGATGTATATTATATAAGCGTATAGTGACAGAGAGATACATCTTCGAACCCGGAAATAGAATCGGACAAGAACGAGAAAAGCTCCTTTGCGCGGGAATATAATTACATAATATATATCCGTTCTTTCTCCTGAGGAAGATTTTCCACCGATCGATCATCGCCCCCCGGCAACATGTGCTATATTTATAATCATTGCCCAGAGAAAGAGATTGTGTATAGCAGCCTTTAACTGCCACCATTAATTGCGGTGATTTGACAAAACGCGTATATGTGCTCCGAACACAGACATACGCGGCAGTTTTGCGGGGACAAAACAGCTTGTGCACCAAATGAAAAGCAGCTTTGTTTTAGAAAATTCGCGGTGACGTTTATTATCTAGCTCTCTGCGTGGAAAAGTTGTGTGCGAGAGCATTCATAAACTCTGCTAAGCTCGTTTGTCCTTGTCACATAGTTGCTGCGCAAGTGTACATTGAATTAAATGGTTTTGTCTTTCCTCAGCGAAGCGCGCGGTGCAAGATCGGAGCTTGCAAAAGTGTCAGATTTTTTTTTCGCGAACTATACTTGCACACGTGTGATAATTACACCTGAGATCCTCATCGCACCTCTACATCTCGACACAAAAGAGCGAATCCGAGTAGCCAATGCAATGCAAAGCAGAGACTCGAGTCTGGGTGAAGGTTATCATCCTTCGTAGCGTGTGCTATGGGCTCTGGCAGCCGTCCAAGAGAGAGCTTTCGAGGGGGAGCTTTCCCGTCGCGCACTTAACCACTAGGATTGAAAAGCGATAAAGTACACGGCAGCAGAGCGTAGCCGACGAATTATTTAACACACTCGAAAGTCGGCTGCTGCGCTCCTCTGTTTCCCTTTGCTCGCGCGAAATTACACTTGGCTAATGCGCGAGAAACCCTTGGGAGGCGCGATAGTCTTTTTCTCTACGAAGCGTCGGACTTGAGCTCGAGCTCGACCACTTGTTTCAATATCTGGACGTATGTACTTTTTAACGATGATATTTTTAATTCTCCACGTTCTCCTTTTTTTTTTTGCTTTTCGTAGGAAGCGCATAGTCTCTTTTGAGGATTAAACATTTTGCAAACATTTTAAGCAAATGCCAGGAACGAAATCCGTGTTTCTCCAAAGGGAGAGAGAGAGAGCTAAGCTGAATTCATTGGGCTTTCTATATGAATAAATTAAACTTATTTACCAAGTTCCCGGCGCAAGCTCAAGATAGCAACATCTCTCGCTGACGCTCTTACACGAGCACATTACTTTTTAACAAAGATTAAAGAAATTTACAACTGCGTTAAACTTTTATCACTGCCCAGCTTCAAAATCCTGCGTATATAAAAAAACCGGATCATCCTTATAAAAAAAAAAAAAACACGCTTTTATAATGCCCCCTTTCAAGCGCAGCAAAAAAGAAATCAAATCAATCCGTCGACCGGTTTAACATTCTATGCCCCCCAACGGTTCACCGTCACAGAGCGTGTGCGATAACTAATTAACGCGTCGACGCTGATCGCATGTGTCAACGGCTTCGTCATATGCGCGGCTTCGCCGGAGAGAGAGAGAGAGAGAGAGAGAGAGGAGAAGCGGCTCATCGAGCCGAGAGATTACCGCGCGGTATATTCGTGTATACACCGCGAAAACGCCAGTAACATTCGCTCTGATGTGTGTGAATAATGAAAGGGCGAGTTTTATAAGGTCGAGGCACACGTGTATAATATGGCGCGTCGGGATGACCATATGAGAGAGAGATCTTTTACGCGAATACGCAGAGAGGACGAGATTTACACGGGCAACTGGAGATCAAGGGCCTCGCGGGTCTGCTTAAGGGAATCTGTCTGCGTGTTGAAGGTAATTATAGAAGAAGGAGGAGAAGGTTGTGGCGAGAGATCGTTTGGCGTTTTTGCGCGACGGGGGAGAGAGAGGCCCTTCAGGGTATAAATAACTCTGCGTCGAGAGTATTGATTTTTTGGAATAATCTTGCGAGCGATATGGTAAAAAAAAAAAATAAAAGTATCTCCTTTTTGTTTGAACATCGTATCGGTATAACGCGCGCGTTTTGTGCGTGGAATTCTTTGAATCCGCTGACCTGAATGTTCCGCAAAGTATGTGTGCTTTTTTGTGAATTTCATTCTTCCTTTTTTTTTTTGCAAACATATAAAAAAAAAAGCGAATGCTACCTCGGATGTTTAATTTTAATTAAAAAGAGTTTTCTCGTTATGCGCTAACCGCTGCAGCTTGCATAAGATGAAATTGCGGGAATGATTGTGAGCGTGTTCTTCACATTTGTTTAGTATACGCATCAGGCTCTTAATTTTCCGAAGCTCCGCGTTTCCGTTGGTACAGCGGAGCGTTATGTAACGTGATTAAATTTTTTGGCTTTTTAATTTTCGTCTTTTCTCTAAAATAAAATTTCCGTTCAAGCTCTCTTTTTCATCATTTTGGGCTGACGCGCAAAAGCTCTGCAATTTTCCTCGAGTATAAACCCAAGGAGATGGTCAAATAAACAGAGTATATACACACGTATAAACAACGCCTCGTATACTACGCGCAGTCCCCTCCAAAAGCGTCAATCTCAATCCGAACGATATCCACTGGAAGCGATCAACTTGTCAAAACAAAAAGTTTTCCTTACCCTAATCTCTGGACACACGAGGCACAAGCAGCAGTAGCAGTCCTCTCTCTGCCCTTGAAAGCTCTCGATATTGCCACACGTGGGCCAGTATAGTATACGGAACACGAAAAATCAATCCGATAAAAAATAAACACCTCACACCTATATGCAGTCTCGAAAAAAAAAAATTAATCCTCCCGTGAACAAACGACGACAACAGCAGCAACAACAACAAACGAGTGTCACTGAGGAACGACGCGTCGCGCGCAGTCCTCGCGGGATGATCGTCGCGAGGTAACTGACGGCGACGGCGCGTTGCGTCCCTACCTTTCCTCCTCTACCTCCTCCTCCTCCTCCTCCTCCTCCTCCTCTAGCGGAAACGCGCAACTCCGGGGAGAGTCTGCTGCTGCTGCTGTGCTATACGAGGGGCGGTATACTCTATATAACACTGCCATCACCCTTCGAGAGCTTTTGCGCACAGCAGTCCTCGCGCATATCCATACAGCAGCGGATGTTGCAGGATATCGCTTCCGAATACGCGCGCGCGCGCGCGCTTACAGGTATATATATGCTTCGATTTTTCGCGCGCACTTTATGTACCGCGTCGAGGGAGTAAAATCGCAGTGCAATAATCGTGAGCGTCGAATTAAAGGAGAACCAATCCAATTTTCTCTTACGAAACGACGCCGCATCCTATAAAATCCTTGCAAGCTCTCGACCGCACGGCGATAAACATTTATCTTACGTATGCAGATACCCCTCCCGTAACGACGAGCTTCGGCCGTTACCGATGCAACGCTGCTGCATAAATGGGAGAGAGAGAGATAGACGTGGTATAGACTCCACCCCCATGGGAGACTATAGAACCGCGGAATCTTACCCATTACGCTATTTACCGGTGTTACACGCGGCTGGAGGCCAGGAGAGTAGCTTTAAGTAGGCCAGTGTGGCGCTGTACACACGACGCCGAAACGATATCGGATAGCGAGTTACGTCGCGCTTTACGAGAGGCAGGGAGGGAGAAAGCTCGTCTTTTTACGCTCTTGCCATTGTCTGCCGCGCGCGGCTATTTACTCGTGGATCCTTCCGCCGTTTTTTTTCTTTTTGTCTCTCTTTTTTTTTTTCGTTGTGTGCCTTTTCCTCTCTCTTACTCTGGTGCCGCGTGTATTGTAACGAGTATATATAGTCGTACGGCCTTTACGCCTGTCTGAGCTCTTTCCCGGCCTCGAAAATTAATCGCTGCTTATTGCTGGGAACAAAGGGAGAGGAATATTTGCACCGATGCTTTCGTGCGGGATCTGTTTCAATCTCTTATTCTCTCTTCATCACTCAACGAGGATCACCGAATCGAAAGCCAAAAAAACTAAGATCGAGAGGTAGCTAGTTCTCTTGAAAAAAGAGTCGAAAGTCTGGACAGCGTCCAAATAATTTCGAAACAATAAGAGACTGACCCCTTGAAATTACGTAACGGCTACTTGGAATGCTGAGCTGCCCTCTCTCTCTCTCTCTCTCTCTCTCTCTCTCTCTCTCTCTGTATACAATACCGAAGAAAAGAAGATCTCGCGAATCGACTCGATAAAACCCTGCATATATAGATACCTCCTCTACTCAGGTGAAAAGGCGATGAAAGTCGCGCGGAGAAGGAGAGACAGATACAAGCATCGTCGTCGACAACGAGGATAAGAGGCATGAGAGAGGGAGAGAGAGAAAAAGCTATATAGAGGGCTGGTCGATGCCGCCACAAGGTCGCCTGATATCGACAGGCGGCAGCAGTGCGCCGACACATACACACACACACGGCGATTTTTCTCTCCGGATTGGCTTGTTACACACTCGTGAGAGCGAGGCTAAAGGAAGGATTCAAGTAGGCCCAATTAGCATCGTACGAGGGTGTATAGTTGAGTTATTTGCGCGTGAGGGGGAAGTATAATGGATAAAGTGCGGCAGCTGTGTGGAGGTTTAATCGAATCTTTTGATTCTTTGCGAGTAGCAGCTGTTATACTACTACGTTTTTCCCCTCTTCGAAGTGAGGGAGAGTATAAGGAGGTGATTCGATTGATTTATTCGAGAATCGATGAGTATCGAGGGAGAGTACGTTGTCCTTGAGCTGATTACGAGTATTACTAGTTGGTTGGAGCTAGTTTGGTTTCTAATGAGGCTCGAGGAATATTTTTTTTTTTTTACGTATAAACATTCTTATCGCAACGATCGTATAGGATAACACGAGCAGCCGCTAACGTGTTTCCTCTCTTTTTTTTTGCGGAAATGATAAATAACACACGGAACTACACAAAAGGACTGAATTTTTCATGCGCACAGCTACACGCGGTATATACATATACGTATACCGCTCTTTTTCTAACAAGCTCGTGATGATTTGTGCGCTGATGCGAGTAGCGTACATAATAAATAAGCGCGATATGGCTGCGCTATACCACACTGTCAACGACTCTCGGAGTCGTGCACCTCTCTCTCTCTCTCTCTTTCTCTCTCTCGGATAATTTTCGCGCGAAATGGTGCCGGCGCAGAAAAATATTTATACAAACGGCAGTGGTAATTTCGCGAAACATGTGTGTGTGTGTGTGTGGGTGTTCATAGCATCGACGGGGGGAGCGTTTACTTAGAAACGCCGCCGCATTTCCGCGGGGTCGTTTGTGTGAGGAGGAAAATTGCTACAGTAATCTACATATTAAAATACACATCCCGACGTTTTTCTCCGGAGTCGAAAGTCGACGACTCATCATCGATCGACGCGCCGATAATTGCCGGGTATTTGTATACGTATTTACGATTCGAGACGCGACGGTAGTAGAGCTCCGGTGTGTGTGCATGACTAATAATCCCGGGAACGAAGAGAGAAAAAAAAGGCGGGAGAACAGAGGCTGGCATTCGGCCAAACTCGTTTACGATTCGAGGGGCCGTGCAGCCTTTTTCCGCGTATAGCCGCGGTAATTAACGCTTGCTCCCCGCCCTTCCCATCCTATGACTATATGTATATATATATGTACCGAGCTGTGTACTACAATGTGTATACGTATGTGTGTAGTTGTTTAGAGAGAACAACGACAACAAGCAGCGAAGAGAAAGAGAGAGGGGCTCGTTGACAGCTGAACACAAAGGAAGGAAAAAGCGTTCGAGGGGGTGGCTGCAGGAGAGAGAGAGACAAAAGCTTCTTCTCATTTTTCGAATTTCGGTCGCGACCTTCGCCGGCCTGGAAAACCGATGGAAAATCGCTCTTGAGTTCTCATTAGAGTCGGCCTTGGCGTCGTTTTTTTCCCTCGCCTCTCTCTCTCTCGCTCTCCTTGTACACAGGGGTGTATACACAGACACACTCACACACACAAGCCTCGAGCCCTTCTATATTATGATTTTTTCTCTCTCTCTTTCTCTCTTCCCAGCGAGCAGCGCAGCTACTACGTTAACGATGATTAAATGTACATCAGCGCTAGAGAGAGAGAGAGAGAGAGAGAAGGAGAGAAAGCTGAGAGCAGAGGCACTTGTTTGAAGCTCTTGAGTTATACAGTCGCAGAGGAAAGAGATGTGTGTGCAGGGCTTTGGAGAGTCGTGTGCGCCCGGCGTTTGACGAGAGGAATTTTCGCCAACGAGAGAGAAAGAGAGAGAGAGAGGAATGCGCGCAAGCGCCCTTTACGACTACTGCCGTCAAGTGCTTCATTCGTACCCAGGATGTCCTTCGAACAAGGGAAAGTTGCATTTCTGCAACTGTGCAAGTGTTCTAATTGGAAAGCACCGAAAACGAAAATATTTCGAAGAAAAAACAAAACCTCTCTTCACAGTACACAAACGAAGCCCATTGTGTTGCGAGCGTGAATCTGTATGAATTTTCGTCGCAGCAGCGCTGTATATCGATCATTCCTCGAAGCTTCACGAGGATAGGTCGAGACAGGGCAATTTGACGAGATAATACCAGAGGTTATCTCCCTCGGAAATTCCGCTCGGAAGGACGAGAACCCCACAGCCACATCAAATCCGAAAGTTCAGAGTTGCCTGATCGACGGATAATGTATATTATAATGCCCCGGAGCAATGAGTCGAGCCGAGAGTTACTCTCGAGCTTGCCATTCCCTACATAATACCGGATATATAGATCGTGTGTATATGTGGGCAGACGAGTATTTTTCACTTTAAAAGTTTAGAAAGAATCAAATTGGCGCGAAAATTCAAAAAAGGCCAGCTTATTCCTCAGAGATTAAAAAACGGCAGCTCCCATAAACAAATCCGAAAATCTGGAAATTTCGCACAGAGCTTGCAGTAAGCACCAGAGCACGAACAGCTCCCCATATCTCGGGCGCAACGAGCGCGTATATATAGCCGCCCTATCGCCGTGCGCGCACGAAAGGGCCCTGTATAAACTCAACGCGCGACTTTATCCACGTCCCACCGCCCGCAGCTATGAAGACTTCGCATATATAGGGGGCTGCTGCACACGTTCAACCCCTTTTACGATTCCTTTACGAGGCCTTTAACTCTCACGATAGTATAAGGTTCTGCAGAGGAGGAGAAAAAAAAAAAGAAGGCGCGCCTTCATTATGTAGACACGCACGTTATTGCGCGCGATGGAGAAATATATAAGGGACTTGATTACCTTTCGTTGTGTGCTTAACGAGCCCCTATACTCTTTCTCGGCGGAGTATAGATCGTACGCGGATAAATCTGATTTTTTTCCTTTTTTTTCAAAAGAGAGAAATACTATTATAATATACAAAGTTTTTCAGCGAAATTTTTCGGAAAATCATAGCGCAGCGTCGCGCGAAAATCCGCAGAGTCCGCAGAAGCCTAATTCAGCCGGTACGTGCCTTATCTCGGTTATTTTACATACATATATATACCTGTGTGTGCCTAGCGCCATTTCATATTCCCCGTACGTGCGACGCATCGCTTTTTGGCTATCGTGTATACACCGTGTGTCCTTTTTTTTTGCGCATATCCATTATTATCGAGCGTTAAAGTTCCCCACGAGAAACTCCAGCCACACCTCTGTATACAGAGTGTATATATGTATACTCCAAGTATTAACACGAACAAGAAAGCCAGAAGGTGCATCTACGGCGTCGTGGAATTTATCGAGCGGTTTCACAGAAGCGTTTGCGGTTTTAATTAAAAGGACAAAACTGGGCCGTAGAAGCTTGATAACAAGAGCCACCGCGCGTATATAAAAGTCTGCGCGCGTGTATTATATATTGTACTTCCGCGAGGGGACATGGGCGCTGTCGGGCGCGCGCGCGCGCGCACATGCGAATAAAAAGCGGGAATCGAAGCTGCTATTATATACCTATAGCTTGTATATACTCACTCTGCTGTTGTATATAACGTATTTATATAAATGATGCACGACGAGAGGGACTAGAGTCTACTCTAATACAGCTCACGCGAACTCAGTCTCTTCGGAGAGGTGTGCTATACATGTTATATACTCTCTTGTAGCCGATGCGGTTCGCTTGATGATGGGGTAAATAATTGCGGAGGTATAGTTTTGCTTGTTTGTTTTGCATTACAGCCGATGCGTACACAATATGGATGTAATCGAGGAAACTTATACTATACTCTCTTTTAGTTGCGTAATGAGAGCGAAGAAGATTTATCGTTCCGTTGTATAATAATATGGGGATAAGAAGAAACTTTTTATTATATACTCGGGATATCGCTCATTGTTTGAGAAAAATTTTTTCTCGAGAGAGAGTCTAATCAGTCACGTCAAACAGACTATAACAATATCAATCATATCCCCCTCGTCGCCAGCGCTTGCGCGAAATAGAAAAAGCCGCCCCCATCTCCATAAACAAACTAAAAGCGTCGCAAACAATGCGCAAACTCTCCTTAACTCCCTCTCTCTCTCTCTCTCTCTCTCTCTCTACCCTGTATTATTACAAGACACAACTCGGATTCCTATAGTCTCTCTCTCTTCGCACTATATAATACATATACAAATAACCACCGCGCGGATGCATTATACACAGCATAATGTCCACGCGGACATAGGTACACACACACAGACAGGAAGAGGGAAGAGAAAGGGGAGCTTGTGCATACAGTTTATTACGATAAGAGCAGCCAGTGTTCCTCCTCCTCTTTTTTTCCCAGCGGGGATCGATATACCTACGCGATGTAAACACGGCGGATCGAGCTCACTGTTCCGTAGTACCAGCCCCTACTGTTCTTATGTATGCAAAGGCATACAGTGGCTCTCTCTCTGTTCTATACGTATGTATACCGTCGTCATCGTCGTCGTCGTCGAAGAAGAGCAGCTTCTGCGCCGCCTTTTGTCTGCGAATCGACCTCAAAAAACGAGGACATGGGCGCCGGAGGTATGCATCGTCTACACAAATTACCGCTGATGATTATATAAATATATTTCTTCTACGCGATTTTAATGCGAACCGCGCTAGTTAACAGCTGAATAAATAACGAGCGTGTATGGGTTAACGAAGCACCAGTCGGTCAGCTTTTATATACATAGTATATAAAAGACGACACACTGCACTTTTATATCGATCGCTACTGCGATGTGTGGTGTGTACACCGTGTAACATTTCCCCGCTATCTTGCGAATCGCTGGAATATTTCTTTCAAACACACACACACATATAGACACGTCATGCAAAGTGTATACACCTATTGTTCGAACGTCTTATACACGAATCCTCCCCCGCACCTGCATCGGAACTCGCCACTCATGTATATTAATTGAACGCGATCCCCACACACACACACACACACACACACAGTACATTTGTACACCTCAATAATTTACTCCCGAGGCGAACGATAAACGTAATACATACACAAAGCTCTCGTTCCGAGGCGATATTACTTTTTAAAGAAGAAAAGCTCACGCGCTCAATTATTCACGCGCCGTCCGCGGAAGTTCCTTCACACGAAACGATACAACCATAGCCTTATCTAATCAAATCGAAAGCAAGCTTTTTCTTTCACCCCTCGATCTAGAGATCCCATCTCTTACACACCAATAAAAGCTTCTCCTCTTGCAGGTGTATACTATAAAGCTCCGTGTAAAATCTACAATTCTATATACACCATCAAAAGCTCTCGCTCTTATACATAATACCGATACACTCATCAGGCAGCCGTCATCCCTGTATACAGCTTTTCGTCCCGCGATCCACGTGTCGTCGAGATTTCAAGAGCGATTTTAGAAATGCCTGCCGCCGCTGCTGTTACGGTATACACGTGCGATCGATACTCTCGCCGACCTGGATTTCCTGCGACATTTTCATGTTCTCGTCCCTGTGTATGTGTGTGTGTGTGTGTGTGCAGTTATTCGCGCCAGATCGATTAGATACCCGCGCGCGCGCGCGCTCTCTCTCTCTCTCTCGCGAAAGCGAAAGTATACACTTTCGTTGCTTCGTTCTCTCTCCATTAAGAGCTTTTTCGATAACCTTCTCTCGCGAGTCTCTTCTCGAAAGCTCGCGCGCGCGCGGGTTGAAAAATTCACGGACGCGTGGGTGGATGATGCGAGGAGAGGGGGAAGCTTTTGAAATTTTTAGCAGCACCGAATCAATTAGCTCACGCTCTCCCCTATCCGACATTGCTTATTCTTATTATTATTTTTTTTTTTTTTTTCGAGAGAAAGAACAGAGCTTTACGTTTGTGGGATACAGCTCGTGAAAAATGCAGCTGACGACCAACGCACAGCAGTTTTAATGTGTTATACATGTGCCGTAAGCGTGAAAATTCGGCTGTTCAACCCTCGACCCAGATTTGTGCGTGTCAGTGTGTCCGCGGCGCGTAAATAAGCGTCAGCTTGGATGAATTATTTTCCAAATAATTAAACGGATAAATTATGCGTCGTGAGAGAGAATCGTGTGTATTAGCGGTGATAAATGTACAGCGACGTTACGTAACACAAGAGACCTTCGATAAGCTCCTGCGTATACATATACGTGTGTATGCCGAGAGACTGAATTAATCCGTGAAATTGATATACGTATGAAAAAAAAAAAAAAAAACAAAAAAAAAACAACTATACAACTGTACGGGAGAAAACGAGCGGAGAATATATCGAATTCCCCGGAAAAATATTTAATTTCTCAGCGGTGGCATCCGAGGCATCGTCGTCGCGCGCATGAATATATATACGGGGATATAACCCTGGTAGAAAAATAAGCTTACGAATCTGCTTGGTTAATAACGATAAGCTTATATCAGTAGTAAAAATAAGCTTACATATTAACTGATTATAAGCTTAAATTCACGTAATAATACTTACAGCTAATGCAACATTAACCTCTTTCTACTTTGAATGGTATATAGTTTTGTTAATAATTCATCCCTTATATCTTTTGTAAATAGTAACTTAATATATTATATCACTTATTGTGTGTATAAATGAACGTGATCGAAATAAGTTTACGAGTATTAAGGCGCGAGAGAGTGAGAGAGATAGAGGAGAAAGGGGTCCGGAAGACAGCTGTGTGTGTATTGTACATGTGTTACTGCGCATATACATCGGCCTGAGCGTTCATCAGTGCGTACCCACGCTATTGCTCCGAAATTATTTGTATATTTATCTTATAATTTCAAGTGAATTTGTGTTGCAATATTTCCTCAGCTTTTTACAAAGTTTCACCATGTATATATTGAGACATGTATTTAAAGTCTGAAATTTGTTGGTTATGTTCGATACCGTATTGATTATCATGTCTATGTACAGGTTTTCATATTATTGAAAGTATTAATATAGAAATGAATGAATAAATTAGACTTCTGTTGTTAGTTTTTAAATAAAATAACGATGTACGTGTGAATTACGGTCAATTAAGTAAAAAGAAATTCGCATCATCATTTAAACTAAAATAACAGGTATTTAAGCTTATAAACTGTTTAAAACTGTGGCGCTGTTAGCTTTACGTAAGCTTAAATCGTAAGCTTCCGTTCACTAATTGTGCAAAAATAAGCTTATTTCCAGCTGCAAAACAGCTAGTGTTTCTACCA
>CM053168.1:58191341-58528468 GCA_012977825.3 Pteromalus puparum
CGCCAAAAGGCACGAGACCCAATCAATAATAGATCAAGCTGAGAAATTCAAGGATCACTGCTATTTATGAATGCATGAGTGGTGCGTATTTCATCATGTTAATAGTACGTAATTTCTTGTATTATGTGTAATCTCTCAAGCTATATATTTTTTTTACAGTTATGATTGACAATGTAATCAAAAGAAGAAATGTAAAGGTTACTAGATTAAAGATTTAATTAAAGGTTTAGTTCTATACTTTGCGATCTCAAAAATGGGAGTGATTAATATTGGTTTTAAATGTTCTACGTTTATAATGTTATAGTATTTTATTGTACTTACTATAAGTGTACTGATTATAAAACCTATTTTTATACAATGCGATCAATATGCCAAAAATTAAAAGTAAAAGTGTTCTAACAGTACAATACATGTTAAATTTATCTATCTTTTAATTATAATATAAATAATAAATTATACATAATTTAACCAATATATGCTTTATTTTAATATTTCCTCAGCTTTTTACAAAGTTTCACCATGTATATATTGAGACATGTATTTAAAGTCTGAAATTTGTTGGTTATGTTCGATACCGTATTGATTATCATGTCTATGTACAGGTTTTCATATTATTGAAAGTATTAATATAGAAATGAATGAATAAATTAGACTTCTGTTGTTAGTTTTTAAATAAAATAACGATGTACGTGTGAATTACGGTCAATTAAGTAAAAAGAAATTCGCATCATCATTTAAACTAAAATAACAGGTATTTAAGCTTATAAACTGTTTAAAACTGTGGCGCTGTTAGCTTTACGTAAGCTTAAATCGTAAGCTTCCGTTCACTAATTGTGCAAAAATAAGCTTATTTCCAGCTGCAAAACAGCTAGTGTTTCTACCAGGGAAGTCGCGGAGGAATTAATATCAGATCTAGTCGTCGTCGTCGTCGTCCCGCCATGTCATCATGCCCTCCTAGAGCCTGCAGCTCGCGCATAATCGAAAACGCTCGCTATATACATGTCAAACTCGCAATTATTCGTCTCGTGTCTCTCTCTCTCTCTCTCTCTCTCTCTCTCTCTCTCTATCTCCTCTACAATACTATACAGACACTCGTAAATAGAGAGCCGCAGCTGCGCGCGATGATCGAACCGATTTTGTACCCTTCTGGTCGAATTCGACGCAATTTTTTTTTCTCGACTTTATTTCGAGCGAGCGGCGCAGATAAAAGACAGCTTGATAAAGTGCCTATGGTTTGAGTAGCGATAGTTTCCATGCTAATTGAGCCGTCACTCGTCATTGTCGTATAATTATGCCACTGTTTGCGATTCGATAAGACGCAAACGTATGTACGATTCCAAAAATATATTTGCGTAGATGTGCGAGATACACGGTGCCATCCGAGAGACTCCACCCAGAGAAAAAGAGAGATTGATTTTTCGCCTCGCGAAAGTAAAATAAAAAAGAAAACCCTTGAAGTGGTGTCCCGTTGCTCGAAGGTCGTGACGCAAACGAAAAAAAAACTTCCCTCTCGGCGCATAAAACTTCTTCCCCTCGCTTGGCTCATTTTTATAATGAAGATAGATTTTCATGCATCGGACCGATTTTTTGTATCGGGTCAAACGCTGCGCGTGATGTGTGTCCCTCCCCTCGCGTACATACTGATAGAAGAGGGAGTCGGGTTACGAGTGTCCTCCGCTTGTGATATACGATATAGGTACAAGTATAATATATATGTACATCTCAAGGCGTAATTTCTTAATTTCCCGTGGCAGAGATTGAGGGAGACAGGCGTGATTGTTTTCACGTAACGCGACACACGTTTCTCGATAAATAAGAAAGGCTTTGACGAATTAGCATAATATAAAAACCGCGCGACTTCTGATGTGTAAAAATAGAGTTTACTATTACCACAATTTCCTCCCAGACTCATCGAGAAAGCTGAATTTTGTAAGGCGCAAACCCGAGTATATTTGCATAATTCCAGCGCAAAGAAAGCCAATTGAATAAATAATCATCGTCGCGCCGATTTGCATACATATTACTCCGTCGTCATTTTTCGCACCGTGTACGACTCAATTAAATTCTTCTTCTCCACACAGATAACTGTACCATCAGCGACAAAATCATTTTCGTCGCGTGTGTGTGTGCAGCGTAACAGTTTCACTCGTACGTCGTTGCGCGAGTATTATCACAGCGGATTAGAGCCTATTTGGCTGGTAAGTACAGCAGCTCGAGAGCCTATTAGTTAGGACAACTTTGCAGCTCCGGCAGTAGTAACAGACCTATTAGTTAAGACAATTCGAGCGGCTCGACGATTCTCTCAATTAAAAAGCCACTTTCGCAGCAAAATCCGACTCGCCAACACACGACTCCTGCCGGTAACAAAACCTCATGCGCAGCAGCTCGCGTAACGCGATATTTTTCGAATAATCTGAATAAGTAGAAGAAGCAGAGCCCGTTATCACGTCTCTACAAAAGAGTAAGACAGTAGCCAAGGAAAACACGCGAGAGAAAGAGAGAAGGGGAAAGCAACAACGCTTGTTATTACACCTTCGCTCAGCTGAGCGAGTGTTTTTCACGATGAGTGCATATATATATATATAGCAGACAATGAACAGAACCGAGATCTCACTTCGTCTCTCGCGAGAGCGGCGCGCAGTAATTTATCCGGCGCACTTAAAAATAGACGCCAATAAAGATTGCGCACGTATGCGCATGTAGAAGTAACTGCGCGAGAGATAGAGAGAGGAAAATGCTCGTTATTTGAACAACTGGATCAGGCGTCTGCAACGAGCGAGCGAGCGAGCGCCCGACGACTACAGCCGTGTGGAAAAGCTAACCTCAAAATCTCTGTGGAAGATGGGCTAGTCTATACGTGCCATCACGTACGATTATATTCTAGAATATTATACGGACGAGGAATATAAGAAAGCCTTTTTGCGACGACGCAAAATCAATCGGCACATAAGTGAAATGCCTACCTATATTCCTCTCTTTACGCGAGAGAACGACACTTTTATCTAACAGCCCCCGCGTTCCCCGGTGTTTTCATCCGCGCTGAACTCTCCCTCTTGAACATGTTATTATACGCGCGACAGATAGCGCGTGTGTATGTCTGTCTGTCTGTCTGTACACCCACGCTTGCAGTAGTATGTGTACCTACGTCTAGACCCGGAGTTTTGTTAGAGGGAGAGAGAGAGAGAGAGTGCGATAATGTCATCGAAGCTCGACGAGTCTGCAATTGGAAGAAAGGGGCGGCGATGATGACCCTGAGAAGAAAGAACAGTGTCGTCGTCGAGTCGTCGTAGCAGCCCCGCGAGAGGGAGACAGGCAGCCGCGTGGTGTCGCGCGCGCGGCGGGAGAAAGGCCAAAAATCGATCAGCAGCGGCGGCCTACTCCCCGCTCTGCCGCGCAACTTCTCTCTCCACTCCTCTCTCTCTCTCTCTCTCTCTGTATACATCGCGTATAAGCATAGAGACACTGCGAATATACGCAAAAAAAGAGGAACGATGCTCTCTCTCTCTCTGCGCCGTACATGGCCGTCGAGCTACACAATTTCTCGCGATCAAAATGTGTATACATAATTTGCAGATAATTTTTACTCACATTTTGGTGCGGTCGTTCATGCTTCCAAATTCCAGGTAGATGACTGCTAGGCTAAGACTGGTTGTATGTGGTTATTCCTTTGTATCGTGATCCGAGTAATAAGAGAGTGAAAATTCGCGAGGCGGCGGCGACGGTGTGACACTGCTGCGGCACTCGCGGAAAACTGCTGCTGCTGGCCTGCTGCTGCTTGCTGTTGTATCCTACCGCTGAATCGCTGCTGTACTGCTTTCCTCTCTTTCTATACTCTCCCTCTCCTCTTCCTCAGTCTGTCTGTGTCTTCAGTAATAACCGCCGTACTGCTGCTGCTGGTAGTTGCCGCTTTTACGAGTAGGCGCGATTCTCCTCACCGCGACTACGAAACATCGTTGCAACAACAACGGCTCCTGGCCGCCCGAACCCGTAGCACACATTCGTTCGACGCGCCCCCCCGTTCTCTCCTCTCTCTCCTCTCTCTCTATACGTACTGCTTATGATTATACCTGTATATGTTACGACCTTGCGAGCGCGGATGAATTCTTGACTGCCGTTTCTTCTCTCTATGCTACTTCGTCGATTGCGCGCGAGAGATGATGCGATGCGACTTTATTCCGTGCTGCGACACACGACGACGACCACGACGCGCGATATATAGGTATATCTCTGCTCTCCTCGCGGCGCGCGCGCCGTTATAACCCGCACACGACTCGATTCTTCGCGTATACGTATATACAATAGTCCTCGTGCGTATATATGAGTACAAACTTTGTAGATGAAGTTTCGCGAAGAGAAGATAGAGCTGAGAGATATGTGGGTATATAGAGCACTGGCAACACGCTCGATTCGCCAAGAGCCGCACGATCGATCGGCTGTTTATGTCGGCCGTCTCTACTGTAGGTAGGTAAAAAGTAATAAGTACTTATCTACATGCACGCGTTAGCCGCTATAGACCGTGGACGCGCGCACTGGCCTCTGCGCGACGTGAGATGGTCCAGGTGACTACTGTCATCGATTGTTGACGTTCAACACACGGGGGCAGCAGGACAAGATACTGTGTACCTATAGGTGCTTCTGTGTATGTAACGAGGCGCCTTGGTTATACGTTATACACACACTGATGACTATAGAGGTCCTGGAAGAAAGCATTAGCGATTCCATGGTACGTAGAAGGCCTTTTATTGGCCCTCACTACGTTCACAACAATATGGCGGTACCTACTGGATTTCGGTTTTAATGGCGGGAAAGTGGACTTTGATGGAGCTTCGGAGATTGGGCTTTCCATGTGGTGTTGCATTGCAAGCTCGCTCAGGAGTTTGGCGACATCTGACGGTAGCCGGTTGCAGAAGTTCCGTTAAGCCCCGTTTCTACTTGTTGACGAAGCTTGAGCTTGCGCAAACCGAGAACTTTTGCATTGGACGAGCTTTTCTTGCTTGACCAATGTAAATACTGATTCCGGTACTTTCTCGCGGATTCAGTGGAAAGCTTTTTTGGAAAGTGAAAAGCACAACTTGTTTTGACGTTCTGCGATTTGAACGAAGCTTTAATTCACAAACTTAGAGACGAGATCTATACCAAACAATGATAATGGAAGATGACTGTTAAGTTAAATTTACTTTATTGTTAAAATTTGAAATAAAAGTGTACTTTTAAAAAAGAAAAAACAAACAAGTGCCTGCTCATACAAACGTTTGAACTAATTGGAAAACAAATGTCGGTGTTAAGCTGGTCAATTTTTTTATTCACAAATTTGTCGTAATCTCGCTTACACATCATCCTCGATTCGCCTGATTCACGATGGCACGTTTTCGATGCACGCGAACTACGCTGACTTTTTATACAATGATTTTAATACAGCTGGACTGGATTGTTGCTTCTACTAGGTGACGGTTCTTCGATAATAGTCAATTTTTTAACTCTTCTTGGGTTTGTCGTCTTCAAATGGAGGCTTGGACTGAAATAAAAAAAAAATGTATAAAAAGCGATTAATTTATATTTTTCAAATATTTGCGATATTAAAGGAACGTCAGGATTACTGGTAGGAAAGGAAACCTCGACATCTGCACAAAATTATTTCCAAATGAAAAATTTTCTTTTTGTATTATTTTTGAATTTTTGTTCGAAAGCTGTCGAGTCCACGATTTCCACAGTTTTCGTATCGTCCAGATCGTCTCGTACAAACGTTATTTCGTGAGCTACTGTATCATTTTTAGCATCTGTCTCTGATTCTAAAATGCAATGATTTTTCAAAAATTGGGCTATTACATTGATAATATAAACTACTCTTAAGTCATAAATTTTAGAAGGATCGAGGAATTCAGGATATGGAGGGATAAGGCTGTAGCGAAAATTTGTATCCTCCTACCTCCGAAAATTCATGAAATGTTTCAGAAGCTTTACCAACTAGCGTACCAACAGCTGAAAAAGCTGAACCAGCAGCACTGCCAGCTAGGTCTGCAACTTCAGACAATGTGCTTGGTACTTTTGGCAATTCTGGCCAAGATATTTCCAATTGATTCGCATCTCCGGGTTTAACTAAAAAAAATACATATGTTTTCATTAGTTAGGCACAGTGAAACTTAGAATGGTTTGATACAGGAGCAGTAAAAAAATTTAACTAGTTCTATATTACTTTTTTTATTAAACTACATGTAACCACAACTACACATTCAGATGACTTTGATAAATGATACAATATGTACAGTTATTATGAAACTTGTAACTACAGAATTAGTCTTTAAAATCATGAGAAAAATTTGAAATTTATCTTACCACCATACACAAAATTGTATCCAATATTGATGTAATGCTTAGCTAGCGTCATTCCTTCTTGAGCTTGCTTTGGATAACATATCGATGCAACAAGAAGAGCACCTGTGCTGGAGTAAACTAACTTTTTGAATTTTCCACCCCTCAAACCTAGGATCAACCCAGATAAGCCACCTACACCTACGGCACCAATACGAGGCAGCACATTTGTTTCTTCTCTCAAGTAATCCAGTGTCACTGCAATGTATGATTGTTATAAATGACATCACTAAAAAAATAGTTTTTTAAAAATCAAATATTACCTTGACTATGAGCTACACCAGTATCGATTGTGTTTGTAATGACATCTGTGTATCCGGTGAATTGCTTGAGGACATCTTGTACTGATTTTCTTACAGTTCCAAATCCTTGCTCCAAAATACCTTGTTCTGTATTTTGTTTGCTATCAAAAAATATGATATAATTGCATTAGATAAACTTCGAAGGTATTTTTTGAAAGCACTAGACAATAATGGATGACTATTACTAAATTATTTTCAACAAGTTCATTGATTTTTTATAAAAAGAAGTCTTATTTAGTAGTAGTCTATTGTATTTCTCGTACTGTGGTTGTGAAAATTACTTGCTCTTTACCATGGAGGTTCCCTAATTTCAGCTTTTTCAAATGTGTAAATGGGTAGTTCGGATGGTCGTACAAGTTTTTTTTGTTCATTATTGACTGATGTTGGTTCATCCTTAGACTTGATTACAGGCACTGCTGCACAGATACCGCAGGGCATCAAAAATTTTTTGAAGAGCTTGAAAAATAAAATAAAAATTAGTGTTCTAATAGTAAAACATAATTGATATAAGTAATAACAATCATCATTATTGATATGTAATTGAAAATATTGGTTATAACACTTATATTATGAAGCCCAACCCAAAATTTTAAAATTTTTGACAAATCCAGACAAGATTAGAGGTTAGGTGTATATTTTGCAAAATCTATTCAAGGTTAAAATTACCTTTACTCCGTTCATTGTTGCAAAATTTTTGGTGTTAACGTTAATCCAATATATACTTAAAACATGTCAACTTTTTGAGTTTTATTTAAAGGGAAATTATAAGAAATTCATTTCGGAAATGTAAAATTATCAGCAGCAGACCCTTTCCGAAACTTTCGGAAGAACTGCGAGATTTACAGAGGCAGTGACATCTACACACGGTTTTTTTAAATATAAAAATTGTCAAGTATATTCGAAGCATATATTTAATTATAATTAAATTATATAATAATACCGTAAACAATACTTACATGCACACGCTCCATTGACAAAAATTTTTAACACGACACAATATAAAATTATTAAAAAAGAAAATAACAAATTAATCTGCCAATTTTAAAACAAAAAAACATTGATTTGTACATAACAGAAGACAAAACTTCAGCAGTTTAGAAATACAAGCATGTTTATACTGCAAATTATTTATGTCAACAAGAATATTGTAATATATAAAATTTTAAAATCCATTTAAAAACCTACTTTTACCCCAGTTCTGCCAAATTCAACCAAAACACCAGGTTGATAGGCATCGCAATGATGAATGGGTTCTCTGCATGTAATGTCTTTGCCAAATATATTTCCTATAGTCGCCTCTAAAAATTTGTGGACCAAATCTCTCATTATAATAATTATATAAATTTATCTTTTTTGCTTTTTTTTTAATAGTTTTGATATGTTTTAGATTTGATTTAAAAACTTAAATTTAACATTTTTGGTTTGTATATCACTAAAATTTTGATGATGAATGAGTGAGAGGAGTACAAAAAATGTATTGCTTGAAGTTGAATTCAGTCATCAGTGTTATTTCATTAAATATGCATTTATTTTTTATGTACAACAAAATTAACAAACGTAGTAACTACTTAAGAAATAGAAACCTAGTTTTTACAAAGTCTACTATTTGTACAAAAGGACCTTATCTTCTGCAGGCATTAAAAAAATTTGCCAAAAAACCTGACATTTTTTAAATTTTTGTTATAATTAAATCGTTGTAGAGAACACTGTACACCTATGTAATACACGATTTAACATTTTCTGTTTGTATTAATGATGCAAGATGAAACATGATTGTAATACGACCTTACATGAATCATTTTACATTCAGACATAGTTCAGAAATTAGCATCGTGAACCGAATCTTATTTGGTGCATCTACCCCTGTAGATTATCGTGTTGCATAAAAGCAAATAATAACTCCGAACGATGAAGTTTCAATATGTATACAATTGTATGCATATGAATTAAAAATTAGCAATGAAACGAATTTTTTTTTCGTCTTGTCAAATTTATCAAAACTAAGTGTTTTTGAAAGAGAGAATTTCTGAATAAAAATAAATTTAACAGCTTAAAATTGTCTAACTTTTAATTCATATATAAAATATTTCTTTTTTTATATAACAATTAAAATAAGAATATTATATGAACACAAATCATAAGTGTCTTCTATATTAATTACAATACTACTCACTATTTCATTACATAATATACGTTTTAAGTGGCACATTGCGAAGTATTCCTTATTATAGTAAAACATTTTACCATTGAAGGAATTTAATCATCAAAGCATTGGCAGGATCATTTTCAAAAAATAGTTTTTACAGCTTTTTAAATCTTTTCAACTTACATAACTTGCGAAATAATAAAGAATATTCTGCCCGTGTAAAATGTATTATTGTATAAAGTATTATAGAAATACGTTTATAGCACTGTGTGGCATAAATCCGCATCTATGTCACGCCTATCCGTGGCATAAATAGTCGATTATTGCACCGTGCTGATCGCCCTCGCTAAGCTCGGGTGCTAACTGCACGGTGCAAAAATGGACTGTTTAGGCCACGGATAGGCGTGACAGCGGATGTATGCTAGTCAGTGCTATAAAATAGCGTACGATACTCGTGGTATAAGCAGTCCGATACGGCACGGCGTTTAGCTCCCTCGCTACGCTCGGGTGCTAATAAATGCCGTGCCGTGATGGACTATTTATGCCACTTGTATCGTAATATACTATTTCGTGTTTTTTAAAAGCACCTGTTAAATGCCACTCTAAGTTATAGTATACACACATTCTTAGAAAAATGGAGCAAGTATGTCCACAATTCATCAAAAAATAGAATATCAGTTGAACACAATTCAAATAATGTTTTCTTTCACCGCTATCTATACTGACGTTTTTCAACAATGTAAAATGTCACTTACAATGTATGTTGTACACTATTTGATTCTTTACAATCTAGTTGATATCAGTCTATTGTTTTGGAATTGACGAACACAATAATATAAAAGTCTGAGTTCTTTACGTCTTCACGGCTGCTTGTTGTGCAACTCGAATTTCTTCTGCTTGCACTTTTTTGCGATAATTATCGAGTGTCGTTTGTATTGTTTTATCAGAATATTTGCAGGTTTCTGCACCACAGGTGCACGTAAAAGATTTGCACTTTATTATCCAAAATTTCTCGCCATAGTCAAAGCTGCAATAAGTTTTTTTTTTATTAAAAAATAATAATACATAATAATACAAAATAATACAAAATAACAATGCTATAATACAACTCGACAATTTTAACTTGAATCAAACAAAAACAAACAGTATATTATATCTTTCCGACATACCCTAACTCTTCATCCGCATCTATATCTCTATTAGCAAAAAATGCTATTCGTGGAAAGTGTAGATCCTGGTGTTCAATGAAAACTCGTACTGGTAACAAATTTGGAGCACAAGAATGATTGATAAAGCGGGCTAAATTTCCATAACGTCTTGCATCTATGCAATACGTCTCTCCATCCTGAGTAATTGAAAAATTGTCAAAATTCGTTGTCTTTTTTTGTGCACTAAAAGTTGTATACAAATGTCTTTCCGCACTCACCCTATTATCTAAATCAAATAGATACGAGTCGTCTTCTCGTTGGTCTGCTTCAGAATCAGAAATGATTTCACCCACATATTCACAAACGTAACTTCCTTTCGAGATGTGACGAAGGGTTTTTATGCCCCAACCCTTTCCTTCTGTTCTAAACAACTGAAATCGTTGAGTCAAACCATGCTGTACAACGCGATTATTACACGTTATCTTGTTGCAATCGCATGCTGGGTTGCACTCGAACAGCATGGGCGGATCTGCAAATTTACAAGATTTGATTGAATAAATTTAGTCGTTTATATTCTTAAAACCCGTTCATTAAAGTTGTCTTTTCATACATACCGGCATAATTAAATTCAGGTACAAGTTTTCCTTCGTCATCATACCAGCAGCGCAAACTAATATTACCACATAGACATTTATCGGAGCTGCAATTGTCTTCGCAACGACAGGATTGCAAAGACGTGATGGTACGATCAACATTTACTTTACTTGTAAAACAGCTTTCCGTTACATAAACAAAATCGGTAGGCTTATCTTCTGAGTCGAAGCCATTCACACATTGGACAGGATTCGACTCTTTTCCTCGAGAAATATCACTAAAAAAAGATTTTAAAATAAGCATATTTTTCAATTTAATGCATAATTTGATGATTCAAAAAGAATAAATTTTACTTTGTTAATATTCTGGTAGTCTTTTCCAACATATGTTCGGCTCGCTGATTAACTTTGAAATTCAACTGGAGTGCATTCAAAGTATCCCCAGTCCCACCGCAACAATCTATGGCTGTTTCACCCATAGCGTTTACTTCTCCGACTTTGGCACCTCTTGACAGCAGTAAAACGCTGACGGCATATTGATCTTGTCGCGATGCTATGTGTCTGCAAATTTATGAAAAAAGTGTTATACCCCATAGAAGAACGAATTTATAATTTTGTTTTTATACGAAAGAAGTATTACAGTGGAGTATCGCCGTGAACATTAACCGCATTCACATCACAGCCTAAGTTAAGAAGAAGCTCCGTTATATCAGAACTACCGCTGAAGGCGCTCCAATGAAGCGCAATATTTTGTTCTGCATCTCTAATCAGTGGATCACATTTGTTATTCAATAAATATCGGGCCACGTCCGCGTGACGAAATTCGCAAGCCCAAATTAAACTGGTCCAACCACCGTCATCTACTGAATCTGTTGAAGTCAATCAAATATTTAGTCTTTATAATTCATTTCTAATATCCATACACGTTTACATACAATGAAAAACTGCTAGTTACCTACTAAAGTCCTAGGTACTTTACACTCGCTTAAGATAACTTGACATACGTCCAGATGACCAGACTTTGCAGCCATGTGCAGTGCAGTCATACCATCTTCACCCTTCAACGTTACGTCTGCGCCTACTTTCATCAAATACCTGACAACGTCAGCTTTGCCGTTAGCGGCAGCCAACATCAAGGGAGACAATTGATTCCTATCTAAAACATCTACTTGGGCACCGGCTTGAACCAGAACATGTACGCAAGCTAAGAAGCCTTTATCGGCGGCTACGTGGAGGCCGGTCCGATGGCCCTGATCCTTAAAAGTGTGATTGGCATTGAAGCCATTTGCTGCAATTTAAATCACAAGTGAGTACATAAAGTCGATCGATTAATTTAACTGTAGAAACACAAAGTTACCTAAAACATTGACTAATTTCTGTAATTCTCCGTTTTTAGCGGCGTTGTACAAGCTTATGAATGTGTACCGCTCCGGTTTCTCAGCGTTCACATTATTAGTCGGTTCAGGAATGTGAACGAGTTCAGGGTTGATGAGCGGTTCATCCGATTTCTTCTGTACAGGTTGCTGCTCGGCAAGCTTTGTATTGTCACCTGATCCAGGCAAACTTATTTTAGCCGAAGGTTCCTTTGGAAACTGCTTACGCAGTGGAGGTTGAACGGCGGGTTTGCGCTTTCCCGCCATGGTAATGATAACGTCGAAGGATAGACCGTAACTACCGCAGTGTGGACACAGAGGTTTCTTATCGTAATACATCTCGCAGTCGCGGTGATACTGATGTCCGTTAGAACAGTGCACGAATTTGCCTTGGGAGCAAAACAGTCCACATGTCGGGCAACAGTTGTGTCGTATCAATCTCTCCTTATGCTTGCGACAGAGAATGATGTAGGGTATCCGGGCGCTAGGCCTGCGCATGGCCACGTCGTCATGGTCGACTTCATTGATACAGCCTACGATTTGGTTATCAATGGAGTCCATGGCTGTGCAGTACAACGGCGCTTCGGCGCTTGTGATTGTCACAAATAGCTGTGACCGCATCTCGCATAAGCACTGCATCTCATGCTGCTTAGACAAATAAAATTTATCATTATAGTCACAATATCGTTAAGACGAAGTATATTGAAATTTGTTGAAATTTACCTTAGCAGGTTTTCCAGTGCGAACCTTGCTTAAAACGGCTGTAGATTCAGGCGTGGATGCTTGTCCCTCAGCCGTACTAGGACTGGGAATCAAATTTCGGCGCGTTCGCTTTGTTGGGGATGAATTTTCTGCAATACGAAATCGTTCGTTTCGGATTATTCATAATTGGTACAAAAATCATAATTAAAGGCTAGTAAATTTTAGCCAACCTTCAAGTACTGTATCATCGGAAGAGCCCATATCTTCTTCAGTGGAAGGCAAACTTTCTGAAAAGAGAATTATATAGATTTTTTAATATGTAATGTTTATTACTGTAAGTGAAGCTATACTGAATAAAGTATACATACCTCCAGTAATACCTTTAGCTAGTTTTCTAGCATTGCTAATTGCTTGAATTCTATTTTTAATGCGTTTTAGCTTCATCGAGATTGGTTTTCGAAATTCTTCGTTTTCGTTTTCTAAAAGCGTTTCATCTTGTACAATTTTAATTGTTTTGACTGATGGTTCACTAAACGTTTGTTGAACAACTTCGGGATTTTTTATGATGGGCGTCAATTTGGGCATACCCTCGTACTTATTTGGTTTTTGTGAAGAATCTAACTTGGGACTATTTTTATTTTTTCCAATCATAAACCTTGGCGAAATCAAAGGACTTAACTTCGGTAATTTTGGTAAGGGTTTGTCTGAAATCAATTTTTGAGGAACTAAGGGATTTAGTTTGGGTATGGGAGCTTTCTTCTCTGAAATTGGTTTGATAGAATCTAAAGGAGTCAATTTAGGTATATTGTCTTTCTTGGGAATGTTATCTTTTTTTGAAGAAATATCTGATTTGGAAACATCATCTTTCATTGGAGAGGAAGTATCTACTTTGGAACCAATATCTTCTTCTGGTGGAACATCTATTTTAGGGACTTCGACTTTTTTTGGTACGTTATCCTTTTTGGATGAATTATTTTTTTGAAGCACGCTCTCTTTTTTTGATGAATTATCTTTTTTTAATGCAGTATCCTTTTTAGATGTGCTATCTTTCTCTACCTTTTGAGGCTCTATGGGATTAAGTGGAGGTATAGTATCCTTCTTTTCAGGAAGAACTTTTCTAGGCCTTCCAGGCTTACTGTATTTTCTCTTGGTGCTTTCTTCTGTGTAATTAAATTTTTCTTTCCTTGCCATTGCACTCTCTAGTACTGTTGTTCTTGACGATTCTTTCGATAAACGTCTAGCAGAACGTTTTAACTCTGGTTCAACACTAAAATTTAATTAGATTAAAAATTAATATTTCTCTAAAAATTAAAAAAATTAATAATCCTGAAGTAGTAAAGTTAGTCATTAGTAAAAACCTTGGTTCTCTCAGTCGCTTTTGTCTGGCTTTCCTGGTAACAGGTGTGGTTGATTCCGATTTCAATGGAGATTTATCAGCAACTGAATCCCCTCCATTTTTTTGGTTTTCGGCAACTGATTCAGAGTTTGAATTCTTAGTTTCTAGAGGTGGCTTCTCCTTTTCTAAATCATTCTTCTCTAGATCATTTTGCTCGTTCTTCTGTTCAGTACTTGCATTTGACGATTTAACATTTTTTTCTGGACTCTGCTTCTGACTCTCTTCTTTATCTGATTTATTGACACTATCACAAATTTCATCAAAATTTTCTATCTTCACAGACACTCCACCAATTTGATCACAATTGGTCAATTCATCTGGTACCAAGGACAAATTAGATGGACAGCTTGAGATCTTAGTTTTTTTGCCCTGACCAGTATTTTCATCGATAGTCCTGAATGTCAAAACAATTCTGGATTTATTGGTAGCTTCTTGTTTTGGCGGCTCTTCACTTTTACTTGGTGACTTGTCAACATTTTTCTGCGGTACATTTTCTTTGACAACTTTTATCTCTTCTTGAACATTGTTTGAACTTTTATTTACTTTTATGACCTTTGCACTGTCCTCAACTACTTTAGCTTGGGGTTTTTCTGGCTTGCGCACTTGTGGTTCAGTTTTCTGAATTTTCCTTGGAGATTCTGCCTGTTTCTTAGTGCCAGTTTTGTTGAATTCATTTGTCATGCCTTCAAGAATCTGCTGAATGCTCAGCTTGCTTTTGCTGGACATGTCTTCATCTTCAGTATCTTCTTTTTGAGATCCCACAGCTGAGCTGGCATCCATGCAGTCAGACTCAGACATGATGCAAAAGTTCCCCTATATTTCCAGTCAGTCAACTAGTTTGAAAAATCTGAAAACAAATTTTTTCACCATTTACTAACTAATTTTTTAAATATTTCATAACATGTATATGAGTATTTTCTGCATTGAGTTATATATGAAAAGTGAAAAACTTATAAATAATGTCTTCCTAGATATTTTGAGACATTATTTACCAAACACCTCCAGATCAAAACATCATTTCACCTTGATGCTATTCTAAGGGCAATACACCCACCATTGCACAATCCAGTTTGCAAAAAATTAGAGCTATGATGTTTTTACATTTTTTAAATATTCAACTATTTAAAATACTATGCAAAACCACGAAATTAACTTTATTACAACAATCACGTTGCGCATCGAGAATTTCCATCAGAGCACTACAGCACCAAAAGCCAGCAGCTCCAAAATTAGCTTAACATCTGCCTAGCAGACAAAGCCCGCAACAAACCCCACGGCGAACTCTCGACCTTCCGATCATAACGAAAAAAACAACTCAATTAACACAATTTAAAACGATCAGCATCCTTCGAGGATCACCAGCTAGCTTGTGCACCCCGCATCGTCTCCCGATCTCCTTATACACCCACACGTACTACATAAACACAGCGACGTCTTCCGCTCCGATTCAGTCCTTATAATAACGGAGCACCGGATTTTCGAGTAGATAAAAAAAAAGATCGAGGTTAAGACTGATCGCGCCGGCTGGACGGCGACACTCGCCAGGTCGACCTCTACTCTGTCTTCAGGTATCTACATCTACTCCCGACTATACCTGTATATGTATATATACCTCAGCTTAGACACGGGACGACGATACACCTCCTCTGCAGGCAACCTACGTTGCGTCTGTCGCGTGCTGCTCCGCGCGCGTAGTCTCTGTGCTCCGGCTGGAGGCCATATTGATTGCTCTCTCGTCGGCGCGCGTTGGGCCGGGCCGATCCGTCCGCTCTCCCTGCACAGTCCCTCCCCCGAGTATAGTTGCGATGCCACGATCTTCTATTCCCGTTATTTTATTGTAGCGTCCCGTAGCTTACCTCCTCGCGATCTGCAGGAAACTACTTATATGCACACCCTTCGTTGCAGCGTGACGCTGATGCCCACACCCCTGAGTACTCACACAGCAGTACTTATACTTATCATGTAGCTTGCTGTTCGGTCCACGCACTGACACACGCGATTTCTCGCGCAGTTTGTATACTAGGTCCTGCTTCGGGGAATTGAGCGGTGGGTCCCTACAATTGCGGGTGGCGGTTACCCCCCTGTTTCAATGCTCGTTTTCGTTTACTACACTGGGAATACGCGAGTATAAAGCGCTGCTGGCTGCGTTTTATCCCCGCGTGGCGTGGAAATTGACGCTATACTAACTCACGAAGAGCTACCGAGTATTAGGTAGCAGCTAGCGCACACGATAAAATAGAAACGCTTGCGTGCACCACGTGGAGTTTTCGGCTAGTGTGTAGATGTAGCTTATACACACGAGTACACTTATATTATCTCGCTGATTAGGAGAACCTACATTTTTTGCATTTACAATCTTGAAGGAGGAACTGTATAACTTTGGTTACAGCTAGGACTCGATGCTCCGGTCTACGAGTCGATTCCGCCACTATTTTGTACTCGCCGTTTGCGGGGCCGTGTGTATATAACATACACACGTTTGGTTTATCTTCGCGAGCGTTTATATTATTGTTATCGGCTCTATATGCTACACGCTGCATTTGGGCTCGTTGGGCTGCACTCGTTCTCTCTCTCTCTCTCTCTCTCTCTCTCTCTCTCTCTCTCTCTCTTACTCTTACATAAAAATAACAAGTCGCAGTGTGAACGGCTGATCTGAAGGTCATTGCGCTTATAGTTTTTTTGGGAGGAAATACTAGAGAAGAGCTTGTTGTCATTATTCGACGTAAATATTGCATTGAAGTATGCGCGAACCCGTTATGCTAAAACGATGATAAAAATAGAGGACACCTTTAGGATGTTCCTGGTGGTCTATTTCTGGCTGGCCACTGCACTGCACACACGATGCTGTATGTGCGATATACATCTAATACAATGTCTTATGCTAAAGTAATTATGGGTGAGAAGGCTTTCGTGATCGCTGATCGGTGATGGCGGGTTACAACTGTATATTAATAATCGTATAGGTGATCGACGTCGCCATCGGAGGCAGACGGTATTATATACGCGTTTTACAGGTACACACAATGCAAAGAGGGAGCCGTACTAAATGTTAAGTCCGCGCTCTGATGCGCATTATGTAACAGCATGACAGCGAAGTCTTTTGATAATTTATGATTTTGGCGCAATTTGCATCGGCCATATAGGCTTAGAATTTTGAATGTGCAATTACCGTCCTTTTTTTGTTTTCGAAAAAATGGTACTTTTGCCGTGATCTTCAACTTCGAACTGTTAATGAAGAAAATTAATAAATACTCTTGATGTCATATATGCGGTACTATCACGCGAGATCGCCATTATGTTTTATTATTTTGTTTTGCTCCTACTATTATTAAGTATTATTGAGATAACTACCACAACTACAACTATACATGCACAGAAATACACGTGCGATTGTCAATACATGTATCTCAGTGTACCTATACCTACAGAGTAATGTACTATTAATGATAAATAATCATCTTTGTAATAATGCCACGCTACACAGCTTGGCTTTTATTACTTCTCCTCTGGTACTTTTGGTGTAGCATATAGGATCCAATCGTGCTACTGCGAGACCTCGTCTATGATTTATTGATTTTTTCTCATCCCTGTACAAGTTTACATTTCACAATATCACGAATCCCAGTCGCAAATCGTTAAATTGCCTAATTACATGCGAACGAACTTAAATATAAATATTTATCATGCATTTGGATAGAATTACAAAAATCAACGGAGCATACTTACTAGTCTTATTTTGGAGAAAGCTATACAACGTATACACGCGAGAGTAAGGTTAAGTCTTCCTCTGAAAACGGAACTAATGCGCTACACGGCCAATCGTGGATACCGCATTTGACGTTAACTTCGATAAACCTGCGTAAATTCAATGCGCAGCTAGTTTTATTACATTTTTTGTTAATTATTGCAATGTTCTTACCTCGGTATCACTCGAGCGTCCGGAGTCGACGATGAATGAAGTGAAGCCGATCGTGACGCATTTAACAACTATGTTATCGACTTCTCAATGAATTCATTAAAAAAAAATCATTTCATCATAAGAAAAAGAATATCGGCACAGGTTCGCGAGTGTACTTACACGCGCACGCGATATTTTTCAATATGCTTTTACAAAATAGAAGAAGCTCGGCCCTAATTGCTGTTCAATCTCTATATACTTATATTCGGTTATGGTTTCTCGAGAGGACCTTGAGTCACGAGGTCGCAGAAGGAATGTGCTCTTATATTTTGATTATGGATACTTATTTGAAATATTTTGTTCTTCGTGTCACGTGAAAAGAAATTGCGTTAGGATGTATACATAATTCGTTGGTTTTTATTACGTGAGGCAGAAATAAGAAAATCGTATTTTTGGATTTGTATAAATATAAGTTTATTTACATTGCAACAGATACCCCTGCTGAAACAGCAAGGGCGAGTTATAAGTGTAGACTGATTATAGTTAATGTATGAATATTACATAATTAAAAATAATAATTACAACATTCTAGCCCTGAGTACGCCTCTTGATATATTAATTTAAATATATATAGTACAACATTGACAAAATTTTTTTCATCAGAGTCCGAATTTCGGCTTATGCCCGTCTCAAAGACGCCAGTCACTCTTTGTTTACTTTTTTTTTTAATTAATTATAATATTAACAGTCCACCGTCCTTTAATAATGATTTACATTAGATTTCTTCATTTTATTCCATCATTGCACAATAAAAACTTACATGCTAGTACGAGCCGCATCTTGTGCGAAATAGATAGTCGCCGCTGATTACTGAGCGAAATATCAAAAGCACAAATGGCGCTTTCAAGTTCGAGGGTTCGAGCTTACCTCCGACAATATTTTATTGTTGAAGTGAAAACAATAATAGACGTGGAGAAGCTACAAGCGAGTCAAGTGGATCACTCATTGGAGTAATCTTTACTGTAATCAGATTACAGAGGATCTGTTAGCTAAACGTTCTCCAAACATCATAGTGTTCTAAAAATCTTCTATCCATGCATAAATATACACATGAATGCATACTTTTTCTCGATAAAATATTTACGATTGTTTTAAAAAGCCTTTACTTAACGTTATAAATAAAAAATGCTTGCACATAAAAACACGTTAATACATCGCAATCGATATTTATACACAAATTTAATATTGAAAAAATTTCTTTATATTTAATAATAGATATAATTATAATAATTTGACTACACATTATGAAGTTTATATAATCATGCTTTGAAGCAGGTATAGCGATTTCATTATGCAAAAACAAAATTGAAATTTCATTTCAAACGTGACTAATGTGGTCAAAGCGTTAACAATGATAAATAATATTTTTGTATAAACGTTGATATATTTACAAATAAAGGATAAAAAGTCACTACAGCAATCACAATACTTTGTAACTAATAAATTTCAACAATAGAAATTGATTTCTCATCTCAAAATTGCAATCAAAAGGGGTCTCTTGAATATCCTTGGCTCTGCAAGTTCTCATTTAGAACACTATGTGCACAAAAAAGAAAAACAGAGAAACGCGTAAACAATAAAGTAGGAACAGTTCACGCGCTTGGTAATGTCAATTTTTTCACGAAGTAGAATAATAAATCTGCCTATCGTTGCCTTAGAAAAAATTTTTTTGTTATCCGCGTAACAAGCACAGTATAAAAGTTGAGCATCAAATTGCATTTCTACTATCATAAATACACATCGATAAAAGAGAGTTCACGCGTGAGGCGGCTGCAGCGTGAGTTATGACTCCGCGCTTGCCGTCTTCTAATATATTAAATCATCCTGGCCACGCGCGCGCGCTTGACAGCAAAGTCTTGTGCAAAAAATGATTCGAATATACAACTATTCTCTCAGGTTTACGTGTGTGTATATATAAAAATCGCTATAATAATTTTTAGGCGCTTAAAAAAGGTTGTCTCCTCTTCCTTCACTGCGATGTAGACGAGTAGTCTTTGCTTATTCTCGCTGGAGTATTTCGTGAAACGTACGGGCCCTCCATCATCCGGTTGCGATCCTTTGCACAGGCTACAGAAAAAGCACTTAGCCGCGCGGGCAGAGAGTCTGGCCGTTTGTTTTCCTGAGAAATCGCGAACGAAAGGTCTTGCTGAGGTATGGCACGGGTGAGAAGAACGACTGGATCGGCCCGCCCGCATCGCTGTGTTATGGAGGCGGTGCTCGCCTCTGGGGCTCGGGCGTGTAGTGGGTCAGCCGGGAGTACAAGTGTTGCGGACTGCCTGGAACCGAGCTACTCTCCGACAATCGTCTCGGTGGCGGTACCGGAGGTGATGGTGAGACGTACCTGTTTAGGAAAATTTTTTTGTTCTAAGGTACTGAAGTAATAATAAATTTACAATATTTTAAAAGCCTGAACGGATTGCTACCTTCTTGGAAAGAAAGGAGAGGCTTGATCTCCAACGTTCCTCCTCAGCAAAAGCGGTGACTCTCCCCTGTTGAATCTCGGCGGTGGTTCGGGTGACGGTTCACGATCGCTGCCCAGCCTGAGTCTCACATACGAGGCAAATCGCTTCTTCGCCGACTCTTTGCTGTTCAGCTGTACTTGAGGAACGGTGGAAGGAGGTTCCTGCTTCAGCTGGTGCGCAAACCGCGATATGAGCAGCTGCGGACTGGTGGAACTGTGCGATCCCTGCGGCGGAGGCTCAGAAGGAAACCTGGAAATCAGACCAAGCGTTTCGATGATAAATTCAGAAAGCTATAAAAATGACGCCTCAATTCTATTTAGAACAAAGCGAGCTTTGGGGAAATCACAGCTTGAAAATAAACAAAAATCGCTACTACTCTCAGAAGTGGCAGCCTACGAAGCAAATCAAAAACGTCAAGCCTACCTTTTGCGACTAAGCATAGGACTGGCATAAATGTTCTGCACTTGCACGTGAGCCTGAGGCACTGTAATGATCTGTTCCAGTCGTTGCTTCACGACCGACGAGTACCTGTCGGTGGAGTTGCCGCTCGATGCCGTCGTTGCCGCAGCTGTCGTGGGTAGCTGTATCACCGGGGGGTCGACGTTCTCTCTTCTCCACGGCGAGTAGTCCCTGGCGAATGGGCTGAGAGACCTGGGGCCTGTCGAGCTCTGCCATCGTTCTCTGTAGGGCGAGTAGGGCCTCGTCGCTTCGGCCTCGCCGCCACCGGTCCTGTAAGGTGAGTAGGATCTTTCGTCGGGCTTGTAGCCGTTGTCTTGCCGGTATCCGGGCGAGTACGAGCGCTGCAGACTATTGCAACCGGTCGGCCTCGAGATCAGATCCCTTCGACGGAAACCGTAGGGGCTGTAGGGTATGTAACCACCACCGTTCTCGAGGTTGCTACGCGAGGAGGTGGACGAGTTGAGGGATGTCGGTTCTTTGGTGCTGCTGGTGTTGTTGCGTAGGTAGGCAGCCACTTCGTGACTGTTGACGCTGCTCTGGCTGCGCAGGTGAGCGGTTTGCTTGAGGGAGATGTGGCCAGAAGGCCGCTGAGATGTCGATGTGCTGATGGTGGATGATGGAATTGGTGACGACGGGACCCTGAAACTGAGTCGGGACGATTAAGGTAATATGGCTCGAGGTGTGGTGGCAAGCTTGAGAAGCGATGTTGTGGATTTCAGAGCTAGACATCCCATTTTTATTATAAAATAGAGTAAAAAATAAATATTTAGTTCTCTTATCTAGCTCTGAGTCCAGATAATGATTATGTGACTTTGTCGCACCTGCTGGAAAGCAGAAATATGTTTAATGCTGTAAACACTAAAAGTTGTTAGTCGAAGTTAGAGCGTTAGTATCGTAAAAATATCATGCAACATATATACACAAGAGTCAAAGATATACCATAAGAGAGGAGAGCCTAATACAGCAAAATATGTGTCAAGATGCAGGTACAAAAACGTTTGAAAGAGAAAAAAGTGCATAATCGTGCTGGGAGATCAAACAACATAACAAAGAGACAATTCACATAGCTATATAGGTAGCGCAAAAAAATCCACAGAGTCCGACATAGACAGGAACTATAGCCGCCCACGCAATTGTTTTTTTACAGTAGCGAAAAAAATCAGCAGAGTCTACTGAGTCGTCGAAGTGTGATGTGTTCTGTTGCATTATCTTTTTTTTATATATATATATACAATAATATGCGTGTGTGTGTGTGTGCGTTGCAATATAATAATAATGCGCTGAAAGGCGTATAAAAAACGAGTAGTTTGAAATAAATAAAAAAGAATGCTTACCATGAATGGGGGTTGAGGGTGGGGTGTGTAACAGGCGTGTGCACAAACCAAACAACTCGAAATGAAAATCGGACAGTATATTTGGACGTTTTTGAGGTGTACTTTTTCTCTTTTTGTGTTTATTGGCTCTATGTTTCTCTTTTTTTATCGCTGGCCGTTCGCTCTATAATCGTTTGTCTTTTTTGTCGGGATATGTTTGTCGAAGACTGACAGAGAGACGTTTTTTTTTTTCATTTTTTTTTTTATTTTTTTTTATGAGTTTTTGTTGTAGAGGGACTTTTGTTGGCGGTGTTGGTGGTGTTGGTGGTGGTGATGGTAAGTGGGAAGAACAGGGGCGAAGGGAGTGGGGGATGCTACGCCGCGCTGCCTCCCTCAAGCTCAACGCTGGAACACAATTCAACACGCACGCAAACGTTTAATTGGAGCTGTACTAGCACGATGTGCATATAGCATCGTGGCATTTCTTTTTTTTTATTTGGTAAATAGAATTTAAGGGGGGAATCCACTACTTTTGCTAGTATAATATGCAATAACGAACTTTGAACGATAATCAAAACAGAATAAAAAGAATAAAACAATGATAATTACAATAACAAAGTCTATAATAATTATGTAATATAATAATAAAACTGGTGCGTTAAAAAATTCAATTAATACTATAGGCTATGATCGTTACGCGATGTATACCCGCGATTACAGTCAGACCAAACCAAACGTTACTACATTAGTCGGGGGATCATTCATGCCGTGTGATTTATAAACTTTGAACTAATTTCATGTACGTTTACAAACAATTCAAATGAATAAATTTAAGTCAGCACAGAACTCTGTGAAGACGTTTACTTTTATATATATAGGTAAAAAAAGGCATTCGATAATATGTATATGATTTAAATATATAATATATTAAACAAATTCTACGTAACACAGCTCTCCGAGAAATATTAACTTTTAGTATCTTTTCTACTTCACTCACCTTGGCTCGAGCTGTCTCATGATTCTATAGAACCACTGACAGCCAGACGACGGTGTTGAAGAGTAGGTTTCTTGCTGTAACTCGTACTTTCGGATGAAAGGATGCTCTATTAATTTGTTATACTTTGGCCGTTGTTTATAATTTTTTGTAAGGCAACAACTGACGAAGTTTTGAAATTCTTTCGAGAATAGCGCATCAGAAGGCAAAGAAGGAGGATCGTCTTGTACCACCCTACTCAGTACCTGTGCGAAATTCGATCGAAATTATTTATCAGAAATTATTATAAATTTTATAGCACTGTGTGGCATAAATCCGCATCTATGTCACGCCTATCCGTGGCATAAATAGTCGATTATTGCACCGTCCTAACTCGCTACGCTCGGGTGCTAATACACGCCGTGCCGTAATGGACTATTTATGCCTCTTGTATCGTAATATACTATTAATTGAAAAAAAAAACGGCTGCACGATTATTTACCTCAAAATCAGTCTTGCAGTCTCGGTAGGGAAATACTCCAGTGGCTAATTCTACTAATGTAATACCTAGACTCCAAACATCTGCTCTAATATCATAATCAGGCTTTGTGGGATCTGGTGGATCTATCCTTTCAGGCTGAAATTAGGTAAATTTATAATTAGTATTGTGATACATTATTTGTTGAAAATGGAACAGCAATGAAAATTTACGTACAGCCATGTATGCGGCACATCCAGCACTCCTCGTCTTAGCTTTGCTGTCCACCAAACGACCAGATATTCCAAAATCACATAGCTTTACTCCACCTGTTTCATCCAAGAGAATATTGCTGGGTTTGACATCTCTGTGAATCACTCCATGCTTTTCTTTCAGGTACGACAAAGCTTTTACCGTCTATTAAAATAAAAGAAACAACTATTATCAAAATCAAATTATCAACTTTTTCAGAAGTTTGTTTACAAAATCAACTAATACATACTGCTACTGTAACTTTTCCTAAAAAATCTTCTGGTATTGCTTGTCTGCTTCTCTTCAGAAGCTTGTCTAAGCATGTCACCATCAACTCCATACAAATCCAAACGTCGGATTCCGTGATAAAACAGCCAAGGCATTGCACAATGTACGGACAGTCATGAGACTTTAGAACTACATCCAAGTCCATGATTATCCTCTTATTCTCATCAGCGTTTCCTGATCTACGCATCTGTTTGACAGCTATGACAACTCCACTAGGCTTATGCCTCATCTTGACTACATGCCCACAAGTCCCATTTCCAAGCTCCCCTAAATGCTCCAAATCCTTCATCTCTGTATGATACTTTTGTCCATTGATGTTTAGAATGCCATTCATCTTCATGATCTCCTGCATTTTGGATTCCACTTCGCCATCGTGTCTCTTGAACGGCATCATGTGCGACACTGGCAGATCCAGTTGTCTTCTTGGTCTTGTTGGAGTTCCCATGTCACCAACTGTTCCAAAGTCAAGAATAACAGCGTTACGGCGATGACTACAGACTAGTAGGTACAACCTAAGCTAAGGTTTTCCCATAGACTAAATTATGGGTGCACGAATCAGGTGCTGCAGCTTGCAACAGGAAGTGCAGTCAGTGACACCTGATTGAGTACCCCATTGAGTCGCACAGTGCCAAAACAAAAATATCAAAAAAATTGGAGCACCGATACTTTATATAATCGCCGTTTACACGCGAGGGGGCGGAGAGTTATTAAAATATACAAAGCAATCAACATAACCTGTACGCAGTGCGAGCTCTGCCCCTATATAATATTAGCCCCGACTCTCTCCACCCGTTCAGTCGAGCCCAAAGAATTTCAACCCAATTCTCGGTGCATAATATACATAAGACCTTATACAAGAAGAAACTCACGTTGTCTGGGTCTGGCAGGTGCAGGACTTAGGCAGGGGCTGGGCATGTTGGGGGGCTGCTGCTGCTGCATCTCGCTGCTCTGCTGCTGTTGTTGTTTGTCTTTGTCCCTCAGCTGATTCTCCGCCCTGAGTCTCTCTTGCAGATTCAGAATCTGGTTCTCCAGCGTGCTCGACATCGCGCTGATGTTGTCTTATTGACCACGACGACGACGCACCACTGATCAACACTATCACGAAACGACGACGACAGCAGCAGCAGCAGCAGCTCGCGGTTGGCGCAACTTGACAATTTTCGCATCACTTATCTGCCCTTTTTGGCAGCGCGCGCGCCGAGCACTATTACTTATGTGTGTGATGGAGTAGTAGAGAGAGGAGAGAATAAGAGTGAGGTAAAACTAGTGGTGGTCTCTGCGAGAGGAGAGAGAGAGAGAGAGAGAGAGAGAGGGCCACCGACGTAGTTGTCGCGACGACGACGAACCACCGCACGAACACTGCCTTGCCTCTTCTGTGTGCTGCGTGTATAGAGGTATCGTATCGGGCTCGTCTGATGTCTACTTCTCTCGCGAGGCGTTGTCCGTCTCTCTTGCACTTATTGTAGTACGTAGAGGGAGTAGGTATATATAGGTATTTTTACTCGCTCGCGGGCGCAAAAAGCTGCTCTCGACGCACTGTGCGCACGCAGCAGGTGCCCCTTTCAAACTTGCGGATTGTTAGATTTGCATGTTTCTTTTCTATTTATTGTTGTTTACTTCGATGCTATGTTGTTTTCAGAAGATAATTTTAACAATTTCATTGATCATCTAGACTTTGTTCTTTTTTCGAGCAATCGTCTTATATGACGATCATTGATGAGAGCTTTGGAGAGAAAAGTTTTAAAAGGGTACTGCGATGCAGTGATTTCTACTTGCAAAGCTCTAAACGTGCAAAATCACAGTCTTGGAAACTTGAATTGTGTAACAGAGTGTTCAAAATTATAAGTTAATTTGGACAATCTGTTTAGAATAAGCCCTCTTTGAATAACAGAAATTCGAGACTTTAATTACGCGTATTAAGAAAATAATTAAAATGAGAAATAAATAAAATCAATATTCATTATTCTGGAAAATTGCACTACTTTATGTACAATTTTTTTTATTATCTGATTTGTATATTACATTAAAATTCATCATAATAAACACGAAGAAACAGTAGGTTTTATACAAAGTGCTTGATTGAATAAATTTCTCTTTTTCAGGAGGAATAAAATTTCGTTAAGTATTCGTTATTCTCTCACGCCAATCTCTTTAAAAAACGTTAATCTATAGCGTTCAAATTTCGTTGGCAGGTTACTGGAGAACGGCGGCGTTGGCAGCTATACTTGGATTATTAATAACTTCACCCAGACTCTCGAGCAATTCTTTCCTGTAGTCGTCAAAGTCGCCGTCGATTTCGTTAATAGTTTGGTTTTCTATCACATACAAACAGCACTCAGTGTCCCTAATAAGTCGCTCGTCGTGAGAAACTATGACCACACCACCCTTATATCTAGTGATGGCTTCACCTAAGGCATCAATGGATTCAATGTCCAAATTGTTTGTAGGTTCGTCCAAGATTAGCACGTCAGGAGCGTTAAGGCAAAGTTCAGCTAAAGCGACACGTGCTTTCTGTCCACCGGACAGGTCCTTCATTTTAATAGTGTGGGCGTGACCACTCAAGCCAAAGGTTCCTAGCTGTTTTCTGGCTTTTTCATAGGGAAGATCAAAAAGACGAATGAGATACTCGGTCGGAGTTTCCTCAGCAGTCAGATGCTCTCCAGAGTGCTGATCGAATCTTCCTATCCTCTAAAGTTACAAAGAAAAAAACGTACTTTAGTTTGATTTTAAAATTAGACTCAAGTACAGTTGCATTTTACTTACCAATCTATGATTTTTAATGAGCTCTCCCTTGTTGGGAGTTAATTCACCAACCAGCAATTTCAAGAATGTTGTCTTACCAACACCATTGGGTCCAACAATGGCCACACGGGAACTTAAGTCTATACCAAAGTCAACATCTATGAAAAGAGGCTTTTGACCCGGGAAAGCAAATGACACCTCTGAAAAGAAATAATAAATTTAATTTATACAATGCAATTATTCTGTAGATCAGAAGACTGTTGATTTAATAAAATATTACCGTGAAGTCCAAGAATAGGAGGCTGAAGAGGTGGTGGATCTGGGAAGCTAAATTTAACAAGATACTCTCTTGGTTTCTGCAATAGCTCTGTTGGTCCAGTGTCCTCTTCCTGTTTCTGTATTTTAGTCTTATTCTTCTCCTGTTTACGCGTAAGTGCTTCCTTCTGCTTCTTCTCAGCTTGCTTTTTACTCTGACCTTGAGATTTCATGTTCTTTATGCGTTTTTCTTGCTGCTCATATGCCTTCAACATTTCTTTGCACTTTTGGGAGTACATTTTCTTGAACATACTGTAATTGCCTTTGTAGTAAAATAGTTTCTGTTGATCTAAATGCATAATATCTGTACAAACATTGTCCAAGAAACTCTGGTCGTGAGAAACAACCAACAAAGTTTTCTTCCAGCACTGCAGATAATTATCTAACCAAATAACGGCGTTAAGATCCAAGTGATTGGTAGGTTCATCCAACAACAATAACGTGGGCTCTAAAAACAGCGCCCTAGCTAAGGAAACACGCATACGCCAACCACCAGAAAAGTTCTTAGTTGCACGATTCTGCATTTCTTTACTGAATCCTAAACCAGCAAGGATTCTTCTTGCTCTGGGTTCTGCTGAGTCAGCACCAATAGCCTTTAACTCATCATAGACCTGAAATTCAATTTACAGTTAAAAAGCTGCCTCTTACAAATGGTTAGAGTAATATTCAACAATAAAAAAGATCTTCTTACTTCCTGTAACCTATCTTGAACAGTAGTGTCACCTGCTTCAACTTTCTCTTCCAATTTTTTGCATTCCTCTTGTAATTCATTGCACTTAACATCGGCTTTCAAGACTACTTCAACAGCTGGCGTATCATCAGCTACAACTTCTTGCTCACAGTACAGAATGTCGATGCTAGGTGGGATGTTGAATGCTCTCTTCGCAATATGACGCAATAGCGTAGTCTTTCCATGGCTATAAAAATAAAATAATTCATGATTTTCTATCTTAAAATAAGCATTTTATTCAAATATCTACTCCAACACTGAAAAATATAAAGCACATAAAGCACATACCCATTAGGACCAACCAGACCGTATCGTCTGCCCTGTGCGATGAGGAGATTGGCATTGGTAAACAGCTCCTTGCCTTTCGCAGCGATGCTAAAGTTTTCCACCTTTATATCCACAGCGTTCTCCAGCTGTTGACCACCCCTATTTTGCGTCTGGCTCTGGGAAACCGTGAAATTCGACTCCAACTCACTGTGACCCTGGCCGCCCGCTTTGGTTAGCATCTCGATGGTCTTCTCATATTCCTGCTTCTTCTTCAGTTTCTTCTTTTCCTTGTGGGTGAGCTTCTTTTTGCCCGAATCGTCGATCTCGAGCTCGGCGACGTTTTGCTCCAGGTCCGACATCTTCACGAGTTTGACACTTGAAAATGAGTACAAAAGTCAGCCCTTATGGCCACGCGTTACAGCGGCTTGCACGAGACAGCCGAAAGAAAGTATCCTACAGCGGCTACAGCAGCTGGAGAAGGGAACGGCGTGCATGAGACACCTAGCGTTGGCTGAGTAGAGGTTTCAGGCAGAAGGAAGGGGAGACATATTTGCGAGAGCGGGAAGAGGATGGAGATACTGGCGGTGCTCTTTGCTCTCATTGCACTGGATGGAAAAGAGAGATTGAGTTTGGTGCGGCCAATGGCAGATCGGGAAGAGAAGACTATTCCGAGGAACTTTGCAAAGCCGGGAAGGAGATGACCGCGGTTTGATGGGTCCGGAACGTGGCGCCACCTAACCTCAAAACAAGATTTCTTCAAAAAATAATGCCGGGTAAGTGCGATAGTTTTCTTTTGAAATACGTTACTTTTTCGTTTATCGACGTTTGAGAAGATGCTAAGTAAGTATAGACAAAACAGTGGATTCTATTTTTATGTAGATATGTTGAAGCATACTGTATACGTATTACAGTCAGATATCGACGATAGAGGATTTGTTTACGAAAAACCGAAAGCTGACTTTTGTTTATACATAAGTATATGCTGTTGTTGTCTTATTAAGCTAACCAAAACACAAAGCATGACTGATTGAGAAAAAAGTTAACACTTACATTCGTAAAAGTATTAAAAAATGGCAGAACAAGCAAAGAACTTGAAAAATCGGTTAATTATTTCGCAAAAGTTTTTGTCGTATCTCGAAAGACATCGGATTTTCGAATTGTTTCAGGTAAACGAAATTGAAACGTTAAAAAAATCGTTGGCCAAATTTACACAGGTTTTTGTATAAGTAGATATGACCGAAATCGGTCAGACTCCTTTTTACGACCCCCGAACCCTTATCCTATTATTTTTAGATCATTTTGCATACGTATAGTGAAATTGTCCTGACGAACTATACGATGCATTTACGTTCCAAAATTTAATTTACTCACTGTGTTTTTGAATTTAGGAATTGTCAATGATGCTGCTTATAAAGAAACCAGAGGATCATCTGCTTTTCCTGAAGCAAAGTATATACCACGCAGCCCGAAGACTCGACGCGCCGAGGATAATTATTTTAGCGCCACCTGAATTTGGTATCATTACGTATAGACGGTGTAAAAAGAATTTAGAGATGTTGTGTACTAAAAATACATTTCTAAATAGATAAGCTGAAATTGGCCAAGAATTTGGTGGAAAAATTACAAGTTCCGCTAGTCACGTTAAATGACGTTGATGCAGAAGGCGCGGAATCTGTAAGCATATAATTATTTAACGTTTTAATATTATTTAAATCAATTTTCCGGAATATCTGAATTTTGCAGGTATTTTTGAAGGAGCCAAGTTTTTTTGTTGAGAAATTGAGAACGATTCTTACGAATCACATGCAACTGAATCGCGATGGCTGGGTGTTTTCAGGTATATCAATATGCTATCTGTAATACTTATATTACTGCCGTGATATTCGTATCATACATGTATAAAGATACTAATTTTATAATGACAGATTTTCCAAGAACTGAAAAAGAAGCGCGATGTTTACAGCGAGCCGGAATAACTCCGTCGCACGTTATAGATATTACTGCTACTAAAGATAATCCGTCGATATCAAACGTATACCAACAAGAAATACGAGGTCTTCGGCACGTTTTTTCGGAATTATTAACGGTGAAATGATAATAATTTTATTAGCAATACTATATATTAGACTATTTAAAAAGATAATCAGTTCCGTATACGCCACGCAGGTGATAAAGTCGAAGGGCAAACAAGTTGGAGACATTACTGAAGAATGTTTAAATTCAGTAAGATTGAGGAAATTTTCCCGAGCGCCAGCAATTTTTCGTATTCTGTTGATGGATTCTACCGATTCCGAAAGGAGCTACTGTTTGTCTCAACATCTTTCTCAAATCTTCAATATCACTCACAGTAAATTTTTGCTGTTTTATAGAAGTTTTATAAACTAGTTCTTCAGTTGAAGAAATAAACATTTTTATTATAATTTTAGTTGACTTTAATGAAGTATTAGAGCGAATTAGTTTACAACAGACTAAAATAGGTGAAAAGTTGCGAGAAGCAAAAATAAAAGCTGAATGTAACAGTGATTTACCACCTCAACTCAAGATTCAAGTGTTTGAGGTAGGTAATATTATGCTCTCAGCTTTAAGAACTATGCTATTATGTTTGATGCAAATATTTATATCAATTTTATGCGCACTTACAGGAGTTTTTGATTCAAACAGAAAGTCTGAAAAAAGGATGGGTTTTGACTGAACTTCCTACATCTGTTGACGATTTTAAATATCTCGATATGATGGCTACTCCACCTAATCGGTGAATTTAATCAATTCTATTCACTGCTGTTATTTTATACGTACATACATTTTAATCATAATAATTATCTACGATTTCAGAGTAGTTGTAGTAGTATCACCGAAAAATAAAAGTTGCGATGATAATGCACACAGCACCGACGATAGTTTTTCAGAGCCTGCATGTTGCAAATTTCGATTTGAATGTGTAAGCCAAAAACTTAATGTATTACATAAAATTCAATTTTAATTTGTTATTTTTACATATTAACATCGTTTCCCTTTCTGTTTTAACCAGGCATGCATTTCCGAGGAAAACATGCGTGAAATGATCGAATACGCAGGTGAAAGTGCCAGTCTTATCGAATCAGACCAGGACTTGAAAGTAGTCAAGGAAAGAGTGGCTTTCAATCTCATGCAGCCACCGCCTTGTGTGCCTCCAAGGCAACCTCGACCGCCTCCGGTGATAAAACCAGAAGATATCGAGTTCGATCCTGACGACGAGCCCAGCACCGAAATATTCGATGATATTCGAGAGCCTGAACCGATCTTGCCTCTAGTTTGATACGACCTTTGAATCATTTTCAGGTACTTTTTTTTTAGTTAATTTTTTTTCAATTATGATTTTCTATGCACCAATAAAGATTGCTAGTTATTTTACAATCATGCAATCTTTTTATGTTCAAATTAGAATACTCATAAGCAATATACATAGTTAAAACGGCTACAATTTAAATTTAAATAGTAACCGATATTTTGCTAAAATACTCGTCATCTCGAAATTTTTAAGTATATACATTCACGATAGACCACTTCGCTAAAAACTTTCCCTTCAACTTAAAAACAACACGTCACACTCCACCACAAAATCCGATTCAAAAAAGCTTATCAAACGACCCACTCCTCTCCCTCGCAAAACTTTCAAACAATCTCCCTCCCCTTCCTCTCAAACACAAAGCCCCTCTCTCTCTCCGCAGCGCACAAAGCTCATCGCATCCCGTCACGGGCTTTATTCGCCAATAAAGCAACTCAGCCGCATCACACTCCAAAACTCGTGCCGCAGCAGCACTCTGGCAAGTTGAATTAAAGCCACAGCGACGCCCGGACTAATGCACGTAATTGCCTCAAACGCGAAGAATATTTCGGGATCAAGGCCGTATGCGAGTGCAGAGCTGGCATCAGGGGAACGTCAAGCTGCAACAGTGCGCAGGATCGGCTTGTTCGTAGGGGATGCGAGCCTGTGCATCGCGCCCTCCAACGAACAGGCGACGCGCTTCAACGTAGACCGAGTGGCGCCGAAACGAGCGGACGCCCCAGAGACACCTTTGCGCCCCTTTCATACTAGGCGGACAGGACGTAGGAGCTGTGTTATACACGAGTAAGGGGATGATTTTTTGGGGGCTATTTTTATCGGTGGAGGAGAAACGATGATTTATATTCTGTAGTTATGCGTATTGTTTTTTATTGAGTAGGGATAAATTATCGTAAGTTTATACTCGCATATGTAGGATGAATATTGATGATGGGGGTTGTAGCAAGATACGAGCGCGTGTATATCTATACGCAGGTGTTGAACTAGATGTTATCCACGCTCACACTCCGAAAACGTGCGCTGAGAGACACCTTTGTGCCCCTTTGCTACTAGGATAACAGGATGCGCGTGCAAGGAGCGCGTGGAAATGTGTGTTAGAAAAATTCCGCGTGATATCCTGTAGCGGAATATGGAATTGTCAAAATTAAATTTATTCGACTTCCTATATCGCTCGTTTCGCGCATGGCAAAAACTACTACCGCCAGCTCGCAGTAACGCAATAGAAACATCGATGCGATATTGCGGTATATTCAGTAAAAAATAAAATAGTAAAAAATGCGCTACCCGCAGCATAAATTCCAAATTTCGACAATGCAGCATTGCCCACACCACTACAGTAGTTTAGAAAAAAAAAAAAAAATTACCCAACTCCCTAGCTTGTAATTTTCTAGATACCCGCTGCATTCCGTACAGGATAGAAGGACGCGAGAGGGTTTACCGAGAGTCTATAGACCCACACGGCTACACAGGGGAGCGCTTACCATATTGTCTGCGTATACATAGACGTGGGCTTTCACCCCGAGCACGTACACCGTGAGACACCATTGCGCCCCTTTGCTATTAGGACTACAGGAGGCGAGAGGAAGGATATCGCAGGAAGTACGCCTATGCATGGATCGATTTATTTCATGTGTTCTGGGGGGTGCGGTATATCATATTTTTATTTGTTATTTTTTTTTTTTTTTTTTTTGGACAGTTTATTTATTTGATTGAGATTTTTATACTGTAACGTATAATAGTAAACATCATTTTTTATACGGATGTCTATTGTTTAAGTTAGTAAGTCATGAAAACGTAACATTATGCTGAGTGAAAATTTTACGAAAGGTCCTATACCTGTGTATCGAGGGTTGAAGGTGATCTAATAACACGTTTCCACCCCAAGCACGTGCGCCGGGAGACACCTTTGCGCCCCTTTGCTACTAGGATAGTAGGATCATAGAAAAGATTTTCCTGCTTTCCTAGAAAAGGACGAGAGGATGCAAAATCTAACAAGGATGTTGCTTAGCTCTAAATAATATTCATCACTTTAATATCAGTCAGATTATTTTAGTATAATTTTACGTAAATTTTCACTTTCTAGATTTTGAAAAGAGTAATGTTGAATTTGCCCAGTATGCTCAGCCCCTAGTACAGGTTCCTGGTCCCCATGAGTATACGCTCCCGGTTAGATATCTTTAATTTCGTTAATATAATTATTTCAACTAGGTATCAAATCGAAACACTTTTTATTCTTTAGTGCACTGTTTAAGTCCGTCTGATAGGAGATTCTGAGATTATCCATACATCGCCATAATATGTGGCCCATGGGTACTAAAAATCATTTGAACTAATTCATGCTCAAGGCAATTTTGGCATCATGCTCTTGCACCACTTTGTTGTTCCCGATTAATGTGCGACAGGCGTGTCACAACTCCTCGGTTGGAAAGTCATAGATATATAAATCGAAAGATCTAATATCTTCAAACTCTTTCGCCTTAATACGAATCAAGCATCGTAGATTTTCGTTAACTCATGATGTTATTCCAAATATTATACCAATTTATTTTTCCAAAAATTATACCAAATTAAACCAAAATAAAGACTTGTCAAACCTCACACATTTTTAAATAAAGAAAAAAATGGAAATGAAATAAAAGAAACTTGCATATACAAGTTAAAGAAAAGAATGCATATAAGAAAAAAAAACCACGTCCGGAACACACCAGCAGTCTCGCGTCCGGCCTTACCGGATGTAAACAGGAAGTCTCAGCTTAGGATACTAGAGCTTGGCAGAGGTCTGTCGCTTTGGTGCACTTCTCTCTTTCCCACTCTCTCTCCCTCGACATATATCTCAGATCCTCCGCTGCTCCTCCGCAGTCGTTGCGGAAGTAGCACGCGCCACGGGGGTAACATGAGCCGTTCACAGCTGCATCAGCTCACACACGCGCATCCTTAACCGCGCATCAACACGTGGAATTCACCGACTCCTTCCCAGGACTTCATAGCCCCTGAAGAGTACGTTGTATACATATCCAAAGGACGAGAGCTTTATGCGAAATAAAGAAAGCTCGTCATGCTCACCTGATCGCGGAGGGTATGTCCCGGTTCGACTTGCGACTCCCTCCGTCGAGACAAGCATCCTTGCTGCGTCTTTGAGATATCGAAACATCGACGTTCGTCGATAGGAAAAAAAAAACACGCGCATGGGACAGGTGAGGACCGAAAGCTCGACGCACCTAAGGCTGAGCCATTCTCCTAACATATTTACCTTTACGCATATTCTCCCGATCAGGACGTCATGCGAGCTTGCGAATGAAATTTTTCCAAGTAAATCTACGTATGAGCTTGCGCGCACCAATATGGAGAACACGCTGACGATCAGGATAGCAGGACTATTGGAATTCCGTGGAATTCTCTTGCAAGCTCGTCGTGCCGTGCCAAGTACGAAGCTTCATTCTTCTCTGTCAAACGCGTCGATGTCAGCTGACAGGCACGTCAACGTCGCGTCACGCGTCAAAAGAACAGCGCCAGAAGCATTCCCACCACCAGGAAGTCATAATTTTCCGACGGCAGCGCGCGGGAAGAATGCAAGCTCCTTTTTATATACTATACTGCCTGTACCCGCGCTTGCAGGGCTTGAATGTATGGCTTGCGCCGCATGCCAGCAGTGGAAAGAAGGAAGGAAGCTCGGCTCCTCGCGGCACAGGGGAACAGGATTTCTTTGCTGGAGGATCGGTTGTTGGCGTGAAAAATGTTTGTCGAAGGAATGAGAGCGCCTGGTAGAGCTTTTTTGCATCTCAGAGGTGTATGGGTTTACAAGGGAAGCTTTGAGTAGATCAGTGACTGGATTTGTGCATTGAGCTTTTTGGCTTCCGGAGCAAGCAGCTTTGTAACGTTAGACATATTATGCAATAATGTTAATTAATTCACTACATTACCTATGTAAGATCGATTTGAAGCCAATCTAAAAACATACTCATAGTCTAATGGAAAATTAAAAATATTTGTTCAAAACGAAGCTCCCCATAGTGTGTATAGTACGTGCCGTTATGACTAATGTTAAGGACGTGACTGGCGCCGTCTCGTCTCGCTCGACTGCCCACGCGCTCGAGTCAGGCTTCCCTGTCGATAGGAGAGCATGAATCGCGAGCGAGTATTCCTAAAAAATCCTTGGAAAGCTCGCGCTCGTTCTTTATGAGGTATCTTATTGCTCGGGCAGTATATACGTTGTCTTGTTATTTCTTCCTACCCTAATAAGACGGTCTTCAAAATTCATCGTCAAACCGAATTTTCAATCCTATATGGTCGTATAGTATTCACTTTGATAAAACAAACATTGTCAGCAAAAATGAGGATACAAATACATATAGATATTACGAATCGTTGCTCTTCAACACTCAGCTTTCAAACAAGTGATTCAAACCCAAACAACGACCGTACGAACACCATCAAACCAGACATTCAGTCTTCAAACGCATCCCAACAAACTTTTCCGTCAAAAGCCACCTCCGACATAGTTCCTCAAAGGCTCATCCTTCGTAGAGGAGCACAGCTCGAGATACTGCCGCAACAACCCGTCGCCACATCAAAAAGGAAGTTTCGCCGCAAGCTCGAGCTTGCAGACGTTCCTTCGCAAGGACGGGGGTAACAGGATTGGCCTCAAATCGAGCTTCAAAGCACCCAGTTGTTTTTCTCACAGGGCAGCATGTGCTGACTGGAGCTTTCCCCGGAGCTTAATCGTGGAAAGCTATTTACGCGGAGAGCTTGCGAGCTTAAACGTCCAGAAGGCAGATTTGTCGCCGTCGACGATGCCGATAATGGCGGACGGATGCTTAAGAGCCAGCTTGAAGACGATTCAAACGGTGCTGAGACAGGGGAGCAGGATGTCGTATGGGGTGCCTGGGGGTGTCCTGCGCCTGCGCGCAGGGGGAGGCTGAAGCGCGCGAACGCCCACGCGTGGTACGCAATCGGACTTGCAGAGGGTAGGAGAGCATAGAAGGAAGGGTCGTGATCACGAGGGAGGACATAGTAGGGTGGAGGTGGCGGCTCCTTGCGCAGAGCTTGCGCGTTGCTATGGAGCTTTCGGCGTGGCTCGGTTTGAATGTATACTGGGATACATGGCGTATGATTTTAAAACTGTAAACTGAGCTGTAATCTTTTTACACTTACAGAAGTTATTAGTTTACTTGAGGGAAATGACTGAGAACTATTTTACTATGTTAGTTATTTTGGAAGAGTATAATAAAGGCTAGTATACATTTGAAAAAGCGCCTATTTTAAAAGTTCCTCAATGAAATAAATTCATCGTGGCAAGTGTATCAAGGCCAGAATGAATTTGTTCTACTTTGTACTTGAAAAATAACAATTTAAAATTGACATTTTTTCAAATGTAAAAAGGAGCGACGAAATAATGTTGTACACATCTTTCTATTCTAAACAAATTTCAGTAGCAATGAACGAGGACGACAAAACCATAAGTTAGGATCAAGTAGTACAAGTCTCGGTCTGACCGGACATTTGCACAAGTCACTTTGTTGTGCATACCGTTAAGGTATTGACGTATTAAAATATTCATAAATGAATGCAAAAACGTTTTTTTCATAACGTAATATAAATATGTGTTCACTTCACAACTCGGCGCTTACCAAACCGAAACCTCCAAAGCAAACCGCGACAATTAAAATCCTTGATTTTTCCTGTTCACCTTTTACTTTCTCGTCTTGATTCTCCGAGATCCACGTCGCAGCAATAATCCGCTAAGAGCAATAAAACCGCATCGACTTTCCAGAACGTGGCAAAAATAGGTGTCCGCTTGCGCTTGCAATACATATACACTGCACGGATCTTTTGTTACTACTCGCCCTTAAACTCGTCATCGTCACTCCCTCTACACTCGCCCCTGGGCCTTTAAGTCCTTAAAGCGCTCTAATTGAGGTTACTCCTCGTTAAAGAAGCCGCGGAATTGTGTACCGGAAACAATGCCCGGGACAATAGCTGCACGATATTGTACGTAGCGAAGCGCACCGCTGTGAACAATAAAAACTCGACCCGCAAGCTCTCCTCTCTTTGTCGTGTATACATCTTTCTACCCGGCTTCGCCGCAGAATGTTATATGCACACGATTGTATACACGTGGATATAACGCGTAGCCTCGGGTGCATAACGAAGTATACGACGACGACGACGACGACGACGACCAAGACGACACTCTAATAGCATCTTCAAAGGGACACGACGATGCACAATTGCGAGGCTCGTAATTGCGCGAGCTGACTTTCATAGTGTCTCGCGGATCGAACAATTAAGCAAGCAAGTCAGACGTGAGCAGCTTCTTTTCTCGGCTTAATTATTCTTCTCTGATGCTTCTTCTTTTCTAGATCTACGCTATTCTCCATCGCAATGAGAGATACTTTATAGGATGTATAAGATCGAGTTTTTTGTTGAACACGGGAGAATATTACGCAAAGATACGCTGCTATATGTAGATAGGGAGTGGCTCACGTGCAAAAAGTAAACGACGCAAAAGGTATAGAAGGACGTAAGTTGAGTCGAAAGTGGATTACTCCGAGAAAGCTCTGGCGCGCACGTTCTAAAAACTCACGAGAGAGTTATACATACACTTATATCGCTGCGAGCTTGCAGCTTTTCACTTTGCTCGAGAGCCGAGCGAAGCTCGCCCGGGATTATATAATTACCGCGTAATTAGGGGATGTAAAAGTAGTCATTATTTTGCGTTTCCGCATCGATTAGCGCGCCGCGCGCTCGACTCTTGTGCGCGGCCGCCTGTACACAAGAGATTATATTACGCCGCAGCCTTTGTGCGCTTGTGTGCTTAATTTCCTTTGGGCGTGTGTTTCTGAGCATTGACACGAATCCTCGGTTTGATAGCTCGAGTGCGGCTGATCGACGAAGAATTTTTCATCGCATTATATAATTTGCTGTTGAAAAAATCCGAATAAGTATACACAAGCTCCTTTCATATACAAGTCAAACCTCGAGATGACTCTTTGAAAAACATTCGCAAGCTCGGAGCATCAGTGTTTTTTTTTCGACGGACGAAAATAAACAGCGCCCACTTTTCAAAACGAACATCTCAGCACACATATACACTGCGGAATAGCGAGCGGAACGCGCGGAAATTAATTATGTACGTGTCAGATAACCCGGGAGTGGCTCGAGTTTTGCATCAGTGCTAAGTGGAGACACACTCGCTGGTTATATAGACGCTATGTACATATACATATTTGCAGTATAGCTGAGTGAAAGCGGCGGGTATATAGCTGGATGCAGAAATAAACATTTTCGCTTCTGCTTGACCCGCCCGCGAACTCTTCCTCTTTCTCGTGTATACGTATAAGGTATATATATCCGATTCGCTATGGAAATTTCCGAGGCTCGGCGCCCATTCAGGATTCTCTTGCGAGTCGGCGATGCGTACGGAGAAGCGGTAGAGCTTTTTGTACGCTAGAGAGATATGTTGCTCTTATATACGTACAGACAAGCGCATTGCGTGTTTTCTCGAAATAGGTGGCTGATTTTCTGAAGTTTCGCTCGGAAAGTTCAGTTTTCGAAATAATTGCTGACTTCAAAGCTCTATACACATCGTATAGTCATAGTTTTCAACAATCATTCAAAGAATACTAAAGTCGCTCGCAAAAAAACGCACGAAAAAAAGAAAGCTTGCACCGATTTCCTCCGTAAACATTCTCTATCCAGGCAAAAAACATCCCATAAACTTTTCCCGCTTGTCGTCGCATACCTCTAAACTCTCTTCTCTCTCACGGGAGCGACCCCAACCAGTCATTCGTCGTTGCTAACTTTTCGATCTCGCTCGAATAATCTAGGCAACTCGCTCTTTCTCTCGTACGCGGCAGAGGGGTTACCCCGGCAACGATCCGCTCGACGATTGGCTGCCGCGTAATCCACCCACCAACGGCGCACTGTCGTGCTATATACAGTATGTTATATATACTATATACCTACGGCAAGAGTCAAAACGCCCTCGCGCCCACTTAGCCCCGTGGTTAACTTCAATGAGCGGATAACAAGCCGCAAGCGAACTCGCTCTTGGTGTATACCGGTTCTTTATAGGCTTCTTAACGAGGCTATCGCAGTGCAGGTTCTCTCTCTCTCTCTCTCTCTCTCTCTCTCTCTCTCTCTCTCTCTCTCTCTCTCTCTCTCTCTCTCTCTCTCTGTAGTGTATACTTGTACACGGAGAAGGAGGATGCGATATTCTCTCGGAGCAAGTAAATGGACTCTGCGCGCGCTTTGTCAAATCAACTGGCGTTTGTCGTAAACAAGTCGAGACTGCTGCTTTGCGCTGCTGTGCTATTTGCGGACTTTATACTTTGTGAAATTTATATGTTAAGGGGTGTGGTTATATTGCATATATAATAGAGAGTCGTTGCTGCGTTCGAACTGTCGGTTTTTGCCGATCATTTTTTTCGAGTAGAAACGCGTCTAGTTTGAAGAGCAAGTTATAAAAGATGAATTCGAAAATTTCATCATCGATCGAGAACCCCGTCGAGTGGAACACGCTCTCGTTTTTACGAGCTTTACTCGCTTTCTCTCTCTCTATCTCTCTCTCTCTCTCTCTCTCTCTCTCTCTCTCTCTCTCTCGTCAGCGTATACAGTATAAGCGAGCCAATCAAGGAGCTTTGTAACGGCAATCATCCCTTGATTACCGCGCTGTTACCCCGCTGTTAAAATAAAAACAGGCCACTCGCTCAACAATCTCCGTATAATCTGGCCGGATGAACGTGGAAATTGCAGCCGAGCTTTTTTTAAATCGCAAATCGAGAGAGAGAGAGAGAGAGCTTTTCTCTGCGCTCTGAATAGGTATCGAGCGCGATATCTCTTTTATATGATAACAACTTTGTGATCATTGCAAGCGTACACGTATATATTTTCAACACATCGCGATGATGAATAGCATCGCGTTCGACTAGACACGCCATTTCTGGAATTTCCCTCGCAAAGCTGGGAGAAAAGCGAGAATTTCCCATGTAGAAAAAAAAGTATAAGCGAAACGCGATATCCCTTTTGATCCTTTGCAGCTTGCACAACATCTCGCATTGAGAGAGAGAGAGAGAGAGAGAGAGAGAGAGAGAGAGAGAGAGAGAGAGATGCGCGACGCATAAAGAGAAACCGGGCGCATTCACGTATCAATAAAGCGAAAAAGATGGCGATGAAAGCTCTACTGCTACAAAAAGCAGCAGCAGCTTGGTAGAGAGCAGCGTCAAAAAGAAAAGCTCGTGCCGGAGAGAATATTTCTTTTTTCAGCAGCAGCAGGCAACTCTCGTTCCGACTCGCTTTTCATTCGGCGAACCGACGCGGGTATTACTCTCTCTCTCTCTCTCTCTCTCTCTCTCTCTCTCTCTCTCAGCAGTTATATTCACACGCGCGGTCGCTCCTCAATGAATCAGGCTCTGGGAGATATTGTTAGCGATTCTCTCCTCCGTAACTTTTTCTCTCGTTTTTTCCCGGATATCGGTTCGTTCTATGCCATTACCACTGTTCTAAATCGCTCTTGCGTATAGTCAAGCTCTTGATTACGAGGAAAAGAGTTTCACAGACTGCCGAAGCTTCGCTGCTGTCTTTTATCCGTATTTATCAATTTATACGCGAGCCTGGTTATTGAGAGGACGAAGTGAATGCCGATTATAGGGGAGGGATGTATACATATATATGTAACTTTAAATGAATACGATTTCGATGCGCAGGATTTTCTCCTCTTAATGAGCTTCGTGCTTTTCAATAACGCGTTATATATCGAACGGAGCTTTCGATACGCGCGTTAATTATATACTTTTTCTCTTTCAGCAAACTTCTCCTATACGTCTTTTATATACTCTCAAACTTGTCTCCGCACGTATAACTACGTATTTTCCTCCCTTGTACAGGACAGTCGCGCAAGCTCTCGAAGAACGATGGTTATGGGAAAAGAGTGCTTGAACACGGACGCTGGTCAGACTCCAATTACATGCCGAAAGTCGCTGAAAGGAATAACCGGACTTTTCCTCCTCGTTTTTTTTTTCTCTCAAAGCCTGGGGAGAAGAATCGCGTACTTTATATGTATGTACATGGCCCCATGCCGAGCGATTACGTTAGACAAACGCTCGAATTTTTGCGCGACTTCTTCCGCCCGCTGTGTGGGCGCGTATAATTGAAGTGGCTGCGCGAAGCGTACGTGTCACGTACGACAAGGATGACTGCGCGCGTTATATTCTTTCGTGAGATTTGAGAGTCTTGCTGAGATTTTAACCGCTTCGACGTACTGTTTGCGTATAAAGAGATGTTTTTATTTTTACTGCTTTGATGATTGGATGATTTCTGCGTATAGTCTATTCGGGTGTATAATATTATCGTAACGAATGACACACGCGAATTTTCACGCTCGATCAGCGTCAGACTGGCACGAAAATGCGTAATCATAGGCTTGCTTGACGATAAGTCCAATAACATAACGCACTCAATGATGGGAATATAGTGCGTAAGAATCGTATGAATAGAGAGAGAGAGAGAGAGAGACGAATATCAGTGATTCCGATTTCGAAGCGTGCTATTTACCCCTCACCGCGCTTCGTGATCGTTATCGGCAATTTGCGGCCCCTGCGGCTGACGCTGTATATACACGCGTATATACCAGGGAGTCGAGGCCTTTAACAAGCCCCGATCCTTTTACACATACACACATGCAGGATATCTGTCCCCTTATATACTGTACTCGAGGAGAGCGAAAAACTGGAGTAATCTCATTCGGGTCTCTGCTACCCTATGTATACACAGACAAAGCGCAAAGGGTGTCAACGAATGTCTCCCGCCAAGTCTCGTTCATTGATTTCGATTATTCCACTGCCGTGTGGTCGCTTTGCTTATATGATCCGCATATATAGACATGTCTATACATATAGTAAAGTCGTAAGTGTGTGTTATTGTATATAGACGATGGAGAGGCGGGCCTCGGGCGTAATTGCCACGAAATTCGACGAGGAATATCATGGATCGTGATTGCGACGGATCCCTCTCGTCGTATGACTATGGGCTTTAATTGAAATTTTCAACTGTAATAATATACTCCGTGAATCATTTTCTCTTGGAACGAAATTTCGGCACATATATCCTCTCTCCTCGTTACGCAACATATTCAAATGTATATTCCACTTTGAGCAGTTCTCAGCTCTCCGCTCGCGCGCGCGCGTTTATTCGCCAAGACGCCTGGCCGCTTTGCGGCCGCCCCTTGAATTAATCCCCTGCATACGTTAACGTATACATATACATATAAAGCTGGTACCGAGAGCTTTAACGAGTTCGGAATATTCACTCGTTAGCCCAGCTCCGTTTCTCTCTAGCGGGAGAGAGAGAGAGAGAAAAAAACGTGTACAAGTGCCTCTGCGAGCGCTGGCGGTCCTTCCGTATATCCGCGTCTTTTTTATGCGATAACACGGATTTTTTCGCTGTTCCCGCGCGCTTTTATGTCATGCCTCGAGTAAATTGCGCGCGCTTATGCACTATGCGCTGGGGTTAAGCGATTTTTCGTATTCCCACGCATGCCTCTCTCTCTCTCTCTCTCTCTCTCTCTCTCTCGACGATGAATATTTATCAATTGCTGTTGCTACGTCGGTGCTAAAATTTTTTTTATACGAATATTATCTTTTTATATTATCTTTTTATATTCTGAATAAAGAAGGAAAGAAGAAGCAGCATCCTCTCGACGTAGATATCCCCGATTCATCGCGCGCGCAAAGTTCACTCAAACATTAAATCTCCATCCACGAGTTTCTCATTGTGAGCGAGATAAAAAAGTTAACTTTGCCCCTCTCTACGTGTATTATACATCGAGTGCCAATTATATAGCTCACGGATATGATTCTTTGTACGCGATCGTCGCAGGACTTTAAAAACTCGCGGTGGGTATAACGTGTAAAGCGATAATTAAGAGTGCAAGAGTACATAGTGTGCTGCGTTAATTACAGGGTGATTAAGCGTGTTTTTCCCATCGCACCAAATCGATGTTAAAAACTGATTTTTACTACTATTTATTACACAGCTACCACTTATTGGCCTTCAGAAAATAAAAAATAAAAAAAAAAAAACCTCGCGGCGGTAAATACGAGTCGACCTGCGTTCAAAACTAATTACGCTCTTCGATCCTCCCGACAAAACCTCGAAGAGGAAATCCAAGACCGAAGAGCGAGACGTATATAAAAGAAGCCATCCCCATCCCCTCACTCCTTCCATCATCATTACACATTCAATTTGCTCTCTACTCTCGTTACGGCGGATAATCGACGACGATGACTGCGCGGGCATATATATAAGCTTGCGCAGCATTATCGCTTTCTCAATTTCCTCGCGGCGTTTTGTCGCTGTTTTCGCTCGACCAACCTATAGTATACAATCAACCCCGCGCAACTATATATCCACGGAAGGGATGCTCGCAAAAAGGGGTGGAGTCGGTTTGAACCAATGCTCGCTCAGCTCCCACCCCCAAAATGGCTGCTGCTGGCGCACCGTGCGCGAAATAAACGGGCGGATTAATTCGAGGACGCCGATCTAGATTCTTCGGGTAGTCAGAACGGTGCCGGTTGTGCGAGCGCGAGTATCGCTCTGTTTTCACGGGGATGATGCTTTTGGACTTTTTTCCGACGATTATCGGGGGTTAGTCGTACGTAGTGCGCGCGTTATAGTGGAGGATTTTTATCAAAGCTAGTGATAGCGGGAGATCAGTGCGAATTAATTTTTGAATTATTAAAAGTGAGGAGAGCTGGATTGGTTTCAATACTACGGCTGGAGACGGCTGGTCAGACAGGCTGAGATGATGCAGGAACACAAGAGCTTTCTCATTAGAGATCTGCTCGGTGATGTCCTCGATCACCGTGTCCAAGGTAGATATATGATTTTGCGTTGTTATTTTCTTCGTAATTTTATATTGACTAAATCCGTAATGAGTCACCGCGCTCATCTCGAATAACGATCGATAATCTCCCTATACATCACACCCCAAAAAATCTCGCATTCCAAGCTAAACGCTATATACACCTTCTCTCTCACCCCAGTCGTACATAACAAAAGCTCTCATACCCCCCCATATGCAAGCTACACCTGTCTCTCGTCCTTCCCACAGAGCCTATACGCGCGATTTCAACGTCCGATAATCGCTGATCCGCACACGCGTCTCGCAGAACAGAAAAAAAAACAGACCATTAAACGCTTCTCTCTCGCCGCGTGTCTCCGCAAGAACGATTTCGACTGTACACGTTTATGCATATATATATACATACGTGCGCGCGAAAAGAAAGCGCGTCACGTGTCTATCCATCAGGATATCCTCGTTAGGAGCCTTGCTGCACACGCGTTAACCCCAGGGGTGCATATACGAGAAGCCCATTATCGCGGAAATCGCAGATGGCGAGGATTGACGCTCGTTAACCGCTCTCGATTTGTAGCTGGACACCTACTGCGCGGTGTAGTGCTTCCATTCTGTCGCTATATACTCACGGCTGCGTATGGAAAGCCAATTTTCGAGAAAAGCCGTTTATACGACGCGTAAAGGGATTAACGTCGAATTTTGCCACCCTTGAACGCATACTTTCTCGATCCTCAGAAGACTCAGAGGACGACTCAGCCTTACACTCAGACTCTGAGGACACGATCGACCCCGGCAGTAGTCCTTCTCCGGGCTCGGCTACCTCCGGTGGCAATCCGAACAGCAGTGGCAAGTCCTGTCTACCTCCAGGAGGCGGTTCCGGTAGTGCTGGCCGGAAACCTCGCCGGAGACGCACCGCGTTCACCCACGCCCAGCTGGCATACCTCGAACGCAAGTTCCGCTGCCAGAAGTACCTGAGTGTAGCCGATCGAAGCGACGTCGCCGATGCCCTTTCTCTATCGGAGACCCAAGTGAAGACGTGGTACCAGAACCGAAGGTAAGCTATATGATCTATACTAATCGTATAATAATTATATCGTATAACGCGACGCATATATACAGACAAAAGTAGAAACCACATTATTTCCAGGACCAAGTGGAAGCGTCAGAACCAACTGCGGCTAGAACAACTACGCCACCAAGCAACGGTTGAGAAGGAGCTGTTGGTCAGAGGTGTAGGTCTGCACCATGGCGGCATCGAAGCTTACTGTCCACAAGCTTACTCCCAGAGTCCACCGGCTGCTCCGTCGGCTCAACAACCGTCGGTTGTACCACCACCGGTTCCCACCACCGCTTCTACCGCAGCCTTTCTCTCCACCGCTGCTGCTCTCTTTCGTAACGTCACCTACGTCCACGGTTGTCCACTCTAACCCTCGGCCACAGCCACGCCAACGACGATGGATCAGAGGTATCTGCAGATGCAGTACGAGGCGGCGGATAGAGCAGCTGCCGCTGCCGCTGCTGCTGCTGCCTTTCCCTAATTTTGCCTGATGATATGGGTTTCGAGACGTGCAATGAGTTATATTTTATTTCGATATTGTATAGAGTTGTATAGGTTTTATTTGATGGATGGCATTTTTTGTGGTGTAAGATATAACGATAAAGAGAGGCAATATTGTTATTGATTTTGCGGTGCATGTGATATGCGAATTATTTTGATAGCTCGGAAGTACGTTCGTTTTTTTTTGTTTTTTTTTTTATCATCAGTTAGTTGTAATATGCATACACATGGAGTATGATGATCTCAGCGCGCACTTGAGCGTCATTAATTTTATCTTGTGTACTTATCGAGCTGAATTTGATGTAAATATGTAATTATCAAGGACGAAGGTATGCGGACGAAGAGAGATATGGTAAATACTCAATTATAAATAAACAAATGAATATATTACGCAATTTGTTTAGGAGAACGTACATTAAAAATTTCAACTTTTTAGACACCCGCGCCCCGTTTCTAAAGCGTATAAAGTACTTTGATCGATTGTTTGAATTTATCAGCGGAAAAAGCACGCGTATATTTGTACTCAGACTAGTCGGCGTAGCCAAAGAAAAAATTAAATTTCTCACAGTACATTATCATCACGTTTCCTTGCAAAAGAGAAAATTATATTTACAAATAACGTATAAAATGTGCAATGTCGGTTATACAAAGTAAGCGTTACTCGTCGTACTTATAATTCTAAGATTATAAAACAGAAATCAGACATTGATTCTTCTTAGCATCTACACATAGAGAAGTACGTATATAATAATTATAAGATATCTGCCTTGCGAAAATTCGGCAAGCTGTACAACACACACTCGACAAGCGAAATCTCGCCCTTGTATAGAGAAGAAAAATAAATTAATAATGAAAGCAGACGCGCTGATAGTCTTTGAATGAAATTGTGCGTAACCTCTCGAACTGCCCATATAATAAACACACTCGATGCATAATACGGTGTGTGCATATACTTGACTGATCTCGAGCCTCGAATAATGCCACAGCACACAGTATATAGCTAATGCCCATATATAGTGTGTTCCACAATGGACACGTGCTCTCACGCGGTCGAGTATATAATTTGCAAGCTCTTCCGACTTGATTAACCAAAATCGATTGTATATATTATTGATAGTAATTTTTTTATTCCTCAACGTCGTTATCGCAAAAGTCAGCCCTTATAATATAAAAATAAAAATTCCAGCCGATCGACGAATGCACGATTTTCGAACACGCGCGCATTCTCAGCGGGGAATCCCCGCGTTAAAGTCACATCGGTGGTTCTCGTCGCTTATATACACACATACACAATAATATACAATACCCATAGAAGAAGCAGCAGCATAGCTTCTCTAATCCACACTCGACTCGCGCGGCACGTGTGTGTCCGTACGTGCGTGCACGAGGCCCCCCTGCGATGTTTGGCACTTGGGCACGCGCGCCGCACTCTTCCTCTTTCTCTCTGTTATACATATAACGCGTTTGCATGTATATTCTTTCTCTCCACTTCTCGCTTTTGTGCACTTTCTCTCGTATATATAATACAGCGTCGTTTTCCCATGACTCGGCGAGAGATGAGATGAGATGAGAGAGAGAGAGTCGCGTCGTTATATTCCGCAACCGCAAGGAAAAAGTGTCCGTTTTTCTTGGCACGACAAAAGGAAATGAACGAGACGGGGGTGTTTTTTTTTTTAATTCCTTAGAAAAAAGCGCCGCGCCCGAGAGTAATTGCTGGAGAAAGCGGAGGGATAGATTTTATATACCTACGTCGCATATCGTGTATATCTTGTAGAAAGTGAGGGGGAGGGGGAAGACTGTGGATCCGAGAGTAAAGAGCCAGAAGTAAGGGGCGACGCGGAAAAATAGAGGTATATATGTATGTGGTACACGGAGGGGGTGAAAAAGAGAGGAGGTTGGAGGATAGAGAGAGTAAAGGGCCGGAGTGTAACGAAGCTCCGACTTTTTAATTGGAATATATTCAGAAAAGCGGAACGCCTTTTCATACAGCCGCGCCGTTGAGGCTCTCTCTCTCTCTCTCTCTCTCTCTCTCTCTCTCTACATACACTGAATGCGCGGCATATATGAATCAACCGGGCGAACCGCCTCTTTTTCCGCGGCCTCTATATACTATGTACATCTCGCATCTCTGTATGTATATATACGCTCGCTTTTGAGAGATTACAGTGGCGGAGAGAAGATGCGAGGGTGTGTTTACGCGCGGGGATGATCCGAGAGGTATCGCAAGGACGGTACGATGGCTTTCGATGTCGGAGCTTGAGATCGAGTGGATAATTGATCGCGGCGAGTGTTGTATTGCGGTTTCGTTTGTTTATGAAAGCTCGATGCCACAACGGGTGGACGGTGCGTGGTGTAATTAGTGATTGGAGTTACAAATTCATGCTCTTTTTGAAACGATTCCGAATAAGAATGAAATAAACAATTTATCAGTTATTTTTTCATGCATTCTATCTCTACATCGACGACAAATTTGTAAACGAGATGATTATCACATACAAAAACATCGTCACAATTCCCTAAAAAATTATACATCCAACCATGTACAATCCCTCCTCACAAAAGAAAGGCAATTGTCACATCAGGGCGAATACCGAGCAACTTGCCAGCGGCACTTTCTCCTGTCTCACGGGAGGTTTTCGTTAAAGAGTCGCGACAAGCGCACGTCCATCACGAAGCATTAGGTCTGCGCGACTACGACGACGTCTCGAGCTTAATGGCCTGTTTGCTTGCAAATTGCGCCATCGCTAAAGGGCACCGAACAATTCAACACGGCTCGCTTTAAACTTGCACATTTCAATTCCGAGTGTGCTGCTACTTCACTCAGCCGCGTTCCGTCGCCGGGGGTTGGCTTGTACGTGAGCTTGCAAAGCTAAATTTGCATAAAGTCGTCGCTCTTCTCTGTGTATATATTATACTCTTGCAGCCGCTCGAATGTATACCCTTATCCATTAATGCCTACAGCCATTTCTACGCAAGAGTTTTCCTGAATGACAACGACTGTGTACGATTGGCTGTAGCTTTTTATGAGAACTATTTTTTTTTGCTTTTGAAGGTAAGATTTTTAAAAACGGATTGTTTATAATTTTGATAAAGAATATTAGCTTTATAGACGTCGGTTCGAGAATAATATAGGTAACAGGTATTTTCAGTAAGAAGTCTTTTTATTAACTTTGTTTTCTATACACTTAAAAAATTATTACGTTATGGTAATTCATTTTACTGGTTTCGTTATGCGTCTGTAAACGGCCTGTCTACATTGGTACGAGTCAAACCTGGAACAAGAAAATGAAAGAAAAATTAGTTAGTTTGCGTAGTTTGATTTGTATATTAACTTTTGTTGTCAAGTTTAAGAATCAGTTTTAAAATTTCGAATCATGCCAGAAAATCATAATCCTTTTGGCTTAATAGGAATCATCATAAAAATACTAACAACAATAATACTAATTTTTGCTTAAAAGTATTGAATGAGTACAAACCTTTTAATGAAAGCGATGGACGGCTTCCCAGCTGACGTGACGTCAGTTATGAATGAGGTAGGTTGCTTGATTCTATTCGAAATTATTTTTAAAAATCGAAACGAAAAAAAATAAAAATATTTCAAGATTTCATCTTTAAAATTCAATAGACTCATAAAAGACTCCAAAACTAAAAAGTATTAATGAAAGCATACTATTGCTAGGTTCAAAAGTGGTTTTATAGTGATTAAAAACAATTGTATACATATACCATGTATTTTGTTTTCAAGTTATATAAAAATATGTTACATTATATTTAATAATTTAATTATCTATAGAGACCGATATTTACAAATTCCTTATCTGTACAGGTAAAAGCTGAAACATAAAATAAATGGAATATTAATCATTTGTATAAAGACACTTTGTACATTGCTATTATGTGATGAGATTAATCAGTTTTAGAACGTCGAATCATACCAGAAAATCATAATCCTTTTGGCTAATAAATATCATCACAGTAAAATTATAACAATGTATAGAAATTATACGCTTTAACATTAATAGAAATAAAAGTTACACACCTTTTAAAGAGCAATGAGAGTCTTGCTTGGCTTCGTGATGTCCAGTCTTGATGATGACTAGTTTTGCTCGTTTGTTCTTTTATAAATCAAATTTAATCTCTAGTATCAAGGAAATAAATGAAATATCAAAGTTGACTTGGATCGATTTTAACCGATAATCTTAACAAATTTTATAATTTAATGAAAACAACTAAGCAATGAAATGAAGATAAAAGAGTTTAAGCTAATTGTCATGAAAAAAAGTTTCAAACAAAATGTAAGGATTACTTGGAGTGGTGGAACTTTCGCAATAAAAATAGCTCTGTAATAGATTTTAAAACGTTTTTTTATCAACAATCAACATACATAGTATGAAGATTACTGAGCGGCGGTTGCAGCGCCAGTTGTCGTGGCAGTGGCAGCGGTGGCCTGAGCCAGTTCTTCGCGAATGCGATCTTTCTTCAGCTGGCCCATGAACGAAGCCTTGTCGGCGGCGGTCTGGAAACGACCATGACCGAACTTGGAGCTCGTGTCGATGAACTTGAGGTTGATCTTTTCCAGAGCAGCACGTTTCGTGTGAACAAGGAGCGACTGTAACGAGATAATAATTTTATTAATCTCATGCTCATATTTACAACGCGAAAAATTAATTTTTTTAATTGTTAAAAATCAGTCCTATCATTCAGAATCACTTAGTACTCATAATCCTTTTGGCTCTAGGATTGCTCATCATGGTAAAAATATTTATAAAAAGCCTCTCAAATACGTTAAGAAAGATACGCACCTTCCTCAGAGTGATGACACGCTTCTTGGGTCCCATGCAGCAACCCTTGATCATGACGAAGTCGTTGTTGACTTCTCCGTAATGCGGGAAACCACCCATGGGTGTGATACTCTTCTCTGTCAGATCGTACTCGGTGGAAGCGTTGTTCTTAACGATCTATAAGAAAAATTATATTTTGTTAATTTTTTCCTAAATATGATAAAAAATATTCTGTTTTGATTGAATTGTAGCTTGATTGGGAATCTCTAAAGTGTAGAAGACACAACAGAGAACTATGACACAGCATAATTATTTTAGCCTCTTGGTCAAATAACCATTAAACTTGCTTTATGAAGGAAAGCAAGTTTAACTGTCGGAGGCACAAAAATTGAATTAGGAGACGACGTTACCTTTCCGTCCTTGGTGTGGATTTCCTGTCCAATACGGTAGATCTTCTTGTTCATCTCGGTACGGTGGTGGTAACCCTTCTGACCAGCACGGGCAACAGTGAAGGACACTCTGCTAGGATGCCATGCACCAATACAGGCAACCTTCCTGAGACCCTTGTGCGTCTTACGCGGCAGCTTCTTTGTGTGCCAACGCGAGGTAACACCTGTAAAGTAAAACAAGAGTTTAATAATTTTGCAGAGAATTTTGGTTAAAAAGTAATTTTTCAATAAAAGAACTTCAGTAGGAAGGCAGCATGATGTTTTCAGCAGCAAGAGTCTGATAATGCACATCATGTTTTTTCATCATATTGTATTGAGTTTATTGTAATGTTAACTTAGTCATTTTTATTGTTCATATATTTTGAACGATAAAAATGTTAAAATTCGCTTAGTACCAAGTTAAAAACCTTAACTGACCTTTGTATCCTTTTCCTTTGGTGACACCAATAACGTCGATCATCTCATCAGGAGCAAAGACATTGTTGACTGGGATGGACTTCTCAAGGTGCTCTCTGGCCCATTTAACTTTGTCTTCAATGGTTCCACCATTGACCTGGATTTCCATGATGTGAGCCTTCTTTTGGCGCTGCCTCAACAACTTCATCTACAATTAAAATTTCAGTTAGCAACAAGTCAATTGAACAATTTATGTGCAAGAAGCCAGAGATAGATATATTTACCTGAGTGTGGGCAATGACACGCACAACCTTGCAGTACTTGACAATTTTCTTGAAGTCCTTCTCGATGGAAGCACGTCCCAAGTCATCTTGCCATTTCTTGGAAGCCTTGGTGAAGGCCTTCTTCTTGCTCTTGTACCTATGAACAAGCAAATGTCCTTTCTATGCAGGCAAGTCCCTAGTAAGCAATGTGATGACCTCATCATATTTGAGCGGAGATCAAGCACACTTGCCGGGCTAGCCTGATTTGAGTATTGAAAACTCAATGGCTAATACCGTCAGGTTAAAAACTCTCATCTTCAGAGCGGAGAGCTTAATTGGGGCAAGTTTAATAAATTCTGGCACATTTTTCCATAATTTTGTTGAATTAAAACAAAATATGAAGCAATATATCACTTTGAAGAATCTTACCAGTTCTTGTAGAAGCGCCTTCTGCAGTCTTCAGAAAGATGCTCAGCCCAGACAGTGGTCAGAGCACGAAGACCATGAGGAGTTTCGATGTAACCAACAACTCCGACAACGATCATTGGTGGAGTTTCAAGGATGGTCACAGCCTCAACAATTTCCTTCTTGTTGACCTCTGCGCAAGAGTTAAAATTGATTAGTTAACAAGTTTTATAAAACGAGATTAATTAGGTGATTAGATGAAGAGACTGTGCCCAGTATGGTTTATCCCAATGTCATGGCCCCATGGGCTACAAAGAGTTTATGGAATATACCGGACCTCCGCACACACCTACAAGTAGGGGGCAGGGTTTTTATACGATGCCGCAGTTTGGAATATACCGCACAAGATCAAACAGCTCCTAACTGCTATCAAAACACCGGAGAATGCATTGCTGCACTCATCCAATGAAATGATAAAGGCATCGAACTTAAAAATAAACGAAGAATCAACTGTAATTGCACCTTCATAGAGAACACGTGTTTTTCATGTTTTTTTTCATGTTAAACGGTATTCGTATGATTCTTGCAGTTCTTAAAAGTGCAATATAGTTCAATTCAATAGAGAAACGTGAGAAATGCAGGAAATTTAGCATAAACTTACTTGATCCAGGACGATCGGCCTCACGAACAACGTGGGTCATACCAGCCTTGTAACCGATGAAGGCGGTAAGATGAACCGGCTTGGTCGGGTCATCCTTGGGGAAGGCCTTTACCTTACCACGATGACGCTGTGAGCGCTTCTTGGGGTAGAACCCCATAGAACCGTGTCGCGGCGCACTGAACTTTCTGTGCGACTGTAACAGGCAAAAGAGGACATTTTGTAATTTCGGAACAGACACGTGGCTACGATAATTGGTTAGAGTGCGATTGCTCAGACCGCCCTAGAAAAATTTCTACATGGCTTGTTTCAGTTTAAAACCATAAACGTAAATAATCTAAATCATCATCGTGAGGGAAGATTTTAGTTCGGAGGGACTATAAATATGTTTCGGAAGTATTTGAAGGTTATGTTTCGATGCATCTAGTTTAAGTTGAAAATTCTTTTTTATTCTAATCAAAATGTTCATATTCGTGAGTATTGATCTTTGATCAATGTTTATAGTAATAGTTTTTTTTAGATATAAACGCATATTAGTTGCAAAAACGATCATTCAAGTGTCGGCATATCACCCCACGACATGCTCTATTTTCACAAACTAATAAACGCGAAATTGTTGAATATTTTGTAAAAATATATTACTAATTGTTGAATGGAGACATCATAGAATATAATTATTCGCGTTTCAAGTGAATAGTTGCAGGGATGTTATAAATAAATTGGGATTAGAAGAGAGGTCTTACCATGTTGACGCCAACGAAGAAAATGGACGAATTGGTCGCGCGTATTCAGTCTCATCCGCAACATCTGAGATGAAACCATCTTTTAGCAAGTCATCTTTCGTAGATACGGAATACGAATGGAAATCACCTACATAGATGGCGCATCATATTCTCCATATTGTGTTGTATGTGTGTGTCAGATGTGTAAATACTAAATAGTACTTTGGTCTTTGACTTTTTTGCTTTAGCCTTTTTTATGCCACAAAAAGCAACAACAAATTATTAATGCAAGCGGATTTATTTATACATATTTCAATAAGATATTCAATATGTCAGACATAAATAGTTTGAGGGAGACAGTTAGTCAATATGAAGAACAGGTACTCATTTATTTGTAAAATATTGCACTTTTCGAGTATTTTTTTTAACAATACTTGTACTTATATTGCGTTCATTTTCAGTTGTTTCAAGTACAACAAGCCCTGCTAAGTGCGGATGAATCCAACAGAAACGATTTGTTGAGTCTGCAGTCTGATCTGACAGAAATTATACAATTAACAAAGGAAAGTTTTCAAGGTGCAGAAGATGTAACTGCACAAGGATCAACAAATTCAAATCAAAATTCCAAAAATGACTTGGATGATGAATATGATTTATTCAAGGTATTGTCTTTAAAATTATTGAACTTTTGCATTCTTTTAGTTTTTTTAATCAAATTCATATTTTACTTACTAGGCTGAAATGGCTAAATTAGACGATGAAGCCAGCAACGATAAAAGTCAGGAATCTTTAGCTCAATCATCATCATCAAATAATTTGGAAGTCAGTATAACGATGTATAAGATACAATTTATAAAAGCATATTTATAAGGCAGTTTTATACTGTAGGATGAATTGAAGGCACTTGAAGGCACCAAATGCCGAGCCCCACACGGAGGCAGTTGGGGTGGTATGGGATACCACAATGCCATGATCTGTTCTGTATATAAAAATGACGACCATTTATCAAGTTTAAATGACATAATGGTATATTTTAAAAATATTCTTTAATTAGTTTAACATGTTGCATACTATAATATGATTTCATGAAATTATTTTAGGTAAGAGTACTTTATATCAATCCAACACATAAAGAAATGCTTCCTTGCCCTTACTTTTTGGAAGGCTCATGTAAATTTTCCGAAGAACAGTGTCATTTTTCTCATGGAGCAGTTGTCCCATTTACAAGAATACAAGAGTACAAGTAATGATTCTTTCATTTATTTGCATCTAATATGGTTTAGGAAAAATGAAATAATTATATAAAATCACTTCCAGAGAACCAGATTTTTCAAGCATAAAAATGGGAAGTAGAGTTTTAGCAAAACAAACAAACAAATTGTGGCACAGGTGTGTTATTTTAAAAACGCCTGATGATAAAAATGATGAATATGAAGTTAAATTTGAAGCTAGTGGTAAAATAATGAAAGTTGGAATAGATGATTTGCTTCCTCTTGGTAATTGGAAATTTATTACTATTATTTATTTGATTGTTATAAACTTTTTGTATTGTAATTCTAATACAAATAAATGTTTTTCAAGATGATGCTGGTTTGCAAATGTCAGATTCTTCAGATGATAGTGACTATGAAGAAGAAATAAAGACCTGTCAAAATGAAGAACTTGTACATAAAGCTCTTCTAACAAATAACGCAAATACACGACTTGGTGGTTGGGAAGAACATACTCGTGGCATAGGAAGTAAATTAATGGCTCAGATGGGTTACATTACTGGCACAGGTTTGGGTAAGAGATCTGATGGAAGAATAAATCCCGTTGAAGCTACAGTTCTCCCAGCTGGAAAATCACTAGGTCAGTAACAAATATTAATCTTATATTTTATACATCATCATCATTAGTATTGTAATTTAAAAATATTTATTTTCAGATCACTGTATGACTTTGAGAGAAAACGCTGGAGGTGATAAAGATTTATTCAGTGTAGAAAGAAAAATGCAAAAGCAAAAGAAAAAAATAGAGCAGCAAAGACAAAAAGAATATTTAAGAGAAAAACAGCGAGAAAAGAATAATGTGTTTAATTTTATGAATGCTGCACTTGGAAGTAAATGTAAGTTGATAAATCATACAGTTTGAACTTTACAATAACATGATTTGTACTGATATGCTCGTTATATTACAGCCGAAGAACCAGAACCAAGCAGTTCAGAGCTTCGAATGGAATTAAAAAAAGAATCTGACAAAAATTTGAATATAGCAAGCTATCAAATTGAGGAAGATATTTCAAGATTGGAGAGGCACTCTTCCAAACTTCGAAATAATACAGCACAGTTTCATGAAATCCAAAAACAACTTGTTAAATTAAAAGCTTCAGCAAAGAGGATAGCAGCAGAACAAGATCAACGAAAGTTTAAAGCAAAATTAAAAGAATTTTAAAATTAGTATTACTTTTAACGTAAGTTATTGATCCTTTTTTTTTACTGAAATTCATTTTGAATAAATTGACGTGTATGTACATAATGCTGGACTGAATAAACTAAGGCGTAGAGTTTCGCATTTAATATATTCTCTTTAAAAATTCGATATTTTCTTCTATACTATATATTTTACCCCGATTCCGGTATTAAATTTGCAGACCACTGAATTCAAATTACTCAACAATAAACTTTTCAACTCCGTTTCACGGTTTAACATATCAATAAAAATAGTATATTTCGATACTAGTGCGAAACAGTTTATTCTGGCACAAGTGTGAGGTTTATCGCCCGAGCGAAGCGAGGGTGACAATCACACGAGTGCAGAATCAACTTCGCACGCGTATCAATCATTATTTTTTAACGCAGCGTGCGCGAAATCGCATTTCGCACACGCTGTGTTAAAAATAAAATTTTCACATTCTTACGCAGTAAGCACATGTTCTAATTTTATAAAACATTACGATTCTATACTACTTTTTAGAAGCAAGAATCACTCGCACTGCATTAAAATTTAATTGTTTTATAGTTGAAAAGCCGAGCAAGTAATATTAACGTTTCCGTAAATTCCATAATACATTTATAGAGCTCGAGCTTTAATAATGTTTTTTAAAATTTAATTGTTGGCGTTGACGGTAAGTGGGCTGCAGCTACTGGCGACAAAGCTGGACGAGTACGAATTTTCGCTACTTTCTCAGGATGACTAGCCAATACCCTTTGCCAATCAAAATCGTCGCCACTGTCTTTCTTCGTTTCTTTTTTGTTCTAGAAAAGGATAAGTCACATTTCAAAGCTCCTCGCAGTGCATATACGATCAGTTTTAGATAGTTAAAAAATTTAGAGTTCAAAATTACAGTAAGTAAAATCGTTTTTACCTCTTTGTCAGTTGTTTTTAGAGGTTTCCTTTTCCTCAAGTTGTACGACTTGGTATTAGTCTCTATCGATATATAATTTACATTACCATACGACATTCGATTACATCCAAATATATGCTCTAAATTCGCGTCTTTTCGAAAAAGACTGCGCAAGTACGTATAATCCGGTCTCGAGTTAAAACGAAGATTAATACAATATTCGATGAAAATTGTTACGTTCTCTGAAAAAAAAAATATATATATATTTCGATTTTCACACATTTCAGGCTAATATAGCTGGAAATTAAAATTTTGTCATTGTATATTACTAGGTGGCTCTTTATCTTGAAAACATTCCTGAAAGAATGCGTCAAGATTTTTCAAGCAATTCTCCTTTTTGTTGGCAACTAGCGTGTAACTCAAAAACGGCTGTCGAATTAAACTAGACCACGGTAATCGTCCACCCAGCCACACGATTAAATTGTAACCCAAGCTTTCCAAATCTCCACGTCTTGAGTACGCTGATTCGGGATTGAAAAACAAATATATATTCATATCGCGGATATAAAAAATGATAAAGATCCATAAGTATTATAATAATTTGCATGTTTACCGCCTTGATGAGAATCACAGGAAATAAAAAGTAATGTTCCACGATGTGCTCTTCTTCTGTCGGGTAAATAGGGTTTGTGTAATCCTTGACTCGTTCGAAATTTAGACACCAAGCCAAAGTCAATGATCATTGTTTGATTTTTCTCAAGTTCTTGATGCTTTTGACTTCTCAGAACAATGTTTTTAGCCTTTATGTCATTGTGTGAGAATCCCTTGGCGTGAATATATTCCAGGGCGTATAACTGTAATTAAGAAACGAATGAAAAATCACCAATAATCTCAGATATCAATTTTAAAGTGAATTTCAAGTTTTAACACTATTGAAATTTCATCTTTTTTTAACATTACAAAATATTTATTTGTAACTGAAATTACCGTTTGTACGGCTACACTATTTACGAAATCCAGCGATAATGTCTGATGCTTATTTAAGTTTTTCAAATCAAATATGTCTGAATCGTATCTTGGTAATATTAAAAATCGATACATACGACCCCGATACGTATAGATTCCAGATCCTATGTAGCTGGGTATACCCAGGTCATTGAGTTTTTTCTCCTTGCAATAATCAGCTACTATAAACAAAAAATAAAAAAAGTGCTTGAGAATTCGATTCGCGACTTTTCAATTCCATGATATAAAACTCATTTGTTTTATTCAAATTTAAACTACCGGTTTGTTCATATATTACTATTAAAAAAAAAAAAACTTTTTACTTACTCATGTTAAAACGTGCTGCGGATCTATAAAAATGAATTTCCTTGTAAAGAGTACTATCTTTATATTCAGCGAGTTTCACAACGTACTTTTCCTCTGCGCCAAGGATATCTCTTGAAACTAAAACAGCATACCTTATAATACATTGCGACTCCATTAATAAAACTATATGAAAATTCGCTATACCAGTATAAACACTTCCACAACCTCCTCTGTTTAAAAAACCTCCTAATTTCCATTTTTTCCCTCCATTATCTGTCAATACTTGGCCGGCTGGAATCTTACTTTGCAAACAGTAAGAACACTCGCAAACTTCTTTTTCCGCAACAATGATTTCACTTGCTTTGGCCAGCATTATTTTGTTTTATTATTGAAATAGTTAACGATCAAAACCTCATCCGCGCAGACACAAAATCTAGCGAAAAAGTAAACAATACACGGCGCGTGTGTATACTGTATATCATATGCAAACTTGTGGCAGTCTGACAGCTGTGACCTGAACAATACGCAATCTGTAGAGAGGTATTCAAAATTGAACTTCTTCAATATTATATCGTCTCAAAGACAATGCGAATAAACCAAAGTAAATAGACGTATGTACGTACAATACATTATCGTTGTATCGGAAGTATTATGGTATACTATACTTATATATTTAAAATTGTCATGATTGTATGGTTATTTTGAATGTTAAGTTTTGTGAAATAGAGTCCACTGTAAGTACTGCAACTGTATTATCCATCCCGCGTTAAGATCAAAGAACCAATAACAAAGTCGCGCACTTTCCCATTAGAATCAACTGTTATCACATTGAACATATACCGACAATCGCTAACTCATTATAAGTAAAACTAACAAAAAAGTCTAATTACTGCTAATTTAAGAGTATAAAGTCTCAATCAAATTCAATACAAGAGCTTTAATACTGCAACTGCCATCTCATTTTTTATTCCAGGATAACATCAGCTGGCAATCAAGCGACGACGAGACTCTCTGCCCAGCTACAACAGCATCGGCCCATCATATATATCACTCTTGTAAACTGCGGAGATAGATTTCTTCGGGGATGACTACATTGACTTCCGCCAGATGCTATGTCGACCGCCCGATCCGGTGTAGCCTTGCACCGTGACAAAAAATCAGTCGAGCTGCTCGTGCACCACGGCGCCGACGTGAACGAGACCTACGAGAACTTGACCCGGATCGGCATCCACGAAGGATCAACCGTTTTGCATGCGATAGTTCGGGGGTATCCTCATTTAGAAGATAAGCGACTCATCCGTCTGGTAATGGACCAAGGCGCTGACTTGAGAGCTCAGGACTCCACGGGACTATAACTGTACTGCACTACTCAGTGGCACAAGACCGAGTCGAGCTGGCTCAAAATATGTTTCTCGACAACGGAGCTAACGTTGGCTTCAGCAATATTAATTACCGTACGCCTTTCCTTTTCATCACTGAAATGGACCTAAACAATCCAATGGTCCAGCTAATAATCAAGGCGCTGGTGCTGCAAATGAGGTTCGACAAAAGCTGTACATTCATTCAACTCCTCGCTCAGTGCCCCTGCAGCATTGCAGCGCTGATGCAGGATCCGGACTTCGAAAGCAACTTCCTCCTATCCGATCTCCAGCGAATTGTCCATGTTTACGAAAAAGACTTATTCCGGTGAGCTTTCGAGCGCGCGCGAAACCACACTACAACGACTCTATGCTGGAACAGGAGGACAGGATCAACGATACTTTTCATCGTATTTTGCCAGATAAAGTTGTGAGGTGGATAGTTCAGTACTTGTGTAAATGTTATTGCGAGAATTATTATACGTCGACGTAAATTAGCTGGGAGCCATTAAGCTGATGATCAAGGCACTAGCGCTGAAAAAGGTTTGCCAGCCGTCGATCGAACTGAATGATGAAAGGATCATTCAGGTGAATCCGGAGCTGTGGAGCTATTATCGAGAGATGCACATTTTTTGATCTCCTCACGAAGAACCACTATCAGATTACCACGTTCATGCAAAATCGCGACTTTGGAGCCAACTTCGAGCTGTACGACGTGAACGGAATTTCCATGTATGCCGAAGACATACTCAGAGCTTTCGAGCGCGCGCGAAACCACTATTACTTTATACTGAAACAAGAGGATGTCTCCTTTTTAAGTTTTTGACTTTTATCTTATTGGTCTGTGACAACTAACTGTGACTTAGGCACAAGGGGATGTGATCAACAAGGCTATTCATTATATGTTGTTTTATTATTGTGAGGGAGTCTTTACATGTAATTGATTACTCATGCGACAATATCAAATGCAAGAAAAGATTTTGTTATTATTAAAATATTAAAAAATGCTCGTGATAGCTATATCTTTATATCCTCAGATTTTATTATTCTCATTTATTTATAATTACGCACCGGTGATAAGGTTTTTTTTACTTATCTTAATGTACACTGACAACGGATAAAACACAGCTTATATCTAATCAATAAATCGGTTAAACGCATATTTTTGTAATTTTTCAAGTACCTATTTCTCAAAAATAATTTTATAATTTCAAATCCGCAAGCTCGCAACAGTTTTGCGCGCCAAATAAATTCAAAAACCATACCGGCCTCTGCATCAGTATCTTCTGCAAATCAATACGTTCAAACCCTAAAATAAACACGCGAAATGCATTCGTTTCCCAAACAATAACCAGCTCAATATACGCTTATCAACGGAATATATCGCCTGTCTAACTCCCTCCGCTTCGTTATTTTAGAGTCGTGATATCGCCCGCAGCTCTCTCGATCAGCTGGTGCCACGTCAAATACCTTACTATCTACGCTACCGGTGCAGAATCACCTGTTTTTCTCTTTCTCTCTCTCTCTCTTCCCGCATTTGTACACATCCATTCGTTGACTAAGTAGACATATAAAGATACACAATCCTCCACACATTATACATTGCATTCACCCCACACACTATATATACTCGCGCCGCGGCGGATGCTTATAAGGTTATAATAACTGTATACAGGCGTCGGTCAAGTGAGAGAAAAGCACTGCACAGTAGTAGAATATCGCGGAGCGGCCAGCTTCTGGATGTCGTGCACGCGATGCAGAGACAATGAAGCGCAATCTCATCAGCTGGTTTAAGTTCCTGGTGCTGGCGGCCTTCACCGTGTTCCTCACGACGCTCATCTTTCGCTTCCTCCGAGGGCCCAGGATCAACGTCCACGACTCGCCCGCAGCAAGGGCTCGTTTTCTGAGGGAGAATGGCAAGCTGGCTGCTGAGGCTATACAGTCTCCTCTGGAGCACGAGGTGTGTATTTCACTGTTCATTGTTGCTTTGCTTTTTTTTCATGGCTGAGCATGTCATTGACACTATGCTGATGTCGTTTTTCAAAGATTATCGAGGGAAAGATAGACTGGCACGACTATGAGAGGATCCAGAACGAGGAGAAGAGGACTGGCACGGGGGAGCAGGGCAAGGCTGCCACTCTCTCGCCATCAATGGAAGATCTCAAAGATAAACTGTACAAGGTAAATGGCTTTAATGCTGCACTGAGCGATCTTATATCCCTAAACAGATCGATACCAGACATCAGGCATCCTGAATGTAAAAACAAGAGGTATTTGAAGGATCTTGATCCTGTCTCGGTTGTAGTCTCCTTTCACAATGAGCACTTTAGTACTTTGATGAGAACCTGCTGGAGTGTTATCAATAGATCTCCACCTTCCTTGCTGCATGAGATTATACTAGTCGACGATGCAAGTACAAAAGTTGAGCTGAAGGATAAACTTGATGAATACGTGAAAAAAAACTTACCTAAGGTAAAAATAGTGAGACTGCCTAGGCGCTCGGGCCTCATAAGAGGTAGACTGGCTGGAGCAAGAAAAGCTACAGCTAAAATTCTTGTCTTCCTTGACTCGCATAGCGAGGCCAATGTCAATTGGCTTCCTCCTTTGCTTGAGCCAATAGCCAAGGATTATAAGACTTGCGTATGCCCCTTCATTGATGTCATTGCTTATGAGACTTTTGAATATAGAGCACAAGATGAGGGAGCTAGAGGTGCATTCGACTGGGAGTTGTATTATAAGAGATTGCCATTACTTCCCGAAGACTTGAAAAACCCTTCGGAGCCTTTCAAGAGCCCTGTTATGGCTGGTGGATTGTTTGCCATAAGTGCCAAGTTCTTTTGGGAGCTTGGTGGCTACGATCCTGGCTTAGATATCTGGGGAGGTGAGCAGTATGAACTTTCTTTCAAGATTTGGCAATGTGGTGGCCAGATGTACGATGCTCCCTGTTCAAGAGTTGGCCATATCTACAGAAAGTTTCCACCTTTCCCGAATCCAGGAAGAGGCGATTTTCTTGGCAAAAATTACAAGAGAGTGGCTGAAGTATGGATGGATGAGTATGCAGACTTCATCTATCGAAGACGACCTCACTTGAGGGCAATGGATCCTGGAGATTTGACAGAACAAAAAGCTCTAAGAGACAAACTCAAATGTAAATCTTTTAAATGGTTCATGGAAAACATTGCTTTTGATCTAGTTGAAGTTTATCCTCCCATTGAACCTGATGACTTTGCTTATGGAGAGATTAGAAACATTGGAGTTCCCAATCTCTGCCTTGATGCTAAAGGTAAGAGTAAAGATGAAGAAATAGCTGTAGACTACTGTCAAAAGGATACTCCGAAAATAAAAGGAGAACAAGAGTTCCAACTTACTTGGCACAAGGACATTCGTCCGAATAGACGCACAGAATGCCTGGACGTTTCTAGAGGAGACGACAAATCCCCGGTAACGCTCTATCCATGCCATGGAAAGCAAGGAAATCAGCTCTGGCGTTACAACGTCGAAAAACAATGGCTTCAACATGGGTATGGATCTAGATGTCTCGACATGGATCCAGCGAGTAAAAAAGTCTACGTAAGCAGCTGCGACCCGACGTCTTCGACGCAAAAGTGGCGAATAGAACACGTGAATATGAAAGCAATGAACAATTGGGAAAACGTAGTCCCTAAGGCCAATCAAAGAAACGATTTTGATTTTTGAGATTCCACCATAATTTGAAATTGCCATATTTTATAGCTAGTCATTCTTTTGACATTCGTGAAGAAAAACACTGTTGAATTTTTTTTTGCACACATAGAGATATTTAAAATACTTGCCAGAGATAACTTGACTTGAAAGTTTTTTTTTTTTTTCAAGAACTAGTTCATGTCTAGAAATCGCGTAATTATTCCAGTGTGCAAGTGTGCCTTAAAAACTATTACATCGAAGAAGTACAATATGCTGAATGAAAAGAAGCATGTACTGAAAAAGTAGTACTTAATTTAAAAAAATTTTATTTCGGAAAATCAATGTGATAAAACGATCGTATATTCGATAGTAACGATGATAGTATATACCCACTAATACGAATTGAAACAAAAAATATTTGCATTTTTTTGTAATTTTTATTATCCGACGTCAAGGCGTACTTTTGTAATATTAGTAAATGTCCTAAAAAAGAAAGAGCTTCCTTATTTTAAGTATTTTGTTATTGTTATATTTCTTTATAGTCATAGATTTCTCGACATTCATTCAAGGTGTAGGAATTGGTAATTTTAGTGTATTAACGGGAATTGCAACTGTATTTTTTTTAGTATTTTAGTATTTGTACGCGATTGTATATGAAAAATTTTCTACTATATTATAAATTACATTGAATAACTTTTAATGCTCCTTCTAGTTCTGTAGATTATGCAATCCTTGAATTTGATATATTCATTGAAAATCTACACTGATATAGTCGTCTTTTACTCAAATCAAGCCATATCAAAGTATAATACGCACAGAATGTGAAATAATTCCAAGTTATCACTCACTTGATATAAGCAGCCAGAAGAGTATGAAACAGTAAAAATTTGTCTCATATGTATCTGTGTAGGATTTCAAACCCAGTGCATATATAGCTTGAAGCCAGGATGATTTTAAAATAACATACATATCAAACATATACAATTATTATAACGTAAGATAAAAACCATCTAAAAGATGGCTAAATCTTGATGTTTGCCAGGAGCCTTTTTTGCGTGAAATATTATCATTAAGTTGACTATTTGAAGTGGCTCTTGTAAATATATAAATACATTGATGTAAACACACTTTTAAAGAGAACTTGTTGCAATAAGTATAGAGCGAGCATGCAAGAACCTCTGTGATAGTTCTGTGAACTCGATAAAAAAGAAATTAATGCAATTTCAGTTTTACTACGATAAATATATATTCGCGAGATTATTTTATTTTTAACGATTTTTTTTTCTAGGCAAATGTCTTGCTAATAAACAATTTATTGTATATTAGCTATTGAAATAAGTATTTTATATAGGAGTTATGCTTCCTTAATGTATTGTAACCTTACGAAAACGACTGGTTGTGTGTAATATTCCATTATATATTAATCCTATTATTAGTTAATAGGATACTGCAAATATAGTACTTGTCTTTGATAATTTATGATTTCTTTTAATGGTGACAAATTGAAAAGATGTGTTCGAGGCTAAACAACTATATAAGAGCTCAAAATAATGGGATGTAAGAGTTTAGGGAAGGAAAATAAAACTTAAATTTATAGTACTATTATTTTTAAGGACGCAATTGTATTCAGCAACGTGCCAACAATTAAAGAGAAGAACTGTAAATTAATCTTCCTAAGATTAATCAAGTTAATTCATTCTTTCCGATGAATTTTTATTGATAAGCATAAATTAAGGAAATAAAGAAAAATAAAGATACTCATATATCATCGATATAATATGTTATCTTTTTTTAATCTGCCACAATACTCATTCATATATAAGCTTATACATAACTTAATAATCTATATCATACTTAATTACTGAACTAAAACGCTGCTTTTCTCATAGCTCGAAAATAATATACACATAAAAAGTTCAACGAATAAATCACATCTTACAAATAAATAAAAAATCATGCGCGCAAATATGTGCGCTCACAAGCGACTATAGACGGATTCGTGAACAACCATATCTCTCGTTACTTGAGCGACGTTCTTGCAGCCTGAAATACAAATAGAACTAATGAACATCAGACATTCATTTTATGTGAAAGCAATTCTTTTACTCAGAGTAAAAAGTATCGTACCTGCGAGAGCGAAAGCTTGGTCGATTTCCCGCCTCATCATTTCGAGTACAGCTCTGGCTCCTTGTTCTCCGCCGCAGGTCAGACCCCACAGTAAGGGTCTGCCAAAGAATACCTACGTACAATTCAATAATTATTAATTATTATTTTATAATCTTATTTGAAAAAATCAAAGTTCCGTTTTGTATACCATCTTAGCGCCAAGCGCTAGAGCCTTGAAAACATCCGTTCCCTGAGTAATTCCTCCGTCCATGAAGACCTCAACCTTGTCCCCGACCGTTCTGACAATTTCGGGTAAGGCTTCGATCTGTAATTCGTCATCGTTTAATTATTAATCTTGAATAAACGTAAATACACATCATGAATTTCAGGTTATTAACTTACCGATGCAGGCGTACCGTCGATCTGACGAGCTCCGTGATTCGAGACCATGATGGCACTTGCCCCGTACTTGACTCCAAGTTCCGCATCTTCCGCCGTAAGAACACCTTTTAGTACTATCGGGAGTTTGGTGACGCTGTAACGCAACAATGATATTTATAATTGATTCTAAGTAATATCATTAAGAGCTAGACTAGTTTTTTACCTTTTGAGCCAGGTGACGACGTTCCAAGTCAAGGAATCGTCGAAAAGATTCGTGACGTACTCGCTGAGACCGGAGCCCTCGTTCGAAGAATTGATTTTTCGCGCCAAGTAGCCGTCGAAATTCGCAAACCTACGGCCCCGCAAAACGGTCATTGAAAAAATTACAAAAATAAGTCAATATACTAATACAACTATATAATTAAAGCAATGATAAACCTCAAGTGTTTAGGCAGAGCAAACTTGTTTCTAATATCGCGCCTCCTGTCTCCAAACATCGGTGTATCAACCGTAAGCACGAGAGCTTTAAAACCGGCTTTCTCAGCTCGGCGAATGAGATTTAGGGTAACGTTCCTATCGAAGTAGACGTAAAGCTGAAACCATTTGACAGCATCTGGAGCAGCCTCTGCTACCTCTTCGATGCTGCTGGTTGAAATGGTCGAGAGTATAAAGACTGTTTTCGCGGCTTGGGCAGCTGAAAAATCGGTTTATTTATCGTTAATTTTTTTCCGCAGTTCGAATGACAGAAGTGATCGAGCTTTTCCTGTTTATATTTTTATATTTATAATACAAGCGGCGGGAGTCCTCGAATAATGACTGTGCAATACGTGCATTGGTATCACGTAACTAATCGGTGCACTATCCTATCAGTGGTTCACGCACAGAAGATTATCGTTTTATCTTCTTCAACGCGCGTTAATCACATATTCTTTATTGCGTTTATCGGATTTATCCATGATAAGTAGTGTCGGAGCCTTCCGCATATAGTTTCCAAATCAATTTTTACGACAAGCCCAGGTGATGGAATTATTTTATTTGAATAAAGAGTCGAAATCATTTCACTTTATCAACGAACTTTCGGACGCGTTATCTCTACATATCACCCCCGCAAAGTTTGCGTGAATGCGATACAAACATTAAGTCATCGTGGAATCATTAGAAAACAATAAATAAAAAAAATCGCCTTATATCTCTGTTGAAAATCGCGTGACAAACTATGACGATTTCTTTACCTTTGACATTAGCGCACTCGCCATCGGGATGTGCCATCCTCTGCATAGCAGTCGGTGAGACGCCCAACGGCATGGAAACCTTCTCTCCGAGAACCGTCGTGCTGATATCCCTTTTCGATACATCTCGCAGTACTCGGGGACGTATTCTGATTCTGAAATTTATGGATTACACTTTTATTATGCACAACCGATTTCAAAAGTTTCAAAAGTACGTACTTTTTAAAAGCTTCTCTGTTCCATTGGAGGGTGTTTTCGTCCCCGGCACCGCTTCTGTAGTAGTCCCTCACGGAAGGAGTAAGCTTGTTCAGTGCGTGGTTCTCAAAGTCTTGGATGCAAACGAAACGCGCCATCCTTGAGTTATGTAAAATAATAACGAGAGCGTGTTTTTAGATTTCAAGCAGAATTATAATGAGAATTTTTGAAACCCGAGCATAACGTGCCGTCAATTAAGTTATGTAAATAAGTACAGCGGTGTAAATGCGGTACATTGTTTGTTCAATCCGAATGTGTTTGATTCTTTGAGATAGTCGAGTCAAAATATTCGTATATACGAAAAATGAATATTTCGTTAAAACACTGCACACCAGTATATGCAAAAATTGCATCATAAAACGAAAAGAAATATTATATGCTATCTCTTATAATTACGTATATTAGTCGTATTTGCAAGTGTAAACAAACAGACAGCAAACAAAGAAGAAGTTGAATCACTCATTACAGTTCTGCCATATAGTAGAATCTACATACGTTACGTCAATATATATATCAGCTTCGGTGCTTTGTGTAAACATTATCAGCGCGCGCGCAACACACCGAAACGTATATAATGACCAACGAAGTCAATACACTCGATACATATGATACTTTTCGAAATCGCGACCCCCTAATTATACCAAATCCAAATAAGGATATCGAATTTTTTTTTCAAAACTACCCTACCTGATATCGAACCGATCGAGCTTTAGTTCATGAAAAACCGGCAACGCGTGGGTGATAGCTGCAGCAGCACAGAGGTCAGACTGAGAGCGATCGCTCGTCGGCATTAGCTTCCTCAATCGCGAGACGCCGAATTCTCTCCCTCTATTCCCGCGACGATAATACGACGACGACGAAGAGCTTTAGCCATCACCTCTATTCAATGCCAATGTAACCGATAAGCCTCTCTTTCGCGACGACAGCAGCATCTTTTTCCTTTCCGTATAAAGATGACATAGCGCGCGCACGCGAGAGACAACGGAAATCTTTATGGATTACAATCACGCGTTTGATAAGAGTGTGTTAGCTTTGAAATATTCGGCTTGAGAGTATAATTACACGCGTTGATTAGGACGAGCAGAAAGTATCTTGTTTTTCTATAAATACTGATGCTTCTGTGAACGCTAAGGAGCGTTCAATGGGGTTCCTTCATTTTTTTTTTTTATGAACGCCCTTGGATTTATTCTTCATTAGTTTCGTATAAGCATCAGAATGTCATTGAAAATAAAATCAACGACTATATGTATAGATGATTCTTGCAAATTCGACGGGATAAACACAGGTGTGGGACGACGCGTAAAAATATTGACACACATCGATCTGATAAGTTTAACGGTTTTTATTACATTCTTGAGAAATAATTGTTACACAAAACGCCAAGGTTCCGCATTTTCAAAATAAATAATATATGAGCAACTTTACCGGAGTCCAAGAGCTCCGATTGAGTTATAGTTTTCTCAGCTCTTTCTCTCTCTCTTACACACGCACACACTCTCGCATGTCATACTTTATCATCATCGTACTCGCTCACATCTTCTCTCATTTCTCTGAGGCTGATACAATAATGTTCACGCACTTGCGAGCGATTGCACCGCGAGCGTAAGGGCTGCTTTACTTCGATCTTCATATTCTCTCATCTTTTTATAAATATACTTCCATTTTTTTTATTATTTTTTTTTACCTTTATACTTCGTTTCTGCTTCGATAAAATTAATGACATCGTGAATAATTACCTACATAATATCGATTCGTGTCGCAGGCTCGGAACTACTCGTCGATTCTCGTAATGATATAATTATATTGTTATTTTTGTTTTCTTCGTACGTGTCATGCGTGTATAAATAGTCGCGAGGTTACATTATAATCATTTTTTTTTATTCTCAGAGGCAACCAACGAAAATGCGTACATAAATGCGCTTTTATTAACAAATATTACAAAAAGACTTTATTATGTTCAGCTTTTGTCGGTTATTTTTTTTTTTATTTTTCATACTTTTTTACACGGTCTCAGCCCGAACGCATTAGGTCGGGAAGAAACTTATAATATGCATTGCAGCGATATACATAAGGGTAGTATGCGTGTCGTAACTTTCTTCGATTAATTATTATCGTCTACAAAATCTCTCGTGATCTCCTGCTGCTGCCACGTGCCTATGTACGATTTGGTCGCATTTTCTCCGACGCATGCTTGCGCGCACAAATCGGAGGATATTATGTGATAAAGAAGTAAAAGAAGCTAAAACGAAATAAAATTAATAATTATATGCAATAAAATAATAATAAATAATAATAATATGAATCAAACAGCTCAACGCAGCTGCATGATATCTCGACTTCTATATTTATAAGTCATTTAAAACTTTTTATACATTTGAAAACAACGTGAAAATGTACACGCGGTATACATGGTGTACAGGTGAGCATATAGACGATGCTTGTTTGCGACAGTATGATCTCTCGTGCGCGATCATTATTTTTTTCTGAATCACAGGGGCCATAACGAAGCTGTACTCTTCATGTAGACCAATTGAAATGTTTCAAAAGCTTGAAAATGGTGTAAAAAGGGCGCATATTAACAATTGTTGAGTAAAGATCCACAGCACTTGTCATGATAGACAAGCGCAATCTGTTCATTTACTTTTATTTTATACCTTGTATTATTAACAAGGATCAAGTGTCACACTATAACTGAGCTCAAAGCACAATCTTGGCATGTTGCAGCAGCTTTTCTTCATTACATAGCTGACTTACTCTTTCTCTTCCGAGTGTGAGTGTGTACCATATAAATAATGCGTGTCTCTTCGTGAAACGTGACAAAACATGAAAGCAAAGCTTTTTTTTATTTCTCTCATTACTCATTTTCTTTTTCTTCAATGCAAGTACTGCGCGGTATGGAAAAGATTTTATTATTTACAAGAGCGACATATTTATACGGAATTACAAGTATATGGAGTGATACTTAATAGGAATATCGGCTTTTTTGTTTACTTGTCTTTTCTGCACTTTTAACCCCATCGATTCGCGAGTTATCTTCGACTATTTTTCGCACTCGAGTATAAAAGATCGATGGCAATGCTAGAATTTTTTTATTTGCTGTTTTTTACCTCGAATGTGTTTGGAATTCTGTTAATACGTGATTTTTTCATTCAGCGCCTGGGGGAACTATAATGGAATGGCAGACCCTTATTAAAAATTCGTTTGATAACAATTGATTTTTACTTGCGATACTTTTAAATACAACGTTGGAATAAATATTACTTGAAATGTTCTTTAAAAATAAATCGATGGTACGCTTAGAATATATAAACAAGATATTCAGAGGTACAAGTACGAGTGTATAAACGCAAGATAATAATAATATTATTAATAATAATAGTAATAATAATAATAATAATGATAATAGTAATAATAATCGTATTTGTAATTATAATAATCAATACATATAGGCAGTTTCCTGTTTTCGCCGTGATACGTACCTATAGGAAAGGACGATTATTATTATTTCTTTTAAAAGATAAATTTCAACGCTAGTCAATGTATGTATGTTATTATGTGCAAAATCGCTTAGCAGGAATTCGTTACGTTTATTTTTTCCGTGTTCAATTACGTTTATAATAATAATGGTTTATTAATCAAATGAGATTTTTTTTATCTCTCATTATTCGCATCGCACTTTAGATTAAACCTCATGCTTATATATACAATTATGAATTTGATTTTATTTATTTATAATTTAATTTTTAATCGGTCCTGAATTATATGAAGTTCGAAAATGTATCCCGAAACGCGCAATTTTAAAAATGCACTTAGGTATAGTTCGAAGTCTCGTTCTGGATATCATGCGGAAAATGTCCACTACTAAATACTCAATGTAACCAATATCTTCCGAATGACTTTGCACATTTTCTTCGAATCACTTTTCAATCTTCCACAACTGCATTTCGATGAAAATTCGTAAAAGTAGACAAAAATCAAATTTCACAACATAATTTAATACATAAAAAAATAGTCTTGGATTTAAGCACTTGCACTGGTGCAAATTTTATTACAGTATACTCAAAAATGTTTTGCCATGATTATTGAATCCTACATCAAAAGAAATCTTCTTTTGCTATAATAAATTATGGCTAATCATAACGAAACATTCTATGAAAATTACAAAATTATGCTGCAGTACGCTTCTTCTCAACGTGCATATTAGCATATATAAGGAATCATTTTTATACAATAATAATTGATAATCGTGTCAGCAAACAACAACCACATGCTTTTAAAATATTTAGCAGTGAACATTTTGGTATCGAAGTGCAATTTGCCGCTTCTCGTTTATTCGTTTTTCAAGAAAATCGATACTAAAACAAGTATAGAAAACCCGCGGCAGATCGTACTTCGATAGAACAATCGCGAAGTTCGAATTAGTATCAAGCGCGTCAGTACAAAAACACAAAAAATCGCTCTCATTACTTGTTATAATATATTTCTGCGCGAATCGCTTAGAGTTAAAAACTGGAAATCGCTCGGTTTCGTATTACAGAATTTGTTATTATTTATTCGAAATGGTTATCAAGTCAACTTTATTTCAAGTCTGTGGCTGTATCAAGTTCCACTGGCCCAATAAAGGATTTGCAATCATTTTTCTTTCCCAGTTTCTCGCTTTAAAATATTTCCGTCTGTGCCAAGTTGAACTGAAACGCGAACTCGGACTTGATTTTTTTTTTCTCATATTTAGTGTCATATTTTTGCACGGTATCTATTGTAGTCTGTCTCTCTTGGCATTTATTCGGTAACCAAGACTTGAAAACATGTTCTCGCAAGCGAGAAAGAAACATGGTTCGAGGTAGATTAAAACAAATATCAAACACTACCTATTTTTTCTCTTCGCCAAGCCTTTAAGAGCAAATGAGAAAATCGGATGTACAAAGTAGGACAAACACAATGAAAGCGCTACCACAATCGCTCATTTTCACGCGTGAAAAAAAAACTGATTCCGTACTTTTTTCTTATAGTGTTTGATAATTAATTAATATAACAATTAAAAAGTACAATTCCTTCAATGTAACGAGAATTCAATTAGTTTTTAAACTTGCAATAGGTAACAATTTTTTTTTTTAATACGACAAAAACTCCATAATATAATGCATGAAATATTATTTCAAGTCATTTCATTTTCATCGAGTGATCAACCGCTTTCAATATTTTTTTCGTTATTACTTTTTCTCCTTCATCGTTTTGCTTCTTTTATACTGTCTTCCAATTACACTTTCGTCATACGCTCGCTCATACGAAAAACACAAGCACAATCATACATTGACGTTACATATTACAAAGTGACCTCGAGACATCCCTTCTAATCGAGTCGAGTTTCTCTTTTACATTTTTAACAAAGCTGCTGTTTCGCCGCGCACATCTGAAAAAATACTCTTTTAAAGAATTGTTTTAATATATGTAGTGAGCAGGCTCCATATTGTGGAAGTATTTAAAAAAACATGCGCAACTTGGCTTGCATTACGTTTTTGACAAAATTTCACGTCTATCCTTGGTCAAATCTCTTGTGTGGTTCGTACTCGAGGCTCGCATGCGCATAAAAAAAATTATAATAGAAAATGACACTAGTTCATGACACTATGATTTCTAAATACAATGCAACCAATTGCTCGCTCTTCTCCGTATGTAATCAATGTGTGTGGTTCCACCCACTTGTTTTCGACTACTAACATAGCGCTACTTTTACCAAAACGGTTTTGAATTAATCATAAATTAAATAATATTATCAACTATACTTGCTGCTCGTTTCATCTTCTAAACGTAAAAAAACATATCATACAATGTTTGTTTACAAAAACCAGGATTTACACTAGCGTATCAACTCGCCTCCGAGTGTAATAAGGATAGAATAATTTTTTATCACACGTAAAAAAGCAGTTGTATATGTACATATCCAACCGAGATTAGGTAATATTAGCATTCAAAATTGATTACATCTTTCAATATCGCGTTTTAAAAAGCTATCATTCGTTTGGTATGTTTTCTCGATCGAGTTACAAACATGACAATAGATTCGACACTTCTGGTTTTTTGTATCCTGTCATTCTAACTTCGAATGTTCACTATTCATAGTACGACTTGGTGTACACCGAAACGAATTTGTTCCAGACTCACATTGGCGGCTGACTTGGTTTTTCATTTTTCACCTTTGTCCATAAATAACGCACCATATAAATTACATCAAAACTTGGATTATTTCATGAGGATTCAGTGTTTCAAGTACTTGTTGCATGACTTTTTCACGGAAAATGACCCGAGTTCCAACGATCGTACACTATATCTTAATTGATACAGCTTATTCCTTACTCCATTTCTTAAACTTGAAAAGCTCTTAAAACATGACCTTATATAAACTTTTAGGTATTCTTGTTTGTCTCAATGATTCTTACCTTATACAAAAATTTTGATTCAAATTAAAGCTTTTATAATTTTTGGATTGATCATTGATCCAAAAAGTGAAATAGTACTTGAAAATTCAGTCTCATGATACTATCCTTATTTTCAATAAATAAAAAAAAAGAATTCAAATTGAATTTTATCGTAAAATTTTTAGCGAATTATAATATAAAATGTTTGAAAGGGCTTGTTTTTGTTTACTTTAACTTAAGTACGATAGAAACAAATTTCAATGTCTGCTATAAAAATATAATTCAGCATAAACTTGACAGATGACCAACTGCTAGTGTTTATTTTAGTTGAGCTTGGTTTCCTGCGATTGTTATGAAAAAAACCAAGTCGTTAATGTGCTTATCAATAACCAGTCCTTAAAATTTTTTTCACCAAGTGCATAGCATGTTGACGCTTGCCTTAGCCGGTTGATTTTCGGTCAAGATCACAACACTATGTTACTAAATACGTATTACAATCGTTCGTCACTTACATTTCGCGCACACGTTCGTCTTGTATTCACGTTCGATTCATATCTCACTCAATCACTCGTTTTTCGAAATTCACTTTCATTCTGCCATCTGTTTTTTCGCTTTTGGATTCCTTTTCATTCCTAATTTTTCTTTGTCTTAAAACACCTTGCTCTCTCGACATGATCTGCGTAAACCTGCATACTCCCAAAAATTTGCAATAAGCAAACATTCGTGAATCAATGTGGTATCCACCAGTACCAACATGTTTACAATTAGCATTGGTTATCGTTGAAGAAAGAAAAAGCTTCGAGTTTCGGATGACAGGTTGTCGTATCTCCTTAATTGCTCTGTATGTACATGCCAACCTGTTGTTTCTTTCTCAACATCCAACACGCTGGCCCAGGTAATTCTACATAATCCCAGCTGCTCTCACAGAGGCAGCGCGCGGGCCACACAGGATATCTCCATTCATTATTCATTATGGATCCTGGTTAGTACTTGGTGAGGTGTCGCAGTGAGTCGTATGCACTGGTGAAGGTCCAGGTTGCTGTTGTTCCTGTTGCTGTTGTTGCTGCTTTTGCTGCTGTTCATATTCCGATTGTAACATCTTTCTTGACTGTTTTAACCTATAATTCGAAAAATAAATTTTTATTCTTCTTTCAAATAACATTAAAAATTAGATATAAGTGAATATAAAAATTATCCAAATGAATCCATGGTACGATTTGAGGTCGTTGGATGTCCCATTGATTTGACGGAATTCTTGTAATCTTGGCGTTATACAATTATAAGCAAAAAAAAAAAAAAAATCTAGCAACATTTAGGAAAACAAATTTTGGGAACAACATTGTCTATATGTTCTATTATTGAACATCATCCGATTGAACTTGGCTTGATTGGATAAATTTTTGAAATTCATTTTGTAAATATACCTTTCAGATGCTTCTTCGACACCTTCTTCACTTGTTTCTTCGACTTCTGGTTCCTCATCTGGGCATAACTCGTAAGCTAATTCCAAGGTTTTTTTAGCGCTGCTACTGCGTTCTAAAAAGTAGCCATTAGTTGATTCGTTTGATTGAGCTGGTGGCGACCAATTGTTGTAGGCGTGTGTATATGGAGCAGTTGAAGTATAAGGCCTCTGTTAAAAAAGAAGAAATAGAAAACGTACGTATTATTATCTAATACGTTAGAACTAAAAGAAAATTTTATAAAATGCAATTGTACACACTTTGTCCAATTCATCTTGAAGCCAGTCAATAGCAAGTAACCATTTTTTCTTTAACTCGGCATTCTGATACAGAAATTGGTGAGCAGCTCTGCACTTACTAAATAATTGCACCATGCATTTAATGCACTGATACGCTCGTTTCTGATAATGAGTTCTACTCTTTTGTATTGTATCAAACAAGCCTTCACGTTCGTCTGGAACACCTAAACATTAAAATCAAATTGACATAATGATTTGTTATAATTCGTTTCAAGACTTTCTTACCAAATTAACATACCTTTTAATGCATTGTGTACGCGGTGCAATTGCCAGGAATCTTCGATAAGCAGCATCTCCAACAAAAGATCAGTGTGATGCTTCAACTCGTGAGTATAGGCAAAGCCAATTTGCCATAGTAATTCGCTAAGAACTGTTCGTGAAAAGTGAGGATTCTCCCAACAGCAAAACTGGAGAAGTTTGACAGTCTCCTCAGTTACGCTTGCATCCTCAATTAGCTTTTTCATGTAACTTGTGCGGGTGAACAGAATCTCCGCAGCCTGAGGTTGAATCGGCATTAGATAATTTTGGCCGCAAGCCGGATCACCATAGGGATTCGGCAGCGGTTGCGGATTATTGGAGGCGTCACTTGTCTGTGCTCTGGACGATACGTCGCAGCAACGTATCAGAATGCTCACTACTTGATGAAGTTTTGTCAATTCAGGATATTGATACTTGATAACCGGACCTGGTCCCTCGTCAATCGCTACCAACATGAATGTCACTGGTACGTTCAACTAAAATTTAAATTTCATTACTTGAAAATTCATTTTCTTCTTATTATAATTTTTTAAATAAAAATAGAAAATTAAATTACTTCCAACAACTGAACTCTCTGTGGTAGGCCAGTTGATGCATACGTTAGGAATAATGCAAAGTAATGTGATAAATGACGCCCGTTATCCGAAATTTCCCGATGTAGCAACATAAGTACTGCATGCAAGAGGTGATCACTAAGAGTTGCCGTGGGGTCCAACAGCATAGCTGCAATTAGAATTTTTCCATTAGATCTAATTATAAGGTATTTTTCATTTAGCAACTTTCTAATTAAATCAACTCTTACTTGGAGCATTTAGAGGGGGCGAACAAGGTCCATCTTGAAGTGAAAAGTGAGCCAAGAAAACCAAGATTTTCAAAAAGGCATTTCTAACTTCTGTACTTGGACAGACTAGAAGGTATTCACAAAATCTATTCACAAAAGTAGATTTTTATTAGATTGTTATGATTCTGTCAAATCTACTTGCATTAATAATCCCTATAAAATTAATAATACCTGTGGGGATGGTTGAATAAAACGTTGTGAGCAAACCACGAACGCACTGCCTTACTTCCTAACAAATGATGGCACAATATATCGTGCCAATCAGTCGCTGTCCCACGCAAAGCTTTTTTTGTGTGAAAGCCTGTATAAAACAGAAATTTTGAAGCCAGTTGAATGGATAACATTGACAATTCTTCGGCTTCTGGGCTCTGGATCGAGATAAAAATATGATTATGAATACAACATTATAAATATATTGTCAGAATAAAATGTTTCTCGTAAACTTGCCATTTTTTCCGGGCTTGGTCTGACATTATATGGATTACACGATACAAGTTTTCTTATAAATTGGAAATATTCCGTGTTGAATTGATTTCGAGTATGCATAGCCTTAATATTTTGCTTCCTCACACTCATTTCGATTGCTGGTGGCATTTTAGTAACTCCCAATTTGGTATCTAAACAACAAATGCACATTTAATATCTACATTTATGTTTAAAAAGTTATCTAATGATAAAACTTGAACATACACAATGATAATTCATTCACTTTCTTCAATTGGGGATTTGGTTGCACATCATTCCTAGTATAAAAAAGCATATATGCATTCCACCACCGCTTCTGTCTTCGATAGTTCATTCGCTTGAGTATATGGTCAAACACTTCGCCCATATAGTCGCCGCCAAAGCATTGCGATTTCATTTCTTCGTCTTCCTCCATTTTGCATTCTGTTACATCGCCATCGTCAAATTTATACCATTTTCCTGTTCCATCGCTTTGTCTGAAAACAGTTAAAAATTGTTTTAAAAAACCAAAATGAATGTTATTATACTGGATAGTGTTAATTTAATGTTAATTTTCATACCTGTGTAAAATATAAGAGTAGTAATGACCCCCACTGGCTTGTCCACTGTGAACTACAATACCAGTCAGTTGATATTTGGTACACGTTCCTTTGATTGCCTCTTCATGGTCCCAGTCTATAACCTCTCCTTCTAATTTGGCGAGCCCCGAGACCGTGTAAGGTTCCATATCGAGATCTCTTGGAAATTCAAAGTAATCATTAAATTTGATAGCACAAACTCTTTCGAAGTCGTACTCAAATCTCTTCAACTGAATTCCCAAAATAGGGGGTAATTTTTTGACGCACAATCGTTTAACTGTCACAACCTGATAATAATAATAGTTTTAATAAATATATTCTTGAATTTACACGATTTACACGATTAAATAAAATATTGATGACGTACTTTTTTGTTACATTTATCACAGTGATATGAGTCTGCTCCCTCAAGCAGTTCTCCCTTGACGTATTGCTCCAAGGAGTCCAATAAATTACTATGATTTCTAATATCCACGCTTATTACACTAAAAGGCTCTTCTTTAGAGTACCTGCAATACGTATTGTAAAGTACAAGTTGATACAAAATAATAATATTTATTCGTATTAATAATAAAATAATAATATTTATTAGTATTAATAATAATCAGGCATAAAATAATGTTTACCTGTGAGGACAGCCTTTGCAGATTTTTTGATCACTGTATGAACCACCGAGGATTTTGCTCATGATTTGCTCGTGACCCAAAGCTTTCAAAGCTTCATCTAAACTTTCTACTAGGCTCATGAAAAATTCAACAGCATCTTGCTGTTCTCGAAGATTCACAGGTTCACCTTGGAGCCTACAAAGAATTGAATCGAGAAACAGTTAAGATGGTTCCCAAGCAAATAATAATTCAAGAGTAAGAGAGAGAAACCTTTGAACTCACTTGAAATGTTTCCAAAGCCCGCGAGGAATGTAGTACTGTAACCTGCTGTGCGCTAAGTGTCCGAAAATGGCTTGAACTTGCTTCAGAATACCAATGTTGTACTCCTTTCGCGATTCGTCAGCACTGCACTTTTCCTCGTTGGTGTCGTTATCCGTTGCCTCTATCGTCTGCTCACCCTCGACCCGCTCTTCACCCGAAAAGTCCTCATTCAAATCGGTAGCTGCGCCTTCCGCCGCAAGTAGGCCCACCCTAATGCTCTCAACCATATAGAGCTGCTGAAGAACTGAGTTCATGTAGCAGGTCGCTCCGGCATTTTTCAAACCAACGAAGCCCATGGGCGGCCGGGAACCGACGGATGGTAGGTAGTCCCATTCGACGAGGGGCTCGTCCTTTTCCGAGTAGAACATTTCGCAAAGCATGGTGACTAGAAGTTTCATATTGGGTACGCAGCCCGTGCACAGGCTCACGAGCAAGTCGAAGGCCGCGCTGGTTGACTGAGGAGTTGTACAGACTGGATAGGACTGGGACGAGCCCAGCTCGCCCGTGTTGCGCAATTGCAACATGTAGCACGATGCTGGAAATATGAAGTCCTGCACTAGTTCCTAGTGAGAAACAAACAAAAAAATAATAATATACACAATGCCAACATTGAAGCGCTGCAGGTAGAAATGTGAAATAGGGTATTTCAGCGAACCTTAATCAAATTGATGCCTCGTTTTTCATCGGATCCCAACTCATACTTTTTACTAGTTGGTAGGAACGATAGCAGCTCCTTAGTTAGGCAAAGATGACCTTCAAGAACGGCTTCATCCACTTGTCCATCTCCAAATTCTCGGACTCGATCGCGAACTTCTTTCAACCACACGATTTCGATGTTTAACCAATTTTCAGCCGATGATAATGGACAACCGGATATATGCGCGTAATTTAACAGCCTACACAACAACTGGGAAGAAAAAACAAATTATTAAATCACTAATCAATTTGGCACATTTCAGCATTTGATGAGAAAATTGGGTATTTACTTGAAAAAATTCGTGACTTTGTTTAGCATACTCCATTACTGTGGTATTGATGACTGGAAATAGGCGTGTGATGAAAAATTGGAGAGCCTGATGCCCACTACTACACCACGTGGAAATTAGTAAAAATTGCTCTGCAGCAGTTGCGCGAATCGCCCGCGACGTGCTAACTAGTACAAGGTCTATTAAAAAGGTATTCCACATGACGTTTTCAGCTGCGTTATGCCGCATGGAGTCTCTCGTTAAATCTTCCAATGCTTTTGGGTTGAGTACTAGAGCTATCGTTAATACTTCCAGCGCTTCTTTACACACTAGAATAAGAATAAGAACAAGAAAATTATCAACTGTTAACTGGAATTATAACCTCATCGCTAAAAATCTTGTTTACGTCGTAGTTAACAATTGAAACGTTACCCAATATGTCGTTGTTATCCAGGTTCCTCTGCTCTCTGGCATTGGTCTCGTGCATCTCGTGGAGCACCTGAGCAGATGCGTTGACGTGATTCAAACTACCGCTGGATGCGGCCCAGGCTAATCTAATTATGGCACGAATGGTGGCCACATCCGGCAGTTCCCACGACAGGGCTTGGAGCAGTAGTTGCCGACACCTGTCCAGCTCTGAAGTGCCACCGAGCATGTCGTTGGCGAGGAGCGTTGCGAGCTTCATCGCCACAGAGCGCAAGATGTATTCGGTGTTTTGGTTGGGCACGCTGTGCAGTGCCTGCTTCAACACCGTTATCGGCACCTGCTTGTTCGGCTGATTGTCGTGGTTGGCCTGGGAGTTGGCGAAGGGCACCTCCTCAATTAGTAGTGCCATCACGTTTGCCATGACCGTGAGTAGGAGCTTGCACAGCTTGAGAACCGTCAAGTAGGCTGAACGTTTTGTCGTCTCGTCCGCGTTTGGTAGAAAATTATTTTTTGTCAGCATGTCAAGTATCACTCCAGCCTCACCACTCTTGATCAGGTTTAATTGGAATTCGCATGCTCTATCAGACATCGGATCAAGCGCGGGCATCAACAGAGTGTACAGAACCTGAAATTCGACGTTTCATTGCATTGCGTATATAAAGTACGTTTGTAGCACTACGTGACCCAAGTCTGCGTTTATGTCACGCCTATCCGTGACATAAGTAGTCTTTTATTACACCGTGCTTTACCTCACGGTAAAGTACAGACTTCAGTAGTCAGTACAGATAGGCGTGACGTGGCGGACTTGGGGCAGGCAGATGCTATAAAATAGTTTTTATAATGACAGCTTTACAAGTTCAAACTTGCAAATAATTTACCTCTAAATTGTATAAAACTTGACTTGGACTTGCGGTAAAAAATAAGGATCCAACACTAGTGGTCGATTCGTCGATGGAAGAATTTTGTGGAGCTTCGTCTTCCTTGAATCGTCCGAAAAACCATTGCAAACGCGATACAGTTAGGGTGTCGGGGGGAACTAGTTGCAAAAGATGACGCGCACCATCTCGCAATTGAGCATGTTCAAGAGTACAACCCAAATCAGCCAATTGAAAGAAAAAGTTGGCGTACTGGGATCTCTGAGATAATAACTAGAAGAAGACAAGACAAGATTGCCAAATTGGTTAAATTCTTGATAATAATAATGATGCGGAACGCGCATGTAAATTTGACAAACAAGCTTACCACTCCAGGTAGACTGCTTTCAGCTTCTTGACTTGATGGATGACAGCCTTCCATTTTAGTGTAAGGGTGATGTGGGGAACTGGTAGAACTGTCAGAACTACTATCAGGAGAGCTAGGCATATTTGTATTAGCTTGACTGAGCTTGGCAGACAATAACTAGAACATGAAAATATTATATTCACAAATTGCTATAAATTTTGAGCTTGATAATGTAGATGCGGACATTTAATCCCTACCATTTTATCTCTCAAAGGAATTTGTGAAAGAAGTTTCCTATCATCGGCTTGCTCCAACGATTCTCCATTAATAAATAGGTCTACCTTAACATTTGTACCACTAGCCTTAATTCTGCGTAAAATTTGACGCCTCAAAGACGCCAGTGTGTCATTTGTGTGGGTGAAAACTTCGATATCGTCAACGTTGCGTGCAGGATTAGCAAATCTTATAACTAGGGACAAATGCTTGCCTCGCGCGGCCCTATAAATAGTAGTAGAAAATACGTTGAACATTTTTACGAATTCATAATTTAAAAAATGAAAATATGTTAATATCAACTTGAGCTCACCTGTGTAAAGGAAGAATTTTCCTTTCACCAGGAAAGGCTGTGTCACACTCATTCAGATATTCTTGTAAAACTTTCATTACGCGACACATTTTCATTGCCTCGGATTTAATAACTTCTGCGGCATTCTCATCCTTATCTTCTTTATCTTCAAGTGCTTCTTTTCTCAATATAGACACGGCATCGTAATAAGCTTTCAAGCGATCCATGCATTCTGCTATATAAGTTTCATGAAAAGCCATCACAGACGATTGCAATCGCGGGCCCAAATTGGTGTTTACTTCTTTTAAAAGCTCTATACCACGATTTGCTATCTCTTCAGAACCATTAGTAACCACCTTTTCAAGTAAAATATATATATTTTTAGTAAAGTACTCTGTTGCACTCAATTTACATCATATGCATAAGTAACACAATTGAACATACCCTCCACAAATAGTCTGTTCCTATTAGATCGACGTCATCCATCAACACCGTACGTCTTTTTTGTTTCAACTTACCCTCCTTGGAATTGACTGCTTTAAAAAATCTTTCAAAACACTTTATACCGCTTTCCGTGAGTAACGATGGATCCAACAGTAATATATTATTTACAAAAAAATCCTTGTTGATGGCAGGATCGAGATCAGGCTCGTCTCCCATCAACTTGGAAAACCACTTGAAACATGCTTCCCTGTCTGAAACAAAAACTGCCTGTTCTGCCAGACATTGCCATATTTGTTTTGCTTGCTCTGCACAAAGCCATAATTGACCATCCTATAATAATTATATTCAAATCAATTGCTGGAAACTTGTATAGCACGTAAATAGAGTGTAAAATAATACTAGAAAAATTTTATTTTACCTTTAATAAAAATCTTAAAAAGTTGAGTCTTTCTTGCACTTGCATAATATGATTATAACGACGGTCGGGAGAATATGTATTGGGATCAATATCTGGATTTTCTTTAACCAATTGTCTTACTTTTTCCATATATGTTGTCAAACTATTTGTCACAAGTATAACGACGGAATGCTGATTCTGAAGACGCTCAATGACTTCTTGCCTGCGTGAAAAACACGTACTTGTAGTTTTAAAAACTAATCCTACTTTCAATAACAAGAGTATTTTAAATTGATCTCTTACCTATAATATGCATGATGAGATCGTGGATTGTGACCAATGTTGGGGTTTGGTTCGTAAAGGCAACAAATTTCACGGATTTGCTTGAGCGCTGGAAGTGCCCACTTATCGCCACTTTTTAACTCTTCCACACATTTATCAAGCCATATAGTTTTTTGAGCATCTCGCTCTTGCGAGCAAGAATAGTCCAATATTTTGACATGAGCATTTAAGGCCTGATCCATAATTTCTGTAGGCACCTCATCAGAATGAGCCAAGTTCCAAAACAGCATCAATACCTACAGGATTTTAGTCATGTAAAATTTTATTTAAAGAAACTTTTAATGTCGGTAAAACAAAATTTTTTCCGTTTTTACCTTATGAGCCATGACACCATCCTTGTCATCTTCAGCAAGTCTTCGTATCAACTCAAGAAGCTTTTCTCGTTGTTTTCTGTTGGCAGTTTTCCAACTCGTCTGGAATAGAGGAACATTAAAAATACTCATTGGTAAACTAATAAAGAAATAACTTGATAAAATAAAATGTTATCGTTAGATAAATTTTCTCTGGAAACTTGAATTTTGTAGGCAAGTCGTCATTGATACAAGTTTTAAAAAGCAATAGATCATCATTGTCATTCATTTCTACTACTTTTGAAACTTGACCAACGCTTGTATAGCTCGACATTATATACAGGAAAAGTTTTTTCCTGTGCTATTGTTTATAAATCAAAAATAATTTAAGTATAGAAAGTACCTTGAAACATTCGAAAAGATGATCCAATTGTTCTGGACTAAAATCCCAAGCTAATTTAGCTAATAAATCGTGAACGTTTTTCACAATTGCTTCATGCTTGCCAGCTTGTGCTGCCCACACAGCATCTAAATCCTCAAGAGACAACGCACGTTCTTTAATAATAAAGCGTAAAATTTTTTCGAGTTTTTCTACGTATTGTGGCTGATGTAACGAATCTCTCAACACGATTTCCAATACCCCATTTTCTTTGATCCATTTCTGCAAAAATAATAATAATTTGTAAAATAACCGAACTTGCTCGACGTTCAAAAATGCGCTTATAATATTTAAACTATTTACCGCCATGCGCTCAGCTGTCAACCATTCCTCTTCTTCAAGGCTGGGATTGCGATGTAGATAGTAATTTACACTCGCAATAACTTTATTAACTTCATTAAGAGCGTTCATTTTCCCGTTAAAGGACGAAATTTGCAAAAGCCTTAGTATCATTTTCAGTCTCAAGATTTCCAAGTTCTTGATCATTTCCTCTTGATAAGGTACTCGTGATGCCATGCACTTGGCTGCTTTAATTATGGCTGATATCGCATCGTTTTTAGATTCATTTTTTGCTTCTTTCTTGAGCTCAGCATCAGTCAAGTTATCTAGAATTTGAGGCACCATTTTCTGAAGAAAAAAACATACAAATTATAATTAGTTCTGTACCAAGTAAACACTTGTGTTTTAAATTGTTCTGGATAGTACATACCACTATGGGCATTAGATATTTATGTACTGTATGAACTGTTAATAATTCACAGCACAAGCCAAATGGCTTTATTAATGCATAAATAACTGGCACTGTTAAATTACGTCCACTGGAAAATCTCTTGAGTAAAATATCAAAACCACCAAGACTGCCAAATCTGGAAAACAAGAGAGTTGTAATATCACTCAATTCACTAATAATCCAAGCCATCAGTATTAACTTACTTGTTTATAAGATCAACAAGCCAGCCACGAGGATTCCTGGTATCTTGCGGAGACTGAGCATATATTTCATCATACGGAATATTGCTACCAGGAGGTACAGTCTCAGAGACTCTTGATGCATTAAATGTATGAAATCTATAACACAAGTTTGGGCATTAAATTTTCAATGGTTATAATTGAGCAAGGCTTAAAATGGGAGCAAGCTTACTTGTTATTAGGATTAAAAACCATTGCGAGTAAATCCAAAAGAGGAAACCAGTCCTCATCTAATTTCAAGACACAAAGTTCTACCAGTCGTTGGCAATTAGCATTAATGTAATTATGAATATTCAATTTCCAACTATTAACTGCATCGTCTGTTAAAATTTTTGTAAAAGATATTGTGAGCCCTTCTCGAAAAAAACGTTGACAAGCTTCGCTCTGTACATCAATTCCTGCAGATAAATTTGAATATTATCAAGTTTATTATTCTTGAAAATACTTGATGAACCATAGCACTGTATCAATTACCTTTCTTGCACAACTCGATACTGGCTTGTAACAGGCATTCCAACTCTTGTTCAGGCAGAACTGGCACTACCCATCTTGGACTAGATATTTTTTCATCCAGGAGAGCAAGCTTGGCGTGTGGAAAGTCGGGCTCCAATCGTTGCTGATTGTTCTCCTCGACCCCAGTTGTTGCTGGTTCACCAGTGCAATCGGTTGGCGCAACGTTCTCTGATATTTGAAGGCTAGACATGGTGTCAGCCAACTGCTGCTGAGCAGGCGAACTGGGTATCTGTCAGGCAAACAAGCAAACACTCGAAACTTGAAAAAAGCTCCTCCTGTACAGTCAACAAGAAACTCAAAAAATCACAAGCACCAACCATAGTGTTTTGATGACTGTCGGGTGGATCGATTCCAACCCCTTGGCCTCTCGTAGCAATCGTCATTTTGCCTCACGAGTGCTACAGCCTGACGTTTTGGGTATAAATATTTTGAACCAAGTTGCACCACCAACGAGCATCCAGCAGTGTCATGAAATACTTGTATGTCGGTAGAGGCCTTGTATCGCTAACCTATATCTACATTATCTGAAACAAAGGATTAAAAACAGCATTGGTATAAAGGAGTCAGCTATATAACATACGCGCATACACAAACACAGTAGTCCCAGCTAAGAAAAGTCTTGGGACTGCTGCTGCTCCAATGCAGACGGAACGGGGTGAAAACGTCGACAATAGTATAGGTCTATAGGAGTCGCCGAGGGAAAAAAGGAGCAGCCTCGTCGCGAACTAGTGCGCACCAACTCGGAAAGCCCGGAAAGCCCGCTCCAGTGCCTCCAGTGCGAATCGGAGCAATTGCGCGAAAGAATGCCGAGAGCCAGGAGCCTCCGCAATTAAACCCGCAAGCAACGATTTCCTCTGCAGGGCTGCACAGCAGCTCACCGCCGCGCACAATGACCGACGAGTTTCGCGCACACACCAGCAATAGACACGCAAACGTCGAGCGACGCTCGCTGTCAGGCTCCAGTCCCCGTAGACGACGTAGCTGACGAGGGTGCGGCAGCGGCGAGGGCGCGCGCGAGCAGGAGAGACGACACAGAGGGATAGCGGCACGAGTAAGTCGGTTCTCGCGGGGGGCGTCGACTCCTCTTGTACCTTGGCGAATCGCTGGTCGTCCCGAGCGGGCCTGTCTCGCTCACCAAGTCTGATCCTCGGGGCAGAACCGGGCCGAACGTCCGGACAAAATGGCGACTCGGCTCAGCTACTCTCGTAGGTACCATGGACTGCTGCTGCTGCTGCTGCTGCGGCGGGTAGTAGGCCCCAGCTGCGTAGAGAGCCGCGGCGGAGCTTGCGCTCTGCCTGCTGCTGCTGCGGCGGCGCCCGGGCGCCTAGTCCGACTCCGAATCAGACAGAGAGGGAAAGACCACGGGAAATACTGACGATGCGATGCTGGACCTGGACTGGGGTGATTATGTGGGACGTCCTCTTCGGAAGCGGAAAAACGGCCAAATCGCGGAAAGCCGACTCTTCGTTCCACCCGTGTGTTGTAAGGGTTTGGGTGCACATGTACTCGTACACACGGCTCACTCCACTCTCGCTCTTTCTCTCCTCAGCTCTGCTCCTCTGCAGCGCTGCTCCGTGAGAGAGTAATACATATATATATTACTATACGATATATATATCCAATGCCGCACTATATACACATCTGATGGATATGTACACAAATACACACTCGTGTACAATACTCTGCAGGGAGTGCAGGACTGTCGCGCTCGCGAGCCGAGAGTGTGTTTGTATTGTGTGTAAGTGTGCTCTCCTCTCCGCAGCCGTTTAAAAGGACGGCGACGATGAGAGAGAGAGAGAGAGAGAGAGAAAATTTGCTGTTCCGCGCGCACCTACACCACCGGCGCTCTAGCGGCGTATATATGTTGCGCAGAGAGATTGTTATAAGTGGATCGACTACCACTCGTGTGTCCGTGTGTACAGATATAAGCTACACTTACTCGCGAAGGGAAAGGGTTGCACGCGCACGCGAACGTATGACATACGATACACCCATACCTACCTCTCGCTTTTGCAGATTAAAACCACTGCTCCGTCGACTCGCTGCAGCAATAGTAGTAGTAGTAGTAGTAGTAGTAGTAGTAGTGTGGTCTATCTCTATCTGGCTGCTGGCGTGTGCGCGTGCTGTATGTTTTCGCGTTGCAATTTTTTGACATGACGTTATATACGCGGAACTCGAATCTCGCCGCCGCCGCGAAATCTGTAAACAGCGCGAGAGAGATAAGGCTCCTCCCACAATGCCAAGCTTGCGACGTTTGCCCGAATGTCTTTTTTTCTCTCTCTCTCTCTCTCTCTTTGAGAGCTTTTCGAGCTTTCGGAGCAACGACTCTTTCGAAACTTTCGATGATGCGACAGGAAGTTTCGGGGTTATTGGCAATGCGACAAGCAGGATGTTGATTAAAAAAAATTGAGCTTTTATTACAAAATTTTAATCTGTTGGCGGCATATAATATATATATATGTTTGCGGATTTCGAACAAATGTTACCATGATTGTTAGAGTAAATGTTTCTAGAATCGAGAGGAGAGCTTTTTATTTTTAAAACGACCCAAACTTGTTATTTATAAGATTTTGTGTGATGAGGAAAAAGAAAAATTCTCTCTTTCTCGCTCTTACTTTGTCCAACATGAGATTGCATCCGAGTCCCTTAACTTTACTTGGACATTAGAAACGTCTGGTTTGTTGAATCTCGGTTAATTTATACATTTATAATTCAGCTGTATACAGATTACATGCATACAATATTAATTTCTGGCCAAGTGTTTAAGATACGTATATATTATATTAAAAATACGAGAAGAAACTAGCAAGTAAAATTTACTTTTGTTAACATACTTGTTTATTTTGTTTATGTTGTTTTTTGTTGTTTTTGAATAAAATGATTTTATATGTAGTCGTGTATATATAACTTTTTCTTTGTTTGTTTGTTTTTTTAAAGCAAAACACTTGGATTGGAAATATAAATAGTTATTATCATCAAGTTCCACTCAAGAAAACCAACCTAATGAGAATAGTTCACATTTGCAAATTTTATAGAAATGTATCAACAATGTGAAAAGGTGTATTACAAATGAACACAGAGGGTAAATATATTTACAATTCTTATGTTCAAGTTAGTACTTGAAGGAACAAGATTTCGCATATAGCAAATTTTACAGTTGTGCTGGGCTACACTTGAAATGCCTTTTCACTTGTGTGTCTGTAACGCGTACATTAATCTTTTGGAAGTCAAGTTTTTTGTTCTTTTTAATGAATATTAAAAGATAAACTCGATCGTCTTTGAGATATTGATGAATCAATTACATCAATTATTCGCCGAGTATTCAGTAATATCACTACCAATTAATTGTTTTTGTGCACCATCATTTTTATATTGCCCAAAAGATTTCGAATCACAATAACGAATCTTGAATGCACGACAAGTTGGTGAGCCGTCGTCAAGGTGCGATATTACCAAGAATCACCTGGCATTGTGTTGTTGTCAGGTGTAAGAAAGCAGTAAAAATCATATACTGAATCAAGGATCATAAATACAATTCTTCCAACTCCTTGATGAGTTCAGCTTCTTTTTTAATTTTATCAAGTTGATTGATTTCTAGTTGTTTACCCTGTGTTTGCTGTTCTTTGAGTTTGGATATTTGCTCCAATTTCTGAAAGACAATTACCATCATGCAGGATTTGTAATCTCTCAATATTTTATAATATAATGCTATATGCTTACACTCTTGATCCTTTTAATCTTCTTGTTCTTTTCGGGGTCATCCGTGAGATCATGATTGGCAGCATTGCCAGTTTTAGTAACAGTGCTATTTGTTTGTCCATTAGAAGTCACATTGCCAGTTTGTGCTTGTAATGCAGCCTCTTGCTCTTTCTTGGCTTTCTTGGCTTCTCGTTTTTTCTTGATTTTAAGAGCATTCTTGGATGGGTTTGCTGTATGAAATGAAATTTGAAAATTACTTAATATGAGATATGACGATTAACACGATTTATAACGAAAAGCATTTTTGAAAAAGTATTTCTTACATTCAGTTGGCTTGGAGTCATCGTCATCATCGTGTAAACTGAATTTGATGGTTTGTCCTCTTGCAGACGGAGGTCGGTATACTTGTTTAGAAGCTAAGTAAATAACACGATGAAAAATTAATTTTTTTGGTCAATTTAGTCATTGTTAGAAGGCTAATGACACTGACCTTGTGGTTGACTAGGTGCAATACCCTCAACTGCTTTATAGCTTATAGGCTTTTCTTTAAAAGTATTTGGAGGGAATCTCTGCCATAAAACTTCCCATAATTCTTCTTGTTTGTTCCATGGTCGCTCGTACAATAAAGTTCCAGTATAATGGAAAATTTTAAACCTGTCAAGATACAATGAATTTCAAGATTGCAGAATAAACGTCTCTAGATATCAGAACTGGGATGGAAAATTTTACTGACCCATTACTCATTCTAAGTCTTGGTGCTGTAGTAGCAGTCATATAATGCTCACCATCAGGTGACCATTCCAATAAAGTGGTATCTGGAGCTTCCGAAGTTGCAATCATCTTTTTGTTAGCCATGTCCCACAACTCAATTCCTCCTCTCAAATTACCAAAGCCAGTCAAAATCACAAGTGCTCAGTGGTTAAGGAAAAACAAAACAGTAAAATATAAAAAGTCACTTGAAAGTAAAGGATAAGAAAAATATTGATTGCAAGTATTTTGAATAGAAAAGGATATTATTTCCATGAGGATTGTAGTAAATAGCATTTCTATGCTTAGTGCCAAATTCAAACACTGCCTCACATTTGAGATTAAATAATGTTGCTTTTGAAGGCATAAATCCATAGATAACTAGAAATTCCGTTTGCTTAGGCGACCACTGCACAGCATGAATAGGACCCTCTTTACCTATCATCATATTTAAAACCAATTTAGTAACAATTACGCTGACAAAATTTCATGTAAATTATCTTCCATACTCAGCATAACAAGTGCAGTTTGTCCCTTTGTGTCAAGATAATGCAAAGTTTGTTTGCCATAGTAGGAAGCACCAGTTTTGTCAACATCAGTACTTGTAAGCAGCAGTACACTAGTTCCTTGGGTATTCCAATAGAATTCTACTCTATCATCCTATTATAATACATAATATAATAATGGAAATGGACTATGTATGCCAATTGTATCGTAATATATTATTATGGAACATTAATAGTATTTTAAATGTTGCTTAAATGGTTACCTGAAAGAAACTTTTGTTTGCAATTGGTTGGCTTGCTTGGAATTTAGGATATTGAAATAATCTACCAAAGGATGGCTGGCCAGATTTTCCTGAAAAGAAAAAAAATTCGTTTGAGTATTAAAAAAGAACTTCAAATATTTAAGATCAAATATTGTTTGTGTATCTCACCTGGCATATAACAAACAACATGATATGGAGCACTCCCTGGAGCTATGCTAAACTTGGCAACCTTAGCTACATTTATCCTATGTAAAATTTTATCGAAATTGGAATCCTCATACAGCACAACATCATTATTAACTAACATACCACAGATCTTCTCGTCACTTGACCACTGCGGTACCCTGTAATCATCAACATTTACTTATGTAACATATATATATATATAGATATATATATTTATTTATTGTTAAACAAAAAGATAAGCAAATAATTATTTGACTTACCAGTCGATTTGTTTCTTATAAATAAAACTTTTCACTAGGTTTCCAGTTTTTGGATCATACAAGTTAAGATTAGGACTGCCTTGAGGATTGGCCTGGGAGACTAAAAAATTCCTTCTTATTTTACAATTCTACGAAACATTACCAAAAATTACAAAGTTCGCATCACTCACCGATAAATGGTTCCCAAGTCATGAAATAAGTATCTTTAGGTGAAAAATGGATGCTTTGCACCTTGGGCCTGGCGATTTCAGCGACAACCTGCCATGTTTCACAGGAAACAATCTTGACTGTGAATCCATTGGCCCAAGCAAAGTAATGGCCCTGTGGGCTGAATACCATAGCCTTGCATCCTTTGCTGTCATCTTTCACAAAAGCTGACACTGACTCGTAGGTTGGTGGGCCCTGTGATATACTTATGCCAGTGGACCCTCTTACTGTAAGACAAACAATTTCATTAGACTACGCCATCAATATTTACATGATTGTACATATATTGTAATGCATTGTCATGATCATTCACTTGTGCATAATGAAGATTCAGGTCAGTGCAACGGAACTATTAAAATATATTTTGTTTTGTGACTGATGTTTAGTCCCGATTTTGATATGCAATGTTTGCACTTGAAATCTCAGATGATTTAAGTACTACTGAGGCAAATCGTATTTACTAAAAAATATAATTTAATTTTTCGTCGGTGATTCAAATTATAAATATGTGATAGATGTTTTTACAATAAGTCGGCCGATGTCGGTCACGTCAGATCGAGTGAACATCTGGATTAACGTGACTTTCGGCACATCACAAATGTAGCAAAATTCTTCTTGATTCGAATGACATACTCGTATGTTCGAGTAAATAGTTAAATATTATTTAACATAAAATAAAGAAATTTGCTTACTGGCCACGCAGGGAACGATTAACGCCATTTTATCCTCTCTGCAGTAGTTACCATGTGGTAACCGTAACTCTCAGTGTGTGTTTTAAGTATGTGTATCGATAAGAATCGACTCTGACTTCTTTAAACTCTCGACTGCGTCGACCTAACCTGTAAACTAACCCTACCTCGGCTATCAAAAGAAAATTCATATTATTATTATATTATAGATATCTAAATTAATTCCAATTTTTTATATTCGTGTTACCTGTCATATAAGAAAATATAATATAATAGTAATAAATAAATAAATATTAAATAAACAATTTTTTATTGAAATTTCCTGCGAAAAAAATATGCAATTCTTTTAGTATAATAAGTATAAATAACATAATCGTGCAGATACTCCAGTCCATAATTTGGACGGAGCAAGGAACACACCTAATCATTAATATTTTTCAGGTTCTGGATAAACATACGTGACATTTTTTATTTTTCTATGGTTTTTATATTATTATATATATATATATTTTTTTTTTAATCAGAAGATCAGAACCTGATTTACCTGATCAGAATCCTGAATAATCTAATCACGACATTCACGACCATATATCACCTTAATTTCAGAGCTTACCACCAGAGGTCTCGTCAGTATCGTTCAGTTGCCAATTGATTATTCATTTCTGGCGATTGCACGCACGATTGTACACACATCGTACACATGATTACTGCTTTGTACCAATTTTGGGCCAGAAACAGTAAATCGTGGTATGGCCACTTCATGCTTTAGGTAAAATAATAGTCAAGAATGATTCTTATTTATTGTTTTGTGAAAAATAATTACAAGTATTGTTTATTTTACTACTGTGCACTAGTTATTTTGACGAGGTTAAGGGGCGGAATTTTTTGTTTTGTTGTTTTTCTTGCCTGACAGAGAAATAGTATTACTTACTATAATTACTTGTTGACTCTATAGATATCTTTGGTCCCTATATGGGTTGTGTTTTGTCAACTTAGTTGTTATACTAAATAAACTGATTTTTTAATAAATAAATTCCAAGATCAAAATTTATATTAATTAAAAAAAAACTATTACAGTAATGTGGATGAATATGGATTTGAAAGACCACAGAATTTTAACTATGAAACATATGAAGAGTTTATGTCTGAATACCTGAAAGTACTAGCTAAAAGAGCAAAAAAATGGGCTGAAATAATAGGAGAAGGAAAATCACTGCAACGCAGCATTACTGTTAAACGTTACGTCCGTAAAGGAATTCCTGGAGAACACAGAGGTCTAGTAAGTACTACTAGATAAAATTTGTCTATAGTTTCAAAGAACCATTTAAAAAATGGCATTCCTTTAGGTATGGCTTTCTGTGAGTGGTGGAGAAGAATTAAAGAGCAAATCTCCAAATTTATACCAAGAATTGCTGACTGGCCCTCATGATTCACAAGTTACAGATATAATAAAAACAGATCTTCCACGTACTTTTCCTGATAATATATTTTTTAATAATACAGACCGCCATCAACGTCAATTATACAATATATTACTAGCTTTTGCACATCAAAATCAACAAGTTGGATATTGTCAAGTAGGAATTCTTTTTCCACAGTTAATTATTGTGTAACTTGGATTTTAAATTTGATCATTTTTAGGGATTAAATTATATAGCAGGTTTGTTATTATTGGTTACAAAAAGTGAAGAAACTGCCTTTTGGTTACTAAAAGTATTGATAGAAAAAATTTTACCCGAGTATTATATACCAACTATGAAAGGATTGCTTACAGACATTGATGTTTTAGCAGAACTAGTCAAGTAAATGATTTATATACTGTAATTTTATATTTTAATACATCAATGTAATTTTTAACAAAATTGAATGTTATAATAACAGGATTAAAATGCCAGATGTGTATCAACATGTAACAGATATGGGGTTGCCATGGGCAGTTATCACAACGAAATGGTTTATCTGCTTATTTGCAGAAGTTTTACCTACTGAGGTGAGCAATTTAAAAAAAAACTTGGTCCACTTTTTTTATACTAAATTACAAGTATTATTTTGTAATTTATATTCTAGACAACTCTACGAATATGGGATTGTCTTTTTTACGAAGGCAGCAAAATTGTGTTCAGGGTAGCATTAACTTTGATTAAAAGAAATAGAGAAAATCTCTTAGCTTGTCAAGACTTTACCGAGCTGGCTGAATGTTTCAAAGAAATTACCAAGGATAGTATTGTTCTTCAATGTCACGACTTTATGCAGGTATGTATTATTACTGCATTATTTATTTATTATTTATTTTTCTTATTTGTATCATTATTTTCAGAGTATATTTAAAGTTCCTGGTTCATTAAGTAGTAGTACAATATCAAAACTAAGAGCTAAAGTAGAACAAAACCATAAAGAACAGCAAAATGCTAAAGAAAGGCGGTAGTATTAGTTTTAATAATCTTCTCCACTGGCGAACTCTAGTCATTGTGGTGATCAATTTGTTACATTTGTCCAACAATTTTAAAAAAATGCGTAGTTTTGTACAGTATCACTGTGTTTCCTGTTCCTTGTGATAATAAAGTAATTAAATTTACTGCTATTCTATAATATTAGTAAAAAGTCTACAAAAACTTGCAAGTTAGTTCAAACAAGTCTTTCAATCATATATTGTTGTTATTATTGTACAGTAATTGTAATGTATATATTCTTGATTGAGCTTCTACTTGAAACTTAATATTCTTAAGAAATGTAAATCGCAGGTTCGATGAACTTAGAGATTATTCATTACTATATACTATTGTTTGCTTTAAAAAGAAATCTCTTTGGAAATGTAAAGTTATAAATGATTCGATTTTTTTTAATATGACCTATTTTGTGTATTAATTATTAATTAAGTAAAGTTAAAAATTGATGATCATGTATATCAAATGTCTAATTGCAACCACATTTTGCGTTATTTATCTGTACAAATTAAATGTAAAGAATAAGTGAAAAGTGACTTTTTTAAAAATATTATACGTATAATTTGCAATTATATACATACATAGTATATACTATTTACATTTTTTATTTTACAAGATTTTATGTGTTTATATCCATATAATTATACTCTACAACAGTATGAATAAATTTTGTTTTCAATACAAACAAATAAATTTTCAAAAATCCATTTGAAAGTCTTATTTATTTTTCAAGCATGTCCTTAGCTTCATTAATTTTTGCAGCAATATAAGGTGAACCTCCACGATCAGGATGATTTGCTGACATAACTTTCTTGAACTGCTCTTTGACTTTTGTTTTTGGTGCAGCAGGTGAAACACCCAAAATAAGAGCTGCCTCTCGACGTGTCATTTTTTGCTCAAAGCCACCTTTGTAGTATTTACTATTTGCCAATGACTGCAAGTTTGCAAAATAAATATGATTAATTAATGCATATTTGTTTTCTAATAAAAACTACAAAATGTTACCTGTGAATCTAACTTGGGCATGTTTTTCATGGCTTCTGCCATTTTTGATGACAAGTTTGGCATTTGTTTTAATACATAACGTCCTGCAAATCCTACAGCCGCTAGCCCTAATCCAGCAACTATAGCTGAAGTCTGTGAACGTAAATAATGCTTTTAAATAAGTTATCTTATTTGGAGTTCAAAATGAAAATCATGTTAAGCTACAACATTGACAATCATTAGTTAAACTCAAAATTTTATTACAAAAGTTTAAATAATTTAACCGTTAATAGTTAAACAATTAACATTTAAATAGAAAACTTGACGAAAATGACGTATTGTTGGTAATTTTTTTTTTTAATTTAACATTGCATCATTTGTAGGTTATATTTCAAAACGTACAATTCAACCACATAGTATAAGAACACTGGAATGATTTCCATAAAAACTATCACCAATTGATAAACAAAAAGGTGCATAAAAATCACAAACATGAGATAACTGACAAAATAATTACCATTTTCCAAAAATTACAACAACTGACGCTGTATATGAAACGTTCGTTCGAAATGATAGATCACTATAACTGAACCAAGTTCAAGTCTAGCAGACATGTGTTGAGTGTGTTCGATGTATATAGATATACCCACAAAACGTATAAGTAGTAGATATTGGCAATCTTGATGTCATCTAAGTAGTAGATAATAGCTTCTGCACTGCACGTCTGTGCACAGTGCACTTTGCAGTCATGCAATCTGATGCATCACCAGCATCACATATAATATGCACTTTGCAATCTGTATTCAAATGGTTTCTATATAGATTTCACATATAGCGGAATAATGGTATATATGTTATCCAAATAACTCGAATTGATTTTCTTTTTTTAAAAAATACTTATTTATTAATGAAAATAATATATTTACATTACATTTTTTTGCATTTACATAATCTTGCGTGATAACATACTTTTTCATTAAATATCTTGAATTTCAACTTTATATATATATGTATTTTTTTATATTATATAATATAATTTTATCAATAATAATAGGCTCATCTGCTTAGAACTATGAAAATAAAATTACTATGCATATCTGGTGTTACTTTATAGTTAAATGCGTAACATTTTCGCGACGAATTATTTTGGTTTTCAAATTATTTACTCTGTGTGCCCCATGGGTATACTTTATATAATGTTGAACATAATATATAAAAATAAATGGCGTTTTGATTGATCAAGGTAAACAATTGTATAAATAAAAGCTTTAAATAAGCATCACATGTGTGATGAAGACTTTTAAATATGAAACTAGTTATTTATAGATTTTAACAACAATTAATGTTCCAAAAAGTATTTCCAAAGATGTAAAATATGTTTATGAATATAATGCTATTATTAGAATATCGTTAACGACAATAATGATTTACTAAGTACAGTTGTCTTGGATTCTTAATAAAAATCTAATCGAATTACTATCAAGAAAATGCGGCTAGCCTCTTCAAATTGTAAGCATTTCAGATTACTTATTTAATTAGAGAATATTTGTATAATATATAGGTATTAAATACAACATAACATTTTACTACAAAAAAATAGTCCCTCTGTTTAACTTTTTATAAACATAATTAAACATATAATCATTCAATGATTAATCACAAGATTTCAAAAGTTCTATTGTATATATTAATATAAATTGGACGAACTCACGAGAATTACCAGTCTGTTTAATTTTACAGTTTACACAGTATTTTTCTTCTTTGGTATCGCCGTCATTTGCTTCCGTATTTTTTTTTTCAATTTTATTTTTTGTTCAATTTCTTTCATTGTTTGCTTTACGCTTATTATTCTTGCGATTTCCTTGAACTTCCGGTTTTCGTGCTGTTTCAAAAATACAATCAAATTTAAGTATTCGTTCTAGTATATCGTTGAATCATGATTACAGTTATCTAAGAAAACGATTATGTGTTTGCAAAATATATTATCGACATAATTTCGATGTGCTTTCGATGGCTACCAATAAAGACGACTAAATTATTCGCTATCGCGATGACGTACCTAATTAATCAACTGGCTCCCTAAAAGAACCCTTTTACTCGCCAAGTAAGCGATCGGAAACGTGCAGGCAAACTCTAAGTTGTAAGCTGTTGACAATAAAACTGTCGTGATATTTGTAAAACTACTCTAAATTGAATGTATCTTTTTCAGGTTTCAGGTCGAGCAATATCTTGATCGCACGTACCAAAACGCCTCACCGCTTTTTGCGTTCAATAGCAAAATTAGATTCATTTAAATATTTATCAAGTTTAGTAAGTATTGAGATTTTATAACAATCGTTGAATAAAAGTAATTCATTCAAACAGCTGGAAATCTTTCTTGTATATAGCATATTTTTAATAGTTATCAAAAATAAACTTATAATGCACAGCAGTATACCATTCTTTGACATGTACTTCGTATTAGCTGTACACATTTTAAAATCCATTTTTTTTTTACAAAATGAATACCTCAATTTATAAAACAATGTTTAGCATTTCTTTAAATACCCTGTTCATGGTACAAACGCGCTCCATCTGAATCGTATACAGTTTCTAATCAATAGATTTTGAACTTGGTGTATTGCGGTTTGTATAATACAAAATAGAATAGTTTCATATTCCCTGCCTGAGACTTTGAATACAGCACAATTTGTAAAAACTATTGATAAAGGTTTTTGTATAATGATTCTAAATCTAAAAACTTTTGGTATAGATATACGGTCCTATGTACACGAAAACACGGACATAGTTGCATTGAGTCATTTTTAATAATAAACGTTGCTAAATATGTATTTGTACAATTTGTACATACATCGCAATACACATCATATTTATAACTGAATATCATATTATGTAGCGCGGTGGAGAGATCTTTTTGCCCGCAAAAAGGAACCTCTTGCCCGCGATGCACACGGTGTATTTTTTCGTAACTCAATGACGTCCGATTGGCTTTACTGAACGAATGAGTAGTTGATTCTTTAGGCACAAGTAAGATATAACTGTATACATAATACGTATTGAGGTAATCTATATAGTTTATATATTAAACAAGACGCTGAGATTAATAACTACATAATATATTCGTTTCTGAAGTTATACGCGAATTATGCGTTTTTACGGAACTTTTTACTAGAATCAGTTTGATATCTTTTAGACTAGAAAAACAAAAAGCTTATAGATGTTACTTAAACCATCGACTTGTCATTATAAAACAAGACTAAAGTTTAGTAAAACTAATCATACATCTTTAGTGACTAGAAAAAATTGAATAATCTAATACACGAGTAAGCCCATGCATGTAGACAGAATAAAATTATAAATATAGCTGACGAGCGTAAGTACGTAGCTATAGAAAAACTGTATTATTTCTGAGTATCCAGTTTTTGTCAGAACTTGTGAGTAAGTTTATCGACTTGTTCATCAGTCGAGGGGAATCTCCAAAGTCGTCTGTCATGTGAGAAACTTTTAGTAGTATTGTAAGTAATTTTAGATTCTAAAAGCTCCGTTTGGAGCCTGATCGGACTGGAGGTTCTCGTGACAGGTGCTGTTCTACTTCCTGTAATGTGCACGCTGCGAACTGGAATTTTGCTCATTCCATGATTGTGATTGACATCCAGTGTCGAAAAACGTCTAATAGTTTGGCCAGCAAAAGTTGGATCGTAATCGGCAACCTCCACGCTGTGTCGTTGAAATTTCAATTTGGACTCTTTGCAATCTAAATGATGTTTCTTTGGATCACTCTGCTGTTTATCCATCAGCATAAAATTTGGCTTTGTTTTCTTGTCCTCTGGATTTCCTTGATCTAGAGAATCGTAAACGAAACGAGATTTGTTGTTCTGGTCGTGCTTGTTGATTGATGACGTTGATAAGGACGACGATGAAGACGAAGGTGATGCTGATGAAGGCGTCAACACTGTCGTGGTACTGACACGATCATACTCTGTGGAAAATCTTTTCGTTGAGTTAAATCCAAAGGCCAATCTTCTCTCAAAGGCTGAATCGTATTGTCGTGTCTTCTCCATATCACTCATCTTTTTACTTCTATAAATGATGTCTTGGAGATTTGGTATTTTTAAAGTACTTTGACTAGTACTGATCTGTGATGGGATTCTAATTCCAGCATCAACCATAAATTCTTCATCGACCAATGTCGATGGTAATTCCGGCATTGAATTAAAGCTCCAATATGGATTGTAGTTGGATTGATAACTTCCATATTCCGGCGTTTTATATTTGCTCGCAAAGCTCGAACGTGTCTGCATAAGATCTTGCAGTATATCGTGCTTATCATTGCGCGCATTGGTCAATAACGAAACTTTTGCAAGCTCAGGAATTCTACAGTCGTGTTTTGAATGGGCCAAGTTTGTCGTCTTTAAACCGCTATCGCTCAAACAAGAACAATACGACGACTCAGATCTATAATTCTGTGTTTTAATAATTCTTTCAGCCAAGTCGTAACAACTACATTTTACTGCATGGCCTGAATATTCTTTGCTGGGCTTGTAGCTAGGATTAGAACAAGTCAAACTTGCACTATGTGAAGACGATGATTCTCGTTCCCACGGTTCCGTAAATCGCTGACTGTTGGATTCAATTCTCGACCAGTTTAAGCTAAAGCTATCAGCAGAAGTACTAGAAGCATACCCCAGTGTGTTATTATATTCATATTATCTCTTATACATACATTCGTATACAAAATGACTATTTTAAATAGAAACTTGAAAGTATAAAATAAGTTACATTACCTTGCTTTTGAAGTTTCCGGTCCAAGTTGTGCCCCTGATGAGCTCTCTGTAAAATTCGTTATATACATATATATACACAGTTTATCACTTATACAACGATACGCAAGTCGCGTATATAAAATACTAAAAACTTACGTCTGATCATTGGAGGTTTTGGCAGAATAGATGATTTCGAAGAACCATTGTTTTTCAACGATTTTCCCTTGATACTTGATTTGGATAATGTGTCTGTAGGTCCAGCTGGAGGAGATTGACTTTTAGGAGTTTGAATTTTCAAGGAATTTGGTTTGTTAATGAGGTTGCCGAGATTTATATGAGTTTTTCCAGTAGACATTGCTTCCAATTTTTTCTCTTCTTCATATTTTTTCATATCTTCAGAATCATATTTGCTGTGTTTAGTAGGGGTCTGAAAAATTGCAAGTATTTTTTCAAATTTTTTATGCGCATACAATAATTATTCGAAAAAATTCAACTCACCGGTTGACCATCAACTCTAACTTCAATACTTTCCATTTGACGTGTAGCTTCGATTAGCGCAGCTGTTACATCTCTATCTTTTTCGTTATTCATTAAATTACGTATATTTGTTTCTAGGGTAGACAGTAATCTTTTATCAGCTGGAAGTCGAAGACAAGACTTGATTGTAGGAACGAGAGTAATAACTTTTAATCTAACGTTTGCAACAGAATCTTCCGATAAACTTAATAATGTAGAGCAAAAGTGATCTTTAAAATACATGGAAGAGAATATCGACATGCACTCGATCATCATACGAATAAACACCATTCGAACGTAACAATTCGAATTGCGAGCCAAGTCGGTACAAATTTGGTTTCTTATTTCTGTTTTCTGTTGAGGTTTCAAGTTATATCGTAGGAATACAAGCAAAGTTCTGCCTGCAGCTAAACGAACTGGTAACGGCCTCTGCAAGTCATACAGACGTAAAAATGTTAAAATCATTATATTTTACTTGTAATTTCCCGTCCGCTGCGCAGGTAAAATAGCGTACGCACCAGGGCCGGAAATAAGGAATGCGATCCGGGACATTCTTTATTTTCCCGGCCTCGGTACGTAATATTACTATTAAAATAATCCTTACCGAATTTCGGACTCGTGATACAACAATAGGTACCAAATATGTATATATGAAGTCACTAGGAAAACATTTTGGTAGTACTTCTAGTTGATTCCATATTAATGCTGAAAGTCTCCAATTGTTTGTTGATGATATTTCAGATTCACATTTTATCAGTGCTCTACCCAAGTCTATTGTATATGATTCCTGTTAATATTGAATATGGAAAAAATATGTCAAACAACATTTTCAATAAAATATTTTTCATTTATTACAAACTATTTATAAATTATTTACCGTGTTTTGATCTACACCGATTAACTTATTATGTAACAAATGTTCAATAATTTCTGATATTTGAGGAATTAACGCTTGTAAAACCTCTTCATTGTCATCCTTTAATAGTCTTAATAATTCAGCCTTAATTAAAAAGCTTTTTGATCCCAAAACTTTTATGACCTAGGTAAATCACATAAAATCGTTTATAACATCATTTAAATATATATTTGAATACATTAAAAAATGTATTTAAACTGGAATACCTCGCACAAGTTGTAAGCTATATTTCTTCGTACCATATAGTAAGAATCATTAGCTAAACTTTGAAGTACAGATATCATTGAATCAACTCCTTCTAAACTAGATGAAGCAAAAAAGAACATTGCAGGCGTATTGGATGCGCAATTTTGTCGGCATTCTGAAGCCCTATCACTTAATTGAGTATTACTAGTTGTCTGAAAAGAAGTCCAAGTATTTTAATTAGAAAAATACCAATTATACTAATGATTGAATTTGCAATAAATATAATACATTGATGAAATTAGAATAATTTATGGATAACTTACAATAAAAGTAAAATCTTTTTTTGACTCCTCTATATTTGTAAGAGTACCCAATTGAGCAAGTTGTATAAAATATTTGATAAACCATGTTTTTTCTGTTGGTGATATGAAGGCTACAAGTAATAAATTTAATTTAATTATACTTTGATTTGCATAAGGTATGCAAAAATAAATACCAAAATTCTTACACTCAGAAGTTTGTGCAATTTTACCAAATTCTTGAGCAATAATGCATACAAGATTGTCTTCTGTTTTAATTGCGTTTTCGCAAGTTATTTTTATAAGAGGAAGAATAATATCTTTTATTGTATCTAGAAGAAATTAATTGGTTAATGTGTGCTATTGATCAAGTTTTTCAGATCATCTTTTATTGTCAAACCTGGTTGAAGATGAGGTAATAAATGACCTATTGTCTGCACAGCAGCTTGTCTCACGTTACTTTCTTCATCATCAGCTAATTCAATGAGAAACGGGAGAAATTTCATAAGATCACCAGCCAAGCCTTCAGCAATATAGTGCAATTGTGAACAAATGCATGCTCGCACATCATTGTTAATATCTCTGCATAATAACTGCACTGTTGGCAAAACATCTTTTTTGACCCTGTTACACAAAGATTAAGTCATCACTTAAAATCAAAAAAGGAGCTTGAAAAACAAAACAATTGCAAAAATCATTATAATCATTATAATAACTTACGAATCTGCATCTAATCGAGTAGCTATTTTTCCCATAAGCCGGCAGCATATTATTCTAGAATTTAGTGGTTGTGATATTTGGCCCTCATTCACAGCAATCGGTAAGATCTATGATTTTTAAAAAGAGAACAGTTGAAGCAAGTGTTATAAATAAAGGTATAATTATAAAATACAATACTTGCTTCACGTTTCACAATATCTGCAGGCAGTAATTCAATGACTTCGAGTATGGTCTCCAGCCATGCATGTGAAATGACTGAAAATACACTTTATTAAATAAAATGAATGTGCATGTAGAGGTACATGATCATTATCATTGTTACCAGGCTCTCTGTTCTCAAGCGAATTGAGAATACTTTGAAGAAAAACTTGGGTAAAAGTTGAATGGCTAACCAGTCGCTGCTCCAGAATTTGTTTAAAAATAACAGAAGCTGCCATGTGAAATTCGGTGGATGCTGTTGGTAAAGACTGCTGTATCTTTGGCACAACCCTTGTAATGCAAGAATGTGCATCTTGGGCTAAAAGCTGTGGTAGAGTCTCAATTACACTGAGCTTTTGAATGTCATCTCCTTTCCTGTAGAATAAAAAGTTCACAATCATATATAACATTACAGACTAGCTCATCCCCTTATTAATTTCAGATTGCTGGAAATTATTGGTCGTAATTATCTAGACGTGACATGCCCTATTATTTATATATATATATATATATATATATATATATATACACATACACACACGTCATTGATCAGACTTTTTATCGCACGTATATCGTACTCACGATTTAGTGTCGAAGGGATCCCGATCGCTGGAGGACTCAAGTTGTGGCTGCCACATTTCGAGGCAGCTGCAACATCTTAAATTATCGAGCTGTTGTTGAAGACGAAATCTAGCGCAACCGCGGATCGGGGATATAAGTAGCGACGAGCGAAATCAAGCAAAAAAAAGAAGACAATGTACTTGATGCACGAGTGAAAACTGTGGTGCACACTGTGGATGGCTCATACCTGTAACTGCAACATCTGCAGCTTTTTCTCTCCCTCTCAACCCCGCTCTATAGCGGTGTTGATGCTCCTCTATATGTATACTTACTGGATAAACCGCACATATGACATATGAGTCTGACAAAACACATATCGATATTCATCGCCCCCTCCACCCTCTACTTTTCTACCACTTGGCGCATGTCTGGTAGACTGCGCCATATACATACATATATATATATATATATATATATATATATATAAGTATTATAGCTGTTAGGGGTGGTTTGTGCAGTAGATGTATATATCGAATCGCGCGAAGAACGTATGACATCAGAATCGAGATCAAGCGCGTTTTTTAAATTGAAAAAAAGCTAGTGACAAAATCCAAGATTATTTAAGGTTATCCTAAATGATGTTTTTTAATACCTATTGAATAAAATTCAAGTTATTTCAAATCTGTGCGTGATTAAAAGTTACGCACGTAAAAATGTGAATCTCTCTGTCGATTGGTTTTTCTTCTAAATATTTATCAAGCGTGTGCCTCTTTAATTCTTCTTCTGTCTAAAAAGTAATATTAAATCTCATTACATTATTATGATTCTAATCGAGTTCTACACTTAATATAAATCGTACATTTCAGGCTTACCTTCAAACTCCGGATAGACAGCCTGTCTAATTCAAGGTTCGCAAATTCTTCCTTGTAAAACATCATTATACTAATCTATATTAAAGCAAATTATACTTGAAAATTTTTTATGCGTATAATTAGCGCGTGAACTCGCTACCAGCCGTCGTGATACTTGTTTGTTTAGCATCTTGAACTAGCCTAAATTGGAGCAAGACAATAAATGGATATGATATGTTTTTTAAGTAAAAATATATTAAACATAGGAGGTCATATATAAAATACGAAATATATTTATATTCTCATAATAATGACATAATTTAAGTAGTAATAGATATTTTTGCGTAGAATAACAATGTGTATTTATGATAATACAAACTTCAACGATATAAAAGATACTATTTACAAAGATTTTAAAAATTAATAATTTATTCATACATCTTATGCTATATATGTATATATAATAATCCTGTATGGTTCAAAATCGCACTTGCTTGAAAGAAAAAATCAAAGAGAAAACGAAATGCTACTTATATAATTATAGAGACTGAAATAATAACAGTAAAAGTTTACATTGAAGATTGGATTAGAATGCATAAACCGATGCATCTCATGGTTTATATTATTTATCATAATATATAATATAATGTACAAACAAACATATTTGATTTATTCAAGTAAACTAAACTAATCGAGAGTAATAAATTATCTCTCTAGACACTGTCTTGTTTGATGATTGTCAATCTTATATTATACACGCTTTTCTGTACAATGGCATACACCTTATATGCCTTACATGTGATATCTATGAGTAAGAAAAGTGAAGGAAGTAAAAGTGTGTGAGTCAACAAATCGGAAGAGAATTTATCTCTTTTGTCGGTATTTTTATAGCGATTTCTAGAAAGTTATTATTTCAAGACAATGGAAGCACTCTGATCACTCTATGTATATCTTGCTTAGTCATAAAAACTTGATCATTATAAAGTAAAGGGTCTATATGTACGTCTTTTACAATTAAAGTAACACACACAACATTCATAGTAATGATTCAACTTTTTTGTAAAAATCTCCTTATCAAACTAGAGCATTTTTTTAGAAAATAATATATATCATATATTAACGCTAGAAAAGATATTCAGAAAACAAAAGGCGCAAAGAAACTCGGGTAATCTAGTCCAAGTTGACGTCGTATTTTAATGCCTTTTTTTCCTTACGAGCCTATTGACTTGCGACTAGGTTCAACATGGGTCAGTTAAAAATAAGCAGGCTGTGCGTAGTAGGCTTTTTATATTTTTAGTCTCTATCTCTCTCTTGTATCGTTTTATTTGACAGCTCTTGTCCAAGTTGATTTGTCAGACGTAGCTCTCGTCATCGAGAATAGACCTTGCGTAACCCAAATGCCTTGAATTGACAATACTTGCACGAGGCTGAGGAGGAGGTCGGTAGGGAGGTGGTGGCGGTAGCGATCTTGACCGACCTGCTAGTTTGTGCCTATCCTCCAAGTTCATGTGCACGGGTGGCAAGTGCCTTAATCGCGGCGGAAGTGGAGGCGGTGGTGGCGTACTCGACCAAGTTCTTTCGTTAGAATCCCGGTCTTCTTCTTCCTCGTCATCTAAATCTTCCTCCAGTCCATCTTCTGTTTCCTCCTCATCCTCCTCTTCCCTTCCTTCTTCTTCGTCGTCGTAAACATCTATCGTCTCCGCTTGTTTGAACTGATAGATATCGTTCTTATCTCTAGAACTGAAGATACTGTTGACGGTTTCACGATTGCCGTAAATATTGTTTTCGGATTTGTCGAACTCGTAGCACTCGCTTGGGCTTTGCCTGTTTAAGAATATTTCGTTTCGGACTTGATTCAATTCCGTTGAATGATAGCTTCGTATAATAGGCGAAACACGATTCACATACTGCTCCGACTTGACCTTCTTAAATCCGCCGCTAAAGCACTCTTTTTTTAAGTCACCTTTGTCAATAGACAGATTCAAATCACTGGGACGCTGTTCAGTTTTGTGCAAGCGACTCGTATCATCCGATTGCGACAAAACGTGATCTTTAGGCACATTGATCTTCGAAGATATGTATATTGTCTCTTTGCGATTTTCAATTGGCGGCTCCCGTAGTATGTCTTGCCGATGACATTCTCGCATATAAACTTTTTTGCCGGTGAACTGTTCTTTTGGTTGCATTTGTTGCCGCTGTTGATGATGTTGTTGTTGCTGTTGACGCGGCTGTTGTTGTTGATCGTGCTGTTGGTGCTGTTGGTGTTGAGGAGATTGTTGCGGCTCGTGTTCGTCAAGTTTTGTTCTGGGAGTTCGTTTCAGCTGAGCCCTTATCCAGTCCTGCCGTTGGAAATTAGGATTCGGATAGACATGTTCTAGTGCGTTTTGCAAAAGGTTACCGGAAGCGCATCTTTCTTCCCACTGATGGTTGTAGAGGCGAATGTATGTCTTCGTGGTGTGGTTCGACTTTTCATCTTTCGTTATGGATTTATCGAAAGTGCTCGACGAAGTGTTGACTGTAGAATCTTCAGAACTAACTGGGGATTCGGGAACGAAAAGTTGACAATCTGACAGAGTTAGACCCGAGTCCCTGGAGAGAGACATGTGATCTTTACGGGGAGGCTCGGTCATATCTAGACTATCTAGAGAAAGTCTACCTGCTGAAAAGACATGAAACAAACGAATAGATTAGTAAATAGATTACACAAGTATCGTGGATCTTGACGAGGTCAATGTTTAGAAACTCACAGTGAAGACTATCAGTGCTCTCTTCAGCTCCGCTGTCGCTGCGCTCTTCGCCAAAGAGATGAATGACACCTTCGCCGAACAGAGTCTCGCAGTGTCGAATAAGCGTTTCCGTGAGAGCCGGAATCGCTCGGCTCTGATTGACTGAAGGGTTCGGAGACCAAAGTAAGCTCGGACCGCAGCATACGCCAAGATTGCTAGCGCACATGAGGTTGTGCTTCGATCGCCTAGCGATGTGATGAAGCACGCAGACTAGGTGCGATAGTAGGTTGTAGTTGGCTTTTGGAAGTCGCTCTAGAATACTGGAAAACAAATCGATGATAAGCAAGGGAAAATTAAAAAAAAATACCAACATCTAGTCAAGAAAATGCGCAATACCTTTTGATCGTCTGTATGGGATTGGCCGAGTCGAGACTGGCCATCCAGAGTGGAAAGAGGTGCGAGGTGAGAAGCGGATCAGGCAACGATCTGAAAAAGTCCTTGAGCAGAGCAGCCACAGCGATAATGGGGGCATCCTCTAGACAGCTGGTGTCGGGAGCACTGGACTCGATCTGATCTCGAAGTTCCCGGACGATTCTCACGTTTGCGGACTTGCGGAAAATGCCTTGGGTGAAAGGGCCCTTGGCGAAGAGCTGCTGCAGCATGACGAGGACCGGTTTGGGCAGTCCGTTCTCGTCGAGCCTCGAGAGATTGACGCCGAATACGCTCGGGCTGAGAGAGAGCGACCTGCGCAGCAATCCGCTAATCTTGCTGGACTTGTTCTTTTTGGTGGTGGCAGTGGCAGTGGCCGCTGCCGTCGGCGACTTGTGAGTAGGCCTGAGGATAAAGTGGCACGTGTCATGGCCACTCTTGTTGCAGTGCTCGAGGTCGAAGCCTTCCTCGAGAGAGAGCTTGTGCCTGAGGTTCGAGAGCTTGATGGCGAATGGTCTCTCGTGGCCAATGAGCGGATAGGGAGCTTCCTCCAGGCACGTCCTCGCCCAGAGCTGAAGAGGACCAGGCTGCAGTTGAAGATCCAGCAACCTCCTCGACAGATTCACGCAAGCTGCCGCCGTCGTCTCGGCGCTCACCGATACCTTCTTGCACTGCGGATGAAACTCATTAATCATGCATACGCGACACAGTAATATAACTTGCGGTCATACAAGGTGTATCGTCACTTACGTATTCTACGTTGCTCTCGCTGTCGTTATAGACTATCTGGATACTCGTCTCCGCTGGCTCCTTGAGGCTCTCTTGGCGTATGAGCTCGCTGAGTCTACCCCACCACAGATCTCGGGCGGCTGCAGTCATGAAGCTCACGACGACGTTGCTCGTCGGCCAGCCGAGAACGAAGCTCGTCTCGGGCGACTTGTTCGTTTCGGCGACCTCGTCGATGTGGTTAGCCGTGAGCCAGAGCTCGCTTATTCTCACGGACTGTTTGAGCTTGAAGGTACCGCCGCCGTTTCGTGGCTTTGCCACGAGCAGCAGGTCAGAGAAGAGGAAGAGATGCCTCTCTTGGGACTGCATTCCCTTAAGAAAAAGAGTAGGAGAAATTCGAGACGAATTAATAAATAAAAAATAACTCGGCGACTATAGGAGTGTGTAAGTGCTTGTATAAAAAATTACCGTCGTAAACTGGACCGGTGTCTCGAGAAGGAAAGCTCGGCTAGTCGGTTTCGGTGCCGATGGTCTCAACTGCTGTCTGCTCGAGTTATTGCCGTTGTTTGGTCCCGAGTTGTTTCTCTTCCGGACCACGTTCTTGGGTTTCTGGAAATTCAATCGAAACTCAGTCCCCGAGCAAACACACTCAATACTCAATCTTATATAGAGAAATAAAGAAAAACATTCATACCGTGGTAAGAACGTGTTGCTCGTGAAGCCGCAGATTGTCGTTCGGAAAGAGCTCCTGAATCCGGTGCAGATCACCCTCGAGCTGTACCCTTCCGCTAAAGTTGGCATTTCCATTTTCACGCGTCTCCTGTCCAATATATCTCTCGTAATCGGCCAGCCTCTGAACCTGCAACGATCGCAAAAGTTCCCACGTCAATATCGTTACATTAATATTACACGTTATAGATTATATGTGTATTCTATAATACAGCGCGTATGAAATCGCCAACGTCGCTAAAACGCAGAGATAGAGAGAAGGGGAAGACGGACCGGTTATCGTCATCGGCACTCTTCAGCACTTGTTTTCACGTTCTATTTCTTGCCGGCGCAGTGCCGATGGCGATCCCTTTTTCCACTTTCACCTGCTCGTGTGTGTACACCGCTGCTGTTGCTGCTGCTGCTCTGCACGACGAGTACATACACATTTTCAAGCCTCGCGGACACTTTATGAATCGCGCACGCGCGAGCACAGCTACTTTCGCAATCGTGCGAAAAGCGATTGTCATATTTTCAGCGAGTGAGTGAGAGAGAGAGAGAGAGAGCAAGCGTTGTGTTGAGTGAATGGGATTATTATACTCATATACGCGGGGATAGATCTCGTCTGTGTGTGCGGAAAAGTGTAGTTTATATACATATATATATATGGGAGTTTGCCGCTATGATGTGTGCAAGTATGTATGTACGTGTGTGTGATGTCGGTGAAAGGACGATTGGAAGGGAGCTTATTTATCGGATTCTTAGATCTGCGCGAGGCATTTGCAATGCGGCATAGTAGTGTGCGCGGAAAAATGTTTACAGGTGCACACCTTATAGCGCAAGCTTTTACTAAAACAGAGCACGCACACACTTGCTAACTGGGAGATGCCCGCATGTGCAATGTTAATGATGGCGATGAATGAATTTTTATTCTTAACGTTTGATGGTGTGATTATCGAGAGATATTTCGAGATTTAATCTATGTCGATTTTTTTATGATTATAATAATGATAGTGATGTTATAATATATAGTTGAAGCAAATTTTTGAAAAATTCTCTGCAACTATACAAAAGTCCCTCATTCTCGCAAGAATCAAGAGCCAAGCTTATATTCTCTCGCGTTATGCTTTTGCCGGAGGGAACTCTATTCTTGGCTACAGCGCGAAGAAGAATAAAACAGGGCACGATTGTGTATTACAACTGTCAACTATCGCTCGTGCTCGGAGTTCCAAGCACATACGTTCTCGATATATGCCGGACACGATTCATTCAAGAGCATGATTATAATATCCGTGCAGGAGCTGCGTGTATCAATCAACGATGAGCCAAACGGTGTATGTATGTGTATACATGACGACATATTGAATGCATTATTTTCTCTTTTGGCTTGTATACGCGTACACAATAGAAGCTTGTATACGTGCGTGTACCGAGACAATGTTATATTATATTCATAAAGAGCTGAGTGTGATTTTACAGTAGCGACTGGTATCGACAAAAGAGACTCACACGCGCGCGATTATCATCCCACAAGAGATTAGGCTGATGTGCTCCAAAAAAACATCATCACGGAAGCTATACATCGCTATTTATGAGCAATGCATACATAAGCCGAGCGGTCAATGCCCAGCCCAGTTTTCGAAATAGACAACGGATAATGCAGTCTACGGCTTGAACGATACATTCCTCATAAGTGTAATATACGACGCACGAAATATTAATAGGAGTCAATTTAATTTTTCAGGACAGTCATCGTGGCTCTAAATGAAAACGATTAAATCGTATATAATTGATTCTTTCTCTAACACCGTGAGTTATAGAAGTATATATAGGCGCTTTTATCACGCTGTGAAAATTGTGTAGAACGAATATATCACGTGCAAGATCTTGATGTCGAGGGGGTTCTCTATATACGTGGAAGGAAATGCGCGGCGAGACGCTCGAGATTCTATTTTGGAACGACACGCCGAGGCTCGGATGAATATAGCCGCGAGAGCGGTAGACGTTGGATTCAAAGGGTCGCTTATGGGAGCGACGCCCGATTCGACTATAGACGCTCCAGTTCTTGTGGGAAATTGTTATTACGGCTTTGTCGGGTGATTGACACTTGGATAATTTACACATATACACAATTTATTTTTCGCATAGAAATAAAATTATACGATCAAGCAATGCTATACTGTTATAACAAATTATAGGCACTCATGCTCTCTGAAAACTACATATAGGTTTTATATCTGCTGCTATAATAAGCTCAATAAACAGACAGGGGGAATCGTTTATTTGAATCAATATCTCTCCTCTCGTTGAGTGAGTGTGTGTGTGTGTGTGTGTGTGTGTGTCTGTGTGTGTGTGTGTGTGTGTGTGAACGATAGCTTCAAGAGCTAACTAGGGGGGTTAAATATAAAAAGCCCGCTAATCTTGGGTATATACACGGAACCAAGTTGCCAGTCACTTTTCCAGTTTGCCTACAAATACACCGCGCTAGTTAACACCCGGTAAAAGAAAGAGAGAGAATGCACACAATGCTCCTCTCCCGCACACTGCCATACATAGCATAAATTTTCTCATCAGCATCAACACCGTCGTCATTGTTTCCATCTAAGAATAGCTTTCCAAATCGTACACCTAAATTCGGATCAGAGCCAGGCAAAACGCGTTTGTCCTATTAAGGGTGTCTACATCATAAGCCGAGAGAAAGAGAAAGAGAGATATAAGCAGCGAACAGATGGTGTGGCATATAGCCATGGCATAAGAATGCGCTGATGACTTGTTATAGACCGAGAGAGAGCTTCGCTGCAGCATAGCAGGAAATATGGGGGAGGAGCGGCCTGGACGACGGGTCCACGCAGCAGCAGCAGCTCCCTCCTAGCTATTCTTTTTCTCGTCCCCTCTTCTCTTCCATGGCTCATACTGACTATATACACTACGGGTTTTCACTCGTGTTCTCTTCTCTTTCGAAATTCCAATACGCCGAATATTCAAGATTTTGATAGTATATATAACGCGCGCTCGAAACGAGTTTCCAGAGAACCAGCCTCCGTACACGTAACTACACACGTAGTATATAGTATACAAACCGGCGTATTCGTTAAATTCAATGGAATGAAATAGTTGTAAAAGAGAACCCAGTGTGCGAATTACGCAAGACGTCGTCGCTCGTCACAGCGCAATGAGCAGAGGACGTACGTACATATACACGAAGAGCGTGTGCAGCAGTGCAGTTACGTATTAGATACTATATTCCGTGCTGCTGCTACATGTAACGCACCGTATTCCGCCTATGAGTTACGCGTGTTAGAGGCTTTTTTTTCATATACCTGCGTGAATTGCGCGAGAGTAGATTCCAGCGAGAGACGTTGAAACCGTATTAATAATAAGAGAGAGAGAGAGAGAGAGACGAGAATGGGATCCGTATAGTATATAGAGGCACATAGAGACGCGATGCGTCATATACGTGTTTTTTTCAAACTCCCGATGATCACCGGCTCTTCGGAACCCTCCTGCAGCATTTTTTTCTAGGCTGATGCTCCACACACACACACACACACACACGGACCCAATGGAATTCCTCATCTCTCTCGCGCGCTTCGTCCCAAATCGAGCTCTTTAATGCGAGTCAAGGTTTGTTGTGGCGATATTTTCGTTAGTCGTACGCTATACAGGTATATATATACCTATATACACAACACACGGCGGGAGCGATTTGCCGGTGCGCTGCCCAAGCATAACTATCTGGTTTTGCCTATATACGCACACGTGAGTGTGTATATATATATGTGTATATACATATATCCAGTCGACGCTCACACTTGTACATACGCGGTTCCTGTCCCTGTGTCGCTGGTTTAACCTCTCGCTCTCCTACTACATACCATCGGTATGCATATTCATTAACCACGAGAGCAGCAGCGCACGGCGCGCCAGAGGAGTATATAGCTATTGCCAAAGAGAACGAAAGACGCGGAGATAACTGCAGATAGAACATTCCGATGGACAACGCATATACATACACATGCAGTAGGTATGTTTCTATGTCTATGCCTATACGGTTGTTCTGAAGAAAGAAGAGAACTGCGACGACGAGGGTTTGCGCCTCTGCAGAGCGCACCTGTATACGACACAAGTGTGAGCCGCCAGCGGAATACAATTAGTTAATGCGATATATTTCTCCAGCAATCGGATCAGCCAAGCTCGCGGGCTGCAAGATGGCCGTCGTCGCTTTTTTTTCCCCCTCAACTTCTCTCTTTCTTCTATATATACGTATAGGAGATTACACACTGGAGAGAAGAGCTCTGGGAAGTTGGCGAGTTAGTTGGCTTAGGGTTAAGAGCAGCGGAAATAAAAAAGACGTAAGGAAGAAAGGAAGGAAGAACGCCAGGAATTGCTCTGTCGGTCAGTTCTTTTTTTATTCTCCCTCGCGTGCCAGCAACAGCAGAAGCAGCCAGGAGCTCTCTTCGTAACGTATGCGCGAGATAACCAAGACAACAATACGATTTTCTGGAATATGTTGCATGCTTTGAGAGAGAGAGAGAGAGAGAGAGAGAGAGAGAGAGAGAGAGAGAGAGAACACTTAAGCTTTCTGCGAGCCATGCGAGCGCGCGCGCGCGGAGCGAAAGGTTTTACGATAGCACAGCTCTATGCTATAGTAGCTTCAACGCCGACAGAGAGAGAGAGAGAGAGAGAGAGAGAGAGAGAGGCTGCAGAGACAGAAACAAAGAAGCAATTATTGGCAAAAAAAAGGAGAAGTAAATAAAAGAAGGATAGGTGTGTGTAGATATAAAGCGAGAGAACTGGAAAAAGGACGTGCTCTCTGTGGTTGACTGTGTATATAAACGCGCGCAGTAGCTGCGGTTTTGATAGCGTGAATTTTGCAGATGGTCGGTGGTATGTGTTGGAAAAAGAATCGAACGTGTGTATCAATGTAGATGACTTTTCTTCTTTTTCCAAGATCGTATTAAGATCGGTTTGACCATCCTTGAAATGCCGGAATGACGTCGTTCATTAGTGTATGGGAATTAAAAATCAATCAATCGAACGATGAATTTTATTTTATTCAATAATGTGTAAAGTGAACTGGATTATTGTCATCTGGGCGTTTGACCCAGTTTGTGGCAATTTTAGGAGAGCGATAGTACAAAATGAGATACGTTAACAGTCGTTTTAAATGCGATATTTTAAAAAATTAACAACAAGAGATAATTTCCCGTTCCACATTTTTAAACATCCCAGCTTTTATATATCCGTGTTTACGCGAGTAAATAAAAACATCGAAATAACCCAATTTAATGGAATGCTTCCTTCCAACAATTAAAGAGCCATCAAGACTCGGAAATAAGAGAAGGAGAGCCCGCGCGCAAGCAGGATGCATTTATACGCACAAATGTTAAAAACGCAAGTAACCGTATAGCAGGCAATAAAACAAATAAAAGGGACTGGCGCTGCAGGAGAGGCGGAGAAAAATGTCGAGGAACAGCAAGAGAAAGAGCCAGTATATGCGACCAAGAAGCAGCATGACTTCTTTCCTCTCTTCTGCGCACCTTCCGAAAGCAAGTCAAATGTGCGGCAGCAGCATATGCAATTGCAAGACAGAAACTTCCCTACATATAATTATTCCACACGAAGGCCAACTCGAGCGTTATAAGCCAAGTGCATAGTTTTGCTCGATCCGTGCGCGAGCGCGCGAGTCTAAAATGAAGAGAGCTATAGTGGCAGAGGGGATGGGGGGGGGCCGAAGGAACGAAGGGAGTAGGGAGCGAGGCAGACGAGTGGAGGGGAGAGAAGTTGGACCTGTTTCTCGATTATACCGGTCTTTGCGAAATGCCACAGGATTCCAGCAGTCTACGATTGATTTTCAAGCCGAGCTAAAAGAAATCCAAAAGATGGATTAGAATATATATATATATATACACATATACATGAGAAGTAAAATTCCCTGCATAACCATAAGCGCTTGTATACCACCGTCGCTGCGTTCGGATTTTATTTTCGCGCGCGTGGAAAACAATATTTTATAATATCTCGCGATATTACGCACGAGAGACGATCGTATCGTATGTGAATACAAATTGGGTATGTGTATAGCAGTTCTCTCCCTCTCTGTTCCTTGTTTACCACATGCAAAAAGTGTCCGTCGTATCTTATACTTATTGGTAAATCCACTCGCAGCGCGATTCGAAAAAATCTCCAAGTAAGGCACTTCAAGATCGACTTCTTGTTGCACTTGAACTAGAACCTATTTTTTTTTTTCTCTTTTCAAGTGTGTATACATGCAAGTCGCGACTGTATGGAGTGCAGTGTGCGCTTCAGGAAGACCGTAAAAAAATAACATTATGTACGCTTGACCACAGAGATAAAAATTCCTACATTTGGATGCACCAACTTGTTTTGGAGAATACGATCCTCTTGAAAACACAGACAGGGATCGATTTCAAACAAGCTCGTGTCTGCGCAAAATCAAATTATTATTTTTTTTTTTCAAAAAAGATTCTGTTACGAGGAAAATCGTTAGGCATCTCCAATATACATTGACAGGATTTCCCTCGTCACGTCGATCGTTATCTGTGCGCGCACGAGTATCGGAAAAAACATCTTCTGTCCCCTCTCTGTATTTCCAATCCTTATATAAATCTTCTGACACGCAACAATGACTCAGAATCGGGAATCTCGGACACTCCCAGAATGCTGTGCATTTTTTTTTTTTTTAACACACGACTTCTTTTTTCTTCCTCTCGTTATTTTACAACGAGTTTAACCATGCATATATAGATACACGCGACGAGTGTACTCAATCGACATGTCTACTCTCGAGAGTTGAAAAGTACTCTGCGTATATAACGGAAACGATTTTGTAATTAAATTCCTCATTTTGTTCTGTCTCTCCGCAACGAGCGAGTGTATGAGTCATTTTTATATGATGATATTTTCCTGTTTCCAGTCTAGACGTTGCCTTTTTTTTTGCACTATTACACTATGCTATAGAACGCGATGTATCCGTTTCAGAGATGCAACCGCAGTACCATCAGCAAGTCATATCACATACGGATGCGTACAAGTGTTTAATATAGACTCATTCATGTAAACAACAATCAATGAAAACGTAATCCACGTGCACTCGAAGCTACTACCGAAATACAACCGCTGTGTGTATCTTTGAAAGTGTCAACAAAACGCTTCGAAAAAGTTTCGACTATTGCGATATATTGACTCGCGAATTACCAGTTCAAATATTGAACGAATAAAATCCTCAACGAGCGTACACACTGCATGTATCCAACTGACAAAATATTTGTCCTTACTTTTCGTGAGAATTCAATGCGCTTGAGAGCACACGCGTTATACACGTATATAATTATACCCACTACGCGAGCTTGGAGTCATTCACTATACAGAGAGGGTACAATAACGATGCCCAAAAATGTTTTGTTGTGGCCCAAGTATATATACCAAAAAGATTACTACTCGCATTATAGACCCGCGCGCTTATATATAGTACTCTCTATCTCTTGTGCTCTCTTGGACGCAACTGTTTTCCCCGAATGAACAGAGAGCACAGCGCGCGCGCGCAGAGAGAGCGAATTACCATAAATTATTTAGTGTCGCTGAACTCTTCAAAGCCGCGCCTTGTGTCGTGTCTCGGTTCGCTGCATCATTTTACAGTCGCGCAGTTCCACTTCTCTTGATATACACGTACTACACGCACCATATGAGCCATCCGCATTACAAAAGAAAAAAAAAATACGCGTGAGCGCGGGGTTTTCACATTTTTTTAGCAGTTGTGCGTGCGGAGTGGAATTTTTAATCGACCGGATCGATTTCTACTATTTATTAGGTAACCGACTCTCTGTGATGAATCATTTAAATCTTGTATGAATTTTTTTTTTCGTCAAGCAGGATGCTGTCTGCCGGTATATTTTGTTATTCAACTTCCTGGAAGAAAAATTATTATCGGATATAATATTAGACCCGCATAACGTATACGCGCGAGTTTCTATTTGTCGATTGACGGACGGTCTTGCGAATATGGAAAAAGGATATTAGAAGGATTTTAATAGTCTAGAGTGCATAATATATTACGCTTAAGTGTTGGATAGTGCAGTAACATTTTAACTGTATACATATGCATGCGAAATCCAAGATATACTTTCTCCCGTGATTTTCTCGATATTTCAATATACGCGTCGATTATATTGGTAATCGGTTAGTCAACGGCTCTTTTTATACTTTTCCACCTCCTGCTTTCTCGCGTTTTGCTCTTTTTTTTTTCACAAACTTGAAATCTCTATTTTAATAATCGATATTCACGCTACGCATATTTTATAGCATTATTATGCACACATAATACTATAAAAACGTAGATATTATAACGAGCTGCTTTCATATATGCAAACCGTTACAAATAACAGTTGAGCAAAATTTGACAATCAATTTATTTATTCGTGAAACCAAGAGAAACTATTGCACACGTCTTTAAAATAATTCTCCGCGATAGAAAACAGGAAACATTGGATGGATAATAAAGGCTTGGTTCAATCAAAATAGTAAAAAATGCGTATGTATTTTTTTATACCCCGTGTGAGAAAACGCTTTCTCCGCGCGCGCGCGCGGCAGCAATTCCTTGGGTCTTTGAAAACGGCCAAGTATCAATTTAACCGCGAATACTGCGAAGCATTTCTATACTTTCGAACGCGAATTCGATCAATCTAGGCGAGCTATATACCTATAGAAGTGGTTATGAAAATCCCAAATGCGCAAAACATCTAGACACAAAACAATCATTTCGAAATTCTATACTATTCCTTCCGAGAAATTAATATACCTAAGTGTTTAGCGTGGCAATATTGACTGTGTATATAGGTATGACGGAATCGGATGGAAGGTGCAACGGGTGACCTTGAAATTATTCTCTTGAAATCTATACACCGAGCTATCGTATTTCCACACACGCGTGCGCGCAAAAGTATCATGGATCGTATCTCGATTTTAACCCCAATTCGTCACTTTTTCCGGTGGATTTTTTTCTATATAATCGATAGCAGATATAAAGCCATACACACACGCATCCAATCTAATCTAAAAGCAAGATGTTTCGCAAACTTATCGTCCATGCGTTTCTGTATAAACAGCCTTGGGAGGATATTAATGTAACCTCAACCTGGTATATCGGAGGCCGAGTCCAGTAACCTCCTTGGTCAATATTGCAGTCGACACACTCGAGGTGTGAAAAAAGATTAAAATTGCGTCAAAAGACTGGCGATGTGTCAATCATCGCCTTTTGACGACCGGATCATCTCGAAGATAAGAGACTCCCTCGAGAGTATAGAAAGCTTCGATCGGGAGGAGGAGATTACAACTCGGCCCTTTGAAAAATCAAATTTTCCCTTTGGGCCTTACGCGCGCGTCAAGCATTTTAAAATGGCCATAAGTAACTCGTCGAGCGTAGGTGCGAGCAACAGGTCACGGGGGGTCGATGTCGCGCCAGCGCGGCAACGTTATTTTTTTTCTTCTTCTCTCGCAAACTTTTCGAGCGCGTATAACGCGCCAAGAGTACGTTATATTATACACCAGGCGATTCCCGCGCAATTATACGATGAACCGGTAAGCTCGATTGATAGTTGAATTTTTTCCCATAAACACTAGTTATTACATTGCAATTTCACAGAGCCGTGCATGGCACACACATACACATACGTATAAGAGTTGCAGTAGTAGGTATATATACGCGAGTACGCGAGTATGTATGTATGTATGTATGTATGTATGTATGTATGGGAGGGGAGGAGAGAACTTAACGGTCGCCCGTTTTTCGCTCCTAGATGCAAGTATTAGATACAGTACAGCGTGGAATACATATTACGCGCGCTTGCGCGACTATATGCTTCTCTGGCAATATAACAAGCCTCGATTCAACAGGTAGCCAAGAGTACAGTCCTCTTGCACTGAGCATGAGACGAGGCATGAGAGCCCCGCGCTCATGGAAAACGCGAGAGACTAATTACGATGCAAATGAGAGAGGTATGCGCGCGCCCCGTGCGAGCGCACGCAGTAGCTCTCTAGCTGCTCTCGCAGTGCGTAATTGACATATACAACGTGAAAAAGAAGCGGGAAAAAGTGGGCGTACCTCTTTGATGCCGTCGAGTCTACCGAGACTTTTGGTTCCCCTGAGCGGTGGAAAGGCTGCGTCCGGCCATGAGCCGCCACCGCTGAGTTGTTGCTGTGGCTCCCCGACGGTGGAGAGAAAATGCAAGCCTCGAGCCCTGCTCTTACTTTTACGCTTGTCGAGCAGGTGCTTGGCCCTGGACTTTCTCGCTGGAATGCCGCCACCACCGCCGCCAGCGCTCGGTTGATGTCCCTCGTCCTCCGGTTCGCTTTGCACTTCCCATCGCGAAGGAGACTTGAAGCGCCGGCTTCTCGAGCTCATCGGCGATGTCACCGGTGAAGTCAATCGCTGCACTATGCTCCCGAACATGGTCATTCCTCAACACATGCTACTCCGCGCCAAGCTGCTCCTGCTGCTGCTGCTGCTGCTGCTGCTGCACACACACAGCTCTCTCTCCCTCTCGTTCTCTTCTCTCCTCTTTTCTTCTCTCTCTCTCAGCTCTCTCTCTCTCTCTCTCTCTCTCTCTCTCTCTCTCCCGCTTGCGTCGAGTCGCTCACTCACTGCTGCTGCTGCCGCTGCTTCATCCTTGCTACTGTTCACTCGCGTTGCTGCTGCTCTCTCGAGTGAGTCAGGGAAAAATGACACGTTCGCGCGACTACTACTACTACTACTACAACTACCTACTACTAGTCGCACTTATGGGCTGCTGCTCTGAGCAAAAACTCAAACTCGCGAAACTGGATACAGGATAGGATGTACGCCGCCGTATAGCCGAGTCGAAAGGACGTGTACCCCGGAGTGCGTACGTGTTGGAGAGGAGTGTAGGTCATGGAGAAGAGCTGACGACCATGTCGTCTCACGCAGCAGCCCAGATGAACAAAGACTGCAGCAAGATAACGAGGCGTTCCCGTGAACAACGCTGACGCTCCTGCATATCACTCTCCGCTCTGTATTTCGAATTTCGAATCGTGTACACCTATTGTACAGTGCCTCTATATATAGATATAGATATCACTCGAGCTCTCTCTACTCTCGCGCGCGCGCACAGGTGTGGCGGCTGCACACACCGTGTGCCTATATAGACACCTCTCTTATATCTCTCCCCTGCTACGGGCGCAGCGAAACTGGCGCGGCTCGGCATCTGCTGAACCTGCTGCGCCTGCTGCCGCAGCACGGATACCTACCTACTTGCAATATAGGTATAGGAGGGGGCCGATCTCGTACGAACGCCATCGGAAGCGCACGAATGCTGTGCGTGCGCGATGTGTTGCATACCGACTGGGAGTATATATATACGTATAGAAAGAGACGGTAAAACGCTCTCTGCGAGATTGTAATACCATGACTGTACCCGGCTGTATGGGAAGAGTTGTCCATCAACGCGCAACGCACTTTTCACTCTTGCAAGGGGTTGCCATAGTAACCGGGACTTATTAATCACCGGGCTGCGGCTCTCACAGGGGCCCGCAACCGCCCTTTATTATCTCTTCGTTCTTCTCCCTTCGCGCAGCGATTTCTTCGTGTTACTATTCTCTGCAGCGTTTTGATTTCGCTTGTAAAGAATTTTTTTTTTGCGGTACGTCCTTTAATCACCCTTTTTTTTAATCTTTTTATTAATTACTGTTTTAAAAAAACCTACACGGCGTTTGTTGCTGTATCTTTCGGATAAAAGTAGACGGCGCTATTAACGCAAAATAGACATTAAATAATGGTTATTGACAGCGCAAATTAATTTTTTTTCAATCACCGCAATAAGTCATTATCGTGCGCTTCGGGTTATTTATACGGCGCGATAAAGCCAAAAATAAACATGTGCCTGATAGTTATAAAGCCAATCGTGGTCGCGGGTATTTAAATGTCTCACATTTTTACGCGCAAGCGCGCCCGGCTCATATCAGCGTATATATAGGTATACTATATACTTATACACATCAGCATCATTGCGCATTAGGTTTTTATTTAGCGAGTGTAACATAACCTTTTATTCTTTCCGATTTGTTATTGTTACATATTGTTAATAAGGTTTGTGTTTACGTGATACTTGATTACTCGATTGAAGACGATAAGCCTGCAAGAGGCTAAAGAATCGCCTTTACGTGACTCTTTTGTAAACATCATAGTTGGATATAATATGAAATCAATCTCTTCTTGAATATTTTCAACAAATAATTATAGTTATCAAGTATGGATAAATTATTGACCAAGTCTATGGCGGTTTGTCGAACGCTCAATTGCCGACCAATCGTTGCCTGTCAGTGCACAAGGTAATTCATTGTTGATTTCAAACAATCTTTCATTATGCTACAAGTATGCATCACATTATAATATATTGTATTGTACCAATTGTGTTCCAGACACGAAAGACACGAAAATGTTAAAAATGTTCACACTGCAGTGAACATTCCAAAATCAAAATTGCTTTCCCAAGTCAGGCAAAATAATTACAATGTTTTACAAATACCAAAAAGGAGTATGTTTATTCAGACGCAAGATACACCCAATCCAAACAGTTTAAAATTTATTCCTGGTGTAGAAGTATTGGGAAAAGGACAGACCAAGGATTTCCCCAATGCAACTGATGCATTTTGCTCACCATTGGCAAAAATGCTGTTCCGTATCGAAGGAGTCAAATCTATATTTTTTGGATCAGATTTTATAACTGTTACCAAGATAGATGAAGATGTCGATTGGCAACTTATCAAACCGGAAATATTTGCTACTATAATGGATTTCTTTGCCAGTGGTTTGCCTCTTTTGACAGAAGGCCAATCTTCATCAGATACCAGTAAATAGATTTTTGTATTTATTATTCAAACAATTCTTACAATCAATCTAATATATTTATTGTCTTTTATTCTCAGCAATCAATGAAGACGACGATGAAATTGTGCAAATGATAAAAGAGCTCCTGGATACTAGAATAAGGCCTACAGTTCAAGAAGATGGAGGAGATATAGTTTTTGTGGTAAGTTGGTTCAATCATCATGATGAAAAAATAAATGGTAAATCTAATAGGATCGTTAATAAAGCACATTGAATCATTTTAGGGTTTTGAAAATGGAATTGTTAAATTAAAAATGCAAGGGTCTTGCACAAGCTGTCCAAGTTCAGTTGTTACCCTTAAAAATGGTGTCCAAAATATGATGCAGTTCTACATACCAGAAGTTCTTGGAGTTGAACAAGTAGAAGATGCGAGCGATAAAGTTTCAAAAACTGAATTTGAAAAACTCGAGAAAAAAGTTGAGGGAACAACTAAGGAGCAAAATTAGAATGTTATAATTGTTATGCTTTGACTGTAATATACATGTAAAAATATGATGAATTACGAGTTATCTTGTGAGTTAATTCTCAAGAATAGTTGATACATTATGTGATAGTAATAAATTGAATCCATTTTTCATTTTATGGTTTTTTTATTTGTCGATTTTTGTACAAAAGGTTTTAGCGACTAGAGATGGAGACTTGCCATACTCTAATCGTGTTGTCAGAGTAACCAGCAAACAAGGTTTGTCCATCAGTGGACCAAGCCAGAGACAGACACTGAGGAGGCTCAGCCTTGCTTGTAGCATTAACAACTTCAGGTTTAAGTTCTTCAACCATTTCCTTGCCCTCAAGATCCCAGATCTTGATCCATGGTCCGTAGGCAGCACACAACCAGTACCTGTTGGGGCTGAAGCACAGAGCAGTGATGATGTCATTGTGGTCAAGGGTGTGCAGATGCTTTCCATCATTCAAGTCCCACAACATGGCTTTGTTGTCCTGTTGAACAAACAAATAATTTGATTTTTAGTCATGATAATGATTTACATGCGCAAACAAAATATTTCAAGTATATAAATTTGTGCTTGTCTTACCTTGCCTCCGGAGGCACAGAGGGAACCATCAGGAGAGACGGTGACTGTGTTGAGGTATCCAGTGTGTCCATTGTGGTTGATCTTTAGACGGCAGTTGGTCAAGTTCCATACCTTGAATGAAAGAATAAACTTGCTTGTATTAACTGGGAATTTAATAAGCAATTGATTCACATGGAGTTTTATTGTACTTCAGTCCCATATCCGCAAACACTCACAGATATCATGTTTTAAAAAAGTTATGCATCATTTGAATACAAAAATTTGATTGATAAAATTTCTTGTTACAGTAAAAAAAAAAGATAAATTACCTTGACAACGCGATCCCAACCAGCAGACACAATGATGGGGTTGGAATGGTTGGGTGAGAATCTGACACAGCTAACCCAGTCGGAGTGTCCATCCTCCTGAATGGTGTATTTACATTCGGCCAATGTATTCCACAATTTGATAGTCTTGTCTCGTGAGCCAGACACGATTTGACGGTTGTCAACGGAGAAAGCAACACTCAAGACATCCTGTTAAACAGAAATTCCAAGGTTAATTTTAAGGATTGAATTAGAACAATTTTAAAATGATGTTTCATAGGGTATCCAGTGGCAATGTTGTAAGAAAAGACTGTATAAAGGTCTTATACTTACGGCTGGGATCGATAGCCCACCTCTTCAATATGTTTATAAAAAAAAATATATAAAAAAAATGCTTCAGTTTTTATATTTTCTGGTATCCCCAGATCCAGTACAAGATGAATATGAGCATCTGCTCGAAGATGAATGTCACACCTGGGTATGGTCTTCAAACCTTCTGGTGGTGCGACCAGCTGCCAAATCCCACAGTCTCAAAGTCTTGTCCCATGAACCAGAAAGGGCGTAGTTTCCGTCAGAGGAAAGAACTACGTCACTGATGAAGTGAGAGTGACCGTACAGACGCTTCTGAGGTACACCGTAGTTGGCCTCGTCACGGGTCAGTTTCCAAACAATCAGAGTCTTGTCTAAAAATTAACGACAAAATTGACGTAAAATCTAATCTAATGGAACCATTTTGCGGATAATGCAGAGATGAAAGAGTACAGGCACGAGATGGAAAAGAGAGAAGGAAACACGTGTAAATTATAGAAATTCTCTGCAGTCGGACATTGCCTACTTACCACGTGAAGAGGACAAGATCATGTCCGGGTATTTGGGGTTCGTCGCGATTTGCGTGACCCATCCATTGTGGCCCCGAAGGGTACCCCTCAGTTGAAGCGTCTCAGTCATTTTTTACTCCGTTTTGAAAAACTGAACGTCGGATGCAAGTGGATTACTTTCCACTCTTCGGACACCCAAGCGTCGTGCACGAGCGGCTCAGACGAAAAGGCCGGAAGGCGGAAAAAGCCAGGCTCAGCAGCTGCAGCGGTGCCCCCTCTCCTTATTACTCCGCCTGCCGCCACTCTTGTGCGTTCCTAAATTTGCGTTCCTAAAACGTCAAATTTTCATCTCGCTGAATTTTGCGCTCGTTTTATAAGTATAAGTACTCGAAAATAATATTTCGAATATTTACTTTCAATACACACTATTATTGATATCGAAATTAACTCCGCGAGAAAGGAATTGTATACTGATCTCCTTTTGAATTTATTTTTAAAATCCAGCGTTGAAAACGCGCCTTGACTGTTCGCGCTATATATATTTATAGTGGCCATGAGACGTGTACAGAAAGCTATTTTGTTGTAAACATCGCTTTCAGCGCGCCTGCAAAGTCGGCTGCACAAGTCTGCAAGTCTAGAACGCCGCAACGACCGTCAAGTACTTCTTGGCAACTCAATAATCAAACGGTGGTCTATCAGTTTTCGTCGATATTTCCAATTTAATTGTAGGTCAACAGTATATTAGTCTAATTCTGCAAGCGCATATACACTCGCGTTTCGTCTGATAACACCGCAGTTTTTTCTACCAAGTTGGATTTGGATTAAATTCGAGAATGGCTAGCAGTGGTAGGATAATATTATGATTGTTATTTTTCTCATATAGTTGAATCATTTTGCCTTTGATTTCATGGGATACTTGCTTTAAATTCCAGAGGATAACAAGAGCGAAGCCTCTGTGAATATGGAGAATGAAAATGATAATGCCGAAACAGAAGATGCTGAGAAAATTATGATCATAGATCCAGAGACAGAAGTACGTAAACAAAATTCGCTAATCAGTAGAATCATGATTATACAAGCATTTTTTTACATTTTGTGTCGAAATTCTTCGTAGGAACTGGACTTTAACCATTCTCGCTTGACTAAACTGGAAAATTTGGAACCATTGACTAAGATAAAGAAGCTGTGCTTTACTTGGAATTTGATCAAGAAAATTGAAAACTTGGATACTCTGCATACTCTAGTAGAACTGGAGCTACGCGATAACCAAATCACTGTGATTGAAAATTTGGATGCGCTTAAAAATTTACAGTAGGTCATTCTTTAATTAATTTCTGTCCACTTGCTGATAAATCTAAATTACATGTACTATTTTCTCTTTGACAGATCACTGGATCTATCATTCAACCGAATTAAGAAGATAGAAAATTTAGATAGTTTAATTAGTTTACAAAAATTGTTCATCTCTTCCAATAGAATAACAAAAATTGAGAATGTAGCTCATTTGAAAAATCTCACGATGCTGGAGCTAGGAGATAATAAAATTCGAGAAATAGAAAATTTGGATGGTTTGGATAGTCTAACTAGTTTATTTTTGGGAAAGAACAAAATATCCAAAATTCGTAATCTGGAAAATTTGAAAAATCTTACATTGTTGAGTCTCCAGTGTAATAGAATTATGTGCATTGAAAATTTGACAGAGCTTGTCAAATTGGAACAGCTGTACTTGTCAGAAAATGGATTGACTCAAATAGAGGGTTTGGAAAACTGCACCAAAATATCAACTCTTGATCTGGCACAGAATAAGATAAAAAAGATTTCCAACATACAACATCTCACAGAATTGGAAGAATTTTGGGTAAGTATCTTAATAAGGACACCTGCACTAAGGATACTTTGACACAACAATTCATTATACTTTTCATTTCAGATCAACAACAATGAAATTGAAGATTGGAGCACAATTGATAACTTGACTTCCAACAAAAAACTAGCCACTATTTACCTTGAGCACAACCCAATAGCAAAAGATGCAAATTACAGAAGAAAAATTAAACTGACTTTGCCATGGCTGATACAATTGGATGCCACCCTTTGCAGATGAAAAAGCAAAACAAAAATCAAATCAAAATACTCGAATTGGTTGAAGTAGATAAGGCAGACCTCATTTATTATCAACTGATTGAATGAATTAAAAAATTCATATTTCGACTTTTAGTATTTTTGTAACTAATGGATCATCGCATTATAATGAGAGATCTTGAAGTAAAGCTGCAATATGCTTATATCATTATGACAAAGTTGAATTGAACTAAGACTGTAAGAATACTTATATTTTTTACCATTTCAAGTCAAACTGCTTGTTTGATTATTATGGTTATATGTATAAACATATTGCTCTGGGCACAACTCGGTGTGTAACTATAAATGTGCATTTAATGCTAACTAACTGATAATCAAGTTACAAGTTACATTTAAAATAATTGAAACAAAAAAATCAATGAACAAATTATGTACGCGAGCAAGCGAGCATTATATAATATATCCAATGAAAGTTGTCAAATGATAAACCAAAAATCGCTAAACTAATCTTATCATATGTCAATAGATTATGCATACATGTATTTTAAATAAAAGAAGAGAAAAGTATATACATTGGGTGTCCAAGTATTCAAGTCCTACTAATAAACGCACTAACAATCAATTTAAAAAAAAAAATATGACAAAACTTTGAATAATATGATTTAAACTCGCGAGGGAATGCCGAAACACGCGGTCGTCGCGGTCTATATGAACGAGTTGATTGGCGAAATCATGGAATCTGGAACGGATTGGAAAGACGGGATATACACTCGCGGAGGTGCCGCGCCGCCGGAGAAGCCATCAGAAGCGAGCGTGACGTCATCCGCGCGAGAGAGAGATCATTCGCGGGTCGGCCATTTTGTGAGTGTGTGAGCAGCACAATATCCAGGATATTTGTGTGTCGCGCGACGTCGAGAGAGACAGAGAGCCAAGAGTACGTTTGGCCGTGCCTATCGAGACGTCGGGCTAACGCGAGTATCGTCGGGACTGGGAATTGAGAGGCTGCAGCGGTGAAGAAGAGCCCCCAAGAGTCGCCAGACGTGCTAGTATAGTAGAGAGTGTGACGAGAAGTCGCGCTGCCAGGAAGGAAGAGAGTATAACAGAGTGTGCGAAAGACGGAGCAAAGACAGAGTGGGGCAAAGCTGCTGGCAAATGCCAAGGAACCGGAGCAAAAGCGAATGATTTAGTCGAGGACAGACGGGCTGACTGCCGGCACTCCTTCCGTTACATGCGCTGAGCGATTGTTAAAAACGCGTTCAAAATCGTTGCGCAAATTACAACGATGGAGGAGAAGGCGTCCCTCAAGGAACTCGACCAGTGGATAGAACAGTTGAATGATTGCAAACAACTGACAGAGAGCCAAGTCAAGACCCTCTGCGACAAGGTAAGTCGTCGCCCCGCGGTCCCCACAAACTCGATATCCCCGATGATGCCGCCGACACGACTCCGAATTCATTCTCACTATACCTATAACAAACATCGAATCACTCAGCCCATATCCGCAGCCGGCGGTCTGCTCAATTTTCCTTTGCTCTTCAACTCCAAGTCGCACTCTGTTCCCCTCTCTCTCTTTCTCTCTCTCTCTCTCTCTCTCTCTCTCTCTCTCTCTCTCTCTCTCTCTCTCTCTCTCTAGATATATCTCTCCGTCTCTCTCCTTCTCGCGCGCGCACTTGCGACTTGGCGAAAAAATGGGTGGACGACTATGCGCTATTCCTTCGCCTACCTTATATACCTACACTCACACACGTACGCACACATGCACACACGCACGCGATGTCCCATTATCATTGCAATCGTTTATTGATAGACGGGATTCAATACTAGTCAATCAAGCCTTATCTGCAACAGGTGCATATTTTTCCCGACTGTTTGACAAATAATTGACTCATCAGGCTGAATTGGCAAAATTTCTGATGTTGCATGCTTCTTTCTTAGGCGAAGGAAATCCTAGCCAAGGAGTCCAATGTACAGGAGGTGAAATGTCCCGTCACAGTGTGTGGCGATGTTCACGGACAGTTCCATGATCTCATGGAACTATTTCGAATAGGTGGAAAATCTCCAGATACAAACTACTTGTTTATGGGTGACTATGTCGATCGTGGTTACTATTCTGTTGAGACTGTAACACTTCTTGTAGCTTTAAAAGTAAGTCACGCATTTCCTAAGCTAGTGAAGAGGGATGGTAATCTACAGGCGCTGCTCTAAGCCTTCCTTTGCTTCTCAACAGGTCAGATACAGGGAAAGAATAACCATCTTGAGAGGTAATCATGAGTCCAGACAAATTACACAAGTCTATGGATTTTATGACGAGTGTCTTCGTAAATACGGCAATGCCAATGTTTGGAAATTTTTCACCGATCTGTTTGACTACCTCCCTCTCACTGCACTTGTGGATGGTCAGATCTTCTGTTTGCATGGAGGACTCTCTCCCTCTATTGATACATTAGATCATATTCGTGCATTAGATCGTCTGCAGGAGGTACCACATGAAGTAAGTAGTCACTTTGATACTTGACATTATAATACATAATATACATTTATCATTCTAAAATAACTTTGCTGCATCATTGAAATCTAATTAATTCTATAATTTACTAGGGTCCCATGTGCGATCTTCTATGGTCAGATCCAGATGACAGAGGAGGGTGGGGCATTTCTCCAAGAGGAGCTGGCTACACTTTTGGCCAAGATATTTCAGAAACGTTCAATCATTCTAATGGTCTTACACTTGTATCAAGAGCCCATCAGCTGGTCATGGAAGGCTATAATTGGTAATGTTACAATCATTGTAAATTCACATAAGCAAAATGAAAAAATGCATTTTTATACTTGAATTATTCAATCAATAATAATTTTTGCAGGTGTCACGATCGCAATGTCGTGACTATATTCTCAGCCCCAAATTACTGTTACCGCTGTGGTAATCAAGCTGCAATCATGGAACTAGATGATGCTTTGAAATATTCATTGTAAGTGTCGTGCATACATAAGATAAACAAACATCTTGAGAGCAAAATTGCAATGTGTGTTTTATGCAATACTTGCCATTTTTTAATTACAGCCTTCAGTTCGATCCAGCACCAAGACGTGGAGAGCCACATGTCACCAGACGAACACCAGATTATTTCCTGTAAGATGCCAATCCTCGAGGAAGCAGATGTTAAGGTAGGGGAATGGATTGATGCTGGCTTTATAGAGATGCCACAGAACATAACCTATAATAGAACATCGTTATGAGTGTAAGGCCCCGAGCTACCCTTACACGCCATATATAGTCTCAAGTATTATATAATGGCTCGCGTTATGGTGTCTCCTAGAGAGACTAATTGCGCGCTCGCGTATTTGTGCGTAAGTACACCATACACGTAGATTCAACAACACTTGTACACATTAAGAAAAAAAAACAATAATGTACACATGTACCGAGTTAATTCACCTAAAAGCATTGAGTTTGACGATTTTCATTGTATGGCTTATATTTTCATTAAAGATTACAATCATGAAAACGACGGGTAAATGCGGTCGTTATTATGGAAGGCTTAAAAAATGGGTGAAAATGTTCTAATATCCTAAATGAATGTTAACTTATTGAGAGACAAAGAAAAGTTTCCTGAACAGATATGCATCTTTTTCCTAATTGTACTGCGAAAATGACTATTGTCGTTGATGATGAGAAATAAGTACTAAAATGAAAATAATTGTATTTAAAATAACTCGCGTTCTAACAGGTATGAAAGAGGCGTTAAATATTTCTTCAAACAAGAGCATGTGAAGCATAAAGGGAAAAAAGGAGGGGGTTGATGTAATTGTGACTTAAAGCCCATGTTTTTGCCAATGCTCACTATTGCATTTGAAATTTCGGGTCGAATAAGTTTGTATTCATAATTGCTTTTATCTCACGGTTGTCAAACACAGTGTTCTTAGAGCTTGCAAGGGGTTTTAGCCAGAGTATTGAATGAAAGATTTGAGATATTTTAAATCGGAATCACGTGGATGGACCATACATTTTCTCTATTCGAATTTATTTTGATACATTTACCTATGTCAAAACACAAATTGTTCAATCAAATTCATTTGTAAATTAAGGAATTTTATACTTGTCTCTCTTTCTCTCTTCTGCAAACAGGAGAAAATAAAGGACAAATTTAATGGAACAATACATACACATAAAATATGGATTTCTTTATATATTTATTATTACAAGCTTTTGTTTTATGTATAAGCGCGCACTCTTGGCATTTACTGTGTCTGTTTTTTTATTGTGTAGCATTTTTTTTTGTCTACTTCAAATTCTTGAATGTATTGATCGCCGAAATAAACTAGAAAAATATACATCATAACACTTTTACATCAATCTTGAATGAAACGATTTTTCAATAAAAAGGCGCACTTGATTCACAAAATCATAAACATTTATACCGAAAGTTGATTGTTCATAATGATGATATTGACGAACTTTTAACTGATTTGAAAATAAACATGCAGCTTGTCTTGAGCAAAAAAACGTATATAATTCAAGCCAAAATAAACTTGAGTTATTGTGTCAAATAATAAGAATCATTGTACATTGATGCGATTGACAGTTTTTGTGCGATGAACGCGATTTAAAATGAATAAAATAAATCTACAGAATTGAAAGAAGACCTGCAAATGTATTCTTAGAGTTAAGCAAGCAAATTTAATAGTAAAGGTATTGAAATAATTACGATAGTGCTCCTAAAGTGGTGGCTCTCTTAAAACACTCATAAAGTAATGAAGTGCCGCGAGGTGAACGCAAACGACCAGACGAAAAAAATAACAAATGTTTAGTACCATATGTAGTAGCAATTTGTCAAGACTGTGAATCGTCAAAATTCAATTGTATCTATGAAATAATTTTCTAATCAAGTGTCAACTCTAAACCTATCAAACATGTGTGCTATCAAACATCACATTTTTTTTTATTTATTGTGTACTTGCTTTAAAAAAAGTTGGATGGATTTATACAGAAACATAAAAATATTGTTGCTTTGACTTGAATTTTTACTTTTTTTAAAAATCATCAGCATATTGGCTTTTTTTTTATATATAGAGTCATTTTAAGGTAAGGCTTTTACAAAATAACTAAATCTGTATGAAGTCTATAATAATAAAAAAACGTAAGCTAAATTTAACATAAAAGAAAGGATGATTTTTTTTATGGGATTCCAAGATTTCTGTGTATTTCTGTTTGACTTTTTATATAACTTACAATTATGGGGAAGATGGAACAACAAATTCATTTAAAAGTTCTTGTAAGAAGGAAACTATGTTTAAAATCATCATATAGTATTAATGATAACAATCAAGCGAGTTTAGTAGCAGTACGACATTATGATAAATAAAATAATAGGCACTTAGAAATTGTATAGCTAATTTTGTATTTGCTCCATATTTATTATAATCACGATTATACTTTATATAAAAACGAGCTAAAAAATTTGTGGAACATCCAAAAAGAATGGACAAAATTGTATAATGTAAGGTATTGATATATAGCATGCTCATTATTTAATGATATAACTCCATTTTTATTTGGCCACTGTCACAAATCAAAGAGGTTTGTTACTGACGAATCGCGTTGTAGCGAGAAAAAGTGAAACCTTCCACCTTTTTTTGTAAAAGAAGACAAAGAGAGAGAGACATACAATGCGCGAGATTTTCAGATTATCAGCGGGCAAGTTGACTCTGATAAACGCACGCCAACACATTTTTCGCATTTTTTGAATCTCGGTTTGGAGTGACTTATTCAATCCAAAAGTATCACTATAAAAAAAAAGAAAACAAAAAGCAACTCGAATTATAGAATCAAGTCCAAGCATCGACAATAATAAAAGCGACATTTTCGATTAATATCATCTTTTTAAAGACATTCTTATCCATAACCGTCTAAATAAATGTATGATCCAAGTAGAATGTCGTAAACTTTTTATAAAACACATATTCTCTTATGATGCGACGATATTATTTTAATTATATTGAACTAAAAAATCTCTAATCAAGTTGATTGCATTTTTTAAAGAAATGACAGCGACGTTGAAAAGAATGTTGGCGTTCGTAAAATTTATTTGATGTGCGACGGTAGTCAACTTGCACGTGCTATCTTCACCACGCGATTTTTTTTTCGCTATAAATATGTTACGTTTTACACTTGGCCGTATATCTACTTAACGGCAAGAAAAGCTCAGAAAAAGGCACAGTAACGTTGATAAATTCTGCTGCTAAACCCATTATTGTGTCATTATGTCATGAGAAGAGGAAACAAATTGAACCAATAAGTAATTTCATGCGAGTGTTGGTCCCTCATTATTTTGATTAATTCTTTTCATTTCCAACATCTATCAGATTATTGACAAAAAAAAGATAAATAAATAAAATAAAACCAGAAAATGATGTATTGTGTAAAATTTTTCTTTTATTCACTTACTGCATATTTTTACAAGAAGAATGCATTGCCATAATTGTTGTATGACAATTAGTTGCGCTTATAAAAACGTTTATACATAAACTTTCATTAGTCTCTAATATAAAGCATTTCTGAAAATTTATGAAACTTTCAACATTTACAAATTTTCATACACTTTTACACGTACTTTAGGAGGACAAACATGTTTCTTAAGCTTATTCAGCATAAAAACAAAAATGCTTTTCTAACAGTATTTCTGTGTACATTTTTTAAAATTCATTTGCTCTATATTTACAAAAATATTCATTTTATTTGATTGAAATCTTACTAGCGAGCTTTTTATACATATCAATACAAAAATCTACCTGAGATTGGTAACCTTTATAGTTTAAAATTAATTTTATGATTATAACTCAGTACTTGGTTATTATGCTCTTTTGTAAGATAACAAGTATTTATTACCTATTTCAATTGACTTATTAATCATAATAATAGTCATCTTGTATGAAAAAAAACAAAACAAAACAATTTGTTTATATAACAAAATAAATAAATAAATAAATAAACTATGTTGCTATTTTGAGTCCTGTATCTAAATTGAGGAGCTGTTTCATTACTTCGTAAGTTGCAAAACTCATAGCCACCATTGGAATAGCACGCAAGTAATTTATACTCATCCCACGATAGAGTCCTTTAACTATACCATTTTCTTGATATACCATTCTTAATGTGGAAACCATACCGGTACTGAGGGAAACATCATTAAAATTAAAAATTTTCATTTGTTACAAGATCATACATTTTTACAAGTAGTAAATTTTTACCCAAATTTGTACGTGTCTGGATTCATCATTGCCAGTTGCATGCGTCTTCTAGTAACATCTAGTGGATACGAGAAGCTTTGTGCCACTGCTCCAGCAACACCACCACATAATAATTTGCCAGGAATTGTCAAAACCAATCCACCTGTGGGAAGAGAAAGGAGTTGATCAACAGATTTCTAAAATATTGCCCAAGAATCAGATTGTTGAGCAACTTGTGGGAATAATCTTCTCACCGGTATTTTTTTCACATTTGTTACATAATACAGTGGGAAAATATTTCATGCAGAGATATTTGAATTTTTCAAACGAGTAGAAAGAAAATCCAGCATAGGGTATCATGCCACAAACAGTTGGGATGAATCCTCTGTACAATGCCCTGAAACCACCTTCCTAAAATAAAATAACAGCAATCATATATATTGTTCGACTAAACAAGTAGTCAAGAAAATAGGTAAGTAAATAGGATTTCACACAAACATCTTTAAATATTGAAACTGCTGTATGAATAATGCCCGTGTAAATATGTTCCCCAGTCACTTGAAAAGCAAGTCGGGCTCGAATTGTATCTAATGGATAGGTAAGCGCAACAGCTGTGACTCCTGCGCACGAACCAGCTATGAATTTGTCAGCTTGTGTTCGATTACCAAGTAGATTACCCAAGTACTGTAAAATTTCAGATCGGAATGAGCAATATGATCAAAGGTCAAAGAGATAAGAAGAGAATGATTATCACCTTTTTATAAATTTCAAATGCAGTAAATTGAGTTGCTGCATATGGAAATATCCTGACCATTTGAGCAAAGTTTCCTTTGTATAGTGCAAAGAAATGCTCACGGTGGATGATTTCTCTAAGACCAGAGAAAACCCCTGAAAATAAAGCACAAATTGATAAAGAATGTCAAGCACTCATTGCTATAGAATCTTGTACCTAAATGTTTGTAATGATGGCTGTGAGCCTGTAGTAGAATTTTTATCCTGTCCAGTGGTGCAACTGTTGTTTTGGAGCACATTCCAGCAATGCCTGAGGACACACAATTCATGGAACATCAGGATGACGCAAAGAACGATGAAATTCGCCAAATAATAAGGGGTGAGAGAGAAAAAAAGGAATCGTACCACCAGCGAGAAAACTCTTGCATATAAACTCGATATTTTTCTCGGTTTGAGAGCTAAACGTTGACGACGACATAGTTTCACTTTTCGCGCGCGCGGCCACGGCTCCCACAAGAATGTTGTTCGTGGTTCGCTGCTGCTGCTGCTGCTGCGGTGTCGTCGTCCCGGCGGCGGCAACGTTTAGAAAGCAAAAATGCCGCCGCCGCGGCGCATCAAGCATCGACGTACGGAAGACTGCTGCCGCTGCCGCATATAGGAATGTCCAGGTGAGTATGTGGTGGTGGTAGCCAAGTGAAGAAGAGAGGGAAGCGCGGAATGAGAGCCGTTCAACAATCCTGGAGAGAGTCAGTGACCTTGACTGACACTCCCGTGAGGTGCGCGCGCTCGCGAGTGAGAGAGCAGGACCTATGGAGAGGAGAGTACGGTTACCCTGCTTGTATACACGTGCGGCTTATTCGCTCGACCTCACTACGTACTGTCTATACGTCGCCGTGTCTTCTCGCTTCTCGCTACGCGGTGATGCGCCGTCTCGCACATAACTGCCCCGGTGGAAGTGGGAGAGAGTGAGAGCGCGCGCCGAGAAATGAAATTTAGGTTATACTTCCGTTAAGCAATATACTTATATATACATACCTATACCTCATGCACTTTGCACATGACTGTGTATTATGGTGTGTGTCTCTCTCTCGGGAACATCATGCGCGTCAAAAATGCCTCAGCTGTTCTGAAATTCTTAAACGGTGTGTGTGCATTAATACACGCTAAATGGTTGTATTTTATTCACTATTTATATTTTCAGAATTTCTACAATGCGCTCTTGGTTACAGTAGTCTTTGTGGATATGCTTGAATTTCAGCTGATTTGCGTAATACTTTTCAACTAGGAATTTTATTCTTTCGGGATGACTGGAATCTACTTCTAGTATCAGATATCCGCCAACGTTCAAAGCCTCGGATGCGTATTTGAGAATTGGCTCGATCCACTTTAAACCATCATCCCCGCCATCTAAAGCTCTTATATCTTCGTACCTGCGAGGCGCAACGACCCAATAACACAATTAATTTTATAGTCTTACATTAATGTATATATTTAAAATTTCTTTACAGTTGCCTATTCGTCGTATATTAAAACTTACAATTTTATTTCCGGTTGCAGCTCGAACACGCTCTTGGTTGGTATGTAAGGTGGATTACTGACGATAAAGTCGAATGTTCTTTTACTGAAATCGACTTCCTTATTCGTTCCGTAGGCTTTTTTCACCTCGATTTTTCCATCTTTCTGTATGGCTGCATTGAGAACCGTTAAACGCATGTCGAGATCTAAATTTTTTGCGTTCCGAATAGTGAGTTCGCACGCTCTTGGATTCACGTCGATTGCAACAATATTTACCTGTAAACAAAAAAGAAAAAAAAATTCGATAAAAAAACATTGCACGGTCGATGTGGCGACATCAGTTGACGCGATAATGAATATGCTGTAGGTTCTTCAAAAAAATGAAAATAGCGCAACATTGATGCTTTCAAGAAAAGATTGAAAAAAGTCAAATGCACATTGCACATTGCACATATTATATATTATATACTTTAAACTTACATTTTGACTCGAGTGTAATACCGACAAACTGATTGCGCCAGAACCACATCCTATTTCTAAAATGTTGTTTTCTTTATTTGCGGAATCAGATATTCTAGTCAATAAAAAATCAACCAAAATCTCGGTCTCCGGGCGAGGTATAAAAATAGGAGGTTCCAACATTAACGTTAGTTCTCGGAAATCCCATTCGCCGATAATATATTGCACCGGCATCCTGAAAAAAATTTATTTGGGATGATTTATTTTCTCGCTATTATAAAACGATTTATTTTTTATTTTTCAGATAAAAAAAAGACAATAACCTTGATAATCGACATTCGCATAGCAGCTCTAATTTTTCTAACTGCTCTTTGTCGAGTACTCTTTCGTGGTGATTGATCAAGTCCGTTATCTGCATTTAAAATTCAATATCATATATGATTATGTTAATTTATTTATATTTAAATTGCTTTGTTATACATTTTATCTATGAAGAATGAATCGAACGCGCTTTGATTGCTTATATATTAGTTGGTATGCGACAAAATTATACAGAAAAGTAGAGACGCGGTCAATTTTGAGGTAAACATGTATTGATTGATTATCAGTGCGCGATTTATTTTGATGTCAGATAAAAAATAATATTGTTGTATGGATACATAACAATTTAATGGAAAATTATCAATCATAAATAATTTATATATTATCGAAAATTAAAGAACGCATATATAATATTAATTTATTTTCATACCTTTTTCGATCCAATCACGTGACAAACAATGTGTTCTATCGATTCAATCGGTTCAGCAATACCCTCCTGCAGGAATCTTTCTTGCCAATGCTTGACTACATAAGCAATTGTGTCTTTTTTGTTTTCATCGTCACAATTATTACACATGAACAGAACGGGTAGCTTTAAAGCTGGCAAGTTTTTTCTTAATTCACTATTGCTAGATATTTTCGTCCATGGTATAGCACGTGTAGACGTTAACAAATTTATACATCTTTTTGAAATAAGCCGGGTCATATTTACAAGTCTATTTATATTTACTTTGCGTTGCATTAACACGTAATCATACTATATGCTTTTGTTGATGAATTGTCATTATTGTTATAAGTACGTCTTATCTTATACACAGAGCTAAGATTGTGTCGTCTGCGTGGCGACTGCACAAATAGCAGTATAAGGCATGCACATGTATGGGCCAGTATGGCTATATATATGGGCAATTCGGTCGAGTTGATTTAGGAAAATAAAATAGACTGTATAACCTTAAAATCCTACTATACTAGGCGATGCTAGTGTGTTTGGCACATATCAGCGATAGGTACAGTGCTTTCCTTGGACCTTCTTGCGAGTATCAAAGATATAATTATTCTGATGTATTGTGACTAATCGATCTGACTAGGTATAAGAGCGACTTCTAACGGAATCCACTGTAAGTTACAAGTAGTCAAATATAGAGGACGCAATGCAGCATGATGCATCACAGCATCACAGCATCACTGAATAAGTATGCGGATGCAGTTTTCTGTGGATTCTACTGGTTTTAGCCTCCAAGTAAAATTTTAAAACAATAAACGAAAAATTGGGGATGGGACAAACCGGTGCAATAACAAGAAAAAAAACTGTTTCCAGCTTCAGAAATGATAATAAATTCAAGATTTTTAGCTTGAATTGAAGTTTAGTTGAACAAACAACATTGGCAAAACATTGAAAATGATGAATTAAGAAAAGAAGATAATCAAAGTTTAACAAATTTGTTTAAAAAGAGGTATTTATTACATTTACTTATTTATTTTCGCGTCATAACATTTTATTATCAACAGTTTTTCTAAGATAATTCATTTTTTTAGAGTAAAATCTCAAGGAAGCAAGGAAAAATCAATTTAAATACATACACATATATACGCATATATATATATATATATATATATATCATACAGGTATTTTTTAAATTTACAAGTAAATTGTAAGTATCAAAACAATGGCAGAGACAACAAATAGTGATAATGAGAAGAATAAAGTAATGGCTGCTTGCAGTTACAACAAAGAATTAACAATGCAAAATGGAAAGAAGAAAGTGCCTATTAATACAGAAATTGATTCTAATTTACAATCGTCACGAATGTTTTCTTCACAATCAAGCTTTAAGCAGCATTCTGTTCACGATGATCATAGTTCTGATGCAAGTGATTTTACTTCTAGAGCTAGTCGAATCATGTCATCAGAAAATAAAATTTCAAAGTCTTCCAGTAGTTTATTAGCTTCTCAAAATACCATTATTAATCAAGGCATTCAGCAAAAACGCCAGTACAGTGAAGATCTTGCTGCAAAAGACGAATCATCGCAAGCCAAGGTTCAAATACTCGATGAAATTTCATTTCAATATGATTCAGCTTTCAAGAAACCTCACTTTATGAAGCACAGTGTATTTGAAGATGATATAGCTGTTTTCAAAGATGAATCTTCACCCATGGTACTTTCAACAGCAGCTAGTAGTCTAAGTTCGTTGACCATTGATGATGATGAATGTGGTGAAAACATATCACCAAATAAGGCTGGATTAGTGAAGAAAAATTGCGACCCAGTAAATGTGTTACATATGCAAAAGTCATGTGTTCAAGAAAGCTGGCATAAGAACTTGGTTGAAAATACACATGCGTCATTGCAAAATTCTTCAAATATTCAAGCTACACAACTCTACAACAATCAACATAGACCTATAGTTTATCCTGCCAAACTCCAAATAGTTCATGAACAGTTGATCAAGTCTAGTAATACAGAATTGTATGATGAGCAGAAGTCTTATTGGGAATCACAAAAATACACAAGGTATCCAGAAAAATTTTCAAATGATATAAAAAATTCAAATCTCAATTTATCACAGAATCAATACTACAAAGATAAGCAAAGATCTTGTACTGTTGATGAAAACTATAGGGAGCAATCTTCATTTAGAACTAGCTCTACATTGCAGAGTCAGCAGATGACTCGTTTGAATAATTGTAATAAACAAGAGAAAAGATTCATAGAAGATGAAGAATATTATGAAGATCAAGAAGATCCTCGTAAACAACCTAAAGAAGTATTTCAAAACAATGATGATACTGAACTTAATTCCTATGAAGAGGAATTACTTGATCAATGCATACGAAAAGGAATAGCAAAAGTAACAAAACGTGATATAAATGATTTAGAACCATTTTGCTGGGATTTTGGCCGTATCTGTCTAACCACCCGAGCCATGATTCCATTGAAACCTGTTCTAGATGAAGAACTTAGGGGAAAAAAAGAGGAACCTATTAAACGACGTCTTTCATATAAAGGATTAACAAAGTTATTAACTTATTCTCGAGTCAAATGAATTTATTTCAATGTTTGACTGTCCAGTTCCTATACATATATATAATTTTAAAACGCCATACGTGCCTTTTCTATATAATCTAAGAGTGATATGGAATATATCATCATCATAATGTGTTAATTATTTTTTATACATTATCTGCAGCATATATGAAAACGGATTTTAAGTATGTATTACAGTATAACACAAGACTATTATGTTAATTTTTTATCTTTTTATATAAACAATGTATAATTATGTGAATCCAGAAAATACAAGCAGTTTATATAAACAACATTGTTGTTTTTCTTTTTATTACTTATCACAAACTAATATCAATATTGCAATTACTTTTTCAATAATTGTTTCAGTCTCATACTCATATAAAATGGTTTCTCTACTGAGCCATCGTTGCATTCAGAATCTTCAAGGAAACAAATGAAAAGTGTGTCTACCGCTGCTCTATGTACTTTGAAGAAAACGCTTGTTATTAAGTAGGATCCCAAGAAAGCCATCACTACTGGAACCTTCAAATCATTGATGATACCAGGTTCTTTATTGCTATAATATCCCAAAGTCAAACCAACAGTAATAACTACAATGAAGTAATTTGCGATTCTGAGCAGCCAGTCAGTGACCTATTTAAAATCATACAAAAAGTATATAGATTTGCAATTCCTTATTTAATGTATAACATTCATACACTAATTAAATGTTTGCATACTTACATTAGTTATAACGACGACTCGAACTATATTCCTGGTTATAAGTTTGAATGCATTTCTTGCAGAAGAGCAAAAGTTTTTTCCATGAATCGCGCACATGATGTATGCATTTCGGTTAACATATTGCAGGAAGCTCATAATAACATCAGCAAATGCTCTAAGGCATAGTAATGGTTGATTAGGCAATATATTGGAATCAGTAGTGAATGGTTTTGTGAGAATGCGAATAATATCACTAATCCACATTATGAGTGAACCAAAAGCCAAAGTGCCTATGTGATACCTGAAATAATACAGAAATGTTTACTTTATACTTCTCAAATAATTTAAAGAGGCCTCAAACGAATTAATAGCATGACATGTACCTCAATGAAATCCAAGTACTTTTCACAAGAGTAAAGGTAGGGACATTGTGCTTGTTAAATGTCCAATACCATGCAGCAAATGCTGTAGCAAGACTCATTTGTTCGAGTGCCGATACGAAAAATGAAAACCATACAAAAGCAATAAAATTAATTATGTGATACAGGTAAATTCGATCAGGAATAGTCACAGAAGTTAAGTAACAGCCTGCCGACACGCATGGACCACCGTTCACATCGCGACATTCGGCTTTGAATAGCTCTGGATCACAAGTAGCATTGTTGGTATAATTGAACGTCGGTGGACAGATGCACGTGTTTGGTACCATTTCTTGAACATGGACTTGATAATTTGGATTTGTCATTGTCCACAAATAAAGCAGTACTGATGCTGTGGCAGCCACAACAACTACATGGAGTATCCATGTGACGAAAGGGAAGAATAAACTTGACCAGATACATGCTACAGCTCTGTAAAAAAATTAATTGTGTCATGTACAATACTTGCATATTTATATACAAAAATGTATAGTAAATGTAATTGTATGACTTACTTGCTCGCTTCTTTGATCAATTGACAGGCCAGAGTAATTTTTTTGCGCAAGAAAATTGTCGATAAAACAACGACGATGAGTACAATTATGCAAAGTACAAGAACGTACAGCCATTGGGAAGATTCTTGTATAGAATACTGAACCGACGACTCGTAAATCAAATAGACTAGGAAAGCGCAGATTATAAAAATCGTAGCGTAAACAAATGGTTTAGCTAGCCACCTCAATAAAATTATGTATAAAAAGGCTGATACTGCACTCAAAGCAATAAATCCAAGAATCGGATATCTACAAAATATATAATACAATAATTATTAGTGGAATAACAAGCATAATTTTAATAAATGTAAAAAAAGTCTAGTATAAGCATACCCTGTGGCAATAACGTCGTGATATATATCCTCTAAATTTTTCTCGAAATTCGCCAGCTGTAAAACTATGTTTGACGCATTTTTTAGCTGATCGTTCGTGATTGTGGAATTGAATTCGATGGGTATTGGAGTTTCGGGAATACATCGTTTAATTATTGGTTTACTCTTGAGGTACCACTTGGCGCATTTTCCTTGAGCAACGTAGTAATCTAATGTGCTCCAATCCTTTATAAGATCAACGTTGACATCGACTTGACAGATTAATTTATTTTTTATATCAGCCGGTAGAACAGTGTCATTGCTGCTACTTTGGTACACAAAGTTACTGTCGGGGCATTTCGTTTGGCAAACTTGAGTCGTATCACATCTATTATTGACGCACTTGGTCAAGTCAAAGAATACAAGATAAGGCTTGTTTTGCACGTCCAAGTCGATGCCGCATTTACGCCCTTCGCTGTCGGTCGGTACAATGAGCTTTTGTATATTTCCATTACAAATTGCTAGAAATTAGGAAAACGGAAGGATTTGTAGAAACGATAACGTTCTGTCTGATATGTCATGTATGTGATCGGGCCGAACAAAGGAAACGATATATATATAGGTACTCACTATGAACGGATATTGATATCCAAACGATTGCGAAAGCAGAGAATGTAAAAAGCCAAAATCGGTTGGTACAATGTCTGCTTCTCTTCAAAGGCCCTTCGGACAGTGAATCATCCGGTACCAATCTTGATGTTTCTGAAAAAAACGTACCTACGCAAAATTTGGAATTATTGCACAGTGTGAAAATCACTTATGCTTCTCATCAATGATATAGTCAATTTTACATATAATTACCGTATGTATCGTTGGCCGCCATTATCTCCTTATATCTGAAAGTATACGTATTATGTAAAAACTATTATATCTATCGATCGCTAATCAAAAAGTTTTTGTTTTCATCGATGCGGTTCATTAAAATCAACTCACTTTGTGCTGTGTACTCTGCAGTACTCTACGATGACACTTATGCACGATGATATATGAAATGTTATGCGTCACTGCTCTCTGCAACAGCCTAGTAGGCTGTTATTCATATCTGCGATAAGTAATATACAATATATGAATGATTAATCTAGAAAAGTCTATACATATATTTTATAATATCGCTGCGAACTTGCAGCGAAGTACGCAATAACGCAACGAACAAAAGCAAGAATGAAGCCTCTTTTATACATCCTATACATATATTCACCTCACATAATAGTGTCGCGGTTTTCAATGAAAATATTATCTTGGTTGCGAAGAAAATTGCACTGGTTCTCGTCACGCAACTTGGAAAAACGCTTCTCCGCAGTAAATAATATCAACTCAGCAACGGTATCATATGACACCAACAATCCTCTTCTATAGTGTGTGCACATATATTAATAAAACTGCGCTGCAACTGCAGCGATTGATTTTCACGCGCATATAATACCGCCGGTTACCGTCAGTTCACCGCAATGCATGCATATATATATAAGTTCTTATAGCAACAATTGGTAAAGTCTGAATCTGACATATCGAGTGAGCTGTAGTTTGATTTTTAAATTGTACAAGTGAAGCGTTTGTCCTGTTCATAATATGTAATAATTAAATTAGTACAATTCTTACTTATAGCTTAGCTCGTCATACGTATTATAATGTATGAGCCAGTTGATGCTTATCTTGCATTAAAAGTGAACTGGTATCGATCGATCCAAATTGAAAAAAAAAAGATATGATAGCACGCAAACTGCTATATATTAATCCATTAGCTGACAATATCTAAATTATCCACGACAAACGTTTTCTCTCTCCGCAATTACACGATATTACAATATCTTCATTGCAAAATAACGGATGCTTTTATCAAAATGAGACGGTATGGCGCGCGGCAAGGCATGTGTATACATGACAGTATAATGCGCGCAAGCTATTATACGACACGGTTTTGCGGCCGGTTTTAACATATTTTCTACAATTTATCTTTGAACAACAACATTTAATTAGAAAATTGCCTCTAAGCCATATTGCAGTATCTGAGTTGATAATTATGATGTACTTTTGAATCAGTTTTTTATCAGTTATTCGTCACAAGGTGTATACCTAGAAGCAGCAGTTACATTATCATTATAAATAAGTCATTATAAAGTGATTATAAAAACGTTAATCTGAAAGCTCCAAGATTATATAGACATAAAAAGCAGTGAGTAAAATAATTCAAAGAATCTTAAAGTGTGGCAGTATTTTCTGAAAACGTCCTCTATTTCATATAGATATAGAGAGCAATTCGCAAATATATTGATCGCGGCACATATACTATCTCTATCTCTCATACGTCTTTCTTTATTTTTTGGCAGATTACGCAAGTGTCCTGAATTTTTAAGACGCAATAATGCTACAGTTTCGTTGAAACCGAAATAACGTGTATTAAATATACTTTAACAAAAAATGTAATTTCTTTACAATATACCTAACGATAAATTAAAATTTTTGACAGTTGCACATAGCAATAATATTAGAAAATTCTACAATCTATTCCACCTCAGACTAGAGAGAAAGTGGATGCCGAGCGACAAAAAAATCTATAAAAAGAAAGTAATAAATCCCTCGCCGAGCGATAACCACGGCGTATTATCACGCATATACATACGCAGGTATCAGGTAAATCAAAAATCAGGCGTGAAAAGTGCCGATCGACTAAAAGATAACAAAGCGGAGAGCCCTCGCTATAAATGATAAGGAAAAACGCGTGTAAATATATAGTGTGAGTCAGTATAATAGTGGAGTAGATTAGATTATCATCAGCGAGCAGCAGCGAAAATCTGTCTCAGTCGCACGTATAAGCCTATATGTAGTACGACGACGACTGTACCTCGCTCCGCATCAGAAGCGGCTATCCTATCCTGCCATACTTATTACACACACATACAGTACCCACAAGCCAATGCTCCCCACGCTCTCTCTGCACACGATCCGTGCAGTGTTGCGGATGTAGCCTTGGTTGCTGGCCGCAGTCTTCAGTCGGCAGCCAGCTGCCTCCGAGCTAGCTCCGCCTTTGTGTATTTACCTTTCCGTACGCCAGGTACACACTGCAGAAAAAAAAAGAAGCTCGCGTTCCTCTCGGTGTAGTTTTCCTTTTCTCCCCTCATCTCTCCACTCATATCCCCTGTTTTCACTTGTAAACTCTTCCTCGATTTTTTTTCTCGGTAACCCTTCTTGTACCTTCCATGTTTGTATACAAAGCGCAGAGTCCTTAGTGTAAACAAAGTGGTTGTGCTGCTGCATCCAACGAGAGCGGAGGACAAAGTGTCTGAGAAAAAAAACGTCCAGCGGTGTATTGTGTACAGGACGAAGAGAAGAAAGAACAGGAGAATGCGGCTGTGATCTTTTTTATGAGAAAAGTTTAGAAAATTACTGGTTTGATGCTAGTCTCTGCCACCGCGGCGGAGTGGATTTGTACCTAAAACAATGGAAGGAAAGTACGGTGAGTAATGTGCCGCTGTGATATTACTATACACTTATCTCTCTTTATTATTAGTTCAATGCGCCATCTGTCTCGCTCGTCTTTCCTCTCTCGACGAGGTTATTGCCTGCGCGATATGTAAACGATGTAAATACACGGCATATTGCAATTATGCCGAGTACTTGACGTCTGTTATACGGACTGTACGTGTATAGAATAAGTTTCTCTCGCTTGCTACCGAGAGCTCCGTTTTTCTCGCATAGTCTGCTCGGTGGCTCGTGCGGCATTGTGTAAGTGTCTTCTCCGCCGATCAGTGCGTCTATGTAGTCTTTTCTTGTCTTACCCCTTCCCTCGGCAGATACTCTCTCGTATATACTGTTCTCGCTTCGTACGTCTAACGCGTCGAGCTTGTTGCCGGAGAATAAGCTCCGGTAAATTCGTTCGCTAACTAAACGAGATCATCACTGCGAGTGTGCTTGCAATTAGTACTCGAGCGATCATTTAATCAGCTGTATAGCTGAGATGCGAGTATTTAAGAAAAATCGAGAGAGACTCTTTGCTGTACGTGTGATTACTTTTTATTCGTGCCGGTAATTTTTCATTCGTATATATGATGTGTCATTTATTACAATGTTTAATTTTTTTTTCAGGACGAAAAATAAATTATGATCCATCTTGGAAAGGACCTTTACATAAGCGGTCGTGCACCGATTGTTTTTGGCTCATTGTTTTCATAATTTTCCTCGCCGGATGGAGCGCCGTGGCATACTATGGTAATTTTTCATATTAAAATTATTAATTATTGTTTATTTAAAAAAAAAAAGAAATATCCGCACACCGGCGTTATTTGAATGCTACAAAAACTTGAAACCAAAATAGCTTAGGTATATATTATGCAACTCGTCCGTAAAGTTATTTGCAAACGGGAAAGATCACCGGCAGCCGATCGTATTATGCTGTGCACAACTGCGCGCTCGAGTTATATGAATAAAATAAAACCTCGCGGTGTACTATTGCAAAAAAAAAGAAAATTTTATTGTCTTTTTCTATCTCACGCAATCGTGACTAAGATTTTAAAAAGTAATTGTATATCGTTCGCTGCACGTATGTACGTAACAACATAATACATTTAAACTGTGGAATCCATTGTCGTTTGTTGTTACTCGAGAAAGGTGTATTATACGTGCGAGAGTCAAAAGTGGGTCGTCAGAAACAATGCTTTCGCATGCGGCGCTGTCTCTCTAACCGCACAGGTGTACAATGCGTAATCATTCAAATTTTAAATTATTAAAAAAAGTGTCACGTACACACTGTACACAATCGTTAAAAATTAATGTCGAAATTATCATCGTTTCGCATTGAGCGAAGTGTAATGTATACTATAACTGCTGTTCTTTTTTAGCGCTGAAAAATGGAAACATGGAAAAGCTCCTACATCCCAGCGATACCGAAGGTCGAAAATGCGGGATCGACTCAGCCGTGAAAGATAAGAAATATTTAATATTCTTCGACCTGAGCAAATGCGCTCGGATATCGACGGAGTACCGATCGTGCCCTACCACACAAGTTTGCGTCGAGAAATGTCCGAATAGGAATTTCCTTTACAACAATGCGAGAGAGACTCTTAGTTTGGCTGAACTGAAGAGTCAATTAATTTGCAAGATTGACGTAAAGCTTAACGAAATTTATCGACTCGATCAAATCGATATGCTGGTAAAGGCCGAAAAGTGCGCCAGTTGGTACCTCGAGAGTACTTCGATTGTCGGTAGATGTTTCCCGAAAGGAATCTGGCCTGAATTTGTCAACTCGACCATTACGGTTCCGGATTTGCAACATGCTGAACAGTTCGTGAAAGCTGTCGCAAATATAGAAGATGTTCTGAAGAAAGTCTATCAGGATATCAAGGAAACCAAGTGAGTATAGCAATGCATGAATGAAGATAATTAATTTTTGATAGGATCTATTATATGCGGGGAAATTCGTTATTCGAAATCAAAATGAAATGGTGCAATGCAAAAAATCTATATATTGATAATAAACTGCATTTTCTTTGAGGCAAAAAACTGTGCACTTTTATCAAGTACGGTGCACTAAAAAAAAAGCGTTGGCTTACTCGCGCGCGCTCTAATCTCATGATAACTCGATGCCGGAAAGTGAACCTACATAACTGCATTTACTATATCGCGTTCACCATATAATTCTTACGCACGCATGGGAACGATTTTAAGCATACTGTTTGTTCTAAAAGAAACATCATTATATAACTGTAGAAGAAGAGGAAAACATGAAGATGTAATTATTGATTATCTTTTAAACCTCTTAGTCGATCAATCTTCATTACATAAGATCTCGGATCGCATCACATTGTTTTATTTCGTATCTCGAAAATCAACGCTATATTTCAACTGGCAATATTGAAATTCGCATATACCTTCGATTAAAAGATTTCAAATTTTAAAACAAATTTATTTCTATTTTAGGTACATAGTATTGGGCATTGCCATAGCCAGCGGATTTGTATCTCTTTTCTACATTGTTGTATTAAGATGGTTAGCAACTCCGTGTGTCTGGGCTACTATCTTGGCGGTCTGTGCTTCATTAGGATACGGCACTTACGAAACTACATTGGTATATATTAAAACACGCTATACAGAATGGCTGGTTCTCCTTGTTGTTGTCGCGACGATATTAGTTTTAATATTACTGGCAACTTTGTTTTTACGCAAAAGAATTTATCTAGCATGCCAGCTCATAAAAGAATCCAGCAAGTAAGTTATCAACTCACGAGTTTGTTTGAACAACTAATACGTTTTAAACCCGATTGAAAAATATTTCACGGCTTTGAAAATTTTTTTTGCAGAGCTGTAACGTGCGTTTTGTCAAGTTTAATATTTCCTGTTGTACCATGGGTATTGCAACTGCTAGTTTTGACCTATGGCGTGACAATATTTTTGTACCTTCTGACCATATGGAAGCCAAATTATAGAGTAGAAATGATGGACGATAATTGTAGATGTGAACCATCTCTAAATTACATCAATAATGCTACCTGTGATCCAGTAATATTCAATGCTAACTGCAAGCAGTCGGGTGGACCGTGCATTCTATCCGCTTGTAATTTAATAGGCAAAGATAGGCCATGGTTCATTAAATATTTTCACGTTGTAAATATTGTCGGATTCTACTGGCTTTTCTTCTTTGTTTCTGCATTCGGAGAAATGGTACTAGCTGCAACTTTTGCTACTTGGTACTGGACTTTAAAAAAACATAATGTACCATATTTTACAATTACTGTTGGATTTTGGCGAACAATCAGGTACAGTCACAAATCATTGAAAAATGATTTAACGAATGCGTATGTATAAGAGAATACTTGACATTTTTATCTATTTTATAGGTACCATTTGGGAACACTGGCGTTCGGGGCGTTGATATTAACCATATGTCGCATTATCCGACTTATTCTGGAAGCGATAAATGAGAAAGTGAAAAAAGCTAACAACGAATGTGCCAATGCAGTAATGTGTTGTTGCAGATGTTTCTTCTATCTACTAGAAAATTTCCTAAAGTTCATCAATAGTAATGCGTACATCATGTGCGCCGTACATGGCAAAGGCTTTTGTCGCTCGGCAAGAGATGCATTTAATCTTCTCATGCGAAATGTCATTCGCGTTGTTGTTATAAACAAGGTAAGGTCATTTATCCATACAAGAAAAAACTTTCACTATTAGTCAGACATGATGCAATATGTTAATGTTGCGATAATTTTTTTTTTTATATTCAGATCACGGGTTGGTTGCTGCTGTTGGGAAAACTCTTAATCACTGGTCTTACCGTCGCAGCAACCTGGTGGTATTACACGAATAAAGGCAAAGATGACGTCTATTATTGGGAAGTTCCCGCGGTCATGACGGCAATAGCCTCTTTCTTGATAGCAACAGTATTTTTCAAAGTTCATGCTGCTGCAATAGACACGCTTTTCCTTTGCTTCTTGGAAGATTGTGAACGAAACGATGGCACCGACGAAAGACCCTATTATATGAGTAAAAGACTGCGGAAACTGCTTCATAAATAGCTTTAATATGTACATTTTTATACAATTCAAAGCCAATTTATCTATTTTTATAAGAATGTTGAGGCTGTTATAAATTATGTATACCTATTTTTATTACTTTGTTATGTACTATTGTATATACTATAAATATTTATAAATATTATTGAAAACTTAAAAATTATATGTAATTAATCACAATTACAGTATTACTTCATACTGAGCTATCAATTAACTAAGCTACTTGCATTCATTTATTGAAAATAGATTAATCATAAATCAGTTTGCACGTTTGCAACCATTTACAGAAAATTAATTTAATCGTTCAAGTTCGTTATTGTTAATTTTGAAAATTGTTGTTGAATATGTACACCAACATCTGCCATTTAAAAAATCAACTGGTTCATTCTTAGTACAAGTTGACGCCGTCCCATTGTAAATGCTAAAAACTTGATAATAAATTTAAAATCTTGTGAAATTAACAATACAGCATTCTATACATTTATAAGCTTATAATCACTATTAAAAAAAATCACCTAATCGCACCTAGTTATCGAAATGTGATATCTAAATGAGTCACAGAAATGGCGCAAAATTTTTTCCTAATTTTCGATGACGATGCACCAGATTAGCTGATCCACGCATTGAATCAAAAAGTTCAAGGATGGGGAAATAACATCAAATACTTTATACAAGAGGAATTGTAAAACTGGACTTTCTTTTCAACCATTTTTTTAGAAAATCAAGATGGGAAACGTATTGACACGGATTTTATTTTAAAACTTTTTTTATTTCCACTACCATTCTATTAAAGACTTGAAATACTACATTTGTGTATGATTCATTATATTACTTATAATATATGTTACATGCTATATATAACATGTGCATAAATATATATACACACGTATATATATACCCGCTCGTTTGAATTTTGTTATTTAGAAAAACTTACAATAGTAGATCAGTTTCACAATTTTAATAAACGATAGGTACGTCATAATTAAATTACCCGCTCACATTATATCATAAAAAAATATGAGGGATAGATGATCAATCGCTAGTCTTTATTTTCACTTTCTTCTTTGCTATTTTTTGTATACGTTTGTTTCTTGATAAAAAACATTGTGCCTCTTGAAATTTAAGCTCAATTTCAGACATACTTTTTTAGTGTTATCGTTGTAGAAGACGATAACATTATATTTCGTCTTTTTGTAATTATTCTACGTCTACAAATTTGACAAGTCTATTATATATTTGTATACATGTAAATTGTAAAATTTAGCCAGAACCTCGCAAAAACGAATGCATCACGAAATACGCGCAATACCACATTGTACAATTTTTTTATCAATACCCACGTTTTATAATACTCATTGTCCCATTAAGTACATACTTTTCATATTTGTTATCATTTTGTTCAAGGAATCTAATTCATGTATAAATTTAGAAAAGTATCATAAAAATTAATTTTTAATAATGATTAATTAAGTAGCATACAAATATAAACACACGTTTAGAAGAAACTGGAGCTAGCTCTATAACAGTCTTAAACATGACTGAAAACCAACATTTAATTCATATTTAGAACAGAAAATAACACAAGCAGTAGATATTCATCATAGTTAAGTATTTACTATGTTAAAAATAAATAATAATATAGGCCATATAATTTACTCCAGTTTCTTCCATCGATCTCGCGTTTCACACTTTATTTCGTATAAAGTGTTTCAAAATTTTCAATACTAACACTGGTTTCCTGTATAATTTTGTGCGTAATTAGGATTCTTAATTTTAAAAACTTGAGCATACAGTATTACTGCAACAATTATTCAACGTTCAATCGTCTTATAAAAAAAATATGCCGCACACGAAAAAAGTCTTGCTAATAAGAATTATTATTAGAATTATATTTTCCGTGAAAACAGTTGCAGTAAGTATAAATTGTGCGCATTAATTTACAACTTAATTTATATATGGCGAATGATTGTTTGAATCAATAGTTTCGAAAAATATTTGTACAATATGTATGTTTCTGTAATTGTCAAACGCAAAATAGGATGTGATTATAAGTTATTAAACAAATATTTTACAAATTGCGCATTGGTATCTTCATAAGATTAAAATAAAATCGATTAGTACTATTACGAATAATTTGATTGCTTTATGATTAGGCCTTCCACTTTCCAAGCATAACCTGGAATGTTTTCTTTTTAAATATTTCTTTTTGCAAAAGCATAATTGACGCTGTCACTGCTCGCAATAAATACATACATATATATTATATATACAATTTACTTATTCATAAAGACTAACGAATCCATTTATTTTCTAAAAAATATATTAATGCAATAAGCTTGCGTTGTGTGTAGCATATGATGTAGAATTCTGTCATCCTGATTAAACATGAAAATATATGGGCGATGTTTCATAAAACGAAAATTTCATAAAAATTTTTTTAATTGTAAATTTTTAATCTCACAAGAAGACATTCTTTGGCACCTTTTTGAGCTCTCAGTGAACATATTAGTAATAAATATCAAGTAAATTATGTCTGCCTTGAAGGTGAAATTATATGATTAATTGAAATACACTTCGAGTCTATTCCGATAATACATTTTCCGTTTTCCCCGGATTTCATATAAAAAACCGCATCGAAATCATGATTTTTCGACGATTTTGAAGAAAAATAATCTTAAAGACTTCCTACAATAATATAATTTTGATAATACGGCATTGTTCGCTTGCGTATTTAATACTTGAGTTGGAGTCTGTAAGACATGTAACGTTATATGCTTTATTTTTTAACTCGTGATATGCTAAAAATTCCAAAAAAATCATAAAATAAAGATAACACAATAAACAGTGAGATGTGGGAGAATTCAAACACAATAATACGGAATGAATCACCCCAATAAAACGAGCAAACAAAGCCTCAATAAAAATCAAAAGACAACATGATTGAAAACGCTTGCTACTTGAATAAAAAAAAAGTACTTGATATATATTTTAACTTTAAGTCTCATAAAACTTTAAAACGATATCAATCAAGTATATTAAATTATAGTTTTTTCTTACTTGTAATAAGCATGCATTTGGTTTTTCTTCACTAGCAGTACATCTGCAAGTATCAAATCACATTGAAAAATAAGTATTTCTTGTAGTATAACAAAAATTATAATCTGATCTTGCAGTTCAGTATTATTTATAAGTAAGTAAAGAAAAAGCATACAAAACAGTTGTAACAATGCTACATTTTCTAATATGTAAATGTAAATATGTTCATTTTCGCGTATTTCTTATAGAATTGTTAATCAAAGACTCAATGAGCTATGCCATTCTTTCTTATCGGAATTCAAATAACCGAATTAGATTTGTTTAAGTTCTTTAGCCGCGTTCATAATTTAGAGAAAGAAACATTAGAGTATACGCTTTTTCGAATATATTGTTTGCTTAATAACTAAAAATAAAATTTGCAAATTGCACTAATGTGTAAAATATGGAATGGGGTTTTAACATTGTATACAAATGGAGGGAGGCTTGATTCATCAGTCAAATAGTATCTAGGTAATTTGGACAAAATAGCTAAAAGGGCACAAAAAATTGCTTGCTGGAATGCACCCTGGTAAAATAAGGTTCAATTATAAGTGTTATGTAAAATCATCCCTGCACATAGTAGCTAAACTCTATGCACCACATGATGCATCTCGAGCAGTCGCAACCAACTCGTGAACACTTTTCATTTTTTAAAGTATAAAAAAGTTGCATGTTTCGTCCTCCCCTATATCATTTCCTCTTTCATTTACTACAGTTTCCAGTTTTGGATTCACAAGTAAAGTTTTTTCAAGTTAACTTACGAGATCGTAATGTACATAATCTGGGCTTTTAGTTACTTGATAATGATATTTGAAACTCATTTTTATCTCTAATTTTTGCGTTATATATTTCATCATCATCTTGGCGTCAACACTTTACACTAATTGTACTGCTAAGAGATAAAAAAAAGTCAAACCGACTGTTATTTTGTAAAAACAAAACATTGCGCAATTCGTTATGGGTTAGTAGTAAGTACCTTGCTTTTACTTGATCGTTCATAATATATAATATGATCAACAGCTGTTAAACCCCATAAAAAAAGTTTACGACTATATATTTGTATTAAAAAATTCGGACCTATTTTTTTAGTAATTTTGTACAATTCTTTTTTCGTGTTTAATGTACACAAGTCTTATTTGATAGCTCGTTTGATTCGTTTGATAAAGACGCTGATTATGAAGAAGAATAGAAATTGCTCTATTACTTTTGATTCGATAGTCTTTGAATAGCATTTGTGCTTAGACATAACTTTGGATAGTTTAGAACTAGGAAACTTGCACAATCTACAAATACTCTTGCTCTATAGGCTAAATTCATACATTATTAAGTCATTCTAAAATAGTTGCGCGAACTTGTTTTACAACCGCGCTTACAAGTTCGATGTTTATAAATCCGTTTGGTGAATCTTTGTACTTTGAAATAGCAATTAAAAAACTTGCGAATTTCAAAGACAAAATCAGGTTCGATTAAACCCATCGCAGGATTATGTTTAAAAGTAAGAGTACGAACTCACGACGAAATAATTTTTTTTATAAATTCCGTTAGATGGATGATTCCCTATTGGCTATTTCAATGTCCTTACAGTCTTACCGTTCATGTAACTGGATGACGGAGGGTCTCCTTTCTTACTAATGGCGTAACGTTGGCGTAATTCGATGAGGTGCTAATGGTTCGACCCTGTTCTACCAAAATGCTTCGATCAATTTTGTAATATTCTTTTCCGCTACGAGGACGCAAGGTTGTCGTCACAGCTCTGCCGCCAATTCTGCAACGATCAACAAAACATTGAGTATCCAATGAAATAAGTACATTTCAATTTAATGGAATAAAATGAAGTACCGAAGATTATCGGGGGCGTCTGAAGAAGAGTGCGAGGAAAGTGAGAGCGTTTCTATGTAGTCAGACATATCCGATGTGCCGCTACTTGTACTCCGGGAATCAATGTAGGGCGCAGTCGTCACTTCACTAGGACTGCTGAACTCCTTGTGTCCTTTTGGCGGTAAGCAAGTTGGTATGTCAGCTTCAGCGGACGACGATTTGGTTGGCAGCTTAACTTTATGAAATTGAAAAGTCAATTCTCTCAATGGATCGGTAGATTTGGACTTTCTTGGTAAGCTACTGTGAAAACAGGCAGGCGGAGGACTCTTTCGATACATCAAGGGAACACTTTGTTTCTTCATCAACAACGAGTTGGCAGGAGTAGTCGGAGACTCGAATTCAACAAACTCGGCAGTGCGGTGGCTCAGTGATCCGGTCGAGACGCCGGAATCGTTGCTGCTCGAAGAGTCGCGATTGTGGCCAGTCTTGGAAGGTACCGAAGAAGATCGACGAATCTTGATGGAAGATAGAGTGGCTTGAGGAGATAAGGTGTCCGAGCTTATCTGGTTCACCTGGATGTCCACCGAGTTTGCACTGAGTTGTCTGCTCGCTAAGGCTTTGTCCGTATCACTGGGACACTTGTGAATCGGAACAGCTGGCGTGAAGGAATTTTTCTCGTCGTCTAAGCAGTGAGCGGACTCGGCCGAGTAGGACCTCTTGCGTAAGAGCATATTCAAGCTGGTACCAGTTTCGGAGCTTGATATTTCCAGGAGGCGACGTCGGAAGTAGGGACTAGAAAGCATCGCCGAGCCTGGAACACGATATTCGGATTCGGACCTCTTTCTGTTGGATTCGAGTCCCGACGAAGAAGCTGATAGCGCAGGATTGCTCGAGCTTTTGATTCCGGTGCACAGCCTGGACAGAACTTCCTTGGAGCAGGCGTTGTGCGCAGGCTGCATCGGCAGATATCCCGGAACTGGCTTTTTCTTCTTAATAAGCTCTTCTTCCTCGTCTACAATCAGATAGTCCTGACTCGATTCTCTAAAGTGACCGCACTTTTGACAGACACCCGATGGCGTTTCCTTTCCCTCGGTGTTCTCGTGTTCCGAATCGGTGGCTGTGGATGCCGCCTCCGACGGCGTTTGCTCTTGACTCGACTGGGTAAACTGGTCTGCAGCCCGTTGGTCGTTAAGATTATTGGTAGCAATCTTGGAAAGGAGGTCCTTACTATTCTCGTAATTTCCAAGAGACTCGGTGAAATCGATGTTGACGTAATTATTTACTGGCTTAGTCGCCGGCTCCGGCTGAGTATCGATGACCGGCTCGACGTTCTCATAATTGGACTGCAGCGAGGAGTTTGCGCTCTCGGTGGTTGGATGGAGAGGGCACTCACTTTGACTAGCTTCGGTAATGTTTGTGCTGCTCGAGTTACAATTATTGTATATGCTCAGCTGACCGCTGGCCGAGTTAACAACAGGCATCTTGCCTTCGCCGGACAATCGAACGGGCTGGACCGTGTGAAGCTCAACACCGGCACCCCGTCGACAGTACGGCAGAACAAAGCCGGCCCAGCTCATGACATTGTGACAAGGACAAGAGGCCAAACTCTTGTTGAGCTTGGCAGGACAGCCGCACTGCTGTAGGCGCACTGCTTGGGGCAGATGGGGCGTGTCATAGTTCGGATAGACTACCGGCTGTGTTGTCAGACACTCCTTGATTTTACGCGGCGTGTCGTAATACTGCTGCTGTTGCTCGATAGTCACTGGCAGCTGGCCGATCGCTTTGGGCACGTCGTAGTTATCGTAACAATTGCTGCTACTGATACTGCCGACGCTTCCGACACTAGCAGCGCTGCGGCGAACAGTATTGCAGCTGCAGCTTGGCAGTGGCATGGGCGGCTTAGCCTTAGATGGGGGCTTGAGCGGTGGCCTTGGAGGCAGAGTCAGTGGACTCGGACAGGCAGCAGGGGCGGGGGCAGGCTGGCTCTGGACTTGAACTGGTTGGGGCGAGCAGCCCGAGTAATCGCTGTCGTGGCTGCTACTACTGTAGGAGGAGAGCGAGAGTCGATCGAAGGGTGTCGCACGCGGCTGCAGCTGGGAGCTCACTGTTGTCGACGACTTGGACATGGCGCCGAGCTTGGATATGCAGCTGGAGCAGCGGTCGAGGCAGGCATGCTGTTGTTTCACCACGCCATCGCATTCGGAGCTCTCGGACGTAGGTATGACCAAAGGAGCCGGAGTCGGAGCAAGAGCCAGAGACGAAGACGGAGTCGAAGTCTGATGCCGGCTCTCGAGAGAGGACCAGTAGGACGAGGACGAAGAAGAAGTCGTCGAGATTGACTGATCGAGATCGGGAGGAAGCAGCTCGGAGGCGAGGTTCGGAATCGGAGCAACCGAGCCAGAGATCGTCGAGGACAGTCCTGGCCGACGGCGCGGTCTCGTCGAGAGTTTACCCTCGGCTGCAAACTGGAGGGCTCGCTCAATCTCGTGGGCCTGTTCGCTGATGAGAACGTGGAGGCCCTCTCCGCGGGCGCAACGCGATCCTGCCTCGAAACAAAAGCGACCCTCCACAACGCCGTAGCGACGCAACTGGCCGATTTGCCAAATGCCAAGTAGCCGAGGCGGAAGACCCGCCGTCATGCAGAAGCGCTGGTCCTGCACGTGCAGATGGGCTGGACCGGTGCTCAGTTTTGCCTTGGCCGGTACGCTCGATATCAGTACCAGGAACTCTTGATCTGAAAAATCGTATGAGACGGAGATTAATAAACAATTTATTTAGGTATAATTAAATTATTAAGCGTAAGTACTATCGTATACCTTCGCCCAAATTGTTGGATATCTTGACCTGCCATTGCATAAGTCTCTCGCGTGTATCGAATGCGAGAACAACAGTTACGTCTTGGCAGATGATAGCTATAGTGTTGGACTCTTTGTCCAGCGTAAAGCCGCTTTGCACCCCAAGAAAATGTTCCAAGCTCAACGAGGCCTTGGTCTGCGCTTGTTTGTACCTATCCTTGCTATCCCCGTAGAGTTGCAGATGCAGACAGTCTGAAAGTTCGAAGAGTCTATATAATGTAATATGACGACAAACGGCAGCGGCGGCAACTCTCACGCACACACATATGTTTTTCTTTATTTTCAGAGAAGCTGCGAGGGGTCGAAGAGCCAACAGCTGCAGTCACTAGTCAGTCGATAAATAACTACTAACTACTTCTTCCTTCTTCCTCTCTCTCTCTCTTATTTTCTTTATGTCGAATTTACGTGCGGGAAATGGCTTTTTAGTATGCTCTTCAATGACTAACGCGGGATTTGAATACGTGAGCGTTTTTAGGTATTATAATATGACGACGTGTGCGCGCGCGCGCGCGCGCGCGCGTGTGTGTGTGTGTGTGTGCAGCAACGCGCCTTCATAGATAAGCCGAAGTAAGTAGGTGCGCGTTGCGGCTCTATACGTCCCCTCTTCCGCTTTGTGCAGCTGCGCCGCTTATCACTATATACTCGCTTTTTTATGCGACTACTATTTACTTTTGTGCTTTTTCACGCCGCAGGGCTTGACCTTCTATTTTCGTATTTCAAGCACCTCGTTTTCTCGATTTTTTTTCTCTCTCTCTCTCATACTCCAGCCAATAACTCACCTGCGACCGGGGACAGCTTCCGCATGACACACCAGCGTGACTTCCACTGAAAAAAACAACATAATGCATTATATAGCTGTACATAATCCGTCCGCTGCTTTACGCTCTCTGAGTATATAAGTATCTATAGCTATCTATAGACTCGCGAGTGCGCCGTTTACCTACATGCCACAGCGGCGCTAATCGTTCTTTTAATCAGTTCGCACTCGAGGCTGCGCATACCTATATATAAGCAAGCAGCAAAGAATCATGTCATTGCAATAAAAAGAGACGACAGCAGAGAGAAGGAAAAAAAAAAATTGGTGCAGTCGAGCACGCGCAGGGGGAGGCTATGCGGAGCCTGATGGTGTATATAGATATACGTCGAGTCGTGTGCGCGTCGCGTCCCCCCTTCCCCCTTGATGGTGGTATCAAAAGCAGGGAGGGAGAGCGAGAGAGAGACATTAATCGTTAATCGCGCTTCGTTTGATCGTCCAGTCGCGTGCTCTCTTCTCTCTCTCTCTCTCTCTCTCTCTCTCTCACTGTGTATACGGGAGAGAGCAATGCTTCCCTGTATATATAATATATACCTATATATGTGTACTCTTTGTATGAAGCTGCGCGAGTATGGGCTATAATACGGCAGCTGCAGGGGAGAGAAATAGAAAATAGGCGAGAAATAAGAGCGGGAATCAAGACGCGCGCGCGAGAGAGCGTGTGAGCGGCCGGCGACAAAGAAAGATAGATTATTAGCACACATATACTTATGTATGATAATGATGTATACAGACGAGGCAGCAACTCTTACCTTCTTGCCATCGCGGAATTTGACGTTTCCTTCGATAATGCAATTGTTATCGACCATTTTGCCAGCAGCGAGCAGCTCCCTTGTTTCATAATAATCGAGGATGCGCTGGCAGCATTCTAGTATCAGCGGGCTCTTCTATCATATCATCGCATCGGATATACCAATGCTGATATTTCACTCGCCCGCGCGCTCACACATACATATACATGAATCACCCAACTGTACACCTTTATGCTGTATATATGCAACAATCTCATCCGTTATCGCAGCTCTTTCGCTCTGCAGGTAGTAGTATAAGCACTCGCCGCCGATGTTGCTTTTGCCCTTCCGTCTGCTGCCACTGTCATGTTGTCCCGTCTGTCGATTCACTGCTCCGAAATACTCGCATAAACGTAACCAAACTCACTCACGCAGGTATCACTTGTATATACGGTAAATGTGCGGCTGACAGCGAAAAAAATAATTCACGAAGCCGAATAGTCAGCAGCATCCATCTTGGAGCAGCAGCAGCAGCTCGTTCGAGCGAACTCCAGCTTAGAGGAGACAGACTGCGCGACTGCTGCAGATTGCACGCCGTGTGTTCTATGGCCTATCCTATATGGGCTCGCTCTCTCTCTCTCTCTCTCTCTCTCTCTCTCTCTCTCTCTCTCTCTCTCTCTCTCTGTGGATTGGATCGAATCGCCGCCACTACCACCGCTATATGCCGTGTACAACTTCTCCCCCACCCGCCTTTCTTCATACTCGCGTGGCCCAGGCACTGCGCAAGTGGGGATCGCGAGAGAGCTGCGCGCGTGCTGTGCTATGATGTGATGCATTCGAGCGCCTTGTGGCCGAGCACACTTTTGTGTGTGACGTATGTACACTATAAACTAGTATAATGCTTGTTTGGACTTTGGGGTTCGATGCCCCCCTGTCCCGCGCAGCAGTAGTAGCGCAAACAGTAGTTATATGTGCACCGAATTTTCGCGGAAAACTGCTACTCTTTTCTACGTAACGACTATCCCGCGGAAGACACTGTTTATTATGATTTTTAAATGGCATACGGTATTTAATTTTAATGGTGGCATTGCTATTTTTGTGCATATTTATTATTAACTCGTTTTCTTACTTTCAGTTTTGATTATGACAAGTTGATTATTTTTATTTTTACTAGTACTACATGAATTCAAATCATTCTGAATAATCGATTACGCGCGTACGCACGATAGCTTTTTGCATATAACTTCGCGAAAATGCGATATCGCCGCGTCGACATCGTAGAAAACTGCACGTCCTGCAGATGACGCCACTGCTCGGATTGCACCCGTTATTCTTGTCTGTTTAAATTTCTTTGAATAGCATAACGTTGAAACGTCAGCGGCGTTTTTCAGCACATTTACTTAACCCCGTGAATTTTTATTAGCAGTGCCTTGCAAGTGTTTTGAGTCGAAAGTAAGTGGAGCATGTCGTTCGATTGCCGTTAAATGTTTTGACAGAATAGGCATCAGTCTAAATTACGCAATTGGGCATTTACTCGTGAACATCAACAAAATGCTTTCGCATTAACTACTTTGGAGCAACGCAGCGGGTTGTCATTTGTTTTCTTCTCTTGCGAGCCTATTGAATCAGCTATTTTACCTAATTTCAAAAGTACGAGTCATATTTTATATGCAATTATTCTAACCTATTTTATGAAAGCAGTTTCTGCAATTATACCGTTGTTTATCCTGTTGCAGTGGGCAAAGAGGAGTGTGTTGTACGTGAATTGTACGATACTTTAGAGAAATTACATTATCCAGAAGTAGCACAAATACCTTATGAAAAGTTTGAAACTACTATTCTGACTGGAACTAAGAGGATTGATTTGCTTCATTGGCTGTTACTAGAAAGTCCAGGGTTCAATGCTGCATCATTAAATAAATTCAAGGATAACTTGACTCTCGATGGTAAATGATAAAACTACTGTTTTCTCTTTTTACTATTATACTAATAAATGCATTTAAACGTTTTATTCTAGAAAAACTTGTCAGGTGTTATTCTCATATTGGGTTGAGCAGTGATGAAAATATTTTGCTTGTGAGTTTTCTTGTGCAATCATTGTTTTAATTTTGTTGTTTATTAAAATATTTTGTTTTCTAGGGAAAATGTCCAATTGACAAACAATTGCAATTTTTATCTCTATTAACAATATTCATAAAATCTATTCATTTGTCTGGAGGTGCATCACAAAAAACGGATAAAGATGCTAAAAATGACTTGTTGAAAGTATGTACACAATTTTCATATTTTATACTTGAGTTAAGACTTCTGATATTTATTTCCTGTTATTTTTTTCAGTCAGACATTACTAATTCTGATTTAAATGTAAAAAGTAGCATTGATAATACAGATAAGACTGAAACTATTTCCAACTGTAAGACAGAATCTTTTAATATCAGACAGTGTTTATCAAATGAAAAACTTACTGATAAAATTAGTACAGAAGAATTAAAGTGGAATGTTAAGGTAACTTTTTTTTGTACTATCATCATTATACAATTATTAATAAATTAAACAAAACTCATTCAAAAATCTTAGGAAAGCATAGAAAACTTGAAGAAAATGAAGACTGAGCATTTTGATTCAATTATGCAAAAATTTAATTCCTCTTTTGAAGAAGTTATAGCCCTGCCAACTGATGATTCACATCAAGATATATTTAAATCCTGCAATAATATATCTACTGACTTACAACAAATACATTCAGCATTTACATCTGTAGATAAGGTCTGATATTTACTTGTAACTTATCATTTTTTGTTTGAACAGGTGTACTAATTAAGTTTTTTTTTTAGACTTTGGTCAATGAAGCTAAAATCAAGAATCAACCAATGCCAGAAATCTTTACATCAAAAATCAAACCTTTAACTCAAGCAATCAAAGCTAATCTTGTTTTAATAGAACAAGTACATAATATGTATAATGAAACTGAAATAGATAGTTGACAAAAGTATACTGTAATCAAATTTTTTTTAAATTGTAAATATATAGCTTATTTTTCCTTGAACTTTTGTACACATTTTTTACATAAGAAAAGAAATAAAAAAATTAAGGTTTAATTAACCAACTCCAGTATACACTTTTTTTGATGTTTATTTAAATGCAGTAAAAATACATGTATTTAAGATCGTGGACGTTCCTTCTTTTCCTTGTACAAGGCAAGAAGGGAAACGTTAGCAACCTTGACGACCTTAAACCTTACTCCGGGAATATCACCAACGGCATGACCCTTACGACCGAATCCTGCAACTAGAACTTCATCGTTCTCTTCAATGCAGTTGAGACAACCGTCCCTGGGTACGAACGCCGTGATCTTCTTTCCGTTCTTGATCAACTGTACCCTAACGCACTTCCTGATGGCAGAGTTAGGCTGCTTGGCTTCAACACCACTGTAAACCATAGTATAGAAACGATTAGATGTCTTTTCCTCGATTAAAAATTAGATATAAAGTTGAGCAATGCACTTACACTTTTTCTAAGACGATTCCCTTGGCGTGGGAAGCTCCACCGAAAGGATTAGCCTTCCATCTCGTTCCAAGATGAGCCTTTTTGTAGTCTTTGTCGTTCCAGCGTTGGTCGCGTCTGTGGTTCACGTGTTTACGTGCAGTACGAAGACCACGAGGCTTACCTGTAAAATTATTGAATTATTAGAAACACAGTCGATGTTTTAAAAAGCAATTTGAAAAATAGATATTAAAATTGACTAGATAAATTGTCTAATGGACGTTATATATATGTATGTATATTTTTGTATAGAGAGAACACGCGAGACTGGCGACATAACCACGTTTTCGCTAAATAACTATTTTTCTCAAACAAATCAATAAACGTCCAAAAATGAATATGTTTAAAGCAACGTTCGTTGATAGCGAATCTTGAAATTTACAGTCAACACGAGTATTTTATTAATTTAACGCGAATTTATTAGAAAAATTACAAGTCAACAGACGTACCCATCTTGTTCCGTCTATACAACAACCGGAAAAGACCACGGAGCCATCGACGGAAGCTTACCCAGGTTGTATAACATCGATATATCTCGAAAATGTGTGTATATATATGTATATGTCATTACGGCCAACTTCATATGATTTGATTTTCAAATTATTTAATTTTTGAGTCATGATAAGTAAGTTTTGCATAGCTGACTAATTTTTGTTTAAAAATATCCTGTATTATGTTCATAAAATAGTGTGATATACTATACATCAATGAATGTTTTATTGCTAGAACATTTTTTTTCCTGAACCTGACATCTCAAACATCCAAAGGCGTGATTACGCATGCGTGCCATGTGTCTATTTCTAGTTGTATTGTCGCTCATTGGATGGCGCTACCTCGTTTACGACTTTTATGATTGCGCCTGATCGCCCTGATCCTTATTTTGGCTTATTTACAATCATTTATTTATCTGACTATAAAGAATGTAAACAAATTGCGTCGAAAATATTTAAAAGGTTCTACATTTTTCATCGATAGCAAACACATGAGGTATGTACAATATTGTTTATCATTCTAATCGAAACTACACTGCTGATTTCAATAATTTCATAAGATGTAATGTTATTCAGATTAGTTATTGAAAACTAAATTGATGCAACTTGTAAAAAAATTGAATATTTCTCAAAATTAACAAGTATATAATGGAGTGTAAATATCAGAAAAAGAAACAGTTCAGAACCACAGAGCCAGAGTATAAGAATTCTTATCGCAGGCAAAATGAAGAGTCTCCTGCTGTTCTAAAAGTTGTAGATAGTATTTTCAAAAAATCATTTACTATTATTGGAAATGAAAAATACAAACTCCCTGAGCCTGAATCACTGTTTGTCGAAGATTTTTGGCAAGTGTCGGATTTACAAGAAATTAAAGCAAGCTTGAATGAGACTAAATCAAAATTGAATAATTACTGTTTTGCGGAATGGCATCAACATACCTCACATAGAAACAAAGCAAAAGATGTTGAATGGCGTATACGAAAGGAATTTGATCCCGAATTTGTGACACAAGCATGGTGTAAATTTCATGAAATTGTTTCTAAATTTCCTTTGGTACCAAGAGAAAATATTTTTGCTAATAATAATAAGCTTTTATCATTGCATCTGTGTGAAGCTCCTGGTGCATTTATAACATGTCTGAACCATTGGTTAAAAACTAATATGCCTACTGTTTATTGGAATTGGTTGGCTATGACTTTTAATCCCTATTATGAAGGGAATTCTAATGCTAAAATGATAAGCGATGATCGTTTTATAATGCATACACTGAAAAATTGGTTTTTTGGAAAAGATAACACTGGAAATCTAATGACTATTGAAAATTTAGAAGCACTTATTGAAAGGGCAAAAGCAAAAGGAAAGGTCAATCTTATTACTGCTGATGGCAGTGTGAATTGTATCAGCGATCCTGGTGAACAAGAAGGAATTGTAGCTAGTCTGCATTTTTGTGAAGTAGTAGCTGCTATGCATATTTTAGAAGCTGGAGGAAATCTTTTGATAAAAATCTTTACAGTATTTGAGCATCAGTCTATTTGTCTGATTTATTTCTTATCTTGTGTCTTTAAGAACATTATATTTTACAAACCTGTAACTAGCAAGGAAGGAAATTCAGAAACATACATGATTTGTCTGAATTTTAAAGGAACAGAATTTATATCACCATACTTACCTAAACTTGTACAAGAATATGGTAAAAATTCTAGTAAAGCAATGTTCAAAAAAAGCGATATACCAGAGTGTTTCCTGGAGCAAATAATAGCTTGTGCTAAACTTTTTAAAAATTACCAGTGTGAAGTCATAGAAAATAATATCGCAGCCTACCAGTTTTGTAGGAATAATTCAGAATTTGAGAACAAGAAAATATCAAAATTAGTTGCTGATAAGTTTTTAAAAGATTTTCCTTTGCAAAAATTACATATGGATTTACAGATTATTGGAAATATGAGACTAAAGAAAATTAAAAATAATCATTGGATTGTTCAACCCCCAGCTGAATCTTTCAATGAAAGGAAGGAAAAACTAGATTTGGAACCTGCTCGGCGTCTACTTATGTTTCTAGATCCTTTAAAATCTCTAGAACCAGTTGCCAAAGCTTTTGTTTTCAAAGTAAGCTCTCTAGTGTGTTTGTCAACTGTTTGAAATAATTTTTATCTATATTAAAATCATTTCCATTTACTATTGCAGCCATCAAACCTTCACACTGACACTTGTATTACTCTAGGAAAACCATATCGTCGTGTTTCAAGTTCAAGATTTTGTGCAACACAGATTGTAGATATATACAATCTCATATTTCAAGTTGTAGACATGGAATCTAATTTAGAACTATCTTTACCAACTGAGATTGATATAGCTGAATATGAGGATAAACTGAAACAACTTTACAACACTTACAAAATTATAAAATTTCGATACACAGAAATCTATAACAATAGTCAAACTATTGTGCAGATAGAACAAATTTTGCAAATTCTGCAAAACGGAGAGCACTTAATATTATTGGGTTTTCTTTTACTGACTCAATTTAATGTTGGATTAATTTATCTTTTGTCGCATATGTTTGAAAATGTGGAATTTGCCATGGATGACAACATTGGATGTGCTGTGATATTTAAAAATTTCAAAAAAAGAGAACTAATCTTAGATAAAGTAGAACAAGTTTACAAGATAGCCGAAAATGTTAAAAATAATGATAATGTAGTTTTATCAGTTATGTCTGTGACAGATATATACGGTAAGATTTCTGCATATTAAAATTTGTTCCATGTCAAATTAAATTTAAACGGAATGCATAAAAGTAATATTTTTCAGATTCTGAATTGTATTCTATAGTTGTGAGACTTAATAACTGGGTAGTCAAATACTGTGTTCACTACATCTCTAAAATTTATGACAAAGATATGCATCAACAAATGCAAGAATAATCTACTTTTATATACTAAAATAAAATCTTAATCAAGAACTTGTTATTTTAAACTAAAAAGAAAACAAGAAGTTTTCAAAACTATAATTTATTATTTGATACTTAAAAATAAAAGAGCTTATAATATTTATAAGCATTATTTGTAATTTTGAAGTTTATATTGTATAGTTCTATCAATGTTTCTGTAGTATGCTTGTGTGTTTATTCAGCAATGGCCTATTTGACCAAATAGAAGACTTAAAGCCTTGACTACAGCTGTGTGAAAAGCAAGAGCATAGCAAGAATAGAGTTAATCTTAAAGTAACAATTGTAAGCAGCAGTGCAAGTTTCGAATAATACTTTTTTTTTAAATTATAACTGTTATAACATATTAATTTTTACAATTATTTCATGTAGGATTTAAAATGCTACAATCTAGAATATTAACAAAGTGCCTTAGACAGTTATCTTCCCGAAGTATTGTTCCAAATATCTGTATTGTTGGTGCTGGTCCTGCTGGATTTTATGCTGCTCAACAAATTTTAAAAGTTTGTCTATTTCCCTCAATCAATCCTATTTTTTGTAATTTGATTTTATAATGCGATAATGGGATTTTTTCTTTTTTCCAGGGTCTTAATAATGTCAAAGTAGACATATTGGAACGATTGCCTGTCCCTTATGGGTTAGTAAGATTTGGGGTAGCTCCAGATCACCCAGAAGTAAAAAATGTTATAAATACATTTGACAAAATTGCCAAAGATGCCAGAGTACAATTTTTAGGAAATGTTAATGTGGGACAGGATGTCAGTGTAGCAGAACTTAAGGAGCATTATCATGCAGTTTTATTGGTAATTAATATTTTTGACAACAATTTACAAAATTCATAGTCAATTAAATGTCCTGTAATATTTTCTAGACTTATGGCGCGGATGATGATAAAGTATTAAACATTCCTGGAGAGAATTTAAAAAATGTTGTGTCAGCTAGAACTTTTGTTGGCTGGTATAATGGTCTGCCCAATAATAAAAATCTCAATATTGATTTGAACACAGAAGATGCTGTTATTTTAGGACAAGGAAATGTGGCTATTGATATTGCAAGAATTCTTCTCTCACCTATAGATAAATTAAAAGTAACTTTCAACATTTTTAAAAATTGTATTTTTTTCCAAATCGTCTTGAATAATCTTTTTGTTTTAATTTTTTCAGCACACAGACATAACATCTCATTCCTTAGAACAGTTATCGCAAAGCAAAGTTCAAAGAGTTTGGCTTGTTGGTCGCAGAGGACCTTTGCAAGCTGCTTTTACTATAGCAGAGCTCAGAGAATTATTAAAACTTGATAATTGCAAAACATATTGGAGACCTAAAGATTTTGAAGGAATAAAAGAAATTGTACCTCAACTTGTACGGCCAAGAAAAAGACTGACAGAACTTATGTTAAAATCCATAGAAGATGCACAAACAGAAACGAAAAAGCATAATAAAGAATTTCACCCTATATTTTTACGTGCACCTGTGCAATTTGTGGGCTCTGATTCGATCGAAAAAGTAAAATTATCAGTGACTCAATTGCATGGAGAAGATTTCTTAAAACAATCTGCAAAATCAACTGATGAATTTGAAGAAATCCCATGTGGCTTAGCATTCAGAAGCATTGGATATAAATCTAGACCAATTGATTCAAGTGTCCCATTCGACTCAAATAGTGGTAGGATATTAAATTCTGATGGAAAAATCGGAAACGGCCTCTATGCTGCTGGATGGGTGGCAACTGGACCTGTTGGTGTGATTCTTTCTACAATGAACAATGCATACAAAGTTGGATCACTGATCAATAAAGAAGTTGATTTTACAGTACCAAAAGCTGGTTATCAAGAAGTGAACAAAATTTTACAACATAGAAATGTTGCTGTAATATCATACCAGGGATGGGAAAAAATTGATAGAGAGGAGCGTCAAAGAGGAGACAAACTTGGCAAGCCAAGAGAAAAAATAGTTGATATTTCTGAAATGATCAATATAGCTTGCAGTTGATTATAATTATATATGAACAAACTTACATTTCTTTAGGTGGTCAGCATTTATTTTATGTTTTTAATTAAAAAATACTTTTATAACTTTAACTTTATTTTGTATGAATGTATTTATGGGATTTTATTAGAGGAAAAAATATTGTTTTTGTAAATTGATATTAATGAAAACTACTGTTGATACTTTTCTAAATATAAAAATTAATTTTTGAATTTGCTACTTATACAAGATCAAATCAATAAAATAACTTATATATTATCAAATATATGCATTTGTAATTTACTTATTTATTTTTTTTTAATTTTCGAAATAATGGTATCTTACTGGTATATCTTATAGAATTATTGTTCAGTAATTTAATTTTGTGCCCTTTACCCGAAACTCGAAAATGAGCGATCAACAAAAATTATAATAGCGATGGTCATCTAGGTGACTGCATACTTTTAGTGTCGTATTTCCGCTCTCTGCGGATTTTGTATATGCCGTGCTCACCGGCGCGGTGTAAAGTTGTTTTCGAACTTTATTATACATACTTATTAGTCTAGTTTTATTGTTTGCACTATAATGAAAAATCGGTGACATAAGTACGATTTTTTTAATTATTTAAAATTGTAAACAACAAATGAAAAATCAAGAATGATATCATGACGTAATATATTGTTCAAATATAATTCTCAAAAAAATGATACATCGGTAGCAAGTGCTTTATTTAAATGTTAAAAGTCATAAGTAATAAGTAAGTGTTTTATAGTGACTATAGAATGTCTTCTCGATCTTCTTTGCAATTGACGCTTGCAATACTCAAGCCTCATGTTGTTAAATCTCCATTCGCATTGCAGGTATTTTTTCTAACCTTGAACGAATATTATCTAATTAAGCAGACATCTGAAAGTAAATTAAATTAAATAAATTCGTGACCATTGTTAGCTTGTTATATTCTTCACAGAAAATAAGAGACATCATTCTTCAAAATGATTTCAAAATTGTAAGGACGCGAAGGACAATCATAGACATCAAAGAAGCTGAAGAATTTTACAAAGAACATAAAGAAAAATTTTTCTACAACAGACTTCTAACGTTTATGTGTAGTGGTCCTTCTGATGTTCATATATTAGCTAATGAAAACGCTATTGCCAAATGGCGTCAACTTTTAGGGCCAACAAAAGTATTTCAAGCTCAATACTCGGCACCTAATTCAATTAGAGGGATGTTTGGATTGTCTGATACAAGAAACGCAGCCCATGGCTCAGGTGTGTAATGTGAAATTCAATACTAATTTAATAAGCTTTTACTTTTATCTTTTAATAATATTAATTTATGAAATTAATACATTATTAGATTCACCAGAATCAACAGAAAGGGAAATAAAAGTGTTTTTTCCTGACTTCAATATCAAAGAGTGGTACAAAAATGAAGAGATGTACTTCTTATCAGGAAAATTACGATTTGACCCAGATTTATTTGTACATATTGTTGATAAAAATGTTTTAAATGTTACAGAAAATAAATCCTAAGCTATATACATTTTTATAAGCATTATTTTACTATGTTAAAGGTCAACATATCCAAAAGAACAAACACATAGTAGAAAAATAGTAAGATGTATTTACTTATTTGTACTTTACATGTCAGTGCCATTGTTATTAAACAAAATACAGACTAGATAATTTATAAAAAATAAGAAATAAGTAACTATTTACAATTTTTAATGAAATAATAGTACATAATACTATTGATTGAAAAAATGCAAGATGCACTGTATCCAAATGATATTGTCAAGTGCAAATCCTTATGCAGCACAATACAATGTGTTAATAAATTTTGGAAAAATGGTTTTGAACTATTTGAATTAACTAAGAATCAACTTTAACAAAAACTTTTGGTCTAGTAAAGACTTTGATTGCTTCTTCCAACTTTGTTAACTGTTTTTCTATTTCCATTTTTCTTTTCTGAGATCTTAATGTATCAGTTCGAATTGGTAACATATTAAGTTCACCCACATATTCTTGATAATCTGTAAAAAAATGTTGATTGATTGTATAAATATTACTATAAATTTGTTTTATGAATGTTTATCATCTCAACTTACTTTTCTTTAACATACTGAGGGTTTCCTTACGTTCATGATCTGGAAGTGGGACATGTCCAGCTGGGCAATCTACATGTTTTTCTGCAATTTTTGCTAGCTGCTCTTTCTGTAAAGCTTCTTTCCTTTCTTTGATATATCTATTCAATTTCAATAATAGTATTTAATGAAATAACTAGTTATAGAAGCACAAAACACATTATTAAATACATACTTTGGAACCACTCCAATACGGTAACTTGGTGGTGGTGCGTTGAGCTGAGATGCCAATTTATTACTCAATTTTGTTTCTTTATTGGATTTAATGTGGCTTTCATTTTCACTATATTCTGAACTATTTTTAATATTTACAGGTTCTTCTAATTCCTTAGCTCTTCCTGAAGGATACCTAAAAATGCAAATGTAGTTTATATTTCAGATTCTTTTTTAAATGCTATTAAAAAGATAATAAATGTCTATATACCTTATCACACCTTCAGAATACAAACTATTAATATCATCTGTATCTAAAGTTTGAACTCCTTGATTTTTACGCTTTATTTGAGTATCTTTAGAATCCTCATGTACTTTCTCAGTCACAAGATTTTCAGTAGAGTTGGCTTTCAAGTTTTTTTTAGTAGATGATTTTGGCAGTTTTTTTGACACAACCTTAGCATTTGAAACTGTGAAACAACTTTTTTTTCTGTTCTGTTTCCTAGTTTCATCATCAGTAATTTCTTGAGCTCTAAGGTGTTGGGATCTTCCATCACCATTAGTAACATTAGCGTTACTAATATCATCAGAAGTTTTTGAGAGTCTAGTCTTTCTTAAAATAGGCAATTTCAAACCTTTGGCAGCGTTACTATCAGTATGCATAATTTGTTCCATCCTTCGTAGACTTTCGACATTTTCTTTAATAAAATTTTTTCGCCTTGGAGGCTCTGAAAATTAATAATAGGACGGATGAGTTCAATATCTGTTGTTTAATTATTTAATGTTATATGCTAAACTCACTTGGATCTGGAAAGAGACTCTTTAACGTTCTTGTATCTCGCATCATTATTTATTTTGTTAAAGTTTGGCGAGAGAATTATATGCCTCTAGCGTGCGAAGGTCTCGAAGAAACGGAATTTTTGTTTACAAATGGAAGCATAACACCGCTGATGCCGCTGCGCTGCACTGCACTGACGGGATGTACCTTATGCCGCGGTGACAGTTTTGATCTGACATAGGTATGTAGGATAGCCTACTTTTCACGGCACTTGGCTTACATATTCCGACGTTATTTAAATGGCATAAATTTATTCCATTTTGAATGGAGAAGTTAAAGCCTTGATCATTCACGAACTCGAAATGCAAGAATTTTGACGCAAAATCATACAGGTAGAGCAGATGCACATATCTCTGACACAAAATGACCGAACCAAAAGACAAAAGACAAAGCGTCTTGTCTGTATCCACTTGTGTATAGTATATATACTTTACGGCATAGTTCTACATTATATTATAGCCTATAGCCGCTAAAACTAAGGACGCGGCCAAACTCCGAAGTCTAGAGTATGAGAGAGTACCCAAGTAATATTATGCTTGGCTTTACAGCAGCTGATAGGTCATATAGGTAATAGGTTAGCAGTAGGTCACAACCGGCGCGGGCGCACAAACATTTTTATATTATATCTTTGGAATAAGAAATTAAGAAATATTTATAAATCTACTTGAATGATACTTACATTATTCAAGTTTGCTAAAGTTTTAAAGTTTTAAAATGCTATACATTACATTTTTTAAATTAATAAAATAAAATAAAATAATAAAAATACACTCTTTTTTAAATTAAATTTCATTTCAAAATTGAAATATGCGAATATGATTGACATTTAATTTTAATGTGAACATGAGAATTTAGACCAAAACCTTTTTAAAATTCCCCCGCCATAAACCTCATAACCTACAATTCCAACACTCAGTCTTTATTATTTATTTATTATTTATTTATTATTTATCATATTGGCCAATATGGCGGATGTAGACGTGACAATTTACACAGGAAGTATACCTATATAGTATGCAGCAGACGCTCTTGCCAATTGAATTGTACGTGGCATATATAAGTATATCTCGGAGTTTAGTACAAACCCACGGCCATTTAAATAGTAAGTAAGTTAAGTAATTTTAATGTGCATCAGTTGGTATTTGAGCTGCCGCTGCTATATGCGTCGCTACTGCTGTCGCCGGTCGCCACCGCTTGAGCACATGCTCTGAGCTTATTTCCGACTGACAGTTGTGTGTAGAATAAAGAATTGGAATATTCATAGATTGTCGATTTGTTGCCAAGGAAACAACGAACTAAAAGAAGCTAAATTTTCTAAATAAACATAATAAGTCAAAATGGTTCTATTGGGAGAAGTTTTTCCGAATTTCATTGCAAAAACAAACGTTGGAGAAATAGATTTTCACAAGTGGCTTGGAGACTCGTAAGATTGTTCAATATACTGCCGGTAAAAATTCTTTTTATCATTTTTTTAATCAACCTTTATTGTTATATCTCTCGATAGATGGGGAATCTTATTTTCACACCCAAATGATTTTACACCTGTATGCACAACTGAGTTAGCTAAGGTCGCTAAACTAATGCCAGAATTTCAAAGGCTGGGTGTGAAGGTCATTGCAATTTCCTGCAATTCTGTTGACTCTCATCGGCAATGGATTGAGGTAAACTGTCGTATATTTGGTATATATATGTGTATTGAATACAATTTTTTCATACTGATGATTTAAATGATTTTTTATATTGCAGGATATTAAATCATATGGAGAAATTTCAGAAAATGGATTTCCTTATCCTATTATTGCAGATGAAACACGAGATTTGGCAATAAATTTGGGAATGCTGGACCCTGCTGAATTAAACAGTCAAGGCTTACCTGTGTCTGCTCGTGCAGTATTTGTTATTGATCCTCAAAAGAAGATGCGTCTTTCCATATTGTATCCAGCAACTACTGGCAGAAACTTTGAGTAAAAATTACATTCTGTATAGTTTGTATTAATCTTGTAAACATTTATTAATTTGACAATTCATGTTTCAGTGAAATTATACGAGTCATCGAGTCACTTCAACTAACAGAAAAGCATAATGTAGCAACTCCAGCAAATTGGAAGGTGATTATTCTTTTTTTTTGTTATTCAGATTAAAAAATTTATGTGAAAAAAAGAAAGAACTTTTTGTAAAAATGAATACTTGTAACTTTTCAGAAAGGAGAGCCAGTTATGGTAGTGCCAACAGTTTCTGATGAAGAAGCCAAAAAAATGTATGGTTCCAACATGAAGACTCATTCTCTGCCTTCTGGTAAGCCATATCTTCGTATAGTTCCTCAACCAACTGATTCCTGAAGTTTTCTTTTGGAGATATTAAATAATAATAAATACAAGTACGACTGAATAATTACATTTAACAGGATTTAATGTAACTTTTTATACAGAGACAAATTTAAAGTTGTATTTTTATGCTGTTTGAAATAAATTTTTTATTTAATAAACATTGATTCGTTGATTAAGTGAAATCCATAATTGCAAACAACAAAAGAAGCCATTTATTATTTCACCTAATATTTAATTCAAAGTACACTGCATTATATACATTTCAAAGTACACGTTTTTTTTTTCTTACAATAATATCTAGGCGAATTGTATAGTATATTTACAGTTTCGTTTAACAGGTTATTACTAATTTACGTGTTTCATACTATGATTATACATTATTATGCGTAAGGTAGTTGATGTATATAGCAGCAGTTATACAAAACAGTCCCTGGTGAAAACCAATATGATCGAAAAAGGATAATAAATTTAACAAAATTATATCTCGTCAGTGTGACGTTATATGTAATAAAGAATTAATTACCACATGAAGGATTACATCACAAAATACTATTGCCTGCCCTTGTCTGTGGATATCACGCGTTTGTTTCACTCTGTGTCCTGTTAATCACGCTCATTTATTTTATTTATTTATTTTTAATTATTTAAATATTCATTTCACTATGTTACTTGAAGTTTTTCTTAGCAAAGATCAAGAATCACTTGTCGCGCGCGTTCCTTTTTTTTTAATAAAAGTCTATTTTCCGTTTCGGTGGATCACTGTTAAAAAGCTAGTACTAATCGTAATATGAATCAGACTAAAAAGTTCCGATTGGAGCACTCGATGCGCAATTGGTCGCAGCAAATTAGTCGCTCGCTTCCTGCTGTTCAGTCTGCTGCTGCTGCTGCTGCTGTTCTCCCTCGATTAGGCTGCGAGCCTGTCTTTCCGCTGCTGCTCTAGCCTGTCTACCAGCACTAGAGCGCAAGTTCTTCCTTTCAAGTGGCGGCTCGGGATTCAGGCGCTTAGCTCCTCTTGCCTTTTTACTTTTACTGCAGGCTTTGCTATCATCCGATTCGGCGTCGGTACTACCGGGAGCTTTGGCGGCGCCCTCGGCAGACTTGGAATTAGCTCCTTGCGTAGACGATGAGTGAGACTCTTCTATGGCTGCTGCTGGCTGAGACGAACCGGACTCGTTCAAGTCTTTGCTGCTGCCGCTGTTAATGCTATTGTTCGACGTGTTGAGCGAGGCAGTAGGCTCGGGACTCAACGCTTTCATTGAGCTCGGCTCTATAACCGACAAAGTTGCTTGGCTCGACGACATACTTGCTGGTGCTGTTGTCGCCGTCGTTGGCGTTATCGTCAAGGACGGCGATAGTGGTATTGGAGTCGGAGTCGGAGTCGAGGAGGGGCTCGGTCGAGACGCAGCAGCCTCCGTCAACTCAGAGATGTGATCAATTTTTGGCGTTGGAGAGCGGGAGGAACGGTAGCTCGTTGGGGCTGACGGCCGCGAGGGAGGTCGAGCCAGAGGTGGCGGCAGCGACGCAGAGTCTTGCTGCTTTGTCAATTCTTGTCGCGGTTTCTTGACAATCGGCTCAAGGGTGACCTCAAGCGAAGGCGGCACCTGCCTATCGGGGCTGCGCAACCGCTTGCTTTGTGATATATGCTGCTCGTAGTTTCTAGTAAAGATCTCGGCGCTGGTCTTGCTCAGCTGCTCGAGGGCCTCTTTCATTTCCTGCTCCTTGGTCTTGCGCTCGATGCGCGCCGACAGGTCAGCAATGTCGGATAGCTCGATCGTCTCGGTTTGTGGCTGTTGCGACGAGTGCAGCTTCTTATCAGCGGCCCGACGACGATCGTCCGAAGAGCCAGCAGTCGCGGCGGCAGCAGCTGCAGCAGCTGCGTGCAGGGCTGCATCCGTGTACTGCTGCAAGTTGAGTGTGGCAGGATCTAACGCGTAGCGAGATTTCTTGTCCGAATCCTTGGCTGCGCGCTTGAGAGCATCGGCGACGTCCCTAGCGTGCCGCGNCGATAGTGGTATTGGAGTCGGAGTCGGAGTCGAGGAGGGGCTCGGTCGAGACGCAGCAGCCTCCGTCAACTCAGAGATGTGATCAATTTTTGGCGTTGGAGAGCGGGAGGAACGGTAGCTCGTTGGGGCTGACGGCCGCGAGGGAGGTCGAGCCAGAGGTGGCGGCAGCGACGCAGAGTCTTGCTGCTTTGTCAATTCTTGTCGCGGTTTCTTGACAATCGGCTCAAGGGTGACCTCAAGCGAAGGCGGCACCTGCCTATCGGGGCTGCGCAACCGCTTGCTTTGTGATATATGCTGCTCGTAGTTTCTAGTAAAGATCTCGGCGCTGGTCTTGCTCAGCTGCTCGAGGGCCTCTTTCATTTCCTGCTCCTTGGTCTTGCGCTCGATGCGCGCCGACAGGTCAGCAATGTCGGATAGCTCGATCGTCTCGGTTTGTGGCTGTTGCGACGAGTGCAGCTTCTTATCAGCGGCCCGACGACGATCGTCCGAAGAGCCAGCAGTCGCGGCGGCAGCAGCTGCAGCAGCTGCGTGCAGGGCTGCATCCGTGTACTGCTGCAAGTTGAGTGTGGCAGGATCTAACGCGTAGCGAGATTTCTTGTCCGAATCCTTGGCTGCGCGCTTGAGAGCATCGGCGACGTCCCTAGCGTGCCGCGAACTCGAACTTGAAGACGACTTGCGTGCGGAGCCAGAGCTCGCGGCTGCTGCGGCGGCGGCTGCGGCAGCAGCAGCTGAGCTTGGCGGATTTAGTAGGCCACACTGGGCAAGACTTTCATACGCCGAGGAAACGCTGCCGGGTTGCATGGAGAAAGGATTTAGACCGCCCAGTCCGAGGGGGGTGTAGAGCAGGCCCGGGTTCGGGAAAAAGAAGGGAAACGGTGAGCTTGTCGACAAGGATGAAGATGTCGAAGTAGCCGGAGCCGAGGATTTGGCACTGCTTGACTGCGGCGGCTCCATTTTTGTGCGCGATTTGCTTGTACTGCTGGTGCTCGTCGAGTTGCTACTCCGGGTGCCTGCGGAGCTGACGACGTGCGTCTCGGCTTGGCCACTTGTGGTAGCTGAGCTAGCTGAGGTTGCCGAGGTCGCTGCCGCTGACGCACCTAGAGCCTCCATGCCGGCAAGCGATGGCAGACCGAGACCTGCAAGGTTGGCGAACAAGGAGTTTGTGAGGCTCATGTTGCCGAGATTGCCAAGATTGCCGAGATTTCCCAGACCACCGAGCGCACCCAGATTCGGCAATCCTCCGAACGGCATCAAGAGTGGATTGTTCTTCGGGTCGAAGTTCCCGAGTGATAATCCCGAGAGTAAAGAGTTGTTGAGATTGCCTAGTCCGGGGAAGTTCAGACCAGAGGCCATTGACGTGGCCACGAGATTTGCTTGATTCACAGATTGTTGGCTGTTGGGACTTGGCATCATCGGCGGTCTTCCAGGGCTCTTACCCTTGTCGCCTCCGCGGCCTCTTTCTTGTCCCGGCAATCGCTTTTGCAAGTCATGCGGTAAGTTACCGCGTTCCTTTACGAGTTCTGCCCACTTCGGATCGACGTCAAACATTGGATTTTCTATCAACCATTGTCCAAGTCGTTTCAACTGCGGAGCTTTACTTCCAGTTACCTGCGGCAATAAAACGATTCAAAACGATATTTACAGGAACAAATCCAGATTGTAGATATTTAAAAAAATATAGCTCTGTATTACCTTTTTACCAGTAATCCTATTGATCACAGCCACATTCTCTTCTCCAGTAAGTTTTTTCCAGTCCAGTAGGGATGGATCAACCCTCGGTCTTCTCCTTCTTGGAGCATTCAGATACTCAGCACTTAGTTGTTCCGTAAGAGCTGTCTGTTCAGCCAGCCATTTATTTACTTTAGCTTCGTGTGAATAAGCACCAATCTTTGAAGAGTACTCGGCGACTTTGTTTATTTCAGCAAACATTGATTCGTAACTCTTTCTATGACTACTCGATGAAGAGTGCGCCGCATTAAATGCTGCTTGTTGCTGCTGCTGTTGTTGTTGCTGCTGCTGCTGTTGTTGCTGTTGATGATGATGGTGCTGTTGCTGATGTTGTTGTTGCTGCTGCTGCTGCTGCTGCTGCTGCTGTTGTTGCTGTTGCTGTTTTTTGATAAGTTCTCGATTTTGTTGTTCAGCTTGAGCAAGTAAAACTGAAAAGCTGTCTTTGTGCGAATGTAGAGATGGAGGTGGCAGCTGCTGACTTGAGGAAGAATTGCCAGAAGCTCTTGAAGATGGAATCGATGTTACAGTAATGGAGAATGGCTTTTGCGAAGTAGGAGGAGGGTTTGGGAGGCCGATTGGTGCAGAAGTTGGAGTAACCGTTACGTTGGGTGTGATTGTTGTTCCCTTTTTACCATGCTCAGGGTAGTGAGTACTTTGTTGTTCTTTTTCTCTTTGTAAGCCCTGAACAATCTCGTCAAGTTTTCTTCGCTTTTTCTCTTTTCCTATGACTGGCTCTTCCATAGACTGTATATTTATAATAAATATTATTAAAGAGTCATCATCTATCAAGTGATTACACATATCATTACCAAAAGAATACTTACGATATTTTTTCTTTTCACAAACTTGTCTAACATGCTATCCAATTTTCCTTTGTTACTATTAAGTTGTTTGGATTTACTAGGCATTGAAAAATCTTGTACTTCATTCATTATGTCTTTGTTGCTGGTATCGGTTGTGGTCTTGGAAGTATATCTGGAAAAAAATATTGAAAAATCAATTTGAATTTGCCTAATTATTATTCGAATCATCGTCATACTGATGTAGATAGAAGGACACATACCCAGATGACAAATCAATGGGAGTCAAAGTACTTGAGGTTCCAGGAATGATAGTTGGTTTTCCAGGTATTGTATACTTGAGATCAAAAGGTATAGCTGGTGCTCTTGCTTGCTGATGAGCTGGTGGTGGTTGTGATGCTGCAGATCGTCTAGATTCATCAGATGGTGAATCTTCATTTACATCCCATGCAGAGCTGCTTGATAAAGCCGGCTTACTCAATTGCGGCGGTGGCTGAGAAGCCATGTGAGTACTATTCAGCAGTGCATGAAGCTTGGCTAAATTAGAAATATTTTAAATTTATTAGCCACGTTTAGAAAAGTTGATAAAAAGTGATTTATATGAATTTTTCAAATACCTCGTTCAGTCTCTACATCAATGGCAATATGCCTCTTGCGTTTCCTCAAGGCGGATGAATTGTTATTGCTATTGCTCATACTACCAATATTGATATTACTGGTTGACGAAGATGAACCACTTGCACCACTGATGATGTTGCTTAGATTAATATTAGCGCTGTTACTGCTTAGACTTGTAGACATGGAACGCGGTATTCCATGATCTGTAGTAATGGTTATAATTTCAGTTGGCTCTTTATCAATCGTTTCTACCTCATCTCCAGCCGTAAAATTTACTGATACTGGCCACTCTTTATGCTCAATGGCATGAACAATGTGCATCAAACGAGCTTCGATTGCATGTTCCTGAAACACATAAATCATTGTTGCGTTAAAAATAGGCTATAATTGAATAATGATATAATGATTAAAATGTAAACAATTTTTAATACCTTTGGCCACTTGATTGAAGATTGGAAGCTGTGTGACAACAATTGTGCCACTGTAGGCTCATTGTAATCTATTCCTTTATCTCTCAGGACAAATGTATCGATTTGTGTCAAGCGCGATAATGGTTGAATTACTTCTAAATCTGGGAACATCGCTTTTAATTCAGCTGCTTTCATACTACACTTATCCTCAAGTTTAGGTACCGTTGGCTTCTCTTGATTTGTCTCGACTACTTTTTCTTTTTGACTTTCTAGATCTTTTTCTTTTTCTTTTTCTTTCTCTTTTTCATGCTCTGTTTCCTGTTCAATTTCTGGGTCTTTTTCAACTTGTGTTTCTTCTTCCTTTTCCTTTACTTTTTCCTCTGACATATCTGAATCTTTTTCGGACTTTTCTTCTACCACCTTTTCTGGCTCTGATTTATCTTCTTCGAGAGGTTTTTCTTCTTCAATATCGTCAGTTTTATCATCATCAATAGTTTTACCATCAATAGTAACGTCCGCAACTTTTTCATCTTCTTTTAAGATTTCAGATTCAGTTTTATCATCGTTTTCTTTATCTTTATCATCTGAACTTGTTTTACCAGAAAATGAACTCTTTTCCAACTCTTCATTCTTACTTTTTTCTGTTTCCACGTTAACGGACTCTATGTCATCTGATTTTTCAATAGTTTCTGCTTTTTCTACCTCCTTTTCCACCTCGTCTTCCTTTGCGTTTTCACTTGGATCGTCAATTTTGTCATCGACTGCGTCTGGCTTATCACTCACTTTAACTTGGTCATCGACTTTCTTTTCGACTTCGTCAGTTTCAATCTTTTCCACTTTGTCTTCATCCGTCGTAGATGATTTATTGTCGTTGCTTATTTCCGACTCGTCCTTCGTAGCAGGTTCTTCATTAACATCCTTTTCTGTTGATGTTTGATCTGCCTCTGTTTCGGGAACCTTCGGTTGTTGATCAACCTCCATTTTAGCAGGCTCTGCTTCTTTTTCGGCAGTTACAGGCTTCATCACAGTCGTTATAGTCAAACCTCCAGCAGTGATCTGCTTTTCTTCAACTTTATTTTCAGATTTGATGATCGTTAATTCTACATGACTCTTGCCGATGTCAGATTTTTTATCAGTTGTATCCTTCTTGATACCCACTTTTTCAATTTTAAGCGTACCTTCGCCTTTTTCTAGCTTAACTAGTATTTCATCTTTATCAAATTTCAAAATATCTTCCCTGTTTTCAATTTTAATTGCTCTTTCAGACTTGTCAGATTTGTTAACTTGGTTATCTCGATTTAAACTTTTTCCAAGCATCTTATAAAATGAAAAATCGGGATCGTTCAAAATTGTAATATCAGTTCGTCCGAGCCCATGTTTAGCTGCTCCAAGTAAAAGCTCTTTATCATGTTTGCCTGGTTGCCACCAATCAGGAGTGTCTCCCGACGGTTGACACAAGGAAAGACGTTCCTCCAAGTGAGGATGAGACAATATTTCTTCTCTAATTTTGCTCAACAAATCTACACGATCTAGAATTTGTCTAGCTTTATTAGGACTCAGCGCATCTATTGGAATATCCATCGAACCTAGAGTAACATTAAATTATTTACATACAGTAACCGACTTTATTTTAAGTATTTGTCGATTTGAAAATACATAGTAAAAAATAACTTACCATCATCTTCGTTTACTTTAGCACTACATGCTTTCTTACACATTGCTCTAAAGGACATATAATATTCTGTAAGATCAGCATCGCTTTTCTTGTCAAATCTAGCTAGACTCTTAAATTTCGTCCAGTCATATTGGGCCTTCTTTCTATCGTAATTTACTCCGTAAGTGGACACAACTCGCAGGAATTCGCTCTCCTCGCGTTTCGTCCACTTGGCCTTTTGCTCTTCAATGCGCGTTCTTTCGCGTTCTTTTACCATCTGCTCCATTTTCTCTTTTCTTTCCATTTTCTGTTGATTTGAAATGTAAAAATGTTACAAGAAAATAATTTTTATCAAGTCAAAATAATAGAAATTGAAAATAAACTAACCAGTAGATACATGGCCAATTTTTGCAAATCCCAGTTTTGCATGTTCAAAGGCGGTTCCATATTAGTGGTACCTTGATGATTTCCAAGTTTCATGTCTTGAGAAAGTTTACCATTGTTGGACAAAATCGCTGTTTTTACGTCATCCTTCTTATTAATGTTTCGCTGGTAGGATGTAATGACACGTCTCAGACGCGTATTAAGATCAACAACAGAGGGCCAGGTCTTTTCGTCGTCAGGGATGATTTCCAAACCATCGTGACTAGTACCAGCAGCCCCAGCATCTGCATTGGAATTTTCTCCCTTGTTCGATACACACGGCGAATCAACCATTGAAAATTTATCGGCATCTTTGCCCATTCCTGAGGATTCTCCTTCATCAAGTTCACTTATATCCATAGTCAAATCATCCCTAAATATAAAAAAGATTTGTTTGTTTATTTTAAGATTTATTACTCAGGTTTACTATTTTTATCATTATCATCATTATCATCTTTATCATCATCAGCAGCAGCAGCATCAGTAATACCCTACATTACAATCTAATGTTGTTATTATCATTACCGTATTATTAATTAGTATAAATATTGAAAAGTATAGAATAGAAAATAAAATTGTCCTTGAAAACCCTTAATTTTCCAGGTAATACATAATTGCTAGTCTTCACGGATATTTTTTGATGATCCAAGTGTAAAAAGGCTTACTTTTTGTATAGATTATAGAAATTATTGTCAAATAGTGCCAAATATAACATACATTAAAGTTGGAGACATAAAGAAGCATATATGAGCAAGCATTTTATTGCAACTGGTTATTGTGTTTGTAACCATTACTAGCATTGATTGGCATGATATGCAGTTTAGTACATACAAGTGAAAATGTCAAGCAGATGTGTGTAACGCGTGTAGTTGGCATGCAAATGCGCTGACATCGAAGTATAGTATCAGAGTATATGTGAGGAAAGAAAGACCATGAAAAACGTTTAAAAAAAAGCTTTACTCACTTTGGTTTCTCGCTCGGGGAAGGGAGAGGACAGCACGTAATGAAAGTAAGCGAGGGATCGCTTCTCATCTGGTCGAAACTCTCATAGCCGTGCTTGTAGCAGCCCACGACTAACGATTTGTCACATGTAGAATCCCACCACTTGACTGGCTTCTCTGGCAATTGTGGAAGGTTTATCGGCAACGCACTGTAGGGCGGTTTCATTTACAATTTGCCGATTTATATTAGCCAATAAGTCTTAATTAATTATCAAGACAATCATTTTTTTAATTACTTTTTTTTTAATTTTGATGGCAATGCGTTTGATAATATCAGAATTGAAATTCAAGTATAAATAAAGTAAATAAAAACAAACATAAAACTGATATTACCAAACGAATGGTAAAACTCTTGCCCTCTGACACAGTGCAATGCTTGGTTTCCTTCTTACCGTGTCATCCTGACAGCGCCGAGCCATATTGCTTCCGGCATGGAGTCTTACTTTTATTCTTATATTAAAATAAATGTCTATATGTATGTGTATGATGAAAAAGTATGGATGAACTGAATTTATTAGTAGCCAGCAAAATCAGCGACGCTTTGTAGCTATGAGATAAAAACTCAAGTTGGCCTTGAGAACATTCCTTATACAGAAACACAAATCCCAGGGGGTGAACAAATACATTGCACATGCAACTGTATAAGCGCTGTGTAAGCACATATGTGAGTGCACAATGTCTTGCGCGACAAATCATTTGAAAATACGTACTATAAAAGCCAATACAACTAATTTTACTGACCTGACGTGGACCCCGTCGTTGATATGTTGTACCAGATCTCCTATGATTTCGTGTTTGATGTAGTACAGCATTCTAACTCGAAGTAATACTCTGTAAATAAAAACATTTATATAAATGACTTGATTTCAATACATTAAAAAAAAAAAAAAAAACACAGTTGAAAATACGAACTTATTTGCGTGGCGACCCAAGTGCTTCTTATAATTACTCTCTAAAAATATATCCCCATCATATTTCTCAGCATGGCTCCAATGATTTGGATCACTTGGACCGTTATTATTAACCATAGATGAACCTCTTGTTTCTCGAACTCTGCTACTCTTTTTCTTTTGCTGCTGTCGACTATTTCGATTACCGTTACCTGCTGATGCTTGCTGATTCATAGGTATAGTTTTAACTTTTTCTCCATTTTCGAGAGGAGTAATAAGATCCCATATGAAATTTCGTATTTTTTCATCGCCTCGGTAGTAACGTAAACAATATAGCAGTATGACTCGAGCGCAATCTTCAAGATCGGATTCACGCCATCCTCGTCTTAATTGACTGTGTTTTAAAATTTCTTCCCAACGACCCCAGCCAAAAGTCAAAAGTCCTCGTTCCACTTTAAAGCATTCGCTGCGAGCCCAATTACCATAGACCACTTCGCCTTCGCGAGGTACGTATTCATCATAAAACTTGCGCGTTTTCTTATTGAATTTGTCCTTGCTTCGTTTTTTGCCTGTTTCAAAAATAATAAATATTTTTATTATAATATTACATGATTACTACACGAGTATCGTGATATTATTATTATTATTCAGGTCACATTCACGAGAATCGATGAGAACGATACAGGGGTAAAATGGAAAATGAGCAGACATGCAGGGAACGTACCTCTACCTGTTAAACCGCCACCGCTAGTTTCGTCATCGCTGTCATCGGCCGAACTATCAAGCTCCGACATATCAACCACGGATTCATCGTGTCCATATCGTTTTATTTGTGTTCTTCGCCTAGGTTCAGAAATTACTAAATCTTCTTCCTCTTTCCTTTCAGTGGTGTCGATCTCGGCCTTCTTGGCCCATTTTTTCCAAAAGTCAGGATCGTCTATATTAATATCCGATCGGTTTGATGAGCATGCAAAGCTAGCTTTTGAGAAGGTCGATCCTTTTTCCGCTTCAATTGTGATTATCTATCGAGTGAAAAAGGCGTACATACATTAATATGCAAATAATTGCAAGAAACAAAAGAGCTTTTGTAAAAAAACAGATCCAAATCAATACATACCTGTGTTCTTCTAGCTAAAATCAAATCAATATCTTCCTCACAAAATTTGTCACCGGCATTATCATCGTCCATGATTGCACCATAAGCTCCTTTTTTCAGCAAATCTTCAATTTCTTTTTTAGTCAGAGCCTTGTTACTTGGATCCTTACCCCCTTGACTCGTATTCATTGACTGTAAAATGGCTTTGTCCAAACCAAGTTTCAGAGATGCTTTGTCAAACATTTCCCGTTCGTACGTGTTACGACATAACAACCTGTAAACTTTTACCATCTTTTGTTGCCCTATCCGATGACACCGGGCTTGCGCCTAAAAATTAATTTATACATGTTGAATAAAATTATACAAGTGTAAATGTTAATTTATTTATCTGACCATTGTGAGAGATCTGTTATTCATACCTGCAGATCATTTTGAGGATTCCAGTCACTGTCATAAATAATGACGGTATCAGCAGCTGTGAGATTAATTCCCAAACCACCTGCTTTGGTACACAAGAGAAAGACAAATCTATCAGAATCTGGTTTGCTGTAACGATCTATAGCAGCCTGTCTCAAATTTCCACGAATTCTTCCATCTATTCGTTCATATGGATACCTAACATTAACAAATAACAAATACATTTTAAATATACGCCACAAAGTCTATTAATAAAGTGAATATCTGCAAGTATTATAATAAATGCTTACTTTTTGTAAACTAAATAGTCTTCTAGAAGATCCAAGCATTTGACCATTTGACTGAATACCAAAACACGATGACCACTAGCTTTCAGTTTTGGTAACAGTTTGTCAATAAGTACCATCTTACCAGAACTATTGATTAAAGCTTGGTAATAAGATTCAGAATCTTCCTTTTCATGTTTATAGTCAAGTTGAATTTGATCTTCTGCTCCATTAAGTAGAAAAGGATGAATGCAACATTTACGCAGCTCCATCATGGTGTTCATCAAATTTGGAATATTAGCTGAAGTGGTACCCTTTGCAAGAAACGAGAAATTTCTCTCCAGTATTCCACGGTAATATTTCTTCTGTATATTCGTTAGTTCAACTTCAACAACAGTTTCTTGTTTTGGAGCAAGCGATTTCTCGACATCTTCCTTCAACCTACGTAGCATCATCGGCTTCAAAAGAACTTGTAATTTGTGCACTTCATCTTCACTGCTTAAATTACCAAATTCTTTTAAGAAAGCTTCGCTACTAGAGAACTGATTTGGTTCAAGGAAGTTTAGCAACGAAAACAGTTCGTTCACGTTATTTTGCAATGGTGTTCCAGACAGAAGGACTCGATGTTCTAAGTTCAATTGCCTAAGACCTTCAAGTAATTTACAATTTCTATTTTTCAGTCTATGAGCTTCATCTATGACGCATAGTCTCCAGTTATATCCTTTAAGCTCGTTGAAATCAGTAATAATAATCTCAAAAGTCGTTATAAGAACATTAAACTTGATAAGATCTTTTATCTGTTGACCCTTGTCATTTTTGTAGTACACTTCATAATCAGATATCATGTTCCGACTTGCAGCTCTGGAAAATAAAAAAAAAAAATGAAATATTCGAGTTGTGCTTGAACTATCAAGAGTTAGATGCTTGTATTTGTGATTCGAATACATACGATCCGTGATAAACGATTACGTTCATGTCAGTCCATCCTTCAAACTCTCGTTGCCAATTAGGGATGGTTGAGAGAGGAGCAATTATGAGAAATGGTCCTCGAATACCATACTTGTACACTTCATTTACAAATGTCAAAGATTGAATCGTCTTGCCTAAACCCATTTCATCTGCCAAAATGCAATTGTGGTTATTGTACCACGAAAATAAAAGCCAATTCAATCCTTCCAATTGGTATGGCCTTAAACTGTTTCCAGCTTTATAAACTGGAGATTCATCTAATTTCACCCACTGGGAAGCCATTGGTTTTTTCTTAGGCTGCAACATTTCGACAAGAATATTTTCCGATTTTAATTAAGAACCAATTAATAACATAAATGATGATAAAATTAAATAACCACGTGTCTTACCTTCCACTGATCTTTCGGGGGTAGCTTATTAAATTTATGGAATTGTTCAATTTTTTCCGGATCAACATCCTCTTCCAATTCCCAAGTTGAATCTTCATATTGAAGAGATCTCCATTTTACTAAAAAGTGCCTGACAGTTTCTCCAGTGGTTGGATCGGTGTGTATAGCTTCATCCAAAACTCTATCAACCTCTACGAAGTCGGGATTAAACGGATCATCTTCAGTCTGCAAAAAGAAAGTACATAAAATTTAGTATACAGGTATTTCTTTCATATGACTCAAAATTTTAATTCTTACGTTTTCGAATATGTTTGTACTTTGCTGCATTTTCTGTTTAAATCTCTTTAGTTTAGCTTGTATACGTTTGTCACCCTTATACAATTCTTCTTCTGTCCTCCATTCACAATGCAAATAAGAAAAATTTCTATACTTGACAAGGTACTCTTCAACTTCAACCATTTGTGGTTTTCCATCAGCTGCAATTGTTGATTCTACCTTTGGAACTAGACTCTTGGTAGTTTCATCAGTATCCTTTTCATCATTTGTGATAGATTTCTCCGTTTTATTCTCGTCTGTTTCTGATTTTATCTCAGTACCTATGTCGTCCGCCTTTTCTTCCTCTTTCAGATCCTCTTTTTTAGCACTACTTTCATCTTCTATGTTACTCTGATGCTTTTCCGTCGTTTCAACTGGATCTGTATTCTCTTCTTTGTCGTCATCTTTCGCTACATCGTCTTCAGCTTTTACAGCCTCTTTTACGGAATCTTTTTTTTCACATTTTTCTTTATCAGCACTTTCTTTTTCTGCATCAGATGCACATTCTTCTTTTGATTTATCCAACTCATCTTTCGTTTCTGCATTCTCCTTCGCAGCATCATCTTCAGGTTTTTCTGTTTTTACTTCTGGCACTGGAGGTTCTGGCTTGACTTCTCGCTTTCCCATTCGCGAGCACAAAATATGTTGGACGACCATTGAATCTTCATCAGTAGTATTCTAAAAGAAAGAAAATCAAATTTCGTATGCATATCATAAATGAGATAGTATTTATAAATAAATGCAAGTTTGCTTGAACAAATATACACTTACGATATACACAAAGTTTGGTTTGTTGGGCCCTATGTCACCTCCTTCAGTGGGCTTTTTATCAGACGTTGGTTTTGTAGGGTTGCTACCATCTGTCTTTTTGCTTTGAGAATCTTGATTGGGCAATTCATCATCAGAAAAGCGAAGCATAACATCATCAACGTATTTTTTTCGGTGAGTATTTCTTGCCGAACGTCTCTTATTGTCGTCAGCTTCCGGTGACGGCGGTGGTGTCGCTGCTAATTCTTCGCCATCCGAATCAGGTGCAATGCGACTCTTGCGTTTCCTGTTTCAAAAATTAAAATTGGTTTTAACAAAAGAAAATAATTTTTTTTAGATTAAATTTAGTAGACTCTATTTACTTGGGACTTCTTGAAGATTTAGAGGAAGAACTTTTGCTAGGTCTTTTCCGGCTTGGAGTTTTCTTCTTAGCGGGTGTAGGAGTATCCGTTACTTGCTCATCTTGTGTCTCTTTCTTCTCGCTATCGTCAGTAGTTTTTTCAGATTCCGACTTCTCATTAGATTCATCTTTAGTTTCTGCTACTAAAGGTTCTGTAGTTGATGAATCTACTTGTTCATTATCTTCGTCTAGCGACAAGTTACTTGAATTTTTCTCCGAATCTTTGATAGCAGTTGAATCAGATACTGCAAGATCTTCATTTTCGCACTTGGAATCATCGTCTCCAGATTCCGATTTGACTTTCCTGTAATAAAGACAAAATAAATCAGATTGTACAAATCAAGAATAAACTATACTAGAACTATTTATGAAAGCGTGAATGATTTTTCAGAATAATTCAAGTGACTTACTTTCTATTGCGCTTGGGCGTCGTTTCTTTGCTGTCCTTCTTTTTCTTGGTTTTGGCCTCTTTGGAAGTTTTAGGCTCCTTGGCTTTTGTCTCTTTCTCCTTCTTTGCTTTTGTTAATTCTTTTGGTTCCTTTGGTTCTTTTGGCTTTCGCGGTTTTCTTGGGGGTCTTGATTTTTTGCTTTTAGTTGACCATTCTTCCTCGACATCACCACCGGAAGAGGGTTTCATGTCATCAGCAGAATCCGTCACGCTGTCCGCGATATTACTGCTATCTCCAGGAGTGACTAGGTTGTCAGACACTGGTTGCTCAGTCTGTGTCAACGGTTGCGTAACAATTGGAGCTACTGCTTCTTTGTCAGCTTTCTTTCTATTCTTTTTCGATCTCGATGTAGCTTTGGTTCGGCCTCTGCCAGTTGTGCTCGATACTTGCGGACTGTCTACTACTGCTGGTGGCGAAGTGAATAATGGAGTTTGCAGAATACACTGCGCTCCACCGTTGCACTGCTCGGTCGTTTCATGCTGTTGAAGAGCTTGGAGTTTTTCTTGCAAGTTGACGATTTTTTCTTGAATCTCCGGCGCCGGCGGCATGCAGTACAACTCCTGCAGTTGTTGTTGAAGAGCAGCCCTTTCTTGATGATGAGTCACTGGAGCTAGTGGATTTGGAAATCCGGCTGGAATAGACGTCGGAGTGCTAGTCGGTGACATGTAATTTATATTTGTCATGGCCGTACTGTTAATCACAGCGTTAGGATCGCTTGGCGGATACAATTGAAGTTGCTGCTGCTGCTGCTGGGATCCAGTAATCGTATCGGCAGAAAATACGCTGTTGGTTTTGTTATAATCTCCAAAATTAGTTTGCCCAGACGAAACAGTTGATTCGGTACTTGCCGCAATTGTCGTGGCCGATATATTGCTTTGAGCAGTTGTCGTCAGTTGCTGCTGGGAGGCTGGTGGCGTCGCTTCGCCAACTCCAGTTGATGCAACAGTACTAGCCGGACTTAAAGCATGAGCTGGTTGATTCGGCACTTGGCTCGACACCTGATTTTGCGGCTGTTCAACTATCTGATTTTGAACTTGAGATGACTGATCTGGAATTTGAGTCTGGGGCGATTGGCTTGCCGATTGATTCGTATGACTGGACAACAATTCATTCGAGGATTCAACTTGCGACGATTGATTTGGAACCTGGCCACTCGGCGCCTGAGCCGGCTGCGATGTTTGATTCGCAAGCTGACTCGAGGATTGAATTTGTGTCGATTGATCAGGAATCTGTGGCTGAGTGAGCACTTGCTGCTGTTGCTGCTGCAATGGAGCAGTGGACGTAGCATTACTCTGTGATAACACGTTTACCTGCGGAGTTTGCGATGTGTAGGACTGGGATTGACTTTGTGCTTGTGATTGCAGGACAGACTGGGCGGAAGACTGTTCCAGTGCCGCTGTCTGGGGCTGTGTTATTTGGGCCTGCTGTGAAGGAATATTTTGCACTTGCTCAAGATCACTTATTCCAGTAGGAACCGCTGAAGATGCCGGTTGTTGGGAGGACTGGGCAACTTGTCCAACTTGAGCTTGACTTGCTTGAGACGTCGGTATTCCTAGTCCCATATTAGCTTGAGGTACTGGCGATTGCGATTGACTAATGGATGGTTGTTGAGAATTCGGAGGAGTCGAACATATTGATCGTTGCTGCTGAGGCTGCAACTGTTGTTGATGATGTTGCTGCTGTTGCTGTTGAGCAGATTGCATTTCCGCGGGTTGGTCGACGCTTTGTGTATCGGGTATCGTTTTACTTTCTACATTAGTCATGGAACTAGGCAATGACAAAGAATTAACGATAGACTGTTGCCGTTGTTGTTGTTCAAGTATTGGCGATACATTGCCGCATTCAATACTTTTGCTTGTACTAGAAGCAGGCAGAGATTGCACAGGCTCCATGTGACTTCCAGTTACAGAAGAAGATTCTGCAGAAGTATTGAATTGAGGACTGCTATGAAGTGGACTCTTTCTTGGCTGATGAGTCAATAAATCTTGATTGTTCATTAACTGACTTGGTTGACTTGATTGCTGTTGATGTGGTTGATGGAGTAGTTGTTGTTGCTGCATCTGTTGCTGCTGTTGTTGCAACTGTTGTTGCTGTTGATGCATTTGTTGTTGGTGAAGATGGTGATGATGTTGCTGTTGGTGCTGTTGATGTCCCAACGACTGCTCCGAAATGTCGGTATCCGATACCGAGGGCGGATGAGATAGAGAGTGCACAGAAGGTTGAACGATTTCGGTGGGCTCTCTCGTTGCCTCAACTACGTTGTGGATGTTTTCGTTTCCACTCATGGGATAAAGCGAATTACTTGGTTCCGATACAGCAGGTGGTAAGGACTGTTGTTGTTGTTGCTGCTGCTGCTGCTGATGCGTATCCAGCATGCTTCGTCCGTCATTCAAGTTCATCGTTGGCCTGATTTGCGCTGCTTGGGGTATTGGCGGTTGTAGTTGAGGTTGGGATTGAGGCTGAGGTTGATGTGGCGTCGGTGGCCATTGCGTAGGCATTGGCATTCGCGGCCCCGCCCCCGCCATCGAACCCATGGGATTTTGTGCAGGTGGCTGCGGCAATGTATTTGACGCATGTGACATGGGCGGCGGTCGAGACTGGTATTGGCCATAGTCCTGAGGTGGAGCGTTAGGATTCGCGACGCCTGGTATGACCATTTGTTCGAGGGCTTGGAGTGTCGTTTGTTGTGTCGAGGATCCCGAGCTCATCGGCATCGCAGTCGGTGGACAAGGAGAGACAGACACCGGCTGAGATTGCTGCTGCTGATGAGGCATCTGCTGCTGCACGTGGGGGTGAGGCGATAATGTGCTTGGCTTGGCCGGGGACATTATTGGCCTGAAATCATTACATCAACAAACACTTGTTACTAATTTGTATCACTAACGAATTCAATGTCTGCTAAATTAATCAAATAAAGGCTGCCAAGATTGTATCCACAGTTTATTTACCTTGGAGACATCTGTTGTTGCACAGCTGGAGGTCGCGGCGACATCTGGGGCCTGGGAGACATTTGTGGAGATAGTTGGGGAAAAGCTGCCCTATACTGGGGGCTTGTCGCATGTTTAGCAGGACCGTATTGTGGCGTAGGCCCTGGGTGTTGAGGTTGATTAAACATTTGTGAAGTGTGATGAGGATACTGCGGATCCATTGGCTGCTGTGACTGCTGAGGCACAGGATGTGGTTGCGCATGCTGCGAATGCTGTGCATGTTGCGAATGCTGTGTATGCTGGGCATGTTGACCCTAAAGAAGGGATAAATTATCAAAATAAGACTAGATGAAGAAGGAAAAAGTACAGAAAACGAGAGATAAAATTTGATAGAATAAGCGTAGCTTACCATAGGTGGGTACTGTTGATGCGAGGGATGAGTCTGATGTGTCGAATGGGACGGATGATGATGCGGTGGCATCCTCTGGGATTGTTGCTGAGGTGGTTGTGGCTGCTGCTGCTGATGCATCGAAGGTCCAAAGCCCAGGTAGCTCGAAGAGCTATACATGGACGCAGTGTTGCTGGCCTGCTGATAATGCTGCTGCTGCTGTTGCTGCTGCTGCCCCACCATATGCTGGTAAGCATTGCCAGAGGTAGCCGGCTGCATAGATTGGTGCGGTACACCCATACCACTCATCATGCCTTGCTGAGAGGAAAAGTGTTGCTGTTGTTGCTGGGCTAGTTTCTGGTTCATGCCAGNATGTCTGCTAAATTAATCAAATAAAGGCTGCCAAGATTGTATCCACAGTTTATTTACCTTGGAGACATCTGTTGTTGCACAGCTGGAGGTCGCGGCGACATCTGGGGCCTGGGAGACATTTGTGGAGATAGTTGGGGAAAAGCTGCCCTATACTGGGGGCTTGTCGCATGTTTAGCAGGACCGTATTGTGGCGTAGGCCCTGGGTGTTGAGGTTGATTAAACATTTGTGAAGTGTGATGAGGATACTGCGGATCCATTGGCTGCTGTGACTGCTGAGGCACAGGATGTGGTTGCGCATGCTGCGAATGCTGTGCATGTTGCGAATGCTGTGTATGCTGGGCATGTTGACCCTAAAGAAGGGATAAATTATCAAAATAAGACTAGATGAAGAAGGAAAAAGTACAGAAAACGAGAGATAAAATTTGATAGAATAAGCGTAGCTTACCATAGGTGGGTACTGTTGATGCGAGGGATGAGTCTGATGTGTCGAATGGGACGGATGATGATGCGGTGGCATCCTCTGGGATTGTTGCTGAGGTGGTTGTGGCTGCTGCTGCTGATGCATCGAAGGTCCAAAGCCCAGGTAGCTCGAAGAGCTATACATGGACGCAGTGTTGCTGGCCTGCTGATAATGCTGCTGCTGCTGTTGCTGCTGCTGCCCCACCATATGCTGGTAAGCATTGCCAGAGGTAGCCGGCTGCATAGATTGGTGCGGTACACCCATACCACTCATCATGCCTTGCTGAGAGGAAAAGTGTTGCTGTTGTTGCTGGGCTAGTTTCTGGTTCATGCCAGGCTGCTCCTGCTGATGAGGGTACTGAGGCATGTGCTGTCGGTAGCCCCCTGGCTGTGGTATCATGTGATTGTAGTGCCTCTGCATCTGAGGATAGGCATTACTCTGACCAGGCCAGGGTTGCATGCTGGGCTCCATGGGCATGTTCGCAGCTCTAGCCATAGGATGCTGCTGCTCCATCGAGTACATGTTGTCCGAGTAGTGGCCCGGGTACTGGGCCTGCGGCTGGGGAGGGCCGCGCTGCTGTGGTCCGGCTCCCTGGGGTGGGCCGATACCCCTGGACTGTCCGGGAAAGCCGGCGGGGGGCATTCCGCTGCCCCTCTGGGGACCGCCGCCAGGTCCACCACCGCCGGGACCACCAGGTACACCAGGCACACCGGTACCGCCGCCTCCGGGTCCGGGTCCAGGTCCCGGCTCGAAGCTGCTTAAATTCTGGTTAAACATGTTGCGCTGCTGCTGCTGCTGTTGAGCTGCTGCCGCCGCTGCTGCCGCTGCAGCTGCCGCCGCCGGGCTCTGCAATGGATTCGCGGCTCCAAAATCAGATCCACCGAAAGACGTTAATTTCTGCAAGGGCGACTCTTGACTAATGCCGTAAGGTTGGCTAATGTAATTGCTCCCTGGTCCATTTGGGCCACCAGGATTCGGAGCATCTCTCGATCCTACAACGGAGTTGCTTGGGTTCGTCGGGTCAAAGTGATCATTCCCCCCAAGATCAGGAAGAGCATCGAGCATCGATCCACTGACATCTTCGCCGAATAGGTCGTACGAGTCCATGTCTTTACGCTGCACTCGTGTTCGCCTCCTTCTCGGGCTTGTGGGAGTATCGAACAATTGTTTCTCTTATCGCTAGCTTCCCCATTATTGGTTCTTCTCTATGTCGCCTGCTGCTGAAAAACAATCAAAGAGAGAGCTCGATTTAGAGCACTGCATCAATCTCGCGTCATGGTTTCGCATTATCAGTCGGCGCATCGATAAAGAGTCTGCTTGTTAAAGTACTCAAGAGGTAGGCCGCAAGTGAACAATGAAAAAAAAAAAAAAATAGAAAACAAGAGAGAGAGAGAACTGCATCTCGAACTGCTGGAAGTTTCGAACAAGCACCAAAGGGGAAAAGCTATACGCTTATGCTTCGATTCCTCATAATCGATATAACCTTTCCCCTCAGAGGCTTGTCATGGTCGTCATAGCTGCTGGAGAGTGTCCGGCTGCTGCAGCATCCTCTCTCGCGCGTTTGATCAGTATATAGCAGTAGCATCGCAGCAGCGGTGGCGGCGGCGGCGACGATCGATTTTCAGGTTCAGGCCGGGCTACCTACAAATCCTCTCTCTCTCTCTCTCTCTCTCTCTCTCTCTCTCTCTCTCTCTCTCTCTCTATGTATATATATACATACTCGATACATGCACAGCTTGGCCACACAGTGCATTGCACGCAGGACGAGGACGCGCATATGTGTAGGAGTGTAGGTACTACAGAGAGGAGGATGAGCGAGAGCGAGGAGAGACTATATAGGCAGCAGAAGCAATAAAAGATGGAGAGGGAGAGCGAGCGAGAGAGAGAGAGAGAGAGAGAGAGAGAGAGAGAGAGAGAGAGAGAGAGAAAGCAGCGCACGACGCCTGCCTGACGTAACAAACTAGCTAGCTATATACATACTCGAAAAATGCCAGAAAATTTGAGCGATGATGATCCTTACTGTGTATAGAGAGAGACGCTTGGTTCGCAACGTTAACAATTGGGAGAAGCTTTTCTTGCGGAGTGAAGCGATGCCGACGCAGTCACGCCGCTCGGCCGCTCTCTTCTCGTGTTCACGCACGGATACACGCTTGTATGTCCCGAGACGGCTCGATATTCCCTTTTCCCTAGCGCTGCTAGCGGTGGCGGTGGCGGCGGTGGCGGCGGCGGCGTACGGCGGCGTCACCTCGCGATTCCGCACCAAGGTCGCCTCGCGCGCCTCCGAAACTCTCTGCTCCGTTGTCCAGCCGCACGCACGAGCCGACTAAAGTTATAGAACCGAGTGTCCTATGATGTATCCACGCGTAGCCGACAGCGGCGGCTGCGGCACAAGTACTACATGGGTACCTATATACCTATATATACGCGTATACGGCTCGAGCGAGAGAGAGAGAGAGAGAGAGAGAGGTGAAAGAACGCCACAGCCGCTCCGCTCGCGGGCCGCGACTCGTGCGACTCTTCCAAGTTCCAGAGATCTACTCGAGTTGTTATCCCTCTCTCTCTCTCTCTCTCTCTGTTTCCCTTATATATACTACAGCTGGGTACATTCTCTGTCTCTCTCTGGCTTGTGCGCTGGCGCGCGCGCGCGCTCTCTACTCCTCTTTTCCCTTTCGGAGCAGCATTCGAGCGTTCAAGCTCGTGTGTGCCCCATCCTTTTTACCCATCGCTATAGTACGCGCGCGCGCCCACCAATCGACTATACGGCTTTCTCTTTTCTCTTTTCGCGCTTCGTTCTCCCTCTTCTGGCCCTGCTCCGAAACGAAACGAAACGTAGCACCTCCACCTCGTCCGATCACCACGACCGTCGTCTTGGTCGACGTCGTCGTCGTCCCCGTCCCGAGAGCTTAGCCTCTCTGTCCTTCCTTCCCCTCTCTCTCTCTCTCTCTCTCTTTGCTCCTCCTGTCCCCACCACCACCGACGCCGCCACCGCCACCGCTGCTGCTCCGATATCTCGCATCTTCTGATTATGCTACTTATCATTACTTTTACCTTAACCTTTTGCTGATTTTATTTTTACCAGATATTACCTATAAACAAAGCGTCGCACTATCCCCTGAGCTCGTTTGATTCGATGGTTTAGGTACATGTGTACAATCGCGTATAGTACGACGATACGAGAGTGGAGTAGTGCCTATACTACTATGTACTACGACTAGCTACTCTGCTTACGTCTGATCTTTTCTTATTTTCGAACGCTCGGATGCAGCTGCTACGCGGCTTTTACCCGTTAATTCTTCGCGTTATCTCGGTGTCCATTTTGTTCGGTTAATTACTAAAGAGGCGACGGGCGTTGCTGCTGCGACTGCAGCAGGTTACAAGTACACAGCGACATACTTTCGGTGCGCGATTTTCAGACTTGGGAATTCCTCCGAAAATCCGCACTTGGCAATTTCATTGATCCGAAAGTGATCGGAACGTGTCCCGAGTCTTGAATCGATCACTCGTATGCGAAGCAGTGGACATAGTACTGTCCAAGTTTCCGAATTTCTTTGGCTTTTCTTTTACCATTTTTTTACTCTTTTACACGACGGTCTCGTCTGGTTACGGCAGCGGCGGCGGCGGTGCGATGGTAGTGGCGGCCGACTGACCAACCTAACCTATCGTTCGGTTTTATCTCTCTCTCTTTCAGCCGCAGCTCGTATCTCGTAGCATATACCCGAGATCTTACACTTGTTAGTGACTATCTAAACACTATACCTACTACGAGAGGGTTGATGCGGTGCACATGAGAAGAGGTTAATGTTACGGCCTTGTGTGCAGCGCGAATATAAACAGTAAGCTAAGACGGGCAGAGATACCAAGTACACATCGCAGTCAGTCAGGACAGAATGTATAAAGTTGCAAGCATTACCTTTTTCTAGCCAGAGCCAACTGCCGAGAAACAAACATCCGTCCTCCGTCGTCGTGCGAGGGAGGAAAGAGTTGGACAGTTTTTCTTCTCCTTTACTTTCGACTACTTAGTTTCCTTGCTGCAAGACTCAGCCGGACCGATCGCTACGGGCCTGTCGCGCGAGACTTGCGAGAACGGTGGAGTCAGCAGCCAGCAGCGCAGGCAACACTTGCATTAAGCACGATATATGTACGACAGTACGACACACACACATATACGTATTCTGAGCGCACACACACTATAGCACGGACACACGCACACTTACACAGTATACACGCACCAAGTGGAGACTCCCTTTCTCTTCAAAGTCTTGTGCTCGTCAGCTCTTCTCTATACTCTCTGTCTCTCTCCCTCGATAGTCTCGAATGTCGAATCCTGCGGCGGCGGCGGCTCTTCGCGCGCACGCGTGTATTGGACCAAGGTGTAGGTACAACTTGTGTTCTTTCCACTATCAGCCGCAGTAGCAACGTATACTCCTGCCGCCTGGCTTGCTGCAACTGAACGTCTTGTTTCCTCGCTTTTCGGGCAAATGATCGTTGGTGTCGGGGTTGCGACGGACACCTCGAGCTTAGCGATGCGACGAATGATAAATAAAACTTGAAAAACTCGTACAAATGTTTGGAAAAATACTGATAAAATACAGGCCGACAATCCGCGTTCGGCCGTTCACTCATTTCCTTCCATCATCGTTGTGCGTCCCCTACTGGCCGCTCGGCGCTCGCTCTCTGTCTTCTCCCTAGCTATACTGGTGTACTTGCTACAGTCCGGTCCTCTTTCTCGCTCTTTCTCTCTCTTTGGCTCTAGTTCTGTCTCTTTCGCTGTTTCTCTCTCTTTCTCTCTCTTTCTCTCTCCAACTCGACTCCTCGGAGTTCTCACTATGCAGCCGCTCGGGCGCTCGCGCAAGTCAAGCCAAGATAAGCGGAAGTGACGCTTGCAATTGCATTAGCACTTTATCTGCTTCGTACTAGCAGAGCCGCGGCTATTGGCCATTTCCTATGTAAATGTGCAACGTTTAAGAAAAATCACTTGGTTCGCGGATAAAACAGCGTAATCGCAGCCGCCGCTTGACCGCGCCAGCTTGACGCGCAGTGAGAACCAGCCTTGTTTTACTCTCTTGAAGAGTTATTGTAGCTATATACTATACGTTACACGCACGTATATGTGGCGTGTGTATACATATATGTATAGGATCATATCTTTCCAGGATGTGCGGAACTTGTAGGGGCTCCAAACTAAAACTACGCCCAACTCTTATGTGGGCACTGGGCAAGTATGAGAAAAGGTCGATGATTGACATTGCTTGAAAATTCGACGATTCCAAAATGTATGGTTGAATTGTTGAAGAGTTTCGAGAAAATCGCGAGACTGCGCAGTACAATTAGTACCTATACATACACATTTCGCAGGCGCTTGAGTCAGCTCAGCTCAGCCGGAGCAGCCAGCCAGAGTGTCAGAACAGAACGCGCAGTCCCCTCCCCCCACTAGACTCTCCTCGCGATCAACTGTATACATATGTCCGCTACCTACTGTCGCTGCTGCTGATCAGAGCGCTCATATCGTAGTGTGCAGTGTGTAGCTTCTACTTAGTTGGCTAGTTTTCGGCAACTGACGACGACCGAGAGCAAGAGTGTGCCGGGCTCAAGACAACTGCATCAGCCAGCAGTACTTGTACTATATACCAGCTGCGCGCAGAGCAAAGCAAGACTCTCGCGGATCCTTTTCGAGAGAGCCCCCCCATCATCCAGCGCAGCAAAGCAACCTGCTCCGACTCCCCCTCTCTCACAGTTAGCAGCTCCGATTCTTCAAAATACACAACTACACTTGGCTATCCGCAGTAGCCTATGTGCAGCAGCTATTTTTCATCGATAATTTTCAACAACTGGCTGCCCTGACGCCTACTACTTGCTGACTCCTCTTCGTCCTGATACGACGTTCCATTCGGGCATACACAACAGTAATCGCCTGTCTGCATCCTATAAGCGCGGATAGATTTGATCATTTTTACGAATCAGCTCTGGACTTGAGTGAGTCTTTCTTCCATTCTTTTATACACCTTATGAATTCTCTCCGTCTCCCTCTATCTCTATCTCTCGCTCTTCGTCATCTCTCTTTATCTATGTACTCTGCAGTGTGTTTCGTGTGTATACGTCTACGCCCGCAAATTCGATATATATATATATATATATATATATATATAGAGAGAGAGAGAGAGAGAGAGAGAGCGCGCGCGAGCGAGCGAGAGAAAGAGAGAGAAAGAAACACGCGCACGCCAGGCTCGACGTACTTACGGTTTCGATATACACACCTACTTATACTTATTGCCGTTCCATGACGTTGCCTGCGCGTTTTACTCGCTGCCTAGCCTAACAAATTTCTCCTCTTTCCTTTGTGAGCTGCAGATTTTTTTTGCGATTTTAATCGACCCGAAAATTTTCTGCTTTCAGGTGCAAGATGTCGGCAGGACCGTACAATTACTCTTATATTTTCAAGTACATCATCATAGGTGACATGGGGGTGGGAAAGTCATGTTTACTTCACCAATTCACAGAGAAAAAATGTAAGCACGCACCATAGCAATTGTACAAACATGGTTTTATCACCTATGTGACTTGAATTTTCAAATATTTTCTTTTCTGCTCTAGTTATGGCTGACTGTCCTCACACGATTGGTGTGGAATTTGGAACGAGAATTATTGAAGTAGCAGGTCAAAAAATTAAACTCCAGATATGGGATACAGCTGGTCAGGAGCGTTTCAGAGCAGTTACACGGTATGATAACAGTTAACTAGTATCTAGAGGATATTTTAGAAACGCGTGATTGAAATTACTTTATTCAAATATTTTATTTGAATTAAATAGATCTTACTATCGCGGAGCAGCTGGTGCTCTGATGGTTTATGATATTACACGACGATCAACTTACAATCATCTTAGCAGTTGGTTGACAGATACAAGAAATCTTACAAATCCAAGCACTGTGTGTATTTTATTTTTATATTTAATTAAATACTTATATTGCGGCATTCAAATAACAGATTTAATTCTAATTCTTTATCTGCAGGTAATATTTTTAATTGGAAACAAGAGTGATTTGGATGGACAACGAGATGTTACATATGAAGAAGCAAAGCAGTTTGCTGATGAAAATGGACTGATGTTTGTAGAAGCTAGTGCAAAAACGTATGTGTGCTGGTGTAATGTGAGTCATTTTAATTCAAATACAAAATCTCAAACATACTTTTCGTTATTTTAGGGGAGATAATGTAGAAGAAGCATTTTTGGAAACAGCCAAGAAAATCTTCCAGAGCATACAAGATGGCCGGTAAGTTTTATTATTTATTACTTGAAATTAAAAATATATCGATGTCATACAACTAGTAGTATATGTTACAATGTGTATATCTACTTTTCCAGTTTGGATCTGAATGCAGCAGAATCAGGTGTGCAACATAATCCAAGTCAGCCTGGTCGCACCAATTTACAAGGGGTATTAAGTGTACAACAAGGAGGGAAAGACTCATGCTCTTGTTAAGCCACTATTTATCTGTATATAGGCTCTCATATGCATTAATATTAATAATGCATAATACATGATTTACATAAAAACAAGGAAAACTATGCCCTGTCCAGATATTTGATAACAAGTGTTTGTTCAAGGGCAGTCTTGATATTCGGGATATTTTTTTCAGTTGACAAATTATATAAAAAATCTTTCATACAATAATGCTTTTTTTCTTTTTTTTTTTATAAATATGAGTAATATACACATTTATGAAGCAGACAACTAAAACAATTTCTTGCTAGAAATAGCTTGCAATCACGAATTTTATCCGACAATTGGTATGCAGCTTTGAAAACTAGTTTGCCATAATGAAAAAAATAATCGATGATAAATATTATCTTGATGGATAAATTATTGAATAATCTATCCTTGCTGTGTTACATATACTTGATTTTTGTAAGGTAAAGCAAAATCAAGGAAATAAGGATTTGTTTCATTCCTCTATGCACTACATTTAGATTGTAAAAGGCGGGAACAAAAACTATGAAAAGATAAGGCCCGATTGCGCGTATTGTGAAAAATAGTTTTTTCACAAGTCACACATTTTGTAAAAACAATGCGAGACTAATCGCTATTCTACACAAACAAAATTATGAAATATTAATAGATCATGTAAGAAAAATGTAGTGTCTAACAGTTTTCGATTAGATTGATAAATAATAATGAATAATAATAATATTAAGTAAGTAAATAGTAAATTGAACATTTGTATGACCGTTATAAAATGTATTTAAAACTACTTTAATGCCGTTATGAAGGTGTGCTTTATCTACTAATACTAAATTTTAAATGGAAAATTATTGTATTGTTATTATAATTTATAGCATTAAAGAAATTATAAATTGTATGTATATAAATGATTTATTTTGCTAAATGCAATCAGTAACATGAAATCGTTTCTGTTGAAAGTGGGCCTAATAAGATTATTTATATTAAATTACATTGTTTGCTATGTGTAAGTAACAAAATGTATGCAAGTAAATTTTTTTTTTATTTAAAACGCTTTATATCCATAATTTTTTCGAAATCTAGTGATTCATGACTTCTATATGTATAAGCAGTATCAAAATGGTATTAAAATCAAATTATTTCTTGCTTGAATTGAAAATAAATTTCATAGACTTTCACTTTTTTAAGCAACAATTTTATATTGCAGTGATCCTGTAATGTAGAGTACACATACATGACACGTAGGAAGTTAGTTTATAGCGCATAATGTCTATAGCGCTTATCACAAATATTGGGACAGGGTGCGCGTGTGTAAAAATGTGAAATTTCGAAACCTAGAGACAGAGTACGTGGAGTATTGATGTGTATGTATAAATATGTTCTAACACATAATACTATATACACATAACATCGACATAAATGTAATGTTTTTATTTGAATGTTGTTAAAAACTAGAAAATTTTACGTATTAAAACTATGCAATAAACGATTAAAAATTTGAAAAATTTTTTTTTCTTTTTATTGGAGATATATTTTTTAACTTTACTCGGGACATATTTAATAATAGTTGTGATGAATTATTTTGGAGATTGTTTTTGTTTCTGGCCCAATCGGACACAAGACACAAGTATACCGACATGTAGGTAGTAAGTACTAAGTATAGGTAAAGTTAGGACAGATAATAGGTTGTGTGTTGTACATACTTTCTTCGTGAGAGATATAAACACAATTATGCATAAGTATAGGCATCGATTACACGTGATTGTGTGTATGAATTGCTATTGAATTTACAACTATTGAGGATATTTATTTTGGAATGTTTTCGTTTTGTATTTCTAAATAAAAAAATGCAACTTTGTATCGATCATTTTTTTGATTAGTAGGTTATGTTTACAGGCTTTTTTCACGTGAATAAACTACAACAATGAATTACGGATTTTGCGATTTGTGCATAAATGCACCTGAAAATAAGCAAAATTTAAAAGAAATATTATTGAAATTAATTAACGGTAAATATAATTAATAATAAATTAATTAAATATACTGATTGAAAATGTATGTACATATTTTATAGCTGGTTACAGTACAGTTGTTTTAAACCAAAATGTTGATGAAACTGTATTTGACACTGATAAGAGAAAGAAAAAGAAAATAAATGAAAATGTTACAATATCCAGCGTACCAGAACCCATCAATGTACAGGATTCATATGAAGAATTCAAGGGAAAACTTGAAATACTCAATAGAATAACATTTTTATTCTCAGATCCAGTAAAAACGCATTCTCTAGTAAGTTGAAGCATTTTGCACTGTAAATATTTACATATACTATAATGTTTATTGTAAATTTTCAGAATCAATTACCAGTTTTAAAAAAGTACAATTTGTTTGCTGTTGTGCCCAAAACTCAAGCTGCATTCCAAGTAAGCAAGTTTTCTATATTTTAAGTTGACATAATGAAATATCAATATTCTTTTGTAATATTTTTTACAGTTTGCTTGCTCTCAACTAAATGTTGACATAATTTCTATAAATTCAACTTGTTCTGGCTTGAGACCAAGTAGAAAGTTATATTTTCAAGCAACAGAAAAAGGAATACATTTCGAAATTCAATATGGTGAAGTTATTAAAGCCAAAACTAGAAAAAATGCAATTCACTACTCTCATTTATTTCATACTTTTGGTAAAAGCAAGGTACAGCTTTATTTTTATATTCTTTCTTTACTATTTTATAAAGCATATGCGTATTGCTTCAAAAATTCAAATAAATTAATTTTTTATTTTAGAATATAATTGTATCCAGTGGAGCTGACAATGCATCTTTGATTAGAAATCCTTACGATGTAATAAATTTGTATCCTTTAAATGAATTGAAATTGAGAAAACAACCTTTGAATTAAATATTACCATACCATCCTTAATTTTCATGTAAATAGAGCTCGGTTGTTGGGATTAAATGAAAGAAAAGCAAAATATTCATTACTTGAACAAGCTCATAGAGTACTTTTGAAAGGAGGTAAGACTTTTAAAGGTACAAAAATTTCATAATTCTAAATGAAGCTAGTCAAAAAATAAATTGGTTTGAATTTTTTTTTACAGAAGGGCGACGTTGCGGAAAAGCTCTTTTTCATATTGTAAATAATGAAGACGTCAGTGAAAAAGACGATTCCGATACTATTAAAAAACCGCGAATAGAAGCGTAAAAAAAAATAATTTTTATATTAAACAATATATAAATGTAAATGTAATATACTGTAAAATAAATAGAATTATTTTGTAATTTAAATGTCTGTATGGTGAGTTGTTGGCTGGACTTGAATATCTTCAAATCGCTGCGTCAGATGTCAGAATCGGGAGGGGACGGTCAAGCGGGCCAGCGGCGAGGAGCTACTGGTCAGTACTTACGTTAGTGGGCATTGGGCACTAAAGAGAAAAACGCGAATATAAAACCACGTGATATCAATGTGGCACGCGCATGCGTAGTTGTAAAAAAATATATCGTTCCTCAGCACTCAGCGCAGGGCAAGCACAAAACCACCCAACATTATATTTTGTTATAGCTAGCATACATATAATATAGGTATAGTATCACCACAGTATATAAGGAGAGTGATTGAGCAAAGTACTATGTTTGTGTAATCTACGTCTGGAGTTTGGGTCTGCATGCCCATGGCTCTGTGCCGAACGTATCAAGCCGTGTACACTATCCATGTATTAGCTGTCTGTGCTTTCGTTAATCGTTGATACGATTGGAAATTAGGAATCACAAAAGCGAGTTTCTGCATCTATAAAAGCAGACTTTTTTCAAGACAAAACTTGTTATCATGCAAAGTGTTATAAACTCCGTTAAGGGCACTGCTCTCAGTGTTGCCGAGTATTTAACCCCTGTTCTCAAGGTTTGTATGTGCTAGTATCTATTTATTTATTAATTTCTTTTAATTAGTATAAGTACAAAGACAAATTTAAGATTTCACGATTTGTTTCTGAATCTTTTTTTCTTTTTTTTTATCAGGAAAGTAAATTTAGGGAAACTGGAGTTTTGACTCCGGAAGAGTTTGTAGCTGCTGGTGAGCACCTTGTTCACCATTGTCCCACTTGGCAATGGGCTGTCGGAGATGTAGACAGAGCTAAACCTTATCTACCAAAAGATAAACAGTTTTTACTTACAAGAAATGTTCCTTGCACTCGCCGATGTAAACAAGTAATTGATTCTTGATACTATATATGTAGCAACATTTGATTTTCTTCATATTCTTATCATACTAATTACTCTTTATTGTATTATTGTATTTTAGATAGAGTACTGTGATGAACAAGAACAAATTATTGAAGCGGATGATCCAGAAGGGGGATGGGTTGATACTCATCATTACGATGTGAATCTTACAGGTGTAGAAGAAAAAGTTTCTGAAATGACGTTGGAAGAAGCTACACCAGCAGCTAATTTAGCTGGTGATTTGGAAGATGAGGATGATGATGATGAAGAAGCAGCTGATATGGAAGCCTTTGAAGTCAGCGGGATGCTCGATGAGCAAGACAAGGTAAAAATTTCTCATAGATTCTAGTAATACTGGATATAATTAAAATATTTTTTTTTAATAGTACACAACAGATTCATCCAAAAAACAAGCTAAAGAATCATTTTCAGAGGGTGAAATTATAAGAACACGTACATATGACTTACACATTACTTATGACAAATACTATCAAACACCAAGACTGTGGCTTTTTGGATATGATGAGGTAATTTTTTTTTCCTTAGTCTTTTCAACATGATTTTAATAATATTCTATGAATAAATAATTGGATTACGTGTCCAGAATCGAAAACCTTTAACTGTTGAGGAAATGTATGAAGATGTCAGTCAAGATCATGCCAAGAAAACTGTCACAATGGAAACTCATCCCCATATGCCTGGGCCTCCAATGGCATCTGTACATCCTTGCAGGTAATGTCATGGTTAATACAAGCTTTTTTTAATATAAAAAGCACAGCTTTAACATCTTGATTTTTACAGACATGCTGAAGTTATGAAAAAAATTATAGAAACTGTAATGGAAGGTGGCAGAGAATTAGGAGTTCACATGTACCTTATAATATTTTTAAAATTTGTACAATCTGTCATACCAACAATTGAATATGATTATACTCAAAATGTTACATTAACTAGTTCAAGTTAAGGGTAAAAGAAAATTAAGCCTTTTTTAAAGTCAGCTTGTAATAAGTCTCATCGATTTTATGAATTTTGTTAATGGGTTTGTCAATTGCAATAAAAATTTTCATGTATTGATTTTTGAAATTCTGAATTTATTTCAACATTTTGCTATTAATATATAAACATTTATCTTTTCAAGTAATGTGGCTTAAATAAGCAAATAATAAGCCATGGAAAAATTGTAATGTTATAGAGAAGTAGAATATTGACAAAGGTCTGTTACAAATTTCATAAAAACAATTTTTTAGTAAGATTTATGAATTATTTGGTAATTAAATTTGTTAAATACGCCTAGTACTATATGTACATCTCTTTAATTCTTTAAGTATACGTATCTTACTAATTAGTCATATCAAATGCGAAATTTTATTAAAATGTAATATGAGAAAAAGTTTTAATGGATTACAAAAATTTTCCCGTAATTTATAATTTATATCTACTTGAAGTATTCTTTTAATTAATTGAAAAAGTATTTTGGATTCAAATTTACAATACTAGTATTAAATATTTATGTGTGAACCAAATGGTGGTTCAACTTATTTTAATAATGTAGCTTTTTTATGCGTCATTTTTATTTAATATATATGCTTTAGGTGGCATTTTGATACTAATTGTATAATACTCTTCAGCACTATCAAAATACATATAATTTTAAAACAATTGTTAATTTTTTTCAAAAATGAAACTGTTATGAATAGTCGTAAAAAGCATATTTTATATTTACAATTCTCATACCAATCAAATTGGTTAAATTAATATTATAACATTATGATTTTACATTGTAAGCAAAATATAATTTTATACATCCACACGTATACGTATGTTTTTACATTTTTTTTTATCATAAAGGAAATAGTTTTTAAAATCTACAAATTTATACATAACTCGTGAAATAAAATGTAATTATCACAATAGTTTAATAGCCCTATAAGTTAACTTATAGAATAGTCAGGTACTCGGAGGCCAACTGTAGTGGGTCTACATTCAGAGAAGTTACCAATCGAACTTTTTGACCATCTTGAGTGATAAACTCTATAGCTTGTTGATCATTAGCCAATTCCAACTGGTCCTCTGAATCTATTTGGTTAACAGATGCTACAGCTGTGGCATCAGTATCTTCATCCTGATATTGATATGAAAGATATTAACAAACTAGATCTTTATTAAAATTTATAGATTTTTTTTTCTCACCTCCAAGACTTTTGCTATTGCTTCAGCATCAGTTTGAATGGATGACGCTCCATTATCGACTTTTTGCAAAGCATTTTCTAAAGGTGTATCCATTCTTTGTACTCTAATTGTTTGTCCACCATCAAACTCGCTAACAAAATGTCCTTGAGCCAGCAACTGTTGAGCTTCTTGTATAGATAGTGGAATGGCATTGCCATCTTCATCAGTTATCTGGAGTAATTATTAATTTGTAATATTTGTACAACAAAAAATAAATAAATAAATAAAATAAAATGCAATACTTACTTGCAATTGTAAATCAGATTCTGCAAGCTCATTCCCATTCATAGAATTTTCATCATCACAAACTTGATCCAAGTTTCTCTCGTGCTGATCAGCTATCATGTTATCATCCTTACTGAATTGTACTGTTTCAGATTCGTTTGATTGTTCTGGATCTTGATAAGCAACATAAATAATTTGAGACATTCCATCTTGAGAAACTTGATCAGTTAAATTGCTTGCATTTTGTTCTTGAGAATCTGGTAGAATTTGCCAAACTTGTCCCATGTTTGCTGATCTTTCATTTAATAATTCTGATGAATCTGTTGCTGATTGATTTTTATGAACCTTTCTATGTTTTGTCAAATTGGAACAATCTGCAAAAGCCTTTCCGCAAATTTCACAACTGTATGGTTTTTCCCCTAGAAAAATATTTATTTATTTTTCATCTTGATTCTAGTACATCAAACAAAAAAAACTATTAAAGGATGTTGTACCTGTATGAAATCTTAAATGTTTTTTTAAGGCCCATTGTTCCGTAAAACCGCGATTGCAGTATGCGCATGTAAAGGGACGTTCTCCTGTATGTCTACGTACATGACATTTCCATGTATCTTTGTGCAAAAATGTTTTTCCACAAAATTCACATTTCCAAGGCCGTTCTCCTGTATGTCTTTTAACATGCAGCTTAAACTGAGAAGATGTTGTGAATTTCCTCCCACAATGGTCACAACAGTAAGGTTTTTCTCCTGTATGAATTCTCATGTGTTCTTGTAAGTTACCATTTTGTGAAAAACTTTTTGAACAAACTTCACATTTGTAAGGTTTTTGCCCTGTATGAGTCCTATAATTAAAATTTTAGTACACAAATATTTACAAATTTTCGTTAATTGATATAACTAAGGCAATACCTATAATGTAAAGTAAGACTTGTTTTATGAGCAAATTTGTGTTCACACAGTTCACAAAAATATTTCTTCTCTCCAGTATGAGTTGACTGGTGATTTAGCAAATTTGCTTTTGTCTTAAATGATGCATTACAAGACTCGCATGGATACGGTCTATCTTCCGAATGAACAAGTTGATGTCGCTGTAAAAGCTGTTTGTGTTTGAAACTTTTTCCACATTTATTGCACACGAAGCGACGTCCATTATTGTGTTCAGTCAATTTATGATACATTATTGAATTTGGATGATTTAAAACTTTTCCGCATATGTCACAAGGAAATCCTTTATCTGCATTGGTATCCTAATTGACATCATTTTAGCATTAGTATAATGTTTATAATGTTTATCCAAGTCATAAAATAATATGTAAAAATTTCTTACTTGATGAACTATCTCCATGTGTCCTTTCAAGCTTGATTGATATGCAAATGCTTTGCTACATATTTCACACACAAAAGGTTTTTCTCCTTCGTGAACTACTTTCACATGAGCTTCTAAATTATCTTTAGATTGAAAATGTTTATTACATTTCAAGCATTTCAAATTACCATTCACATCTTGAAATTCCGAATCATGAGATGGTTCATTTTGACTTGAATTGTCTTGCTTTTCCTCAAGCATTTCTTGCAATACATCTTGCTCCAAACTTTGGTTTGTATCATTAGGTATACAAGGGCTACTTGAACTTGTATCAAGTTCACCACTGCTAGTTAATTTTATATCAACTGTTTTTACAGCAACTGGATGTTCTTTTTTATCATCTATTGTATCAATTCTAGTCTCAATTACATTTATTCCAGAATGAGCTAATGATTTCTGATGGAACATTAGATCTTCTTTATTGGAGAACTGGTCTTGACATTCAACACATTCATAGTTAATAGTTTTATGTAAACTTTCATGAATAATGTATTTACTTCGTTGTAGAAAACCTTTGCCACAATAGGAACATGTAAATTTTTGTTTCTTTCTCAACTTGGATCTTTGGGATTTTGATTTAGAACGAACTTTATTTCTATTAACTACCACAAATTCCCCTAAATTTTTTCCTTCTATTGTTTCTAAATGTCCAATAATTTCTAGAAAATAATCATGATTATTAAGTGTAAATATTTTCTAGAAAACAAAATCCAGTATATCAAAATAAATACCCGTGTCACTATTGCTACTATCTGCAGTTGAAGTACCAAGATTTTCATCAACTTCATACTTTACTTGTACCTCGTCTTCATCATAAACACCTTCTTCTTTGAACATTTTTTCCAACTCCTTACCACGTACAGTTTCTATGTACCTTTTAGGAACTTTGCGTCTTCTTCTTTGTCTTCCATCTCCATCCAGTTCATCGTGTTCTTCTTCTTGGCTCATATCTTCTGTATACTCTTCTTTTTCTTCCTAAAAAATGTACAAATAAATACATATAAATAATTGTTCAAGTATTAGTGTTATCATCTGTTTTATAAAGATATTAATTTAGTTTACTTTTAATTCTTCTTCTATGGATCCTTTTGGTGGACGGCCTCTTTTCCTTTTAGGTTTATCCAACCCTTGCATTTGTAAGCTCAAGTCATGTTCAGATGCAAATACAGAACCATCTGGCATTACTAGAAAAAAAATTTCATATAACAAGTTTCACAACAATATTATACTTGATGTACAATATAAGCTTACCATTAATGACAATTTGCTGCTCGGTACCTTGTGAACTTTCATTTTCAGAATTTATCAATTTTGAATTATCCAAAGTTAAATTAATACTCTTCACTTTATAATGCTCTTGTTCAGTTTTACGTTCCAGTTCAACTTGCTGTTTCCACATTTCTCGAATTTTACGCTGACCATTAATAAGAAGTTCAAAAAACTGGACAGTTGCTTCCAACTGTATATTACATCCAGGGCAAATAGTGCGGGGTAATTTGCCATCATCGTAAACCTGCAAGTAAAATTAATTAGTTTAAATGATATATACCTATTTTAGCTATTTTATGTTTTCAATTACAACAATTACCACATGCAAACATGAGTGAAAGAAATGAAATGAAAAATGTTAAGAAAATTATTTTTTTATAAAAAAACAAAACTTGCAGACTATAGTTTGAAAAAGATTGGAAATAAATCAACCACAAAAAAACATGCTTTTAAAAAAGCAAGTAAAACAGATTTACGTAATTATTGGGTTGAATAATTGTTATTGTCAAAAAATAGAATGAATAGCGCGCCTTTGTGGCAACAATTGTAAAAATGATTTGATCCATGCAGTAGCTGAAGGTATTTTTGTTTGGATAGGAAAATTATGAGGAGAGCATCCATATTGCATAGGCTAGAGGTAAGTCAAGTTCAAGACTGGGACTGCTGTTTGGATCGACTGTTCGTCTTCGTACCTTAAGTGGTAAATAACGGTTGACCATCGCACTAAGCTCCGTATCTTCGGACTCATGAGTGAATAACATTTCGCCGTTGTCATTGTTTTCCGCACATAATCGACAAATTGTCGAATCGTATAAACGAATTTCCGCCATGACGGCGAACTGTACTGATGCGCTGCTTTGAGACTTATTGACACCTATAGCTATACCTATATACACTTAATATTTTCTACTATGCATCTTACATATATCTATACATGTCCTAAACTTGCGTTGTGATCAATCGTTGTCTACTCGATTACTTATGACGTTACGTTAATATGGTATTCAGGGAAGCCTCTTTAACTATACATTTTACATGTTTACATTTTATAAACGAAATGTGGGAGAAACTCATAGCTTATTGGAGGTTATGTGAAATACACGCTGTGCGAGGTGCGAGCATCTTTCAAGCATAAACCTAACACTAACAAGATGCATTGCGCGTAGATGGAAACTTATATATGACAGATTCCTTTTTCTTCCATTTTCCATTATTACACCCAACAGACTTAAGTATTCGTGAATTACACCTAAATTGCAAATATATTGGACTAAGTCTATATTATTGCTGAATTTATATAGGTGAACCCCAAACGGAATCAACAGATTAGTTACTACGTGTTGTTTCTTGTTTTGACAGTTTTGAATAAACGATCTTGTGCGCGCGCGCGCATTATTTTTTATGATGCAAAAAATTGAGTGTCGAATTATAATTACTATATATACAAATAATGACAATTACTGCGGAGTTATATAAGATAAGAGTGAAAATTTTTTATTCTCCTCTAGTCGCACTTTAAGATTGATTGCGATTTTTTATAAAATATCTCACGCGTATAAATAACAAACTATAAGTTTTATTTATTGACTTAATATATTCTTTTATAGAATTTAAATAAATACTTGCCTATACGAGCGTTACCGTAAGCTTTGATATTAATCAAGTTTATACAATTATGAACAAATTTACGCAAGTAACAAAATATTTAAATATTTTTAAATAGATGCACTTTTATTGAAAACAAAACTATTTTAATTCAAAACTGCTCTTTCCTTATCATCTATAGAGAAATAGTGGAATTACTTGGCTCGTTGGACAGTGATTCATATTTTGATTCATTAAATGAACAATTTGGTTGATACTGTTCTACAGCTTCCAAAAGACTATCGGGATATCCTGGTGAATAGTATCTAGAAAATAATACATAGTGGTATTAAAATGTTAATCTATGTGTAAGACTTGTGTATAATGTTCGATATATACTTAACAATAATCATTATTAAAAATAAAAATAAAATTGAAAATTTTGATTTAGGTATTACAGTGACCGCAAGTCGACGAACGACACGACCTTTTTTATCGACGTTTACTGCAGTTTATGGTTGTATGTATACATATATAAGGTAGAAGAGGTAGTACCTCCCTCTACCTGTCATTACTAGTTTTTAGTAGCTGCCTGCTGCAGCCTCCAGGTCAGCACTCAGCTGTGATACTATGGCCGCTTTGTAATAAAAGTGACTATTTACCGAGTTTACAAAAACTATTAAACTCTACTTTAGCAAGTGTTGCTTGCATATAAAAATGTTTTTCTAAAGTTGCTGGAATACAAAATGCTTTATGGTCAACCCAAGTTCGTTTGCCGACGTAAGTTCGCAATACAGCTCCTTTATTGAACAAAAACAAATAATAGATCCTTTTTTTCTCAACATACAAATATCATGCTAATCAAAGCAACTAGTGATAGTTTTTATGTGATTCTTTCAAAGTAATAAAATATAAGAATTTTCTTCTTCATGCAACTACTTAATAACTTGGTGTAAATTGGAATAACAACCATCAAGGTGTCCTAATTTATCTAGTACATTGTCTAGTTTAGCCAAAAATCAAGTGATAAATTATGAGTAGCTTTTGATTTTTGTAAGAAATTAAAAGGTTCAACCTGACAATTTCTTCAGGAAAGCAGCAATTGATTGTTGCTATGTATTCTGACAAAGTAGAGCCTGGGTCAGCTTGAATTTCTTGTACTTTCTTTAAACCTCCAGTTGTTACAAATAATCTTCGTGCTCGTGCATCATTAGGCAAAATCTATAAGGAAATAAGTTCATATCAAGTTTACCTTTTTACTGTCAAGATTCAATTTGTTGTTTAAAGGCGTTTAAATAATCAAGTTGTATATTGCTTTATTTTACATATCAAAAAATAGTTTTTTGTCCAAGTCATTATTGTATTTAATATTTTTTGCTTATATACTATGTTTTTATTAGTGTTTTTTTCTAATAAAAATTTGATTCCTCATATTTAATTTCAGTGAAGCAGGTCTTACATGGGACTTGAACATCATAGTTACAGTTTTGATATGTGTATTGTAACCTACCATAAATCTCAAGAGCTTTATTATGATGTGATTAATTTATTGTACCAAAGAAGAAAATTCGTATGAAACTGATTTTAGCAGATAAGATAGCGATCAGTTTAAAAAAAAATTTACTATTCAGGGTGAAAAATGTGGAAACACGTAAATTTGAAACAATGCCTTTCAACGAAAATCCACTTGTAAACAATCCAATGATATATTAACTACTACGTAAAACTCTTAACTGATAAGTTATGCACAACTTGGCGCATGAATTTCAATCTGAACAACAAGTTGTGTGCTTGAAGCTGGTGAGAACAATTTAGTGAGATGAAGAATAATGTAAATAGTATATTAACAAATCTGAGTGATAATCTATTATTTATAACACAAGTTTTTTGTTACGATAAACTAGCTGAATGTTTTTTTATAAATTTATAAATATAGTAATTTGATTTTTTTGCAACATGATCAACAATCAGCAAAGAATAGTCTTAAGCACAGGAGATGCTGGTATTCATCATCAACCAGTTTCTGCAAAACCATCAATAGTTTCTGTATCAAGTATAGATTCAGATGTCAGTGATCGACGTGATATAAGGGAAGCTTTATATACAGGAATATTCAAAAGACATAGAAAAACTATTTTGGTACTTGGAAGCTTTCTTAAAATGTTAAGGGTGAATAGAAATATGAACAATTATGCTAGTATTAAAGCAAATGATGAAACTGATGAATAATTAATAACAAAATATCTGTTTAATACGAATACTTGAAAATATTTAGTCAACTGATGTTTGAAATCTGAAATATGATTTAAATTGCCATGACAAGACACCAAGTCAATTTTTTTCACTGCATTCACTGCAAAAATCAAGCATTTATTTGTTTTTATAATTTATAACTGCCTAGCAATATTTTAATTTTAGTTTTTATAATACTCAGCTATCTGATAGAAATGATAACTAACTTGCTTACTATTTTATACAAACAAGTATATGAAATTTTTAAATTTATGCATTTACAATATACGTAACGTTTTTCAATTTACAAATTCAATTACCAAAACTGCCAATGATACATTTCCAGATTTTTTAATCCAAAAGTATGGTTGCAAGGGTATACAGTCATCAAAGTCAGTAATTAATTTACTTTATCAAAAATATATCAAAGATACATAAAATTATGTAATTTATAATTCAGATATTCTGGAACTTACAAAAAATTACCATTGTATGAAAAACTATTTTAATTTTATTACATTTTTTTTTTTTCAGAAATACTTGGACAGAATGCATGATCTGAATCAAGTTTTTGCCCCTATTGCTACCCGTTTAGATACAGTTGTAGAACACAAATTTTGGTAGACGATATATATAAGAACAAAATTAAAAAACTGGTAACTATTTTATATTATATATGTGAAATAACGTTTTCAAGTAAATGTTTATACTCGACTTGTATTATTTTATCTTGAGAATTAATGTTTATTAAAATTAAAAATTTTAATCAAGTTCCATGTCAAGTAGTAGAATAATAAAAATATATTGTCAAGTATAAACATGCTAATGCCAATATCAAATGCAATGCCTTACTAGTCAATATTCTGATGTAAATTGGAGCTCTGTTCATTAATCTTATTAAAATTCATTGCAGATACATGATGAAAAAAATTGTACGTTTTATGAAATAAGGTATTCAAAATTAGCATTTCAAGTGATCATTTGAACATTTTTATGAACATGCAATATATTTTAAAAAGATTTAATAATTATTTTATAAGCAAAATTTCAATTTCAATCGTATTTTAACACTAAAAATTGTAAAATCTTTATGATACGAGGAATGTTGAACATTCTAATTTTAAAATGTTAGATTGCATATTGAAAATATTTGAAACAAGCTTTATGAAAGAATCAACCATATTAATTTTCTATAAATCAAATATTTATTCACTTGGTCAATTGAGATTGTGTTGTTGTAAACAAACAAGTTGAGCATATATTATAAAAGACTGAATTTTATGGTTGTGCTTTCATTTTAAAATGCTGCATTAGTTACCTAATACAAATTTATGGTTTTAGTATAATATGAATGAACCTTCTTGCTTGCAATTTATTTTTAACCGTTGTAAAATAATTTTATGCATGAAAAAAAAGTGCGAAAAAGTTGAGTCTCTTATATGCAAGTATTTTGAAATGGGGAGTAATTATGTTTGAATTATCATTTCATCTATATAATGATGAAAATATTGTTATGGCAATTTAAAAAATTTAATTTAACATAATTTTCAACTAAATTTTTCTTACAATTACAACATGACGATTGGTAAACAAAAAGTTGATAGATCTTTATAAACTGACTGATTTATAGATTTTTACATGTGAAAATTAAGAGTAGTTATTAAAAAAGTTATCTGAGGTATAGGACTTGTAAAATATACAAATTGTGGCAATAGAATAAACTTTTATCAGTCAGTGTGTATATATAATTTGTAAAATATAAAAGCCATACAGCTTAATATTGTACAATACATATATACCAATACAACTAAATTCAAAAAGCCAAATATGTGTGTATAATATGTTAAAGGTATAAAAACTAAGCAAATGATGAACTTCGCCTTATATCTACAACTGCTTGACCAACTCTCATATTATAATGTTCATGTGTCAGGTTTTGATAATCATGCGAATTAAGAAAATACAAGCGCTTATTTGGATACTTAAAAATGTGTCAGTCAGATTTAGTAAATGTAGCTTTAAAAATAAATAATTTCGTACGCAATGTAATTAATTATGCAAAAAAATACAAGCAAGTCGACAAATCACGCTACATACACTACGTCGACTTGAATAAATTTCAATAATATAAGATAGAAATTGTATTGAATAAAATAGTTATATAACTAATAGTTTATTATATACAATAACTTTATACCATTAGATTATGGTAACTGTACATCCTAAACATAACGTAAACAAAAAGTGCTAATTAAGTAATTCTCTATTTCACGTTTAATAAATAAAAATTAAAAAATGTTAGATATTTGTATCTAATTGTAATGAATTACAAACGGTAATTTTCATTAAAAAATGTTTTATAATAAACTACATTACGTCAAGCTTAATAAAAATTTGTTGCTTAACCATCTAACGTTATAATTTTATTTTACATCTAGTTTTTCAAATCGCTTATGTTAAAAATATCTTGAAGATTCGATCTCTTCACAATTTAAGCGTTTTATAAAATTATATAATTTACGATTTATTTTGTGCACATAATTAGTTTATTTTCTGCATCAATTTAACCATATTATTTAATTTATTAATACGGTATTTTTTTCAATTTAAAACTCGACATTAATAATCTTCGATGTTTTTTTTATAACTGTAGGAATTATATATCAAGTTTAGGCGCTTAATTCTTACCTTACTGAATTGTCCCAGAATGTACTTCAATATATTCGGTGGAGCGTCGTGCAATAATGGTTCCAAAGCTTCAATATGCATACATTTCTGCAAAATTTGCTTTAGACTAGCTTTGCATTTATTTCTCAAATCTTCAGAATTTGTAGGATTGGTATATAGCTTGAAAAAAAAAATCGTGAATAGTATAATATTTATACACACTTTCATGCTATTTCTACCAATTTATCAGCCATATTAAACATTCACCTATAGGTATACGTATATAAAAAAACAATACTTACAGCCAAAATGCACGTAAAAACATTGGTGTCTGCTATAGCTTTAGCATGCTCAGGTGAATGTTTGCCGATTTGTCCCAGAGCCCATATCGTAATAGATAATATGTGATTTTCCTGCTCCAGCTCTAATACTATTACCAATTGATGCACACCCTAAAATGAATTTTTAATTTTAAGCAAGTGAACGAGTTTCATTAAGCAAGATCTAGAGTTTCATTTTTTGCAATATTTTATCGGCATAAAAATAATAATAATCTATCGTTTTATATACTACCGATCGTTGGAAATTAAAAGCTCAAGTTAGTATGCAAGTATAATCGTAAAATTTTTTTATGGTCGATAAAATCGAAGCAAAAAATAGAAAACTTTCATACGGTTTAAACAAGTAAAATATTTTTGCCTTCATTTCAATAATAGCTGTCGCTAGTTCATCCGAGTGTCCAGCAATATATCCTAGAGCCATTATGGCTTGTAACCTGGTCGAAGTTTTTCTAGTTCTAATTGTCTCGACGAGAAATTCGATTCCACCAGTGTTTGATACAAATTGAGCCAGCTTGAAGATATAATAAAATTGAAATATATATTTATAGCGACGATCTTTTCAGCAATTTTCGCTAATAAAATAAAAACTTGCTTGAATCGTGTGTTTACAAACTTCTTTAGTTAGAGTTGCTGCTGCTTTAGCAACATTTTCATCTGGATGTTGCATGTGGTAGAAGACCTCTGGAAAGACTTGTGCCTCCACGACGAATTCTGCCAACTCTATCGAGTGCTTTGCTATGCAGCCGAGAGCAGTCAAGGCTTGGCGCTAAAATTAAATTTGAGCGATTGAAAGAAAAATTATCTTCAAAACCATAAACAACGTGCAACCTTCAATTTCGGATCTTGATTCGAAACGGCTTTTGCTAAAAGCGGAATAGCGCCTGCATCCACGACTACTTGCGCTAATTCCGATGTTTGCTTGCTTATGTCACAGAGCGCTGAAGTACTGATTTGTTTTAAACATATATCGGATTCTTGAAGACAAAGCACCAAGAGTGGAACAGCACCTGTGTACATACATAATTCATTAATTGATTCGAGTTGAATTTTTCAATAAAAAAATATTGTTTAAAACACGATGACGACCAGAGTCAACGGCAGCTTGCGCCAGGCATTTGTTGTGCCTAGAAATATATCCAACTGCCCAAGCAGCAGCTTCTTTAACTCCAGGATTGAAATCTTCCAAGCACAAAGTCATAGCTTCCAAACCACCTTCGCTAACAACGGCCATGGCCATTTCTGGCGTATGTTTGACCAAAGCTCGTAAAAGGAATAGAGCAGCTTTTTTGAAAAATTCCTGGAATACAGCGCGAGATTGTTCGTCGTGAAAATTGATTTCAAGATTATTCCACGTTGTACCGCGACATTACCTACAGTTTGCTTGTCGATTTTTTTCAATATTTGCGGCAAAATATTCTTGTTCAATATAGCTTGAGCTATTTTGACGTCGTGATTTGCTAATCTGCCGAGAGCGATCGCAGTAAGTTGTTGAATCGATGGTGTTACGTCCCACAATAAGGGACAAAGCAAATCCAAAACGCCAGCATTGTCCAAGTACTCGATATTATGTGGTCTTGAGGCTAGGTCTGTCACTGTCTGAACAAATTGCATTCTCGCTTTTTGATAATGATCGAACACTGAAAATTTTTTATTCCAATCAAGTCTACATATTCGCACAGCCTGCGTTTACACGTATTTTTTTTTTTTTTTTTACCTTGTGAAATTATGCGGGCCGTCATATCGAAATATCTAATGAATCAATCGCATCCACTAGTGATTTTCACAATTATTCGAAAACAAGTACATTGGCACACTCAGACAACCGCAATGGTAAATATTTAACGAATTGCTTTTCAATCAAACAGTTTGGTATCTCGATGCGACGAAATAATTTTTTTGAAATACGAATGGCTTCCGCCACTATGATAAACAAGAGGAATGCGCATGCGTGGTGACGTGTGTCGCTGTGTCCGTCAAGTGACGGTCGCATTACGACGATTACCGATGTAAAATTCCATCAAAATTGTAAAAGTACTGAATATTATAAACGCAAATTAATCGCCCAAGATTATAAAAAAAAAAAAATTGTGCAAGTCACTTTTAAAAATAAAATATCTTAGGTATACTGCGCTCATTCTTAATCATGAAAACAGCATTAAATAACGTTTCGAGTCCAAAAATTTAAAATACACGTTGACAAAATCTAAAATATTTTGCCGGCGTTTGTAGAGAAAGCGTGTGTGTTTTTATTGTCTCCGATCGTTCTAACGAAAACCGGATTGGCGCAAAAGAGCCTAGACCGATTCGGTCGAAGGAATGCGTGGACTAGGATTGGCTGACTACGGGTAGCTACAGTAGAAAAGCGACGCCGACGCTTCAGCCAGGATCAAGGGGGGGAGGGAGAGAGAACGCGCTCTCTCGTCTCGTCCCTCGTCCCTCTGTGCCTACACAGGCCAACACTACTGGCAACAGTGGCGAGGGGCCCATACAGAACGCGGCTGCATCCCCGTGCGGTGCGTGGGTGCGTCCGATCGGCCGCCACGCAGTTTTCTTTCAGTTGTCGTTTTCCACTTGAGTAAGAGTTTATTATTTGTTTTTCGCAAGTTCTCTGCCGTATTATCCGTTCGATTTTCCATCAACCTTCTCGAACAGGATTCGAAAAGGAAAACCAAGACGCGCGCGGGGGCAGTAGATATATACTTGCATTGGCGAGCGTCTCCGGAACAAAGCAGCCCTCTTCGTTTCGGAGCTCTCTCTCTCTCTCTCTCTCTCTCTCTCTTTGTTGAGGCGGACGCGTCGCACGCGGCTCGTTGTAAAAGAGGAAAGAGAGAGTCGCGGATGAGAGAGCGAGAAAGAGACAAACGGAGAAAACGATTGGAGCAGTAGTCGCAGTAGCAGTGGAAGCCGCCGAGCCTAGTGCTCGCTCTCTTTCAATTTCAAGTAGTCGAGTGCCTGTTCAGGCAGCCTTGAAGGTAAACAAAAATGGAGCTCGAGGAGGAGGAAGCTCAGGTTTGCAGGCTCTGCGGGACTTCCGAGGGCATGTTCATCGACGTCTTCGGTGAGGAGGGTACCAAACGTTTCCTCGATTTCAAGATCCGCTCAAAAATTAACATTCTGGTGAGTAGCCCAAGAGCAACACATCTTCTTTTGCGCGTTCGCACGCACAGCAACTCGCTGCCCGAGAGGGGGGTTAGAAAAATGGCCGGTCCGCAGGCACGCGTTGGCCGCGCGCTTGAGCGTTTTTCCGACTTGTGGCATCCTATAACGCTTGGCCCTTGCAGCAACCCGCAGTATTTGTATTTTGTATTCAATATTAGTCCCCGATCTCGCTAGTTCGAGTCCTGGGTAGCTACATCGCGTCCATCAGCTTTGGGTGCATAATAATAATATACGCTCTTTTTCCCCATCATCCATACCTACATTGCACACTGGCATGCGCGACGCTGCGATGTAGCTCCCTTTTGTTTTGGCTCGAAGGACCGCGGGGATTACTCAAGTATGTGCGGGAGGCTGCTGTTGCGCTACAGCCGCCGCCAACGCTGATGCGGGCGCTGATGCTTCTCTTTTCTCAAATTAATGCAACACCATTGTTCTGACACTCATGCCTTATCCCATTCCCTATTAAGTATTTTTCTCTCATTGCATATAAACAAACAAGACTAATTTTTGGGCACTGTCATTACGAGTTGGTACTTACCTTTTTTTTTATTCAACAATTATTGCATTGGTAAACAACACATTCTGCTATTTCATTGCATTGCCAATACACAAGACACTGGCGAAAGGTATTTTGAGATTCTTTGGACGTGTTGTGTGGGTACCTGCGATTTAAATATCGTGTTTGTAGAGCAGTAGGATAAAGGTGCGTGGTGGTTTAGCCTGGGTCACACTGAATCAAATTGCTTAAAAATACACTAAAAATGCTTCGGGGTCCATTGGAATATCTAAAAATGTGTGCAAGTACTCTGGCCCGGAATCTCAGATATTCTTTTTAAATCGCAGATAGATGAGAGGGACGCTCTGCCAAAGGCGATCTGCGTTCAATGCCTGGGAAAACTTGAATTTGTTTGCGACTTCCAAGAGGAGTGTCTACGCACCCAGCAACTGTTGCGCGATCAGTACAATCTACCACCTTTGTCAGACATTGTAAGTTTGTACTTTAATAAATCTACTGCTCTACCGTTCTTGAACAAATTGTACAGTTTCTAATCTATCAGTTGATAATCAAATTTTACATTTATTCTAATAATGTATTCTCAACTAACCACTAAAAAAATGGTTTTTTTTTTCTCGTTTCTTGTTGCTTGGTTGTAAATAATAATGTTAATAACTGTACAAATATTGTTTCAATAATGATAAATTTGATGGTACCCATTCAAACGTCTAATTTGATCTCTCTTTAGGAGGAAAATAAGCCTGAAGAAAATAAATCTCAAGATTCTGCTCCAAGTACATCTACTAGCCTTAAAACTAATGTAGCCAGCAATGAGGGGAATAACACTGGGGGAAATCTAAATAATAATGGTTCAATTGATGGTAATATTAACAACAATAATAATAATAACGATAAAAATTTCAACCCCCTGGATGATGAACTTGCTCAAGATGCCAGTTCTTCTGCAATCTTAAAAAATGCTACCAAGTCACAAAGAAGTCTTCGTAGCCAACAGAATCAATCAAAATCTTCCAATAGTAAAAAGGAATCTTGGCAAACTCGAGTTAATGATAGTAACAAGCAAGTTTCTTCAAGTATACAGCAACCAGAAATTACAACAACTACTCGCAGACTGCGGAGTAGGCAGAGTATAGATGTATCTGAAGGAGATACTAACGTTAAAAATGCCAAACGTGCCTCTATAACCAAGAAAAGACTGAGAAGTCACAATAATACTGTAGATAGTACAACAAATTCTAAATCAATTTCTGATATAAATGAAAATGCTGGAAAGAAAAATCAAGTGGAACAAAATAACAAAATTCAGATTCCTACCAATACCTTGAATAAGGTATTATCAGCTATAACTAATGCGCCTGGTATTGGCGTTTCTGTTAAGGAGTCTACAAATCGCACTAATGATGCTGAAGACATAAGTTTCACTGTTGAACTGTGCAAAAAGCAGGAAACAGAATCCTTAACTGTATTGGCTAAAGTTTTTCCTGATCAAGGATCTTGTTTGGTTGATAAATCTATTGTTACATTCCTAGAAGATGGAACTAGCGAGGAAGTAAATAATCTGGTTAACAATATTGTCAGTCCTAATACTTCAAAAGATGAGAGCCGCAGTTTAATTGATAAGTTACAAAATGCTGAAGATATTGCTAATAGTGCACGAAATCCAGAAGAACTTTTCAAAATGGATGGTGAAGAAATTCATGTTGATGAAAATGTTGAACAAGTTAATGCAAATAATCAAGTAAGCTATGTTTGCAAACTATGTCGAAAAATGTATGAGCGCAAAGATAAGTGCACTGTACATGTAAAAACTCATTTGGGTATAAAACAGTACATGTGTATTTTATGTCAAGCTAAATTTGTCTGTAAATCAGATGTCATGAAGCACATCCGATGCTCGCACACTAATCCGCGACCTATTTCATGTCCACACTGTCCAAAAAGATTTAGATCTAAATTCGATTTGGCAGAGCATAATAATGTCCATAAAGGTGTTAAACCTTATCAATGCGCAGATTGTGATCAAAGTTATCATCATAAAGTTTCATTACAAATGCATGTAAAATCGCACATGCCTCCGCAAAATTTAGCTTGCGAATATTGTGGCAAAATCTTTCCTTATCGTACGAGATTACTCAGTCATATTGGCAGTGTCCATATGAAAGATCGACGTAATTTTCGATGTCGTTTTTGTTACAATTTATATTCAAGTTTGTCGGTATTGAATGAGCACATAAAAACTCGTCATACAACGACATACACTTGTGAAACTTGCAAGAAAACTTTTAAAGTTGCATCCAAGTATAAAGCTCACGTGTTGCAACACAGTAATCCAAAACCATTTCTATGCAAAATATGTAACAACAGATACGCATCAAAAGCATTTTTGAATGAACATGTGCTAAAGCATCAAGGAGTACGCAAACATGTCTGCCAAAAGTGTGGGGCTGCATTTGCCCAAGCAAGTCACTTGGCTGCTCATCGTCATGTTCATGAAGAAAAAACTCATGCTTGTCCTGAATGTGGAAAATTGTTCAATCGGCGAGATAACATGAAAGTTCATCGAAGAAGACATCTTATGCCTGATGAAGAAAATGATTGCAAATTGAAACTGAAACAAATTGCAAACTGAATTTCCAACAGTGACAATACAATTTTTTAATAAAACAACTATAGTTGTACTTGAGGATCTACTCCCAACACTATGTGATTGTATTGGATGGCGTTTTTTGAACATTAGAAATTAATTTTTTTATAACTAGTTGCAACAAAAAGATGTTCCACATGATTCCAATTTCTGCGTTTAGCCTTAGTTTGTTTGTTTATTAAGACGTTATATTATTATTGTAATATCTAATTCCTTATTTGCTAATAATTACAATTTATTATTGCCAGTTTTTTTTTTATTCTTAAGTGCATATTATTGCATTACTTGAACAGTTTAAAATTATTCTTATTACTATATATATTATGAAGCTATAAGCTATGCGTGATATTATCCCAGTAGATATCACTTGATGAAAAATTTATTCAGATAAAACTGGATACAGGGCTTCCAAAAGTCACTCAATTTGGTAATAAGTTCAAGTATTTTTCAAGTATTTTTACAAATTTTGTAAAAGCGTTAAATTTCCAAAATATATATACATACAAAATATGTCTATAAATATTTTTACAAGTGTAAATAAAGACTTTTGTACCAGTCAAGTACAAGAGAATCATGTTAAATGTTCTAGGAACACTATAAACTTGGTAAGCCAAAAACTTGGCAATGTTTTTGTGCCTAGATATGGATATTGATATAAAAAAAAAGAACGTAGCTGTTATAATTCAAGTGCCTTTCATATCATCAAATAATGAAAAAGTAATGAAATATTAGTAAAAGACTAAAATAGAAAGACTTTTTAGATGGCTACTGCCACCCTAGATTTTTTATAAGAATCTTCAAATTTATTATAACTTTTACACGATTCGTGTTTTTCATGATAAGTGAGGTAAAGTAGATCAAGTGATGAATAAAATGTTGTTAGGTCATCTAGTTTATATGATATTATGTATTACAAGGCAATAATGTGTTTTATACCTTTGACTTTCTTAAAAAAAAAAAAAAATATGAAAAAATACTATTGATGATTAGCAGTGATGTTTTTCAGACTTGAACTCATGTTAAAAAATGATATAATTTAAGTATAAAATATGAAAAATAAAAAAATTTTAAAAATGTGCCTACTGAAATAGCAAGTAAATATTATAAAATATAAATAAAAAAAATTTCTATGTTTCTAAATAATGTGCCTTACTATTTGTCATACTGATATAAATAAAGGTACAATATTTTTAAATGGGAACAATTACTTTTCTTACCTTAAATGAATCCTTGCCCATTATTACCACATGTTCAGAACAATGTTGCATTACAAAATAATTATACTCTTTGATATTACTCACTTACTTTTTTTATTATATTTAAAAAATTTTTATTATATTTTTGAATTTAGATCAAGCCAAATGATGGACTACCTCAAATAATATGTATGCGATGCCTGGGAACAATAGAATTTATATGTGATTTTCAGAATGTGTGCCATAATACTCAAAAGAATCTGGGATCTTCTGTAGAGGTAAATTATAAATAAAACATGAATAATATATGCTATATTTATATTTGGTTTTCTAAAAAAATGGCTTGACCAACATATTATTTCTATTTAGGGAGCAAGCAATAATGAAAAATCTCAAGATAAACTTGAAAGTGATGGAGAGTCTGATAAAGAGAATGTTTTACCAATTAGTAATGAAAAACTCAAGGCCAAGTCATCGCAACCAGACCAAACAAAACTCTCAAGTAATACTGAGGAAGGTGAAGAGAACATGGCTCCACAAGAAACAGAGATTGGAAATGATAAAATAGCTAAAATACCAAACGAAACCCAAGATTTGGATGCCACTAACTGTAAAAAATCTAGCGATCAAGTTTCTAAAAAAGAAAAAGCATCTGAAAAACCCGTTCCAAATGATGTAAATTTGCAAACAGGCCAAACTCCTAAATCAGATTCAGTAAAGGATACAGTATTAAAAAATCAAGTTCATCGATCTCGATCAACCAGGTCTGGAAAGAATGATAAAAAAATTAATAGAAGATCTAAAGCATCATCATCAGTTGGAGATAAAATTAAAAAAACTGATAATAAGCAATTAAACAAAACGATTGACAAATATTTTGAAACACCAGCTCAATGTCAGAATAAATGTACAAATGTTGAAAATGTCAATCCTAATCAGACAGAACTTGTTTCTAGTAAAAAATCTGATGAAGATGCGGAACAAAATATTATATTTGAAGGAACTATAATTAATTCTCCAGGTGATACTTCCATTATAATGCCCCTAAAAACGGGATCGTTCAATAATCAATTACGACTTGAAGATGTTGAAATGGCAGATGGCAGTGAAATCGTTCAAGCTCAAGAAATAGTTTGGATATCAAGCAACTCTCAACAATTGCCTGAGCCAGAAAAACCAAAAACAGTAAACTCAAACCAGTCGAAGACTACTAGTCCTGCTCCAGGAGATGAAGCTGAGATTATGAAAATGGATGGAACCTTAATAGTACAAACGTCAGGGCAAGATATGGATTTAACTACCTCAACTGAAAAAGTAATTCTGCTTGAAGTACAATTACCTGCCAAAGAAAACCCAGTTGCTTTGCCAAAATCTACTGAAGCTCTCAAGAGAAACCGCTGTGTATCAAATGTTAGTTCACGTAAATCTAGTGGAGGGAAATCTGCCAAGATATCCGAGTTGATGACTGATAAACAAAAAAGAGAAATTGAAACACTTTATTCAATTGACATGACTTTAGTTGACGAAACGAAAGTTAGCAAGAATGTCAATATCCTTAATAAATCCAAATTCCAGTGCAAAATTTGCGACCTTATTTATCCACGTCTCGACAAATGCCAAGTAAGTTTTTTATTTCACTATACTTTTCAATACTTTGTATAAGCATAACATTAAATCGATATTAAAAAATTGATTTAATATCCTAGGTTCATGTATGGCGACACTTGGAAATGAAACCATATTTATGTAAAGCATGTGAATTCTCGACATTAACAGTCAGCAATATTCGTTGTCATATCAGAAAAAGCCACTTGAAAATTAAACCGTTTGAGTGTCATATATGTCATAAATGTTATAATTCAACTACATTGCTTGAAGAACACCTTAATACGCATACAGGCGCAAGACCTTATCAATGTGATTTTTGCAAATTTGCAAGCTCAAGCAAGCAAGTTCTTGCACATCATATACTAATTCACAAAAAAGAAAAGGTAATTTTTTAAGTTTTTTTAAAAAATTATAGAAATCACAGAACGTGACATACTTTTGATATAATTATATACTAAATTAAAACCATGTATTGTATTCATTATAGGACATTAAATGTGACATATGTGGAAAAGGATTTTATTCTAAAGGAAGGATGAAGGCTCATAGAATCACTCATAATAAGGAAAAGGCTTTCAAGTGCAATCTGTGTTCAACCTATGTTTTACATGAAGAAGCTCTTGAACGACATTATGCGAACGTTCACACCAAAGATTATGTGTGTAAAATTTGTAACAGGGTATACAAATCCAAGAAAGCTCTGCATAATCACGAAAGTGTAAGTCATCTTGGAATTATTATTTATTTCATATAGAATTCGTACAGCATTATTCATGATGATTTTTAATACAGGTCCACTCTGACGCAAAATTCGAATGTCCCATGTGCCCCAATGTATATAAGAGCACCCACATATTGAAAGAACATATTTTGAAACATCAAGGAATCAGACAATACAAGTGCAATAATTGTGACAAGTCCTTTGCTCAGCAGTCACATCTTGCCGCACATATGGCTGTTCATAGTAATATAACGTGAGTTGAACTACTTAATGATGTTTTTTTTTCTCCAAATTATTTGCTTATTTATTCATAATTTTTGTACAACAGGTACAACTGCCCTGGCTGTCAAAAAGGATTCAATCGACACGACAATATGAAAGTTCACGCTAAACGTTGTGAGAAGTTCTTGGCAAACCCTGCACTACAAAGTTTATTAACAAAAAGGAAGATAAGTTATTCAAAAAATAACACAGCTAAAGTAAGTATACAAAACGAAAGCAATAATATTTCTGCGTCAAAACAAAATCGTCAAGACTCAAATAGTGATACCATTAAGACTGTACCTCAAGAGCCAGTGAAAGATCTACAATCAAACGATAATAGTACAACTGTAGTTGAAAACGTATTATCATCGCAAGAATTTTAAGTTGTAATACTTTTGATTTTTTTTGCATCTTCCATTTTCAAAAGCTATAGAAATAATTTCAAGTATTAAAATATTTAATCAGCCCAGCATATTGAATGCCTTAAAAGAACAAATTGTGTATATACATAGATGACAAATTTTTATAAGTAGAGTAAGTTTTTATGCACTAGTGCATTTCTTCCTTTTTTACCAAATTCCTTTTTTACCAAATATTTGCCTTATGATAAAGGTAAAATTCTTTACAAGTCTTACTTCATACGTATATTATTCTTTATGATCAAATTTGTCTTGCTATGATATAAGAAATTTCTTTATATATTCTATGCCATATTTTTACAAATATGTAGGTTTTGCCATATTTATATTACCATTGACTTTGTACTCAATAATATAATCGTTTAGTCCTTTTTTTTTGATTGAGTATATTTTCAATCGAGAAATGAACAAAGAAGTATCGAAAACTTGTTTTCTAATTCTTGAATCATTTTGTTCCGTTTGGACATAAGAATCCTTTTTATTTTTTCTTGAAGACCAAATAAGCAAATTCATTTTTAAACCATAGTTCATGAATAAATGACAATACTTAAAAAGGTAATCTATTACTTAAATAAACTTAATAAAAAAATAACTATTTATTTGAGCTAATAAGACTATGAAGGAAGAGACTGTATACCCCTAATAATTGTATGATTATCGTCTATGAAATAATATAATTTCAGTTGTAGTAAACTGCGTACAAAGCAATATTTTCGTAAAGCTTTCATGATGTGCCATAATTTACGCGTATATTGCGTATTACTTGACTATTTTGATACTATTTTTTTTTAAGCGTATGTTTAATTTAAAAATAATACATTTTATTTCTTAAGTTTTATGATTTTTTTTTAGTATAACATTTGAGCAAGAGAATACGTTTGAAGACATTTGTTTCGCGATTGAAAATGTAAATACGTATATATAAGACGCAGCTCAAATCTAGTATTAATAATGCTTATGGATCACGTAAATTTAGTATAAATTATGAGGTATAATTTTCTTAAATAGGAAAAGAATCATTCCTATACGAGATTTGGATTTAAGTTAGTGATAAGTAGCATATAATATTTTTTATACTCATCTACTGTGTAACTCAAAATTGTAATTTTATACTTCAAACGTGATGCGCCGGCTATTGCCTAAAATTTCTCGTGTCTTTGTATGTAATCGAATATTCTAATCAATTTTCAAAATTCTACATAATTGTAATTTGTACTTCTCGTGTTTGAGAACATACAAACAAGTCTATATCTATACATATTTTTATACGCTTTAACAGCATAACAGAAATCCATCCAAGACTGATTTTGTGGCGAAAATTTTGTATTTTTTCAAGTTCCTATAAAACATCTGTAAAAAATATGCAATTTTTAGTTATTTCTTCGTTCCTTACATAATAAATTCCCATTTCAATCAAGGTAGGTATATTATTTGAATAAAAATAATAATTGTCCGGATTACTTTTTTAATTAAAAGTACTTAAATGAAAAATATTGCAAAGTATCCAGGTTTAAAAATAGATATACTAATATTTTATTCAAACTTTTTTTGATTGTGCTCCAAGAAACTATTGTTCAATTAATTTAAGCATGAATGCCCAATTTTGTAATAGAAAATTAAATAATCAATTGTTTATTGCGTTTCCAGAAATACTAATAATAACACATTACGTATCTGGATTAAAAAAATAAATAAATTTAAAAAAAACAACAAAGGGTAGCATATATTGGAGGGTTTCAATTTATCTCCCGTGATGCGTATATACTATTTTGTCTTATTCGCATCAGCACGAGAAAAGTATGTATCTTTTTCCTGCAGTGTGAGAAAAAAAGCTTGGTAAACATTTTATCAAATTAAAAATATATTAACATTTAGTAATGCGTTTGTATTTCTTAAAATGTGTACCAAGTTTTTTTTATTTTAAATATCAACGTATGCTGTGTAAAATGCGAATCATCCAAGTGAAGAAATGGAAGAGAAAACGTAAAAAAGAGTAATAGTGAGAGAAAGTTGCTGTTGGCCTAAATTCCTCCCGTCAGTAAAATTCAGCTACTTGACATTGTCGCAGATTGACATTAGGTTTGAAACAGTACACTTCGGAGGATCCCGCTACTCGTCGAAAATCGGAGTTTCGTTTTTATTCTTCCGATTAGTCGTTAGTGTAATAAAATGTATAGTTTGTGATGTTTCGAGAGATCCTAGTCGTATACAGTCAAGAGTTGTCAAGTTTTTAAACATAAAAAGAAACCAAGTATTTGTGCTACTTGTAAAACCTTAAAAATGTATAGTGATCGTTAGAAAAAAAAATCGTTATAATTTTTTCAAATTTTAATTATCAATTGTATAAACAACACTGTGATCATAAAATAGAAAAAAACGGCACTTTCAAAATGAATCGAGAAACGCCAGAATACCACTTGTTGGAGTCTGGAAAAACTAAAGAAATGCTAAAAGATTTTAAAGGTGAAAGAACCGGTTGGGTACAAGTTGATGAGAAAAATTGGCTTTTCCCACATAGGTATACAGAACAAGGAAAAGGATTTTTCAACTTTCAAGTCAGATCATCGGATATTTGGGTCATGTCCTATCCACGTTCAGGTAATATTGTTTTCGATTTGCTGTACAGCTTATATAGATGCACGTTTATAGTTTTTTCTTCGATTTATATAATACTGCCATTCCGATAAGTAATTTACTATTTTAAAAAATTTATCACATCCGTTCCATAATTAATAAATACGAAATAATTTGTAAAACACGTATCTATACGTATTATTCCCGAGAAGAAAAATCTATGTTGTTGATGTAAAAAAAACTTATATATGTATATATATATTTGAAACTCGAATTACGGTTATCGATAATATAAGGGAGCGAAATCAATAATGATTCAACATTTATTATAATCAATATTTAATTCGCTAGGAACTACATGGACCCAAGAACTTGTGTGGCTGATTGCAAATGATTTGGATTTCGATACGGCGAACTCACGTTTGTTGGCGGAAAGATTTCCGTTTTTAGAGTAAAGCATATTTCTAAAACTTGCTGCAATTATAATTAAAGGTGCTATCATCATATTGTGTTGTAATAAATATAAAAAATTATTTTAGGTTTAGTATGTTTAACCATCCAGAAGTGACAAAAGAGTTCTTGGAGATGAATAAAGACGATTTGAAAAAACAAGAATTTTGTAAAGAAATTGCAAAACCCGGTTATGAAGTTTTAGCTAGTTTGCCATCTCCGAGATTTATTAAATCCCATTTTCCATTTAGCTTATTGCCTAATCTTTTAAATAGTGGATGCAAGGTATATACTTATATTTTTATTATTTAAAAAAAATTATGTTGGATTCGCATACACTTCAAAATATTATTCAACGTTTTTTTTTTTTTTTTTTTTTTTTCGTATATACAGATAATTTATGTAGCTAGAAATCCAAAGGATGTTGCCGTGTCATGGTTCAAACTGAACCAAGCCTTTAGAACACAAGGATATGAAGGAGATTTCCCAAAATTTTGGAACTATTTTCGGAATGATTTAAGTAAGCATATCAATTTTATACCAATTAAGTTAAATTCTAAACATACCGTGGCGAAATCCCTAATAAAAGTGAATGAATGATATATAAGTACGATTTGCCAATCCTATAGCATGTTAATAAAACATCTCGATATTATAATGCGCATTTAGTTAATAATAGGTGCGACGCAACTAATAATATCGATTTCGGCGCCGGTGTATTGGGTCATTCGTTTGTCATCCCTCCCGGCGCTCAAAGTGTTTCGTAAAAAATGCAAAAATAGAGATTTCTAGATTAATTTCTATTTAATATAACAGCTAATATAACAGCTAATTTATTTCTATTATCTATTTAAACAAATATATTTTTATCAGTATATGGATTAATTTTTTGTAATCGATGTTTTTATAAGAGTATCATGCAATAATGCACAATCTATTATATAATTATACGCTATATGTAAGATTTATATCCTGCCTCGGTGATGCAGAATTTTCATGTCATTACATTTTAGATATAATTAGATTGGTAAATAATATTTTTTTAAATAAATTTTAACGATTTTCAGCTCCGTGGAGTCCTTACTGGGAACATTTAAAAGAAGCGTGGGCTAACCGGAAAAATGAAAATTTGTTATTTTTATTTTACGAAGAACTTCAACAGGTATTATGTTGTTATAACTTAAATTTGCATATTATATTAGAGGAATGATTATTAAGTTTTTAACAAATCTAATACCTATGTACTTTCGATACAATCTTGGGGTGTGTTTTCCAGAATTTGCCCGATGTAATTACAAGAGTTTCAAACTTTCTTGGGAAAAGCTACACACCCGATCAAATAGAAAAATTGAAAAGTCATTTAAACATTAAAAACTTTCGCAACAATCCAATGATTAACTCGCACGAATTGAAGGACTGTGGTATTATAAAACAAGGATCCGAATTCATAAGAAAAGGTGTAAACGGCGGCTGGAGAGATTATTTTGATGAAAAACTCAAAGTTGAAGCGGACGAATGGATTCGATCAAATCTTTCAGATACCGATCTTGAATTTCCACTCACGAATAACAATTGGTTATAAAATTATCTTTTATCAAATAAATCTGTTACATTTTTTACCGATGCTTATGAAGTGCAAACTGTTCAAGAAAGCGCACAGTATTAACAAGAGGCAATTCGATACAATGTTATGAGAGATTCTATCTTTGCATATTATTTCCATCAAATAGCCGCGGTATAGATATAACATGTATTTTTGTATACAAAAGCAGTTTTTATTTAGAAAATTTAATTTTATTGGATTCGGATTAACAACGGTTTAATTTTTACTTTTTTACTGATTAGTTACTTTATAATGAGCGAATTAGATAAGTTTAATCCATAGGAGCGCATAGTTCTTTATATTTGTTTTCCAATTGATTTATTAGCCTATAGCCTAGGAAGATGCTATTAAAAAATGTTTCTTTATTTGATTTTGGTGAGTATGTTGAAAAATTGTCGAGATATGTAAAATAGAAAAATAAATTAAATGAACAAAATAGCGTCGATATTACGCATGAACCTAATAAATTTTCATAATCTTAAATTAAAATTTTTCATAAGATATTGTCACTATTTTTACACATTCTCTTAATATGAACTCTACAGTAAAACCTGGTTATAGAGTCAAATTAGTTTTATTTCAATATTAAACAATTTACAAGAAGAATGTCTTTGACTTAGATACACTTCCTTACAAAAAACACTGTACAGTAAAAAATCAAGACCTTTGCTTTTTCAAAGCAAGAGGTTCTTCCTTTATAGGTATTGATATTTTCAATCTTACAGCTGTTGTAAAAGTTGTACATAAGATTTGTTCAGCTTCTTTAGCAACTTTCTTAACACGATCTCCACCTTTGCCTATAATCATCCTTGCTATCCTCAATGATGGGCAATTCACATTGACAATAACATCCATACTTCCATCTTCACAGTTTTCAACATGCTCGGGAACAACATCAACCAAGTATGGTAATTCTTGAGGCAAATCATCTAAAAATTTGGCCTTAACAATTTCTCGAATAATAGTGTCTGGTGTCTGATCTGAGTAAGTTTTTTTATTGTAAACCCAGGCTCTTTCTTTTGCAGAGTCCAAAAAGTAATTCTGAAATGATTAATTTATAAAATAAAAAATTTTTATAGAATCTTTGATTGAATAATTACAAAAATTATCTTATATTTACTCTTAAATCATCAACTCCATCTCCTGTTAAAGCAGAAATCATAAATACATCAGAAAATTTTGGCGAATCTTCTTTGCTAGTGAGATTTTTCACAACTTCCAAAAGCAGTTTTTTATGTTTTAAAGTATCAATTTTATTTAAAATAAGTATAGAATTAGTCTCTGCTTTGGAAAGCTCAAGCATGTTAATGATTTTCCTATCAATGGATTTTCTAGCGTGTAAATTTGTCATATCTTGTAAGACACCAATGACATCAGCCTCTTCCATAGAGTGTTGAGCATCTTTTTTAAAACTATCCTCTAATTTGTATCTCTTTACATCACCTCTTCCTACCAATCCAGGAGTATCAATGAAAACCAGTTGCGTATCATCCAAGCAAAATATCGCCGAAGCCTTCTTGCGTGTGGTGTGTATTTTTGAAGAGGTGGCACATACCTGACAAAAGGGAAAAAATATGTTAAATCCCCATCTACTAATAAAGTTAAAAGTTGAATAAACTGAAGAATAAAACTTTTAACTCACTGGTCTTCCTATGAGATGATTGATGAGTGTACTTTTTCCTGCATTCGGCAGGCCGAGTATTGCAATTTTCAAAGACTTGACATTCTTCTTGTTATCTTGATCATTTAGAAAAACTTTCTTTGCCTCGATAAGGCTCTCGCCAAGGTCATCGGCGAAGTTCGATACTTGTCTAACAATTTGGGCGCCCGCGCGTGCCGCTTTTTTACTGATGCAGATCCACATGCTAGCAGAAGCGAAATGATATTAGGGATTACCAGCACTGTCAAGGATGAACTTCGCCAAAATGAGTGTTATATTTTAGCGGAGAATCATACTGCAGAGGAGTGATCAGATATTGAAGGTTATGTCGCAGGCTCTGACAGTGCAGCCGCGATTTTGCGTAACACTGAAAGAAAAGTGAGGACAGCTTGATATAAAGTGCTCTTACATAACGCGGAAATTGTTCCGACAGAAAAGAAGACGATATACGTACTCGGGTTTAATTCCGCAATGGCAATAGAATCATCGAGGCGCACGTACCGATATCACTCCGATGTACTTAATATGTTCGTCTGCAATTGATAGCGCAGCGCGTGTCGGTGCGTGGTCCGATGGGACTGCACAGTGTCCCCGCGCGCGGTCTAAAAAGAAACAGAAGAGAAGAGAGAAAAAGACAGAGCTACTTGTAGGGGCGCCTGCGTACTAATATGCACTAAGGCATTATATAGGTGTGTGTGTGTGTATATCGTGTGTCCGTGTGTTTATGAGCGAGCGCAGTGCCGTGTATACCAGCTAGTGCGGCCAGTGCGATTTGCGAATTAGACGCGATAGCGAGCCGAGAGTGCAATATAGTGCATTATAGCTGTAGTCTGTACATATAGCGATAAAGTGTGAAAAGTGCAGTACGCGCGCGCGCGCGCAAAGATGCAAGCCCGGGTCGCGGTCGTCGCAGAGTGAGCTTCGACGAGTTTTGGAGCAGCTGCGCGAACACTAAATAGCACTGCAGCTGCAGCTCTGAGAATGGACGACGCACGACGGCGCGATTCACGGGAGCATCATGGATAGCATCTAGCATCTGTAGTAGACCGCGCACAACATAATAAACTCACTACACATCAAAGCTGTATTCTCTGCACGCCGCGCACAGTAATAAATATAAGTATAAATATAAGAAGGCTCCGAATCAACGCACGCTTCTCTCTTTCTTCTTTATCCGATCCTTCCATCATAACAAAAAATATAGACAACTTGCTTTTCTCGGCTGCGTGAATATCCTACAACACACTGTCGAGATATACTAGTCGCGAGTGCGTCGGAAAATATAAAGCTGAACAGCAGGAGAAAATGCATCGCGTGCAGTAAACTCTGTACAAAGCTCTTAAACGAGCGCGTAATATCGACTTTCTCGCTATCGCAAACTTATGCGGCTCATTCCAAGCTTTTGCAAATCCATTGCTAGATTCGCACAAGCTCACTCGACGCAAGTTATCTAACGAAAAAGCTAAGCGCTCGGCTTGCGAACCAATAACTATAATACGTTAACAACGCAATGGACATGATTGCCGAGTGCTTTCATTTTAAGCTCGAGTCTACTTCTATTGACACCTGAGGTACATAATATAATATGCTTATTTACTCGACGTTTTTTATCGTTGTAATTTCTCTTCTCTCACTTACTTAAAATTAGCTTTATCTAATTGCTTCTTTTCAGATTTATCTTATCAGGAATATGTCAAATGCCAATGTTTTTAATGCCCTTCTTTGGAACAAGATGCAGGGATTGATGATTGTTTATTAAACAATTTTAAATTTACAATAATATTTATCCATTAGTATATATTGCTGTACAATGCATTTCTGGATTGATAAACCTACAGCACGATTTAGTGGTCGGCGTTACCCTGCTTTGTCCTTCCCAAAAGCACACTTTGGTGAGGCATTTACAAAATGTTTTTTTCATTAATAATTATCAGTGCATTTGATAATGCGAATCATTTATCTCAGCAGCTCCACACCGTCGATGTGGCAATCTCGATGTAACAAGACTACAAATGGTTACTCCAGTACACCGATTTCAAACCATCAACAGTGGAGGCAATTCTGCTGGACCTAGTAATCCCAGTTCTACGAGACCTCCTAGATCATCTTCACAGAATAATGATAATAGAAGTAATTCAGCACATCCTGGCTTACACCTGGGACAAGAAAACATCAGCAAGTATGTACTGACACCCATTTCAGTTTTAAACGTACAATAACCAAGCTCAAAACTAGTGCTATACCATTTAAGATTTAAATTTTCAGAACAATTACAAGATTTTCATTGCTGATTATAAATACTTCAATTCTGTATCAAAAGTGCTTTAATTTATTTTTTATTTATTCATTTGTTACAGTATTAATACAAGTAATACTGGTAACAATCAACAAGTACTGCCTCCGTCAGCAAGTGCTGCAAATAGAGGCCTTCTAAATTTTTCGGACTTTAACGATGCTGAAATGGCTGGATATAGACTTCGCTGCAGTGTATGGATTATTTTTGTATTAGCTACTGGTTTTGTAGCTGCAGCTAAATTTTATTTTGATCATCAGGTAATTATGAATAAGAAATGTCAAAGACATACTTGTGTATTTGTGCATGCTATGGTTAAATTAAATTTTTACTATATATTATTGAAATTTTTAAAAATTCATAATGATTAATTGTAATAATATACTTTCCAAGTTTCAAAATAATTAAATTTTGTTTAGCAAGGAGCTGGTTTGGAAGTACTTGTATTTTGTGGACTTTTAGTAACTCTGTTGATGTCTGGATGTTTCTATTCAATTATTTGTCGACGTGCTCAAAACAATCGTCGCCAAGAAATTCAAGCTGAGCCTATTGCAGCTGTTACTGTTGCCAATACAATTCCTAATGAAAGTATTAGGCAGGTTTCCATGCCTATTAGGCAGAATCCGCCTCCACCTTATCATGTAGCAATTCTCATTCCACCACCTACATCGCCAGATGAAGCCCCTCCACCAGCTTATGATAAGATTATTCAATGAAATTCATTTTCATTCTAGTCTTTTTTGCATATACTCTTTACATGGACATAAAAAACTTTTAAGTTACTGTTATTTATATACCTAATACGATGAAAATTGTCTTTTAGTATAACAGAATCTAATTGCATTTATATATTAGATTTCAAATGTGATATTTCATTGGCCAAAGGACAAAGTAACAAAGAAACATTTCATGGATAATAATTAACAATGTGCAGTGTATTTTTAATATTTTCTTATGTCTGCAGACAAAAGTGTAAATTTGAAAACGAAATAATTGAGTAGAATTTTTTTTATCCCATTAATGAATGGAAGATATATTGTCATCATGTATTAGTCATGTATTACAGTTTAACTTACAATTATCTTTATATACAAGATACATGATATTGTTCAGACGTACGCACAAACCGTCAATACATACAAATATAGCACGATCATTCTTAAGATTTTTTCTTTTAAAATCTAGCAATGGATTTGTGTGATTCATTGTAAAATGATTAGGCCAAATTTGCATACTTGAATTATATGAAACTTTTATTTCAATTATTCAAGGTATAATGTAAGTAATGATAAGATAAGAATATTAAAAGCCTAATAGGTTTGAAAAAAACTTAATTTTATTAAAATACATAAGTGCATATTAAGCTTTTTCGGATTTCACAAATTTAAAAATATTATAAGTCATCTATATTACGTCATAAGAGTTAATTTTTATTTTTAGCGTGAGTATGTACGTAAATTAATATATAATTTGCAGTACTATATTTAATACAAAATATTACGATGAATTTTGTACATGTATTGAGTAGTAAATAATTTTTTTTTTTATTAAAAATTAAAATACCAGTACATGTATGTGTTATAAGCTCAAAACTCTAGGAAACATTCTAGGTATCAAAACCAAATACAGCGCTAAAATTCTTGTACATAATTTCATTTTCATAAAATAAGAATGCCTGTTAAAAGTGTATGCCCATAGTAAAAAGGCGCACTCAATGCTATACATTTATTCAATGAACTTGATTTTTTAAAATAATTTAATTAGTATATATTATATTATATCGTCACTAAATTTTGTACAAAAATGATATATATGTATATATATTTTTTTTCTGCCAAAGTATTCATATTGGCAGATGTACTATCGTACAAACTGTGACGAAAAATTGAAAATAAAAATTCTTTTTTAAATAAATCACTTCTGTATACAATTCATTGTTTTCATTCCTATAACATTAATTGGAATTAAAATTGCAACTAAGCAAAATAATATTCAGTCTTTATGAATTAAAAGCGAAGGACAACTGATAAAAGCATTTTTTAAGATATAAGATTGGTAAAAACTATCAAATACATCATTTTTAGTCAAGTGCAATAGGTATAGGAACTTGTGTATAAAAGTAATATACAATATTTTAAGAGGGAGGGTTTTGAAAAATCTCATTTTATGATAAATCTAAGACATTGATATTTTCTCAACTGTTCAGTACAGTTACACACATTAAATAATCTTTACAAACTTATTTGTTTGTTCATTTTACAATTAAAAATATGCATCAAAATAAAAAATTAGCTTTTAAAAAATCTTTAAACTCTTTGAATTTCAAAAAGCTTTACGTCTGTATCATACCAAATGGGGGGTTCAACATTTCTCAAATATATAACACCCCACATGTATGTTCTAAACCATGCAGTTGTGCCAGCATTTGCTTGATATCTACGTATAAGAATAGGATGTGGTACTGGCAATAATCCTACAAGTGTTCCATGTTGTAGAAATTTGAGAATTTCACTTTCATCTGTCAGTCCCCTAAAACAGAAAAAAAATTAAAAACTGTTTAAACTCCTCAATTATATATAGGTTTGTAATAACAGAATAATAAACGCACTTATCAATGCAAATTTTCTCTACTTGTGGTACAAGAACTTGCAAAAGTCGCATAATAGTTTGTAATGGCAGTTTACTTTTCCATTGGTAAACCCAATCAGCTGAAGGAACCCACTGATTAATACTATTCATAGAATGTGATTGTTCAGCAACGCGAAGTCCTCCTTTCTATAAAAATTAATATAAATTATTATTTATTTGGTTATTGGTTTTTTAGTTTTGCTTGTGAATTTAAAATCTAGACTTAGGTTTTAAAAACTTTTTGAAGCAAATTTTTATCCATATTATAGTACAAAGTTGATTGATTTGCAAGGTAAAAATATAATTTATAAAAATAATTATCAAACTTGTAATTTATCAATAAATAGCCACCTCATTAAACTATTGAATAATGATATCAATATAAAATCAAGTTTATACTCACTGGTATGATGGATTCAAGTTTGTTTTCTTCAGTTTGATCATTGGATTCCTCCTCAGCTCCTAAATTAAGTTTACTTACATCCACATCTGAAGCAGGACTTAATGGATGGGCTGACTCTTTTTCTGTCATGTTTTCAATGCCAGGCGTTTCAAGTAATGAAGCCTTAAGTGTGCCAGGCTCTGCAGGTTGAGCTGGATGAGAACCTTCCATGGCAGTTTCATTTACATTTTCAGTTGATCTACTAGATGGCATATGTTTTCTTTGTCTTTTACTAAGAGATTTTGCAATAGTATTACAGTCACTTGGTAAATTAGCCAAAGCATGAAATACTTGTCTTTTTCTAATTATTGTATAGACCAAATTACTGTTGCCATCAAATTGATACTATAATTAAAAAAAAATTTATGGTAGAGAATATGCTTGAAATTTTTGTACATGCAATCAATTTCATCTGGAGTTATATACTTACTTGAATAATATTATTGAATATTTCAAGCAAGAAAAATACTAAATGATGATTTGTTGGAGCAGAAAATAAAAACCATGGTGTGCTAAAAGCTTCTAGTAAATGCAAAAGTTTTGTACTAGCAACCATTGATAATGTTTTTAAATATGGTGAAACATTGACTAGAATAGTTAGCAAACAATCAAAAAGAGGCTGCAACCTTTGATGACCAGTTGTAATAATTTTGTGAAACACTGTGACTAGGAGATCAGCATGTGTTCCTAATAAAATGAAAAACAAATCATGAGTAAAATACAATTATTACAAGAGAAAAATGTATAATTTGATGATATTTAACGTTTTGGTTACCTGTAAAAACTGGTATATCCATTGGTACTGTTGCTGTATATGGCTTATTTAATCTAACACCAAAATTACGTTCTCCACTAAGAAGCAGAAGAATAAACACTCCAATGTGCATCAAACCAACTCTTGCTAATAAGGTAATGCAATTTTTAAAAAGATATGGATAGATGAATCAAGTAACACATTATGTAGCTAAGGCAAAAAACAATTGCCCAAGGTACACACAATATTTTTTGTAATGCATGTATCTGATCCTTCACTTCTTGATATAAATTCAAAAAGTTGGAAAAAGCTCTTTTGAAATCTTCTAAGTAGGCTCAAAAAGTGTGGGAATCTTGCATGTATTACAAAAATAAATTTACACTACTTACATTGATCTGCTCTGGAGTCATTTAAATGATATAGTATAGGTACTAATACTTCAAGTACATCTGAACTTTTTAGTACATAATATAAAAACTTCTTATTGTAATCACATAGCTTCCAAAAAAATACAAGCAACTCTTGATGAAAGTGTACTTTCTTTGTTGAATTTGGTAAATAAGTTTGCATCAAAGGATTATTCAATAACCTTGTTATGCCTTTAAGAACGAATTGGAAATCTGCAAATTGATATAATGCATTATTATTAAAATTATTCTTTGTCTTACCTACACCGAAAGTATACTATAACAGAAAGCAAGCCGTCGGTCGAGAAAATAGCTACTTTTAGCTTTCTTTTACATGCACCCTATATAGTAAACTTTTGGTGCAGGTATTGGACAAATAATATCGTGTGCATCACGAACAAAAAGGTAATTCTGACTCGCGTGATTGTAACTTTCACGCACTTGTCAGTGATTGCCTTCTTTCCGCCCTTAATACTCAATATAATATACTGATTAAATTGTGACAATTCAAAATACCTTCATCACGATGTATGCGACTTAAATAATTAATAAAGAGATTATCTCCAATAGCACCTTCTTCCATATTAGCTCCACAACTAGTGTCATGATCTAAAGTTACTATTAAAATTTGTAGTGACACATCAACCAAAGGTTCCAGAGAGTCAGTAAACAACAAATGATTGTATGGTACTCCAAAACCAACTGGATCATATGCACATACTGTATTTAATAATGATGTAAACATTGGCAAGGCATGTCTGTTAAAAATAAAATTTTCTTAGAAACATTTAAACATGGATTTATTATTACACAACTTGAAAGGTTTTACCTGTTTTCAGAACTAGTTAAATATTGAATCCATTTATTTGGTGCAACTGAAAGATCTGTAGGAGGATTATACATGGTTTCACTAAAGCATGTTAATAAAACTTTGAGTAACTCAGTCCTATTAGAATCCAAAACTGGATGTCTGGGCTGGGATTGAGCAAATCCTACTCCAGCTTCCCAAATGTATTCACAACTATCTATAGATTGTAATTCCTCTGCTTTGTCCTAAAATGAATCATACTTAGTGTTTTCGATTCACAACATTTTTTACAAACACTTATCATATTAATTAATACATACTGGTCCTGATTTCCTATTTGTGACAACAGTAAAATCCGGACAAAACAGTAAATCCTGCAACAAATTTGAATCAATAATAATAAACGAATAACACTAATGATCCTAGTTAAACTTTCTTCTCAATACATACACATATGGTATTTAATAAGGAATGTGCAAGAGGTACACTTTCTTCATCCTCTTTTCCTGGTAAACTCGACCAAAAGAAACCTTTCCAATCAGGATCTTCAAAAATATAAGGTAAAAGCCTTGTTAACAACCGACAGCAGTTTAATACAGTCTGCTGTTCACTTTGTGTTCTGCAACTATTATCAACTGCTTTAACCAATTTCTCTACTGCTTTGTAACATAATGTAGCAAGGTTTGATGGTGCTTCTTCTCGTAGAATGCGAATTTCAGAAGCTGGTATCAAGGTGAAAACATCTTGTACACTTGATACATTCTCGGACCAAAATTGATCCCAAAATGCATCATCAGAAGCATCTATCACCTGTAATAAGATCATAATTATGTGTCGACCTACTTTTTTATTAGCTTTCACAGTGTTTCTTTATTATAAATACTATGAATAAAACGTTATCATTGCACACTAAACAAAATTAAGACCAGTCAAGTTAAAAAAAAAATCGATAAAATGTTTCGAATGTTTTGACATATTGATATGTCAAAACTTGGGACAGTGGAGGTTATTTCGGGATGAATGTTTATCATATTGACCTGTGTTTTAGATGTCAGCTGTACAACAGCTTTCCGAAAATTCAGTTTAGTATCTGCATTTCCCATGTTCTTAGGTTTATGTTTCAAATTGCACACATTAGAAACTCACTGGAGAAGCATCTGTTCGTATCCAGATTTACTACAATAAAGTAGATGCCATTTTGAGCGCATGCTTAAACAGCTGATATTATTGTTATCGTTGACGTTGTCGTCCGTTGGAAGTCCATAATCTGGAAGTTTCAACCATACAATATAGGTAACCATCAGCCTCGACTCGATAGCTGGACGAATCATATTTCGGCACGCGTTTAGTGCTCGGCGGGTATATATAAATCTATATATTTATTTTAGGCTACTAATACATTTTTGTTATCATATTATTCATTATCAGTATTATTCATGAAACCCACGTTTCTTTATCTATACTTAGATATAGCATACAATTTACATTGTTTAAAAAAATATTAAGAGTATGTATTGCAAACACGCCCTAAACGTGCATGCAAAATTTTTCAGTTGTGAACACGGCCGTATAGCATCACAAAACCTCGTGTTGGCTTGGGTCTCAGACAGACCAAGCCAAGCCCCTCAATGTGCGCGTTTCGTTTCGTGTTATGGGAAACAATATTTTATAACCTACAACGCGAATAAAGAAAGTTATACTGCTAAAATTAAATTTTTTAGATCGAATTTCAACAAACATGGCGGATGATAATAAGGCTGAAATCAGTGGGGATGAAACAGCAGCTGACGAAAAAAACACGGAAAATTTAACGTGGAAGGATTTGGTTAGCCGACTTACTGTGCATATTGTCTTGTCGTTGTCACGTGTTTATTATAAAATTAATTGTTTATTTTTACAGGGACTTGTTGATTCGTTGTGTCAAGCTTGTGAAGATTTGAAATGGAAAGCACCTACAAAAATTCAAAGAGAGGCTATTCCTTTGACAATTCAAGGTACTTAATTTTCAATAAGTGTATTTAAAAAATATCAATGGTGCATATTAATATTTTCATTTTTTATTTTAGGAAAAGATGTCATAGGATTAGCCGAGACAGGTTCCGGAAAAACTGCTGCATTTGCCCTTCCAATATTACAAGCGCTTTTGGAAAATCCTCAACGATATTTTGCACTCATATTAACGCCCACAAGAGAATTAGCTTTTCAAATTTCTGAACAATTTGAGGCTCTTGGTAATTAATTTTTCTATCCTTAAACTTATTCAAATTTGAATCAAACAAATACTTTTTTGAAAATACTTATACCATTTAATATTATTTTTATAGGAGCAAGTATTGGAGTCAAATGCGTTGTTATTGTTGGAGGTATGGATATGATGACTCAATCGTTAATGTTAGCTAAAAAACCACATATCATCATTGCAACCCCAGGTCGATTAGTCGATCACTTAGAAAATACTAAAGGATTCAATCTACGATCATTAAAATTTTTGGTACTACAATATGACTATCAAATTTTTTTATACAATAAGTAAAAGTTATAACTATTGGAATGAATTTATTTAATAGGTTATGGATGAAGCAGATAGAATTTTAAATATGGATTTTGAAGTAGAAGTAGACAAGATTTTGAGGGTAATCCCACGTGAAAGAAGAACATTGCTGTTCTCAGCAACAATGACAAAAAAAGTACAAAAATTACAACGTGCATCTCTTCAAAATCCAGTTAAAGTTGAAGTTTCAACAAAATATCAAACAGTGGAAAAGTTGCAACAATATTATGTATTTATTCCTGTAAAGTTTAAGGTATGTGAACAATTCTTTTAAAACGCAAATGCATAATAAAAAAAATAATAAAAATGATTCAATTTTATAGGATGTTTACTTAGTTCATATTTTAAATGAACTATCTGGAAATAGTTTTATGATCTTCTGTTCCACATGTAATAATACCATGAGAACTGCACTTCTTTTGCGTAGTTTAGGATTCATGGCTGTACCTTTACATGGTCAAATGTCACAAAATAAAAGAATTGCAGCACTTACAAAATTCAAAGCAAAAAATAGATCAATTTTAATTTCTACAGATGTTGCAAGCAGGTTAGTATATTTAAAATAGTTTTGTTTTATTCAAGTATGACCATTTTATTAATGTGTTGTGTATATTTTCTAGAGGACTTGATATCCCACATGTTGATGTTGTTATTAATTTTGATATACCAACACATAGCAAAGACTATATACATAGAGTTGGAAGAACTGCTAGAGCTGGTCGCTCTGGCATTTCTGTTACATTTGTAACTCAATATGATGTTGAGTTATATCAAAGAATAGAACAGCTGATTGGAAAGCAGCTCCCTATATATAAAACAGAAGAGCAAGAAGTTATGGTGCTTCAAGAAAGAGTAGCAGAAGCTCAGCGTATGGTTAAAATGGTGAGTTTTAAAATTCTGTTCACAACGTTAGTTAATGGTAGCTGTTTTAATATCTTATGTACAATATCTGAATTATAATTTTTAGGAAATGAAAGATATAGAAGAAAATAAAAAGTCAGGAAAGAGGAAAAAACGTTCTGGCGATGGGGATGATGATGATGACACAGAACAATCAATAGGTGTTAGAAAGCGTGTAAAGGGAAAAACTTATAAGGGTAAAGGAAAAAGAGGTTAAATAAAAATTTGTAAACAATTATATCAAGACTATTCAATAATAATCACAAAACTCAGTTATATATATTTTGCTTGGCAAAATTTTATTTATTAGAATTACTTAAGCAGCAAAGCAAAAAATGGTTATTCTAAACGTGTAACTTCTACTTACATACTTCATATCCAAGAATAATTTGTGAAAAGAGTAGCACTCTTGCACGTTGAAACTGCAACAACTTTTATAGTGACTTTTACATACGATTTTCACAGCAAAACTGAGACTGTTCATAGCAGCATTTTATCAGCATGCTGATTAATTACTGTATTAGTTGAAAAGATTAATTGCTTTTTTTCCATTGCATCTTGAAATAGTACCTGAAGTTATTTTAGATAGCTATTTTAAATAATTTATGAAAATGATAATACAGTGATGCTATTTTTTACTTCTGGCAAATTTCAAACAATTTTTAACTGTAAATATCATTATTAATCTGATTGTATCATGATCTTTTATTGTACATAACATATATCACTAGATGACATTCTGGTGTTGTCGTCAAAGGCCATGCAACAGTGAACACTATGTTTTTGTGTATGTATGTACATGTTAAATTTTGCTTCTCTAAATCTTTACATACCAACTATTGGTATCACTGTTAAAACAAGTACTATTCAAAACGTCATGTAAAGAGAAAAAATTATGTACAGTCCATCCATTTTGTATTCAAAGCTTTATCTCTACATGCATTCTTCTGACATAGTACGGACACTATTTATAAAAAAAAAGGTAAAAAAAATTCGCATTATCTTGGCTACGTTATTAATACATACAATTAAGTACACATATGCACATAAAAAGTACTTAGTATGAAAATCCGTAAAGTAAATTATTTCTATTTTTAAAATTTTAATTTGCAAGTCTTGATGGACGATAGTATGGAATCTGTAAAAGTTGCTTTAGCAACGTTCTGCGCAAAATCTACTGGATGGAATGTTTCTTTTCAAATTCACAGGTTAAATGCAGAAAGTGACAAAATTGAAACAACTGAGGTTTCATTCAAATGAGAAATAAAATATATTCCATAATATTATTATTCACTATTTCTACACATTCTGTACAGTAATTCATCTTAAGGGTTTTATACCTCAATATACTTTATACAAAAAGGCTACTTATAATCTAACATTAAGACATACCATAGCATGTGCGCCCTCCACCATACCGTATGATAGGTGGGATGCACGCATGTTTGTACTGGTATTACAGAGTCAGTCGCCAACGAGTATAACTTCTTCCTCTTGTTATCACACACCGCACACTATAAATCGCTAAAGTGTGTCTTCGGTGTCTTTCATATTATCATTTATAGATACAATTTACTGTCCCCGATAAACGCGCTCGATAACTTCATTTCCTTTTGTTCTTTGTCCAAAATCTTTCAGTTTACTCTTGAAAAAGAACCTCTAACAATGCAGCCTTACAGATCTGCAATGCAATCAAGTTTTTCATATGTCCGTTATGCATCAGATTTTCTTTGTTCTTTTATATCTCTTTTACCAATAAATAAAAGTATATTTTGCGAAAATATAGAACTGTAAAAAATAATGTCTGTCCTCAAATTTTCAATAATACCGATACAGAAATAGTGCATTTCGGAGACTGAGAATAACAGGATTGAGATTAATTGAGGTCTCGGTCCTCTAAGTACTTGTACTCAAAAGTAAAGCCTTCTTTTTTTCTCTGTCCCCACTTTTCATAGTCAAAATAGATGTACGTTCCCTAAAAATTTGTATCAAGATTAAAGGAATTTCGTTTAAACAAAAAATTTGCATTCATTTAAATATTTATTTTCTCACCTGTTCATATTCCTCATTGATGACTTTTGGTTCTTCATGCCTCTGAAACCACATCATGTATTTGGTATGGAACCTCCAACTTTGTTTCTTTAAAGCTTTAGCTGCCAAATATTGACCTTTAGAGCCTTCCATGTAGTAAAATATGAAAAACAATGTTTCTGTTGAAAGACGTTGAAAAAACTCCACAGTATCAGAGTGAGGAAGTTGAACCTAAAAAAGATTAACGTAAAAAGCAAATTATTTTATTTTAAAAAATAAATCATAAATTTTTATTTTTAATGATTTTACCTGTTGATAATATGGAGGTGTAGGGCAGTTATTCCGAGGCAAATACGGTCTTAATCGTTCCGAGTCGGAAGGATGAGGCATATGGTAATATGCTGCTTCCATCATTTGAAACTGGTGTTGATGTTCTTTTTGCAGCGGAACCGGTCCTAGTGGAGCAACGCCAAGTAGCGGTGGAATGTGGGCTTCTGCGGTCGCGTTACTACTATTGTTGAGAGAATTATTTGTTTTGGTACTATCAAAGATGTTTCTCGTTGCGTCGGTGGGCGGCATTTCCAAACCTGCTCGAACAATCACTTGCTGAGCCATAGATTTTAACGTGGACATGCCATCAGGAAGTTTAGATATGAGACCATTGGCAGTGGATGGCGCTGGTGAACATGAATTCGCAGGAATGGGCGATGATCGGCTGCTAATTGATGATTGAGGAGATGACGAGGGCAGAACGGGAGTTGTCATTTCTGCTTCATTATTATAGTTTTGACTTTGATTATGTAAAATATGCGGCGTTTGCGTAGGTGCTGTATTGACATGTGGTGGTGGTTGTTGCTGCTGCTGTTGTTGTTGTTGCTGTTGTTGTTGTTGCTGCTGCTGTTGCTGCTGTTGTTGCTGCTGCTGCTGCAACTGCTGTTGTTGTTGCTGTTGCTGCTGCTGCTGCTGCTGTGTTTGCACAGGTTGCTGTGGGGGTTGTGGCTGCTGTGGTGGCTGTGGTAATTGTTGTGGTTGTTGCTGTGTCTGTTGTTGTTGTTGTTGTTGTTGTTGTTGTTGTTGTTGCTGCTGCTGTTGCTGCGATATGGTTTGTGGCACATTAGTCGTTACATTCGACGTCGTTAATGATGTTGAGAGTCCATTTTCACTACTGTGTGCTGAAATGGATAAACAAATATTTATAATTGTTAGAACTGCACCTACAGAGTGTACAATGAGCATCAACGTAAACTTCTATTCTTACATGTTGTTTTATTGGAGGTAGTATGAATGGCTTGAGAATTGCTGTGTGACGCAGCTACTGTAGCAAAATTGCCAACATTAGTAGTAGCGATATGGTTACTCGTAGAGCTAGGCGAGCTATGGCTAGGTGTCATGGGAATGGTCTTGCTTGGAGTGCTGCTTGACAATAACGTCGTTTTTATACTGGCAGTGCTTCCCGTTGTTGGAATGCTCGCTTGGGAATTAATTAGCGGCCTGACTGCTGTTGGTTTTACAGGCTGAAACAAATTTAATTATTTTATAATAATAATTGATTTATGTCAGTATTGGCATATGAGTTGCCCATGTAACATTATTATACCTTTGTTTTTTTATCATTATCTGTAGAGCTATCACTTGAATGGTTGTGCATTGTTGAACTTAATGGAGGCGATGGTATAGGAGAAGTACCAGAATTAGTTGAAGTTGGTGTTCCACCTGTTTCATTACTATTATTACTGTCTGTTGTTGCTGACGATGGTATTGTGACACCTGATAATTCCACCTCATCAAGACCTATAATATCATCGTATATATACTCATTTTCTTCAAAGTCAGGTTCTTGATGTGAATCAATATAATATTCAACATCATCTTTTATCCTTTTAATCTGTAAATTGCATAAATTATATTCATTATGTATCATTCTCATTCAAAGAACTGATTGCTGCACATCAATCAACTCACTGTATCAACTTCAACGGACAGATTATCCAACATGCGTAACAATGTTTCCAGCTTTTTAATATGATATCGATGTTTTTCAAGTTTAGCTTTAAGCTCATCCATTCTATCTTGCTTATCCTTGTCCAACTTTTTTTTCTTTCCCGCTAGTAAAGATTCAATTTCTGATTCAAAAGTATCGATCTGGAAATAGACATGTTTAAAGTATTAATGCAAGATATATAACTAAATTTTGGAAAAGTAATCAAGTTATTTTACCTGCAAATTAAGAGTATCTATAGAGTTTGCGAGCCAGTTACTGACTTCCTCTTTTTCCTTTTGTGCAGGATCTAATTTTTGAGCTGCTCCTAAGCCTTCTTTAGAGTAAGCTTTTGTTTTTGTTTCTCGTTCCACAACCTTGAATCTTTCCATTTGCTATAATTTAAATGGACAAAAAGAAAATCATGAACAATTGTTGATATTAACAATATAAATATGAGATGGAAATAATTATCACCGTCTCGATAAGTTTTCGGTAATCGAGCAGTGTACTCTTATCCTTGATTTCTCCGGAAGCAATCCAACTTTTGATTTGATCTCGTAACCTCTGAAGCTTCTTGATCTCTTTTTTGAGATCAGCTTCATACTTTTCTTTCTGATTGCTGTTTGTGGCATTATGTACTTTTTGCCAGATATCCTCAAAAGTTTCAACACCTTCGGTTACTTTCTTAAGGCACCTATCAATTTCCCCTGTAAAGAAAGGACATGATATTTGTGGATTAAACAACAAAGAAAAAAAAGCTATTTAATTAATGGGCGTAAAGAAAAAATTATTACATTGTTTACAATAGCGAGCTTCAAGCATTGACAGAAAAATGTCAGCGATTTCAATTGGCAAAGTCCATTTATCAGTTGAAGAAGCGCACATAGCATAAAGCATCGGATGAGAATAAATAAAGGTTATAGTAGTGGATTTGTAGAGAGAGAGAGAGGGAGAGATAGTTGAGAGAATAGTGAAAGAAAAGTATGCGACAAAGTGAAAAAATCATTAGGAATGGTGGAAAAAGGGTACGTGCAAGCAAGAAAAAGAGTTGAGAGTGAGAATTCGGTTAACCCCTAATCTAAAAATTGAGCAAGGATCTGGCTGAGGGGACATAGATTGGGGGGAAGAATGAGCCAGCAAAGCCAGGAAAAGGATAAGCTAGAGGAGAAGAAGACGCTGCTCGGGATGTAGAGTCGGTAGAGGTCTGGGGGAATCGTCTGTGAACCGGTAAAAAAACAAGAGAGCCCGAGGCAGGCGGAGGCGAGAGAGCAAAGTACGAGAGGGTGCAAGGGCCACAACAAGATTTTCTGGATGTAAACATGCTGGAAAGTGTATCTTCTCACCTTGCAACTTTCTCGTCGCAGCCATGGCTATGTAAACGTATGGTACAATGATTCATGCATAGTCTAGACGTGATGAAAAAGATACGGAGCAATTTTTCGGCAGAAATTGTCGGAGAACTCTATTATTCCCCTGTATAATATGGGAGGCTCGGCCACAAGATGGCTTCCGTTTTCAAATGACAACGACTGACCGTCCCGTCTGAGCGAGTTGCTGCTGCACTCTCGGCTTTCCTTTGCAATCTTCGCCGATCTTTAACCTCTCAAGGCCCGGTCGATCCTCGGCGCTTCGGATCGCAAATCGAACAGCTAGTAAAAATGCACGAACGATGAGACAATGTCAACAAATGATGTATAATATGAAAGACCGAATAAGCCAAGCAGTATTTTATACATTGGCGCATTCACCGTCTCACCGATTCGCCGTCTACTGTAGTCGTGTAGGTAGGGGTCTAGCGAGCTCCTATCTAATACGTATATGCGCACTTGGCCGCACACCGACACACTTTCAGCTTCCACGCAGGGTATAGTGGGTACCTAACTACCTATACATATTCGCGGTATAGGCTCGAACACCAACACCAGGATATATTAGCAGCCTCGTCGGCTCTGAACTAAGCCGCTTGCCAGTCCAAGTTCAACAAGCCCCATCGAAAAATACAGGCTTGTAAGCGAACAACTTCAAAGGCTTGGATTTTGCCAGCGCGAATATCGGGCAAAATCGTGGATGATGCTCGCGCCCGCGGTTGCTGCTACCCAGATAACCCTATGTTGATGCCGCTCTGCTGTAGCCTCTGTTCATCGCTCCAAACTCGCTCTTTGTCGCGCACGCGCGTCGCCGCCTTCCATTGATTATATTTTTAGAACGCGCATCTTATCCCTCGCACGCACGTTAAAAAAACGTAGTTTGCCGAAAAACAAGTATATAAACGATGCGAGCCTTTAGCCCTTTACTACGATACTGCTGCCGTTTTGCTTCGATGGTACTTTCCCCATAAGTATACCACCAAGGGCAAGTCTGATGCGCGCGATCCAAAGACGCGACCACGTGCCTGGCGTTCTTAATTTGCGTGATGCCTGTATCAATTTGCGTTCACGCCGAGCAATTTCAAATTCCGTTTTTTTTTTTTTATCATTAGTATACAGCAGTTTGTCGAAAAAGAAACTTTGTCCGTATCTATTTCAAGGATCAAGTCTTTTGTCTAACGGTGTTTGTAATACATCTACTTGAAACAGATGCTCAAAAGTTTCTTCGTTATTTATTTCATCTGGATTCTTTTTTCTTCTCGTTAATTATCATAACAATCAACTACAAATGGGTTTACCTTCTCTTTTTTTTGCTAATAATACAGAGCAATGTATATCCAGCAGATTATTGAGACAAATTGTGAGACATCATCTGCATCAGAGCTACATTATTTATCTTATCATACCGCATAAATAATTAGTCTCGTGTCGTTCCTGATTCAATAATTCGAAGAAAGAAAAAAGAACGCTTTCGTACTTATTAAAAAAATATGGAGAATGACGAGTTGTTTTGAAAAAAGACTCGCCATCAGTATATATAGAGCCGTTCCAATGGAGTCTAAAAGGGAACAACGCGTATACGACTCCGATACGAGACAAGATATGAAGGACAAGTTATAAGTAGTAAAAGGTATGGCTTAATAACGGCCGAAGATTGCGGATTATAAAAAGGACAAAGCGGCGCACACGGATTCGGCATCAGAACGTGATCGGGCGCGGGCAGCTCCAGGAACTAGTAGAATAATTTGCATATATCGGTATAAAAAAAATTAATTGTTAATTGCGGAATCGTTAGATACGTTTATAATTCCCAGTAAAAAAATGGTCAAAGTGCGCGCGCAGTTGCAAAAACGGAGCAGCAATGGTTATGGCTGACGCTAGCGGCAGCGAACGATGAATTCATCAGTTATATTACCATCTTACCATCAGCTGTGCTTTTTTCGAGCGCATAGAGTTTTTACATATATATAAGTGCTGTACCTATTACTGCTAGCTAGGTAAAGTTTTGCCGAATCGGCATCGAATTGCCAGGTCGCAACGAAGTACGGATTTGCATTTGCGAGAGGTTAGGAACTTATTTCGAGATATGCGCGAGCGTTTTATTTTCCTTTGTAGAAATGATTTGTTTTTAAGGGGGTCTCAAAGTCAATTTAAATCCAGATTTCGCGCCACAAAATAGCAGACGACAAAAGTAACTAATTTGCTTATAACAAACAATAAAAGCAAAATTACGATAAACCAAGAGATAGTTGCCCTCCGTAATGTAATTACCTATCTATCATTTGACAACGTTTGAAGTTTATATATAAATATCTCGCGGAATGGCATTTGAATTACATGATTTTGAGACAGCTTTGAAAATCAACCTAGTGTAAATTTTATCGGATTTAATATTCGTTTGACAGTTCGCGCTTAAATATAACAATGTAATTTGTTCAATTGTAAAAATAAAATTTTAAATCCATTATAAAATTGTAAATTATTCTAAAACATCAAAAGTAGAACATATTATTTTTTATTATATTGCGATACGATGTTGAAAAAGAAGGTAATCCGCTTTGCCTCAAACTTTTAAAAATTAATATTATTTGATAAAATCACTTATAAAACTATTATAAGTGATACAGTTTAATTTTTATTACCTTTGTATATGTATACACTTAAACAACGTCTTGATGTAGAGATTGTACTACATACACTATTTTCGTAATGAAAGATATGGATATTATAGATGAGCAATAAAGAATATTTATGTATGGTAAAAATTGAACAGTTTGTATTTTATTTAGGATTTTCTTTTTTGGCTTTTTAGGAACATAAGAAACAAACTTATTCAAAATTATAAGATATATTATGTACATCTAATGTAATTCAAACTTTTAAAGTATTATCTCAATAAACTTTACTAGTGTATTGATCTCAATGAAAAAGTACTCAACAGGCCCTAGGCTTCCAATGTAATCCATTTTTCTCAATCTTGAAAAATGTCTTTAGACAATTTTCTTTTCTAGAATAATATTATAGGTATGTACATTTGAAATTTTGTATGGTATTCCAAAAAGAAAGATACATGAATATATGTATCGTGAAGCACTGAAGTCTTTAAAGTACTAGTTTCAATATATAAACTCAACTAAATTTTAAACACAGCTAAAATTATTAAATTATTCATTATCTAATCACAGATGAGACGAATATAAATACAAATGTAAAGATATAAGAGTATATTAAATTATCTGATAAATCTATCTTTGGAAAAACTTGGTCACAGTTTAAATTTTCCTTTTTGTCTATCACAAAATATATATAAATCTCTCATAAATCAATAATCCTTTGAAATTCAAAAGAAATACTTCTAATTCAAGAATCTAAATCCTCCATTCTATGAGGCCTAAGAGACTTATAAATGCAGCAGGTACATGCAAACTAGACAATTATAAGTAAAAAATAATTAACAAACTACTTTTGAGAATTCTTCTAAAATACTGCCAATCGATAACCACAAACAGAGTCTTTTATTTTTCCTCCTCCTTATCTGTTTCACCAAGTAAATCTTTGAAATTTTTATATTCTTCAATGATTAGTTTTTCTGAAACAGAGAAGAAAGTTTTTTATTAACAAACTGTAAAATGTTAATGTATCTTACAAGATAAAATGGGTTTTGCTGAAACTGTCAAAGAAAATGAATATTTATTTAAATACTTCAAGTTTAATTGCTTAGTTAAATAAAATATTTAGAATTTCACATGCAACAGTATTTCATATTTTAATTAGCTATACAAATATTGATATGGTACTATTTGTAATACATAATTAAGTAATCGATGACAAGTGCATATGCGTATATGTATACCTTCTGCAGATTGAGGTTCAACTGAAACGTTTGTATCAAGTTGAGTCAAAATTTCATCGACTCTTTCTGGAGGTATCTTATAACCTTCCGTTACGACCAAATTTTTCATTTCTGCGTGAAATATTTCCTTGAGTTTGTTTAGTACAGCACCTTCAGTAGTTACACCAAACCTCTTTTGGTTCAACAGTTCTTCGCGTTGTTGGTTCATTCGTTGCTTGCATCTCTGCAAAAAATACAAGTTTAAACAATGAAAATTGATTTCTAATCGTATGCTCATACATTGCGTATGATTTTCACTCATAAAATACCGCATCTTTACGGAAACCATTTCAAATTCTAACCTTTCTCAAGTCTTCACGTAGCTTTGCCAAATCGATTTTAGTGTTGCAGAATCTAGCCTTGACACTTTTCTTTGCAAGCGCTGGAATAGCGTTAGTACTTGTAGAAGACATCGTTATTTATACTTTTAATCGATTACGTTTTAATAAAGTAATAACTAATTATATGAATTCGACTTTACGTGTCGCGCGTTCACTGAATGTTATCGTATGTTGCCCGCAGAGTCGTAGACTCAGACCGTCAGACGGTAACGTCATATACATATATCATCTACATATACTAACTGAATAGTCGCGTGTGTGTGTGTCTCGACTCCTCTCAAGGCGATAGAAGTGGCACGGAATTCAAATTTGTAACTGACTTTATGACTTTTTTAAAATAAAAAAAATAAATTAAATTTTATAGTAACTCTCACAAGTCTTAAACGCCGGATATTGTTTATCAATCGACAATGTCGACTCCAACGCACAAGTTCCATAAACTGACCCATAATTTTTCTTTTTTTAAACATCTCTTTTTCGCGTGAATATATATATATATATATATATATATATATATATATAGATGAGTGTGATTGTAAGGAGAATGAGAAGTGAACAAATGATCTTTTTTCCAAACAAAATGCAATCTTCAGGACAAGTACTCTACAAAAGGTGATTTCTTTATGTTTGCGCTTATTCATTTGATAGTTAGCGCTTTAATATAACAATCCAATTTGTTCAATTATAAAAATAAAATTTTGAAACCATTATAAAATTGTAAATTATTCTAAAACATCAAAAATAGAACATATTATTTTTTATGTTATTGCGATACGACGCTGAAAAAGAAGGTAATCCGCTTTGCCTCGAACTTTTAAAAATTAATATTATTTGATAAAATCATTTATAAATCTATTTCATAAGTGATACAGTTTAATTTTTATGACTTTTGTATATGTATGCACTTAAACAACGACTTGATGCAGAGATGGCTGCTTATGCTGTAACTCCGCCAAAAGGAGAAAGAATATCAATTTTTGTAGAAAAAATAGAAACTTATTTATTACTTCTATTTACATGAAAACGTTGTATATCGTGATCAACACACTATAACAATTTGTGTTATATTTGTATGTACATTCTTAATTTTATCTTAATTATTTTACTGGAGAATAGTTGTAAATACTTTTCGCAACATCTTGATATTTAATAGAAAAATGTGTGTTTACAAACAAACCATAGTTGACTTTTTTAGTTCAACTGACTATAAATACATCATACTTGTAATAAATTAATACATTTAATAGTTTGTACGTACATACTTCAAAAAAATATCACATTAATAATATAATTTTTAAACTAGTCACTATAATTTAAATTAAATGTTTCTGTAGAATTAAATCTTGTATAACATATCAAACAAGTTCAAATACATCACATGACATACAAGAGAAACACAATGAAACAGTATTGCCTTCCTGGAATATGGAAAACTTTGGTACACCTAAACATGCTGCGGAGTGAGCATTAACTTGCTCTTGAAGATTACATTTCAGAGTTTGTAAGCCCATTGGAATTGGTATACTAAGGCCGCAGTGACACACTGCAAAATTTTGAACTTCTTTGAGTACACCTTTTAAACAAATAGGGCATATTACATCATCTGCAAATAATGATAACAATTCCTTCTGTTCCCACAACATTCTTTGGTATTCTTCCAGTATCCATTGTTCTGAAAATGTGTAAGTCAATTAAAAATGAGGTTTTCAGCCATTGTTAGAAATTTAACTGTCTGCAATGTTTTTCTAAACTACCTTCTATTATTTCGTCAATGTCAAAAGTTGCTTCTTCATCCGCTAAGGCTTCTTCTTGATCTATGGGAAATCCAAGTTCAACAATAGATTTTAAGGTTTCAGGAGACTTTGTCCAATCCATGGACACCATCTGATTAAATTCTTCATGAACTATGTTTGTCAAAGTATTTTTTACTTCCTCTGAAAAATTTGAAAGACCATGTCTGCTTTTTACAAACAATTCTGCACGTCTCTCATGTATACGTTTTCGACATCTCTGAAAATTATTTGTAACATATAGTAACTAGTATATTAACATTAAACAAATACTAAATGTTCAAACACTATCATATTTTTTTATGCGAATGAAAATAAATACAATTAAAAAGTCATTTCTAACCTCACGAAGAACTTCTCGTATTTTGGGAGATCCATTTTTGATCCTCCTGACGGCATTGATGGCTTTCAGTTTCGCTGAATTACTCGGACTTAAATGGGTTGCCATTTTTTTGACTGAATTTTTGTCGAAATTAAATACGGAACATTTAGAAGCTTGGTTAATGTACGTATTATGGGTGAAAATGTAAAGAGCGCGTGAGAAACAAGTATGCACTGACGGCTGAGATGCATGCGGACTGGACACGGCTTTCCCGCCAATCCAGCTGACTCTTTTAACCGTCTGAGCATTAATATTATATATAATAATAGGTATACTGTCGAGCGCGCGATTGCGCTGACCTCTAGATTATTAACCGATGGCGTGGCGGGAATTTTAAATATCCAAAGGTAACTGTTACCTATATTCATTTTGTTTACGTCATAACGTCGAACCTTGTCGAACGTTTGAACCTTTTTTTTAATCATCGCATTTAATATTTGGGAGTCCCGGAAAGAAATACAATGTTAAATAGATAAATGAATTTTTTTATTATTAGAAAACAAAAAATTAATTTACAATTCATTATCAATACTCAAACAACCATCTAAATCATAATTATATTAATTTATATTATATTTATCTAACAACTTACTATTTCACTAGCTATTCTTCTAGTTTTGTACATTTAGTTGAGAAAAATATTCATGACTTACAAAATAACAAACATATTATGGTACATTATTCGAAAAGTTTGTTCAATTAATTCATCAAACTTTAACATTTTATGAAATTATTCCCAATTCTACCATGATTTCATAAAGTAATCTGCCTGCAGAAACCTTAAATGTGAAAAAACTTAAATTTATAAATATTTTATCACAGTATTAATAACGATGAAGAGATTTTAATAGAAAATAATAAAAAATGTGGTTTTCCAATTCACTATTGTGGTCTGTATCATTAACCTGTTCACTTCTCCAACGCAATAATTTAATTAATTTATCTAAAACTACAATAGCAAAAATAATTTTTTACAAATAATATATACATTATGTTCAGATAAAGTTAATCATAAATAATTCATGTAACATTAATCAAAAAAGTCTTTTCGTAAATATTTGTACTTGATTTTTCAACTTTTCATTAATATCTAACATATTTATAGTGTTATCTTTTATGGCTCCATAGCACTAATCAAATAAAAACATGAACATGTTGAGCAAGAAATTCCTAGAGACGTATGGTCATTCTCATATACAAGAGAAAAATCAGGAACTTTTAGACATCTTTCTGAATGCATATTTACATGCAATTCTAAATTATACTTAAACTTTGTAAGAGTTATTTCAGTTCGAATTTTCAATCCACATGAGCTGCAAACTATGAAGTCAGGAATCTCTTCCAAAAATGACTTCTGGCACATGGGACAAATTACCTCATCTTCGAGTGTATCGAACATCTCTTCTTCACTGTGCATCAGTCTTTCATATTCTTGCAAAATCCATTGCTCTGAAAATAATTTCAACTCTTAAGTCAAAGAATATAGTTTTTAATATTAAAAAAAAATGTATGTTAGAATTTAATAAAACAATTTTATCAACCTTCCTCAGCAATTAGTTCGCTCTCTTCTCTTAATGCTTCATCTTGATTTAATGGACTGTTTATTATTGTTTTTGTACTTATGGTGATGTCAGACTTTTCTGCAGTAGCCAACTTATTGAATTCTTGTCGAACTATTTCTGTTAATGTTTCCTGCACATTCGCAGCAGGAAATAAGCCAGACCTCCCTTTATTAAACAACTGGCCTCGTCTTTCTCGCATTTGTTGATGACATTTCTACAAAATTTCAAATCGAATTTACAATTTTTCATTTGATCAATTAATGCATTATTTCAATATATGTACAAAGTAAAAGTACTATATACATTTCAAAATAAAAATTTCGTCAATTATGCTTGAAAATCCTAACCTGTCTCAAAACTTCTTGAAATTTTGACAAATCATTACCCCTTTTCGTAACTCTATGATTTATATTTCTAGGTGAATATGCGGACATTTTTAATACTATGTATAAATAGGAAAAAAATCAGAATTTATGTTAACTTTTGCTTGTTTGTACTTCCTTCTTTTCGCACAACTGTCTCCAACTCCAAAATGAGTAACCGAATTTTTCAAATCTCGAGATATATCGAACGAATATGTATTATATATAGCTCTATGCATTATAATATTGCCAGGAGTGTACACATTTATTATGACTTATTATACCTGCGAGATTCATAGACACTAGAAAATTAATACAGGCATACGCAATTGAAACAATAAAGTATTGCGACGATCGTTTGAACATAATTTGAAAGTATAATAAGCGTGCAGCGTAATCAAAACAAAATGAGCGGTAAATTTAAAAATGATACGTTCGGGGTATGCAATTAAAAGTCCCAAATCAATTATTTAGCTTTATTTTCAAAGATCCATAATTTAATGTACACATACACCACTCGCACATAAATTTTTTAACAGGATGTCAACGGTTATTAATAAAAATAATACGTTCATTTTAGCGTTTCATCGAATGCTTATAGATGAGCTAACAAGAACAGTAAAATATAAAACAATCAACTCACTTAACAGTTATTTTACATATTTCAAGTGTCTGCTAATAAAAATATGTCTTTTTTTCTATTACGCCGTGATAATGATTTTCTATCCGCATAATTAAAATATTCTTTACAATCGCTTATATGATCCTATAGGGGATATTTTCATACACATATATATGCACATATATGCACGCATCTATCTTTTAGATATTTTTAATAGTAGTGGACTACGCCCGCGTCATATTACAACAATACAAACAGTCAATATGCATATTGTGGTAATTTGTTTTTTTTTTTTTTAATTCAGCACATTGCGCATTCTTCGGACTCTGTTTACGCGGTGAAATACGTAATGCTATTGTTAATTATTCGACTCTGAGTTGAGCCAGCTGAACAGCTCATTTCCCTCTTGTAAAATCGAACAGCGGTTTACTAGCTATATGGAATAAAAAATCCATTAGAAATGGATGGATTATCATATACACTATTATTTAAGACTACAAATCAAAGGAGTAAACCTAGAGCAACATCTAGTTTATATTTATTTGAACTTCTTAATAATCGGGGTCTTTGTAGACACCTGCTGTCTTACATTTTTCTTTTCGATTAAGTTTCCGTCATAACTACAAAATAAAGCGCACAAGTTTTTAACGTTTCATTAAATAACGTCATTTTATTCATAATTTTACAACGATGCTTGGTATAATTACATTTTTACAATACGGAGCGCGTTGCAGTCCTTTCTTAAATAACGAGATTATATTTTTGTACCAACAGTATCAGAAAGTACAGATACGTAAATTCATTTTTTTTTTTTAAATAATTAGTCAATATCAAACGTGTCTTTACAGTTGGATTTGAAGTTATGCAATGAAAAAGATCTATTAATGTTCGCGAAATAATTCATTGAGTGCGCGTTCGATATGACTAATACATATTTGCAAATCATAGCACCGCGGAGAAATGACATATACCCTTGACATATAATCATAGTAGCGTTACGTATATTTTATAAATATGCTGTTATAGTATTCATTACGAAAAATGAAAGGTTATTACATTTTCAAAGAGATCGCCGTAACACCATCGATGAAGCTGAACATGTTTTATGAGGCAGCCACATGCATATTTTGTTTAACGAGGTGCTACATAAGGTATATATATGTTTCAGAGTATATTCATCCAATATATATATATATATGTGTGTGTGTGTGTGTGTGTGTGTGTGTGTGTGTGTGTGTGTGTGTGTGTGTGTGTGTGTGAGTGTGTGTGTGTATCTTCGTATCTTAGCAACAATAATGAGGGGAGGACTTGATTCCTTTTTTATGTTCAGGTAACAGTTTTAACAAGTATACTTACACCTTAAAAGCTAGAATATGGCATTGATGCATTTATTGAGAGTTTTACAAATTAGCGTTTGTTTGCTGTTCGACAAGTGCCAGGAGAATGATCGTCAGGAATGCTATAACTTTATCACCAAGTGCCGCAATCACGACTCGCTCACACGGTTACATCGTCTGCCGAGCATAATATATACCGTTACCAGCTCGGGCAATCGTTGCAGTAGGAGATATAACCGAGTCACCGTGTCCGCGACTGTGTACATTGATCGCGTATAGTAACGAAACACATATAGTTTACGTATAAAAAATAAACTTTGACCGGAGCGTACTTTTATTTGCTGCACGTGTATACAATGTACATATTATATAACCGATGCATCCTCGCACTTAACTATAGCAAATCATTCTCGCGTAGTGTTTTATTTTAAATATAGTTTTATTACATAGCTGCTTTCACTTATTTCGTGTATATAGTGTATAGCGCGCCTACGTATCCTTAGATAATATTACTATGTATAGATTGTTACAAAAGTTCTACCACTTCCTTGATTTAGTTTCTTTTAGAATGTTTATAGAAAAGGCTCTGAATTGAGTTTGCCGTTGCGATCCATTAATTAAAATAATTCGATACAAAAATATACTTTTTTCTTTTATCGTAATTGTGTACGTGCAGGTTTTCAAAATTTCACGGTTGTCGTTAATATAGGTAAAATGTTACGGTCGCGGCCGTCGTCATAACTATAGATTAAAAATAACAAATATACAAACCATCACCGAAACAACAAATCTCAAATAATAATTTTTCGTCGTCAATATTTACGGCGCAACGACAAGCTCACTGTCATCTCCGTTTCCTCGGTCTACCCGCGGGTCCTTTCACCCCTACACCTATACGACACGTATTAGACAATAGCGAGATCGAGAAAAAGAACAAGTCGAGAAGGCTTTATAAAACCAAATCGAAATAATAATAATAATAATAATTCAGCGCCATAGAGCGTCGTCTTTTATAATTCCTACCGCCGTGGCTCGAATAACGAGCGACAGCGGGCGAATCGTCATAACTTGTCAGGTGCGCTGGACTTGCCGGCCGGAGACGAGGGTTGTTGCTGTTGCTGAGATTGACTCGGTGAACCCGATGGTCCGACGCTTACACTTCGCTCCAGCGGACTTGACGGCTTGCTCTCTGCTGGCTGCGATATGGCGCGTTTCGCCGACCTAAAATTCGTTGATTGAATTAGTTTTTGATGAAGGATTTTGATATACTTTAGTGGTTGTTTTTTTTTGCTTGCTTGCTTGCTTGTTTGCTAAGTACTCCACGAGGGGGAGTGGCATGTTTTTTTTTGTTTCGATCTAGTCTAGGCTGATTCGGTCTAAGCGCGTTCTAGACATTCAATGGGCGAGGTTTTTTGACAGACCGTAGCTTACGATAAATTGGATGATGTGCTTTCGCCAAGTAGTTATCAACCGGCTGTGATCAGACGTACGTGAATGTCATCCATCGTATCGTGAGCTAAAGTCGGCCAGCTCGTGAAATACTTGTTTTTTTCTTAAATCTATAAACATGTACTTATATAGTCATCGATGAAATACATCTATTTCGATTTCGACAGTACAGATTTCAAACTTGACACAAAAAGATCGTTTTCAAAGAAAAAAAAAAAATAAAGATTTCTCCTAAGTATTTTCATTGACTTTTAATATTATGTGCAGCATACACAACAAGCAGCAGTGCCTTCGTCACTTAAAACATTGAATAGTATTCATATGTATATCAAATAGTCATATATTTTATTACATCGTTCATGTATAATATATAATATCACAGTTACATCTTAAAGCGGACACTCATTATCAACAATTATATAATATATATGGTATGTAAAAGTGTAATTTCTGTTTGTATATAAAGAAATCATTGAAATCGATGTTGGAAGTGCCTCGACGACAAAAGCGCACAAAAAGTTCGTTATAATAAGCGAGGTGCACTTCTAACATTCATACTATGTAAAGAGACTATATCATGAGCGAGAAACTATATAATTATATATAATAATAATTATAATAGATCGAGATCTGAAATGGCAGAAGTGAGTGGATTTGCGGCGAACGTGAAAGCGATCAAGAGCGTAGAGAGATAGAGCGAGAGAATTTTAATCATGTAGCTCGATGAGGTAAATGTATTAAGCGGTGGTTTGGTTGGCTGCGTATCTGTAAAGCATATTAAGATCGACATTTCCACAGACACAATGCAAAGAGTGAGGTTGTATAAAAGCTGTTGGATGACGAGCAGCAGGGTATGTATAATTTATTCATGATGTACCTGTTATCAGCGTGAATCGAATATTAAAATTAGTATAAAAGTGACATGAAAAGATATATATTATGCAACATTAGATTTGTGAGGAAGGAAAAATCGATATCGTGTACAGTAAAATGTGCAGGTAATTTCATCTATCGCTTTATACGCACGCTTTACTGTACGGATATTTACAATTGATCCTTTGAAGCTCGAATGATAAAACGTTTGTGAGATTCGAGCTTCAGAGGGTCAACGAGATAATTAAATGTCTGAAAAATGCATGTGAGCGCTAAAAAGTGCGATAATTCAAGTATACGATGCGATATACTTCTCTGTATCGCTCTCAGCCATTATAATAATGAAGTTTTACTCTCATGATAACGTAATACACTCTTCCAAAGAGAACGGTAGAATTATTCACGTGATGCATGAATATAAAAATCTCGAAAAAGCTTTCGATCTATATACATATGATGGACTGCACTGTATTATACCGTAAAATTTGGAACAGTCATCTAGAGGGAAAACTACTTGAGTAAACTCTCTAAAATAAAACTTCTAAGTTACTTCGAACTCGGCTCATGTCAACGCTATATAATGTGACAAATATAAATGAATTGGCTTTTTTGCAATTTTCTCTTCGATTAATCTTTAATAACCGCGTTTGTCCGGTCGCGAGTTGTGGTAATTGATAAATATAGTCACAAGACAGCATTCACATCTATATCGTATCGTGCAACGTATATGTAAATGAATAGGAAACAAAAATATCGGTATAGATGTAAAATATCTCTATGTTTTTGTTCGTGCTGTCATTTATGTTCGTATGTATATCAAGCAATTACTCGGTCCGACCTACCACCAAATTCTTGTGCGATTAGCGACGAAATTAAACTGCTTCTAAAAATTACCTCGAAGAGAGAACTTTGATCTTGATAAAATGACTTTAGACAATATAGGTCGAGCGATACATCATGCACTTGAGCTCGAAATTTAAGTTTTGGCAAGAATCTGTTGCATCCGGTTGTCTTATCGATCAAAGTCTCCCTTCCCCCCCCCCCCCTCGACTTTGCCAGAAAAGACTAACGCAAACCAAATCAAGCCAGCTCGGAATTTTGGTGGAAAGACAGCTCGCGAATGTACATATCATATCGTATATCTCGTCTATACACAGAAACACTGATAAAAAAAAAAACGTGTACACGCGGGCATCTCGTAATTTTTACCTTGCTCGCTATAAACTGAGATCAGAGTTTGTTTTCCAAGAAGTTAGAACGGAAAAACCGACTCGTTTTGTGCGATATCGACAGACCACAAATCCTGGACGTAATATAGTTTTTTTTTTTCTTTCTAAGCGTTTTTCGTTTTTTTTTCATGGCTGACTTTTAGAAGTGCGAATGATTCGAGAGAGCGCAGCGAGGGATGCGGCGAAAGTAGCAGTAGCAGCGTGGGCTCTCTTTCATTCTCTTTCTCTCTCGTCTCGTCGGAGAGTTTTCGACGTGTCTGAATTTTTGGTTTATAATCTAGTTCGCTGGCTGAACGCGTTATATCCTCACAGCCGGTACCTGCAATTTAAGAAGCTCGTAAGCCGCGATGCCTTCTGTAGACCGTACATCGGTTTTTGATCGGCTGACCTCATTCAGCTCAGCGATAATTGACATTATATAAATATGATTATTAATTACACGATTATACACTAGGCAGCGGGTGGTCTATGATTCAGAAGCTTTCAAGGGACAGATAGAGACTGTCTCACTGCTTATTAACTCTCAGCAGGCTTTGATTTATACAGCATAAAATCTGATATTCTTGTACAGAGAAGTTTCGAGATTCTCATAAAAATCCTAAAAATATTAATTTGGCAAATGAATTTTTCGTTTCACATTCGCATGCACGTGGTTTTGCGTTAAGGTATACTTTATATCAGTTCTAGATTTAATTATCTTCATGCTTTATGTTACGGTTAATCGTTTTGATGGATTTATAATAAGCGGGATTTTATCTTAACAGCAGCATTCGCCAAATTATAATTTTCAGGTTTTCAACCGAACAAAAGAAGCAATGTATATTAGCAAAGTCACATTATAGTCAAAGAAAGCATTATTATAAAAGCTCAACTGCGCCGTATGTACACCTAAAACGAAGTCAAAATCATTATGGCTGATGATCATTTTCTCATCATCATGACATATAATATACAATTTTATCGTTAAGGTTCTCGTGAGACAATCTATCTACCTATGCTTGTCACATTCAACTCAGGGAAAAATAGCAAAGATAGAAGGAGAAAGACGAGAATAGTTACCAATGTGAGTAAGTTAATTGTACGTAGATAATAGGCGTGTGTTAGATGTGACTAAGGTAGACTTTCCTTTTAAGTACACACTGCTGCGCGCCGGCGAGTTGACCGCTGTGTCGTTACTGGAACAGAGCCGTAGCTCGTATTCACACTCACACTCACTGTCATATAGTCACACTTCAACGGCTCCACTAATTAAAATCTTTGATCTGCGGACTTGTGAACCGGCGAAATGTTTAAGTACATATTTGAACGGGATTTTAAATATTCTATATGCATATAACACACTGAGATTCTCAGCGATTCGCCCGTTCACGCCAGTCGGCAAGATCAATCAAATTCGTCATATTTTATGTATAAAAGTTCTATGCAGGTAGGTGGTTCTATGTTTAATCTAAGTGGACCTAAATTATTAAAGTAATATGTCTGTCTACTAATATATCACCTAGTATAACTGCTATCTTCTTAACTTCTTCTCCTCCGCAGTGTTTCTCCGATGAAACAACAGTTTTACGCCACCGAGGACGAGTCATTATCTCGCAAATTACTAAAAATATCAAATTCAAAAGTGGCTAAAACTTCGTTTCATCTACCAATTCTACCAGTCTTCTGTCTCTATACCGTACACAACAACAACAAATACATTGGCAGATCCGCCATCGTCGTTAATCTGACAAAACCAGCAAAGGAAACGAAACAAAACACAAAAGAAATCAGAATCTCGAGTTGAGCACAGTGAACAAAAGAGTTAAACGAATCGCATGTAAATTATATACTGCATCATCGAAAGCGACGTAGCTTTGGCGGAAAGTTCGCGAGCGCGCTTGGGGTTTTACAATAATAAAGCTACTCCAATTGAGCAAACTCACCTTCTCCGTCGAAGCGAGGCATTCTGCCCGGGTAAGCCGAACTGGCCTCTCGGGATGACCATGCGCGCGTTGCCCTGGGCAGGTCTCGAGCCGCCGTGCGCCTGCAACATGGTCAGATGAGCTGCGTAGCCCTCCTGCAGTACCGTCGCCAGGGCGTGATTCTTCCGCGACACCTTGCCCACTATGAAGATCTGGTTGGGTTGCAAGTTTATCGACGTGTACACACTTATGTCTTTATTGCTGCCGTATGCGTGGTGGATAATTACGCCGTGCTCCTGTTGACGAAACGTTGTGCGTTAGAATAGAATAGAATAGACTTGAGTTGATAAGTATCGCGAGTGATTGCTTCTACGTTACCTGCACTAAGTTCTTGAGGTATGCAGCCTTATGCGCCAGAGGATCGGTGGAAATGCCGTCCGCGAAAGAGACGAGACCATGGGGGAAGTTGTGTTGCGAGAGCCACGAGACGACCCTGTGCTGCTGCATGTGTGGCCTTCCAGTTATGTAGATTATCAGATAGCCTAATTCTTGCCAGTGTCTGACGATGTCTACAGCACCTGCTCTGACTTTAGGATCCTTCCCCGTGACGGAGACGCTCGCAGTGAAAGAGCCATCGATACTAAAGACGACGCACTCTGTTTTTGGTGGTATCACAGCCATGAAGAAATCTACGGACGTATGATCGCCTCTGCAATCGAAATGCGATAGATAAGTAAGAGTCAGTACGACGATAGTATGGCTGACTGTAAAATCATTTGCTCACCTCACTATCATTTTGACAGGATAGAGTCCATATCCTAGAGTTCTATCGTCTGGAATTTGATAAGTAATCCTACCGGTTTTATCCGTAACTTCAGTCGAATAGAAGACCCACTCGCCGGACTTGACGTCCTTCATTATATGAATATCTACTTTTTCGCCCGTTAATGATATTACTCCACATAGACCATACGCGAATCTAGCTACGAGTATTTGCGGCGCGCCATCTCTAACGATGACATCATTAGCTCTATGAGTTGCAGCGGAGTTCTGAAAAGGCATACCAACATTGGTTACGTTTGTAAGAAACGCATAATGAGCTGCGAGGACCAACCTTTAGTTTAACAGAGGTTCGCTTCTTATTCCATTTCTCCCTAGGTTGGCCTGGACGGAAGTCGGTGAGCTCTTTCTCCTCGTTGCCGAGCAGCCTCGGGTCGAACCTACCGAGCTGCCTGACGATGAACGCGATTACGTCAGAGGATTCCCAGTAGCTCGCGTGGAACAAATGAGGTAAAGCGTGTGTAGGAAAATTCGCAAGTCCTTCCGGGCAATATAAGGCGTAGTCTATCCTCTTGGCGCCCCACCATTTCTGAGAAACTGCGAATGAAGAAGAGCGGAGAATTAGATTTTGCGCCTAAATCAAGGACAGGGTACTAAGGACTACAATAAGCAAATAGCGATATATACGAGAAGATACTGCTTGTAGTGGTACGGTTTCAATACCAGACATAGTACTATGGATTGATATATCCGACAATCTTCTTAGGTGAGACATCGTCATATTGGGCACGTTCAGTCCATCGGTAAACAGTTGAGGATTAGTTTGTACCGTCTCCACTGTAACACATTCATTGTGGAATTGTGTAGATTTTCATATCCAGATGACCTTGACTTGATTCTAATTATTCTATACTCGAAGCGTTTTACTGTGATTTTGCACCACTTATATAATATAGTTATAAAAGTTTTATGGTTCAAATAAAAAGTTCCTATTTTTCTTTTTAATCATCCGATTTAATAATTTCATATTGCCCCGGTAAGAGTACCTATGGAAGTCTATAGAAGTTCCTAAGTAGATAATGCTCGAATCCATTAAGAGTTATCACATTTCAAAATCAACTTTGTTCAGTGGTTAAGGGTCTATCGTTAAAGGGCAGATCGATTAAAAGCTCTTCCATGTAGCATCATCGAGATGCGCTATTAGAGAAAATTGAATCTAAGGAGTAATAATATCAAAGAAGAGCCATCTCAAATTCAATTAAAAAATGGTGCAAAATCAACCGAAGAGGGTTTACTTTCAATTTTTTATTTGCATCAGAATTACTTACGTAAATGGTAAGGTTGCCCATTACCAAGAGGATACTTTTGGTAGCGCGCAACGTTCACCGGTGGCAACAGAGAGAAACGCGCCGAGATCAGAGGCTCCAAGCGAGCAGCTACTGGATCGCTTGGATGGAACAAGTTGTACACTTGATGCACGCAAGGTTTACTTATGTTACTAGATTTCTCCCCCGTCGAGGAGATCTTCCTGTACGCTAGCACCAGGGACAGCGGACTGCCGAACATGAAGAACTCGCTCACTTCGAACTCGAGTTTGCACTGGTGGGAATTGTCACTGAAAGTAATACGGAACATTGTTAGTTAAAAGAGCTTTGATTCGTTCCATTTCTCACATACATTTTGCATTCTGCTAACACTCATTACAACAGATAACAACGATGCTGACGCAAGCTTTTTTTAATCATTGTCGCTTTTACGTAGCTTTTAATTGCGCTGATTAAATATTGATTGTCATCAGCGTTTTTTGCGACATTTTATACATCCGGCGAGTTAAAAAAGAAATCTCTATCAGTAACATCAACACGTGCTATAAACACATGAATGATAATCAGTCCTTCTCTCATGCACAATTCGAAATACCTCGTCGAGGAGGACCTTCTCCTGGGCGAGGGAGCCGACAGGTGTCTTCCATCCTCGTAAGGCCCACTGTTCTCGTGATTGTCATTGTCAAGGATGCTATTCTCGCTGTCGTGCCTCGACTGGTACTGGGCGGATCGACACAGGGCGTCGTAGGCGAGTATCGAGCCTACCGAGTCGCCGATGAAGCAGACCTGGCCGTTGAAGCCTCGACCTTCCTCGCTCCTCACGAACTCCTGGTAGACTTGGTTGGCACCGTTCACCACCCGCGTGACCGAGTCCTGGTAATCCGGCGTCGACGTCGCCAACATCGGAATCGCACCGATCGGTATCGTATCGTGCGTTATCTGCGGCGTGTCCATGCACGACGGCGAGACGTCGAAACTGTATGGGCTTAGACTGTGCGAAAAAATCTTGTTAGAAGGAATTAAATTTGTCCGACGGTGCTTGGCTGTTTCTACTCGAACGTGAATTAATTTCTGTTCAAGCTATTCGCACTGTATCGCGTCCCGGAAATAATGAATCTCTTTCTTCATTAAAACATATATAATTAAGGAAGCAATCCAAGCGGTTTAATTTTCATCGATACTCAATTACATCGCAATAATTGGATATACCGATAATTTTCTCGTCGAAATGACGAATCATCGTTATATCATCGGGAATTAATAGAGTAGCTCACCTAGATAATATTCCGAGACCCTCGGTGCAAATCGATGGACAGGAAACGAACTTGATGGCTATGTGCCCGACCATCGTGGGATAATGCTGCCTTATGACCGACTCGAAAGCTCCCTTGAAGGTCGTTATGTCCGATTTTTTGGCCGTCAGGTCCACGTTGGCATCTGCAAACGCAAAGTCGACAAATTAGGAGAACAAAAAAAATTTAAGCAAAAAAAAAAGATAACTCACCGAGAACACTGCCGGCGTGCATGACGATGAGGAGAACTGTGGTACTGCATGGCTGATGAGTAGGCGAGTGCTGTGGCGAAGCCGGACAGGAGACGTCGATGCTGGCTGACGTCCGGATGGCCAGTCTCTTTCCACTGCGCTCACTCGCCACACGCTGGAGGTACGAGTGGGAGAATATCGTGTCGTCTGCAACGTTAAAGTGCGCGAAACGCCAAAGAGGACGGTTTAATTAGACAGTTGTTTGATTGCTGGCGTGCGGGAGTGTGTTGAGATAGACCGCATTGGAAGAGGACATTTTGGGGATAAGTGAGTGGGATGCTGTGTTTTGTTTTTAATTATGAATCGACTTTGTCGCCATGGGTCAGCCTTTGATTAGCAGGTCATATAGTTTTGAAAATTTGAATGATTCGATTTTGTGATCACGACATTAAAAGAGTTTTTACAGGACGGGTATGTTTATAAAAATGAAAAAATTTACAGTTTCAATTGATAAGAAGAATAATTCTATTTATAATTTTTCTATGCAATAATAAATAATATCAATAGGAAAGTGGATACCAAACGATTTTTAAATAAATACTAAAATAATTCAAAACAAAATTTAAATACCGTTATGGAATAGTTTTTTTTTTTTGCTTCAAAGTTCTTTGCGCATTTGCGATGGACAGATGGGAAGGAAAGCTGGCCGTGGTTACAGGAGCTTCCGCAGGAATTGGTCTAGCTATTGCTCAAGCTTTCGTTCGCAATGGACTAAATGTTGTTGGACTCGCCAGAAGAAAGGAAAAAATGGAGGTAAAAGCTTGACGTATGTCTATAAATTAAACTTATGAATTCCGGTGTACTTAAAAAAGTTGATATTTGCAGAGCGAAATGGCAAACGCTGATGGAAAAGGGAGCTTTCACGCTTACGAGTGTGATATAGCAAATGAACAAAGCGTAATGAATGCTTTTCAGTGGGTTGAAGAAAAATTCAAAACGATACACATACTTGTAAACAACGCAGGAGCAGGAAAACATGGCAAAATCACGGGTTAGCATTAAATAACGAGCTATTCACACTTTTTATACTCATTGTTTTAGGACACACATCAACGCTACTACATTAATAAGAAAAATCTAGATTTTTTTAAGCAATGTCTTTACAGCATGAAAGAAAAAACTATAGAGATGACTTACGTTAGCTTAAGCCTTGATTTACGATTGTTTGACAGTATTATCAAGCAACAAATAACTAATGAACGAATATAATGTAATGTTGTTTTTTCAGAGCTTGATTTCGAAGTTCTCAAGAATGCAATAGACGTTAATATAACCGGACTGTTGCTTTGCTCAAAACTAGCAATTGCTTTGATGAAAGAAGCGCCCGAAGCGCATATCGTCAACATTAATAGGCAAGTAGACATATTTGCGTTAAAAAACTTTATTAGATAATATACGATTTGGTCTCAACATATTTGTATATTAAAAGGGAAAGATATACTATAGTTGACGAAAATATTCGCACGTTCAACAAGACATTTTTTTCCAGTGTGTACGGACATCAAGTTCATATCTCTCCAAATTTTCCTCATGCCAATATTTATCCTGCAACAAAGTTCGCCGTGAGAGCTTTATCGGGAACTTTGAGATACGAACGAAACAATGGTAACATTAGGATCACGGTATGTACATAGCATGAGATTTCGTTGGGTCATCCCGTAAAAAAAAAAAAAAATCATTTTCATTTCAATTTTACGTAGAACATCAGTCCAGGAGCTGTGAGAACGGAAATGTTGCAACGAAGTATCGGGAATTTAGAAAGGCTCGAGATCTTGGAGCCTGAAGATATTGCAAATGCAATAATTTATGCGATTGGCACGCCTTCGCGAGTTCAAATAGAAGAATTAACTATTACGCCTTCGAAAATTCTCTTTTAATGTAACGCTTATATATGTACCGTTAAATAAAATTGTCAGGAATCTCGATGGTCTGACCTCGTTTACCAAGAGTTGTTGATAAAATAAATAAGGACAAAGTGTAATAATACGTATATTTTTCTTTGGCTTGTGATTAAACTATAATAATATTGGTTTACGCGAGCTATGACGACGTTGTATTAAAAATTTTGCAAAAATAATGACATGATAAATCGAAATCAAAAGACTCGCTTAGCAATGTGCGGTGCTGCAAAAATAAAATGATGTAACGAAAGATTGTTAACATTGCACATGAGAAGTTTTTGCACGAAGATGATTTGCAACAACAGCAGGTATAATTTGTGAGAAGTAAAATTGCATACCTTGTTTGTTGAAATCTGTCACAGTCGGGGACGTCGAGTCTTCCTCTTCTGCTAGAAGATCCAAAGAACTCCATTTAGCTAATGACGAGTTATCTTGGAGTTCAAAATTCTCTGTGTGATCAGAAATGTCAACCTGCTTTTTATCTGACTTTGATTATACGACGATTTTTTTTTCGAATACCAAAAATTGAAAGAAATTATTTTTGAATAAACGTTAATTTAAAAAGTGTGAAAAATACAAGTGAAAGATCGACGTTAATTTGCAGTTGTTGAATATTATTCAAGAGTGTTATTAGCGTGTTAATTTTGGAAGGTGTTTATTAGAATAAATGTTATAACAAAATACACATACTTTAGTTGTTATGTTGAATACTTGAAAACGTTGCCATGCTTAAAACATGCCTCAAATAGTGTACGGAGGAATGACTGTAAATACTTTTGTATAAAAGATCAAATGAGTGTATCGTAATAATTTCGGCCTACTGTACATATATTTATGTGTCCATCGTAAATATTGTATCGCATTTTGTTGACATTAAAAAATAATAATATTAGTTATCCGTTGACACAGAATAACGACCGTTACGGATGGAATCCGATTAGAATCAAATCTATTAGAATGCAAATATTTAACGTACATAAATTTACATAAAGGGAGGCATAGTGATAATAATATCCAGTGTATTTTGGTAAGCATTATAGATAATTAAAATATTATTCAAAGTCGTCGCAGATATTCAAAAGTAGAAGTAAAAGCAAGTAGAAATTTCGTGTAAATATTATAATATGCAATATTGTCTACCACTACGGTATCTACGATAAAAGTTTAACAATAGTATGGCGAGATGACAAAGGATTGAAATAGTTGAAGATCTATAACGATCTGGTCTATCTACGTGATTTCAATAGAAACAATCTACGATTCCTACCTTTTAAGATAGTAGGTATAATGAACCCGGTTGCTGCTGTAGTAATTGCGCGTGCGACAAGAAACAAAGAGAGAAGAATGCATATAAAAAAAAGTAACATCTCAGATGCCGTTTCGTGCTACAACATGTGTTTTTCTTTATAGTGGATCAGTGCAAATGTTTACAAGAGCACGTCAGTTTATTCGTGTATGTGTATGCGTATGTATGTGTGTGTGTGTGTGTGTGTGTGTGTGTGTGTGTGCGTGTGTGTCGTTCATACGGTGCTACAGATATCATATGATCAATGTCATCTATATAGTATAGTAGTAACTAAGCGTATAAATTATCATGTTAGTGTGGCAATAGCTGGTCACCGGAATCTCCTTCACGATCTGATATGTTCATGCATCGCGTTTACCAGTTAATCGATGAAGCGTGAGGAATTCCAGTTTCGCTATTGCGGGTTAATCAAGGCGTTTTGCGAGTATATAGTAACTAGTGTCTGTATGTGTATAGTATATAGTAATAATGCTGAAAAATTGACATGCTCTAAGAATACAAATGCCATATTCGGTCATAACTCGAACAAGAGCTCAATCGCAAAGTCTTTGAAAGTCTATATAATGTGTATGTATAATCTAATATGTATAGTATATATAATATTATAACCATAGCCATGCCATAGCCTCTCACGACTGTTCGAAGAGATGGACGAGAGTAAAAATCGAGGGTAAGTATAAATCTTACAGAACTATTCAATGCGTAAAAATACCTTGACAGTCGAAAAACTCGTCGTCGCTGCCGGACTCGGACTCCCTCACGATACTCTCCATCCGCCAGTTGGCTATCTGAGCATCGAAGCTCTTGGCGGAGCTCGGAGAATGAAGGGACGAGCTGCTCTTCGTCCACGTCTTGTCCTTTTCCGCTTTCAAGGTCTTTTCAGCTTTTCTGCGAACGTAAAATAGTCGACTATAGTCGGATGAAAGAGAAAAAAAAAGAAGGCCGACACTCACCTGGGCGGCAAGACTTCGGTGGGCGAGTCCTCGGGACTGTTCTCGCAGGAACTGACGCCTGTGTTGATGATGGGTATGTCGGATGGCTTTCGGGGTGACGCCGGGCTCTGGGGATCCTCGGTCTTTTCTATGCTGCCGAGGGTCGCTGCCAAAGTCATGGCGACCTGTCCCGAGTCCTGGGGCGTGATCGTCGCGTTGACCTTGTCCTCGTCCTGTTCTTCGCCTTCGGCGAGATCCTCACCCGACTCGGCTGGACCCATCTTCGCCTGAAGAGCCAGCTGCGTCTGACGCTCTATCTCCCGAATGTCCTCCATCGTCAGACCGTCCCACTCGTCTTGCCAAGCCCAGGCTTGCCGGTGAGCTCGTACCATCGTTTTCCTCAGGGCTGAAAATCGCGCGTACGAAGATATAGATATCGTTATTCTCAGATGCACAGTGAAAACTGCGCAGTTTGTTATTTATCGCGCGTAATTCGATTCACATGGAATAGCTTTAACCATTCAAAAGGACTTTAAGGAGGAGCTGGCGAAGTAACTCCTGCAAGTCGTTAAATTCCTGCTAAGCGAAAAAAGTCGTTCCGAGGCAATTTACTCTCCTCCTTTTTCTCGCTCACCTATGTCCTGGATGAACTTCTCGAGCTTGGTCTGCATGCCCCAGTACCGGAACTCGACGCGGCACAATTTGTATGCGCACATCAGCGATTTTCCCGAGGGAGTGGGTTGAGATTTTCCCTGGGGAATTTTTAAAGAAAAACTTGAGTACATTTCGCGATATTACCGGAACTGTTTACAAGCAATTTTTTTTCGCGCGACTCGCGAGAAAAGAATTCTTTTCAATTCTTCTCATGCATGAGCCGATTGAAAATCGAAAAAAAAGCTATTATATAATACATACTTTGACATCGGCCCAGTATTCCTCGAGCCAATTCTCGGTCAATGGGCCTCTCCCCGTTTTTTCCGAGACGTAGAGTACCGGGTCCTCCTCTTTGGTGTAATCCGCTCCAAGCAGCTGGTCCTTCACGATGTCGATCACATCTGCACACAGAGAAACAAAAGCTAGCACGTATACGCGGAATAAGGTCGATGCCGGGGAAAATAGCTGTCGGTTCCCAAAACGGAGCATCGCAAACGAGCGTTGAATAAAGCAGAGGCTCGAGTCGCGCCGTCGTCAAAAGAGACTGGTGCGATCAAGAATAATTTATCACACGCGGATATCGATTGTCGAGCTGATTTAAAAACAGTCTACTGACCTACGACCCGATTCCTCAGATCGCTGCCGCTGAGTTTGAAGACGTTCTCCTGGAAGCCGTTGTCAGGGAAGTAGTAAGTTTCGATCTCGACGGAGAATTTCTCGACAAAGGGACAGGTGTAACGGGTTTTGGTGTAAGGATATGCGTTCCAGGCCTCCTCTTTAACCATCAAGGCAGACTTGGGCAGCAGCGACTTGAACCAACCGGGAAGATGACTGCCCACGTGGTAGATCTTGTGGGTATACTGGCCATTACCACCTGGACCGTTTGTGTAAGGCTCGTTGACGATTATTTCGACGCCACTGCCAGCTCCTTTGCTTTCATCTCGCGACTTTTTCTGTTGATTGTACAATTTTAATTCGATTATGAATATGATACTTCATAGATGTAGTGACTTATTTCATATTGATTAGTTCGAAGATACGAGCTGAACGTTATCGCGCATATGTAATTGAAAAAGGGAAACGTTGCGTAAGTCTGCGAGATGAGTAATGAAAAAAGTAAGTGGAACTCACAGCTATCATGTACAGCTGCGCGATTCTGTACTCTTCCACAGTCAGTGGAAGAGGTATTCGATACTCCTTAATCAACATCTTGATTGTCTGTTTGTCCTTTTATCAGCGCATCCCTGAAACAAATGAAAATAAAACACATGCTTACAATATTCGAATGCACACCTTGATTCACGCTCGTAAACAACTTGCAATCTCGTCATTTTATCGTTCCCAAGGGAGTCTCAAAGCGTTTTCGTCTAATTAATCAAACACAGATATTTTTTTTTCATGCGACAACACAACGGATAAATTTTGATAATTGCCCTCGATTAACTCATCCAACACATCGTAGTTGAAATATGTTATTGTGATTTTTTTTCCCCCCCAATCTCCAGAGAGGCCACACCTAGAGAGAGATATAGAAGTCACGCAACGAGAGCCTCTATAGAGGCTTGTACAGGTGGCGTCTCAAACTATAATTAAAAGCCTCGAGCTACAAATAATGATGATTTCTGGTATTTTCCCCTGATGTCGGAACACATATCGCGTGAGAGGATGAACTTTTCGAATTATCTCGCGCGATCCCACTGCGGACGGTGTATTTATATACACACATGCGTGGAATAAAGAAGCTTATAATGCGGTATACGCATAGGGGTTGAGAATTCTTGAATTTATCGCGAGTGTAAAATTTGGATGGTTACGTTTTGAAATTTAATTAAATTTTCCACGGGTAAAAGCAAGTACAATATTAACATTCACTGGCTCGAGGATAATCGAATCACTATTATTCCTACTATAGACAACGCAATTTCGTGTAATTAGTGCAGCATTGAAAAAAAAACAAAGGCACGTAGAAGAAGCTCGTAATTCCAGTTGCTATTCGGTGCGACGAAATAACGCTTCGTTATTGATTTTTTTTTAATGCGCAGCACACTGCGATCGGGTTTAATTAACATTCGATTAAATCCCACGTGGTTGAAAACAAGACAGGTTCGCGCGTTATAGCACACACGAAGCGAGAGAGCTAAACCATTCCCTTTGCTTGTCGGTCCATAAACGTTACAAGCGACTCTGCCGTCGATGCTACGTAAAAGCGATGTGGTCTATTCTGTTCTGTTCTACATGCATGTGCATAAAGTGCATGGAGTATATAGTCTCTTCACCAAATTGATTTGCTGAACTTGATCGAGTCTTGATATTGTGGTTTAGTTATATTTAACAATGAATTTGTAAAACTATACTGTGTAAAAGAAATTTCATAACTCGAGTTCTTCCGCGGATTAAAAGATCAAAAGCCTGTTAAACTTTCCGCATTCAAGTTCAATAAAGTTCGAAACACTCGATGCAGCCTCACAGCGCAGATACAATAATCCTTTCACTCCGAACAATTTCAGAGCTGAAAAACCATGCAATTCGAATCCCAAACAATCAGAACCTACGACAGCGTTAATCCATCCCCACGAGATCGAATATCAATCCGTTATTGTTCCTCTCTCACCCAATACATATACAATCGTCATCAAACACCGAAAGCTCATGATCATAATTAGCTCTTAACTCATATGCACATATCACAGTATATACACAGCGTTCGACAAGTATGAGTTTACGCGATCGATCCGCACGGCGAAATAAATTTCCTCGAGACACCGAACGATGCAGTCCGATCTATGATCTGTACCGTATCATTCATGAACGTATAAATCACTCCCACAGTGTACCGCGACCGCAAACTGCATCATCGGACAACTCGGTACATCGCAACGTTATCTGTCTTTCTCAGCTCTTTCGGTGAAAACAGGCCGAGCTTGCGCCGATCGTGGAAGCTCATCAAGTGCCTCCCTTCTTCGTTTGATTTTTTTCACTATATATACATATATAATACTCGGACTATTCTTTCTCGTAGCATAGCGAGAGACGTATACGCAAAACCTTGCCCCACAAGAGCGGCCTACTTTGCTTTCCCCCGACGACACACGATTCCGCCCTTCCGAGAGTCGAACAATTGCCTTTCAGCGCGCCTTTTTTCTGTCCACGAGTCTCTGATCGCTTATAAAAATGGCTATCAGCTGCTATATATACTTTTTCTTTTTAATATCAAGGAGGGTGATGAGGCGGATTTTTTTTTTAAATTGAATGTTTGAAATATCACAGTTACGTTCGAACGTTTTTTTTAGAGAATAAGGGATGTATACTGATGGGATAGGATAGAGGATGCGGCTTATTATGCCTGACATATGTCGCGATGGATGTCAGGAGCGATTGAGAGTAACATCATTAACCGCGCGCATATACGTGCCGTTCTCTGATGACTTGATTCCATTTATCGCTGGAAATTGTGACGTAGGTATTGAACCGTTGAATTTCGCGCGAGTGGCTTGAAAATCCATATACGTTATTTAATTTCGTAATGCACTTTTGGTTATTTGAGTCACGAGTATGAGTATTATATAAAAAAAATTAGGACCTTAGATGCAAATGCGTGAAATTAGAACGTCAGGTTCAGATAGTCTGCTGGTGATAAGGAGTGCTTGTGACAATTAAGTATTTCAAAGCTGCGAATAGTACAGTTTATCGAGTAAGCTCAAGTTTAAAAATATTTCTATAAATATTCAAGTATTTTGCAATTTGTAAGGGAAAAATAGAAGCTCTTTTTTATACTTGCGAATACGAGTCAATGCAGAAAACTTTTCTCAACTCGCGTATAACAGCGGAATAAATGCAAGCCAAATTTCGAAAAAATTGCGCAAAAACTCAAAAGTCATTTGCATAATCAACGAAATGTAACCATCCTCCCACTCTCGTCGAGTAAAAAATTACAAGTATATAGGCGACGTCATTTCTAGAGAACGACTCGAAACTGCGCGTTTAAAATTCAAAGTCATTGCCACGTCTCTTTTTATTCATCTGACCAAAGCAACGAAATCATTCGGTGGCGCATCGCAATGAAACAACAGTTGCCAAAAACTGCAGGACTCCTCGTTAATTAAAAATAAAAAAGTAGAGAGAAATGCACTTCAACTGTTTGTCTCCGAGCTAACTAAATCCGGCTTGGGTATGCAGGGCCAATTACAAAAATTTTGTACAACTTCGTGCCTCGTTTCTTTCTTAGTTTCCCTTTGTCTTAACTAGGCTGGTGCAATTTTAACCAGCCGGAAAAAGAGCTCCACAGCAATGCACACGTACACATACATTCTTCTTCTCTGCATTGAATTTTTCCCTTCGAGTTAGGCCTTCCCCCTTTCATCCGATATACCTACTCCGTACGTGTATTGTGTACGAAGACGTATTAAATTTCTAACCCTTTTTTCCCTCGTACACAATGCGCGTATACACACACTGTACACACATAGAAGCCTCGGGTTACGCAAGTCGGCTAATTGCATTATTTTCGCGCGAGATCAATGCCGCGTGGAACAAGATCGGACTTTCCTCAATAGGCGTGTAGCGGCTTTGTGGCTTGGCTCTGTTTAGGCTGATTGAATTTTTTACCGCGGCTTGACAAAACGGCCCACCGGGATTAATTAGGGATTTTCGCCTTTGTTGCGCGCCAACCGCACCGCTGGGTTATATTAATCCAAGCGAGGGGAAACTGTCGGTTAATGGTATAGGTATGTACATACACGATGAGGAATAAGTGTAATATGCGGGGAAAGAGATGTATTATTATTAGAACAGATGATATGCGCTTGTTTATTTTTGTTTCATCAATGGGAAATCGATTGCGCTCCCGCGCGAAGTATTTTTTATAAAACTCCCGCGCTTGAACTTACACACTATATACTTGCGTGTATAAACGGTATAAAAGTTTTGATGTATTCAGGAAAAATATTATTATACTTTAAAAACGAGCTCCGGCTATTTTCCGAAATTAAAAACAACGAAATGTCAGTACGCGGCGTTTTGCTTTTCTCGTTACGTGCACGGGCTTTTACGGTTTTAATAAACGCGAATATACACTCTGTACTTGAAATAACGGAAAAGGACACGAAGTGCGGTTTTAATTCTTTGATAATAACGCTATTTTCGTTGTTGAAATTGGGTTACTGTTCTCGTTTTTACTTCCAGTGGATGTGATCTGTGCAGGATGTTACATTACACTTTGATAAGTTTATAAAAGGTGGATCGGTGTCGCACTTTTTTTTATAATACAACAATACCGCCTACTTCGTGCAAAAAATTGATGTTTTTTACCATAGATGATGTGCTTTATTTAAAGAGCTTTATATGCGACGTTGAAAAAAGTTGCGTGGGAATTGAAAAGCAACAAATCACTTTGCAGAGTATTCCGAATGTAGAGCATCTCGGTAAGTAAATATACGGAAAAACATATAGTAGAGCGAAATTGTTTATTCTCGGAGTTTTAATAATTCTCGAGCCTTATTTTAATACGTCCATTACTTTATTGTACGTATACGAGTACATCGGTGTACATAAAGCCACTTCAATATTTCGAGTAGCTTTATGCACTCGTTTTTGTTGCATCAACACATACAGCCGTAAAAGCCTTGAATCGTGAATATGCATCATTGCGATGAGATATTGAAAAGACCGCTGTAGCAAAAATAAAATATTCGTATTGACGTTCTCAGAATTTTCCTATGCACCTCGATATTTCTTGAAAAGGCTCTAAAATACCTCCACGGCCGCGCGATTTTAGCGAAATGCACCTTTAACGAAAAAAAAAAAACCTTGCAAAGCCAAAACAAACTCCTGCCAGCCTCAGATTCATCAAGTTCTTCTCCTCCGTCAGAGTAATTATAATGACAAGCGCGTATAAGCTCCCGGTCATAAAGTGAGCCGAGCTTTCGAGTGTATACAAATCACGTTCGCGTGCTTGCGAGGTATACAGTGTATAAAACGCTCGCTACAAGCCTATTATTCCGGGATAGATATCGCGAATCTTCGGTTTGTCCAAATACCCGAGCTTGCGTCACGCGCTGTATACACGGAAAATAATGACGTCGAGTGACTTTCGAATTCGGACGCGTTATGCACAGAGCGATTTTTTTTAGGTTTCAAGTGTACGAGTGATAGGAGTCAATGTTTGCACAGACGATTCTTCTCGTGCGCAAGTATTTCGGCTGTACAAATTGAAAACCTTTTGTTCCGAAAGTGTATACCCGCCTTCGATAAAAAAAAACACACACAAAGGCAGAAAGCTCTGCGGAGATAAAAAAAACGCGAGAAGGCACGCAATAACACAAGCTCTGTACTCTATATGTATAGATAGAGGAAAAGAAAAAAAAGGAGAGCCAGAGCCTAAAAATACACTTTTCCGAAACGCGAAGCTTCGAAGCCATGATGTACATACAGAGAGAGAGAGAGAGAGAGAGAGAGAGAGAGAGAGAGCGGCTCTCGAAATTCGCACAGCGAGAGAGCGAACCCCGCCCTAATTGACGAGCATTCCGGGCAATCTCAAGAGGGTCAAAATGCCGGCGTATAGCCACTCGATGTATATAATACACTGTAGGTGTATATATATAGCGTTATACGCTGCTTCCTCCTACGATTCATGCTCGATCGTTTGGAACACTAACGATGCGCGCGGAAAAACTTTTTTACCGAGCCATTGATTCGATCCATGGAGAGAAAGAGAGAAGAGGAGCGTTTCGCTCGTTACATGTGCGCAGGCAAGCAGTTATTTTTTTTTGTCTGACTTGATGAATAGCGTTGGATATGAATTTCTTGAAATGGTATGAAAGGTTCGCGAATCGCATTTCAATTATGTCGAGAAAAAGATTAGCGCGTGTTTGGATCGGAAGTTTCATTTCAATACAATATGAAGTTTGTTTGGGTAAAGTCGCAATAAGAAGTTTTTTAATCCTATTGTTGAATCTGTAATTCAATAGCACGATATACCGGGTGGAAAGTTCGATTTGAAAACTTATGCTTTACTTCAATTTGCTCAAAAAATTTCTTATTTGGTGTGTATCTATATTTGCGTATGGATTTGCGGAGAAATTTCGCTTTTCGTAAACGCTATACTGATATATATATATATATATATATATATATATAAGCCAATCGATGTTGTTAGTGTAATTATTCAATTACAACGTTGATTGTGTAACGAATCGAATTCGTCAATGTGAAACAGTGTTTTATTGTTTAATTGGACGACAAACTGAAGTGTGGGTAGAGAAAAAACCGGAATATTTGGTTGTTATCCAAATACACTTCGATTGAAATACGATCTACCCGACTGTCCGTTACAACGTTTTTTAGGATTTGAGGTAATCACTTAAAACTCAAAATCAACTATCCCACTCGACCGAGATACAGACATTCAACGAATTGAACTGACGTCAAAACACACACACACAGTAGTAGGAATAATTCATTAGGTTTTTGTAACAAAGAACAATATTTGCTCGCATCATGCAAACGCTCTCTCTCGTATACAAATTTCATCGCTATCGCACGCGCGCGGGTGAAAACTTTTGTTAAACAAATCCCTTCGCAACAATGGAAAAACTCTATATACAAGTTTTTACTACACATCGGCTTAGCAGAAACGACGTAGTAGTATAGCGGAGGCTTTAAAACCTGCTGAAAAATTCATTACGTCCATTAAGCGACGCTCATCCAGAGATCCACAGCTCTCCATTACCCCGAGCAAAGTAAGCGTATATAATATGATGCATAACACCCTATACGGTACTCACAATCAGTCTCGAGCTTCATTCCTTGCAGAAGTCGTAGTAGTATAGTAGTATAGTAACAGCTCCCCTTCGGCTCGGTCACGGCCTCAGCCTCGACTGATGCGAAGTAGTTGCACTTTTTCGTCGCACCTTCATCTCACAGTATTATACATATAGATATACATTCACCAGTACTCGGGAATTTTTCTCTCCCTTTTTTTTCCCCCGGAATACGGCTTCTCGTCCTTCCTTCTATACCTTGTAAAAGATTCAAGGGAGAGCGAACTCGAGTCCACTGAATTGCTGCAAGATGTATATAGCTTTTTCTCTCTTCACTTGCGTCTCGAGACCGAGAGAGAGAGAGAGTAAAATACAATAGCTCCGTGCGTTTAAGCAGCGGGTTCTCTGTACTTTATGACGGCTCTTTCGCGCTCACTTCGTTTTCCGTTTCCTGGAAAATTCAGGAATTTTCGTTACGTGCCATTCTCTCTCTCTCTCTCTCTCTCTCTCTTTCTCTCTTTTTGAGACAGAGTGCGTATATTATGATATGTAAGGACAGAGATTTAGTTACGCCTAGGAATGTCAATTGTAGGAGCCGTGCTTGCGGAAAAAAAAGGATGCGCGGAGTATAATGGAATCCATCCAAAATCTTTTGAAAGGGGAGATATGCTATAGAAGTGAAGTGACAAAAACCAGGGAGAGCGCGTACACAATGCCGAGCATATTGAAGAAAGAGAGAGAGAGAGAATTGAAAAGCTGCCGGAATGCTCAGTTTCATACACCGAAGAATGCAATAAAGACGAGCTGCTCTGACGGATACGTATATGTATATTATGATTTACGGGAAAAATGACAAACATTAGTTCGATTTAATTTTATTACATTCTACACGCAGCGATTATCCGTTATTTTTAATCAGCGATCGATAGTTTTTTTATCAACACTGCACAAAAAAAAAACTGCGCCTCGTCCTCGTGTCCTCTAATATATAAATCAACGACAACAATATCCCCCGAGAGATCCGCGCACGACTGCACTTGATTCAAAAAGAAAAATTGATTACGAAACGGCTAAAAACACACACACACACACACAAGGTCGACCCAAAGAAGACCCTCCTTCTCGTCAATCGAATTACACCGCGCGCACAAGGCGTATATGCGTGTGTACACGTTCACTACCATCAGTAGCCGAAGAAGAAGAATATCACGTATATACTCGTAGCGTAAGCGGCTGCTCACAACTGATGCCGCTGCCGCTACCAGTAGTACAAGAGACTCGCTTCCAGTCCCACCACCAGCTGATCCGGGATGCGCATCTCTCTCGCCTGCCGGGGCAAGCTTGCAAGCCCCCGGAGCAGTTTGTGCACCTCCCGCGCAGTCGCGTTACGCGCGACCAGAGAGAGAGAGAGAGAGAGAGAGAGAGAGAGGATCGAGTCGTCGGTGTAAATGCCTGGAGGAGTAGGGAGAGGCTTCTATATATGCGAGAGCTAATCGGCGTATGCCAGAACGTGTGCTGCGTAGCACACGCGCTTTTCTTGTTTATTATTATTACTGTTGTTGTCGATGCTGCGTGTGCGATTTGATTTTTTGCAGCCCAGAACTTTTTTTATATAAGAGAAGCTAGTAGGACTCGGATTCTTTGGATAGAAAACAGTGCAGATTGTTTTGGCGAGCCAAGCGAACCTGTGTGCTTTGCGGCTGGAAAAATGAGAGACTTGTTGTTTTTCAAAGCAAAGCTCATAACCGCGAACGCGCGCACGTGCTGTCCACGTCGGAGAAAACGATTTGATTTCAATGATCGCGTGGCGCAATGAAAACACCTGCTTTTGTACAAAGATAACCAGGTCAAAATCTGGAAAAACCAAGGCGAAATTTAATTTCGACGAGCGCGAGCGAAAAAAGCTTTCAAATTTATTCATACTTTCCCGGCATCAGCATATATATTATAGGTATACACATACCCCTGCCGCTAAAAACAAATTTTCTCTCCGGATTCCGGTCAGCGCGTCGCGCAACGATAAACTACATTAACTCTGATTAACTGGTAATGTGGGTTTATCGGTTAGTCAGGCCAGCAGCAGCGAATCAGCGCGTATAGCATTAATTGTACACCTGGGCATTGTTTCCGGGCGTGAGCGTATACCACCGATATCTGGATGTTTAATCGACTCGTTGTCGAGAGCTTTAATCTCAGCGCAAGAGTGTCAGGCGCGAGTCTGACCCATATTTTGTCCGACGCTTTATTTATGGACGTTATAATTTCATCGCCTGATGTGTTATAGTTAATTTTTCTATTCAAAACAGGAAGAAAAACTCACGACGAGAGATTCAAGATTAACGAAGCAAGTTATACACTGAGGGAAGGAAGCGTGTATGCGAACTCGACTTTAAAATTTCAGTTCGGTATTGATCTTCGCCGAAATTTCCCGCCAACGCGAAGAATAAGTAGAGAAGTTCTCTCTCTCTCTCTCTCTCTCTCTTAAGCGAGCACATAAAACGGTTGTGGTTGCGTGGATAAGACAGGAAAAGTTAGTGCCGAGCCTATAGTATAATTATACGTTGTTTTCGTCGTGGGTGGAAAAATGGAGAGAGAGAGACAGGGACGAAGTATAAACAAGAGGACAGAGAGTCGTAATCATGTCATCTGCAGGACCGCTGCTGGGCAATTAAGGGGAAAATATCGAGGTAATCGGTGAGATGGAGTGAAAAGCTTTTTTTTTTTTTTGTAGAGCAGGGAAAAAAATGAACGCGTCTACGAGAAAAAAAAAAGGAGAACGCGACCTAAGTGGATTTGCTAAATTAGATTCTTGCGGATGAAAAAAATGTTAAAGAACTGTGTACACGAGCAAGGGACACGCTGGAGTACATATTTGTGAGAAACAAATTTTCGGCAAAATATTTATCCTCGCGTCATCGAAGTTAATCGAATTTCGTATTTCGTATACAACCACCTCGCGTATATAAATAAACTATACTCGGAAACGCAAACAGCGCGGCTCGTCCTACGTTACGTCCAACGAGCGTTACAGCCGTGCCCACAGGCATATTATACGCTTTCATATTCCCAAAAAAAAAAAAAAAAAATCAATACGCACGTACAAAGCACGTCTAAAATTAAGAGCCACCTTTAACAAGCTCCTCCGAGCTTCCTCTCCAGAGAGATACCCCCTGCTCGACTTTGTGCCTCTTCTGTCGGCTACGTTGAGTGTACAGCCTCGGCTTAGAAAAATAATAACAAGAGAGATAGAAGATGAATAAGTGCCTCGTAAAAAAACGGCAACAAGATAGATATTTATCCAAGAAAGATAAACAGAGAAGAAGAAAGAGGGCTTGGTTGGAGCAGCAAAAGCAGCAGCAGTATAGCAGCGGCAGCAGCAGAGTAGCCTCGACGGGCGTTTCTCCTATTGATCGATCCTCCCGCGCGAGCACGTGAGCAGCCACCACCAGGAGAGAGAAAAGGAGGGAGGGAGGGTATATATACCAGCTCGTGCGGAGGAAAGCGTGAGACCAGCTGCGCGCTTGCGGTGACGTGTCGTGCGAGACTTCTCGCGATTTGGATGTTTGTTTGTTTGTTTTTTTTTTTAGGAAGGATTCTTGTGGAGTTGTGCCTGAGGCTATAACGATCGACTTTTGATGGACTTCTTTTGCTGGTAGGGTGAGTTCCGTCAATCATAGCTTTTGGAATAATTGATCACTTCGTCGATTCGTTTTATAAATCCAAGCTCATTTTAAGATGCGATGGATCGTGCATTATCGATTTTTTAATTAAATTCATTAACTTTGCGATCGTTTTAATTGCTTCGAGCGTTGGAGTGTGCATAAAAATAATAACAACTTTGTCGGACGTCTTTTTGTTTACTCTTCAAACTTACTTACCTTATTCCGCGTGACCTACTTTTCTCCAGCGCGTATATGAACCAAACGATTTGTTTTGCGAATCAGTTTGTTTATACGAGAACAATTTTGCTCAGACTCTAACTCGATTGTAATTGTATACGCAAACTGTGATTCTTCTTCCTTTAATCTATTTTCCCGTCGAGCTACGTCGAGTCTCGTCGATAACGAAGTATATTTCATCTACTTCGCGAACTTCAATTTCACATCCCAAGATCAAGAAATAAGAAAGTCCGCAGTCACGAAACTTTATCAAAATCAGGAAATGAGATTCCCAAGTGCCAGTCAACAAAGGCAAAACAACGCAGTCACGATGCACTCGACGCGATAATACTCTATTGTGGACAACAAACAACTTTATGTATATCAAAAGCATCGACCCTCCCGATGAAATTAAGAGTAAAAGCAATTCTCTATTTCTCTCTCCATAAATCTTGGAAAAATGTGAATGTCTTTACATATAGGCCGACTCGACAGATAGAAACAAAATACATCTTCTCGATTTACTCTCGCGACGAACATAATCTACTTTCACTGATCTAATCGCGAGAGCGGAAAAACTCGGACGGCTTTAAAAATCGATTTAGCACCGCAAAGAACCTAAGAAAGCAATCGTCTCAACTCCTTTCCTGTGTATCCTATATATACTCTCTTCTAAATTCCGGTATTACTTTTGCGGCAAAAGCTCGATACTCCCACACCCATGCATATATGCATAGCTCTCGTGTGTCGTCGTTCTCTATGTTACGTATATATACGCCAGTGTATACATGCACAGGGTCGAGAGGATAGGATTTTACGAGACTGAGAGAATACATATATATGGATATAGAGGATGACTCTTCGAGGGACAACAGCTTTTTTTATTATTATATTCGCGAATTTGAGTGTCTCTCTCTCTCTCTCTCTCTCTCTTTCGGTTGGACAATAGCGCGCTTTTATACGTGGAATTTTGGCAAACTGCGCATTCTCTCCCCTGGGAAATGTGTACCTATATATATGTGAGGCACGCGAGGGAATATTGAGAGGGACATGCGGCGCTTATGAATAAACTGGATGACGGGCTTGATGAGACGATCGGCCGACTGGCAGCTGCCTCTTATGGGACGTGAAATGCAAGTCTGTGGACGTGTGCCGGTGCTTAATAATGAAGAGGCCACTTTGCTGGTGAGTTTTTTTTCAAATTTTTTTTTTTCAAACTTTTCTGTTGGAGTTGTGTGTGCACTTTTTAAAATTTATCCACGGTGGATAAGTTTGCGTATTTACATCCGCTCAAGCAAGTTTTGAAACGTCGAATGCGTTTTCCAATACGATTCATATGTGTGTACATTTCACTTTGAATAAATATGATTTTTCAAAGCAAGTTCGATCATAGCTTAAATCGCAATTGTTTATTTCTCGGAATATCGAGTGACCTATAAAATAAGCAATTCCTCGATTAATTCAAAATTGCTTCATAATTGAAGATAAATGGGAAAGTTCGAAACACCCGATTATAACTTGAAGTGAAAACCGTGTTTCAAGCATAACTAACGTCATTTTTCTAATGAAAGTGTAATTCCTTTTCAAACTTATCTTTTCATTAAAACTTAATTGATAGTCACACACAAGGATAAAGGTAAGCAAAGTTAGTCTAGCAAGCAATTTTTCCACGGGGATTTGTCTCATCTTCGATAACACGTTACGCCAAGTGAAACAGAAAGTTCAGACATCCCTATTATAGTTTAAAAACACATCCCATTAATCAACTTTTCAGCCTGAATATCTGGAACATCGGTATGCAAAAGAAAGTTATTTTCCCGAGATTTTATAATTGTATTTTTTCAACAAGTTGTACCTTACCGTTTATTATTCTAGCAAAGTTTGTTTAGAAAGTCATCTCCGATCGAGACACACTTTTCGGCACTTTGCCAAATATCAACTGACAAATATGATTTGAGTACACACCACTTTCTGTCTCTCGTGTATTATCGGAGAACGACGCCTTTTTCAAACGTCAAAGCAGTTTTGGACTGGCCCTTTCGTCACCGCCTGAACTCTCGGTATCTGTGGCAGGTGAAAATAGGTGGCGCATAGGCAGCTTTCCATTTCTCTTATAACAATATGCGCGCCGAGTTTAGATATACATATAGTGGCGTGCCACTAATGCTAAAACCGCCTTGTTTTGGCCTACTGCTTTGGCCGCTCATGCTATAACTGCGCGTGTCAATAGTATTTCAGTTATGCTTTCCTAATTGAATCGTCCAAGCACTCTGACAACTCAAATTCCAAATTCAACTCGAAAGCGATTTTCTACGAACACAATATCCTCAGTACTCGGAACAGAAAATTTTTTTTTAATCGGCTAATGGAATCAGACGCGCGGGATGAGCGAGGGTAAAAAGAATGCAAAAGAATAACGTAAGGCGTCCCTAACAAGATTATTACCTTAGCCGCACTGCTAACGAATGGTTTCAGCGAGTACTGCGAATCCCAAAGCGTGTTACATAAATTACGAGCGGCATAGCGACGAGTTGTCAGCCACTGCACGGCAAATCGATTCGATCCAGAGACACATCGTATACCAACACCTCGTGTGTAGTTTATATTATATACAAGCTGACGCCGCAAACTTTTTTTCCTCCGGGACTGGGAGTTACGACTCCTTTGCGACAAGGATATGGCTTTTGCATGAAATGGGCTGACGTATAGGAGCATCGCAAAAATAGCGCGTGTATATGCAAGTATATAGGGTATATCACGGTGTTTGTTATTAAGGTCGTGATGCCGTCGGCCGCATGTCAAAGCTGTCGTTCCGACTGAACAATCGCAATTATTCAAAGGCTATGCAAGAGCATAAGCTCTCGAAGTTGGGAAAGTTTCGCGAGAAGCAATTTATAGTTGGCCCGTGTTCCATGTGCAACGTTTTGACGATTATTTCGTTGTCGACCTTTGCTGCAGAGACGACTGTTTGATGCTGCTTTAAGTGTCTCGCTGCACGTGCTTCGTGATTCGACAGGAGTTTCGTTAAACGGACCCGTTTGCCTTATAGTTGATTAATATATCTTCTGTGATATTTGAAGCATAATATCTGAGCCGTACATATGCATTCGATACACGACACTACGTGTAAAACTGTAACATTCACGTCAGTATTGTCAACCGAATTTGAAAGCTTGTAAATTTCCTCCCCTTGTATTGCCAGTATTTTTCAACGAAGAACCAACGCGTATTTCCAATTGAAATCGAAACAAGTAGTAACAGACACAGCTGCATCAGTCAATAGTAACAGTCCAAATGGACGAGACGGAGTGATTAAAAACACGGTTCTGAATTAAAACTTGTTCAACCTTGATATATCCTATAACGAAAAAAATCAGCTTGGATAAACACGGCAGTATATAAAGTGGCGATTTTTCAAAAAGTCTAACCAGCTCCGAAAATAAGCAACGGCCTTGGACGCAAGTCGGTAAATAAATTTCCAGATGCGCCGGTGAGATAAGTCATGCCACTCGCGCATCACGCGACGAAAGAAAACGGGATCCTTGGACGGAAATAGAGGACTGGACGCAGCTCATTTATCATAGCATCGCCTACTCCACTGCTGCAGGAGGATATTGCATATCTCTGCGCAGCTGATCGATACGAGTAAACAATACCTATATGCAATAATACGGGGAATAATGAGAGACATACCCGGACGTGAGAGTATAGCGCGATATTGCGAAAAAATTAAGAAGAAGAAGAAGTTTCCTTCGTATACACGTGCACATAGCTTTACAGATGTATTACACGTTCGGCACGAGGTCGTCGAGAAAATCGTAGGTCCAAAGGGGATGATGCTCTCGTCGACAAAACCGTTTGGTTGAAATTTTATTAGTATAAAAGGCCAAGTGCTTTGTGTGTATACGTCAGACCGTAGGCTTTTACATTTAGGCGAGAGGTGTTTACACCGCGGTTTTAATATGGAAAAGGCCACCGCCGCGATTATTATTATTATTTTTTTTTTTTTTTTCAAGCTTCTGCGTACAATTTTATTTTAATATTACAACAGTAGGAAAGCTTCGCTTCTTTCCACTTCGAGGAATTAATTTTGTACGGCATCCTATAGAGTGTTTTATATCGTGTAACTGATCCTGTTTTCGTGGAATAATAGCCAATACTCTGAATTCGAATTGCGTATATACGAGGAAACACGCGCGATATCAGATTAATTCAGCAACCTACATTTATCGAATGTTATATAGCAAGAATGGCATATCGCAGCTTGAAATGGGAAACGTATAATTCCTGCGCGCGCGATTTTTAAAATCGATGCGCAGGGCGGGAAAACGCGGTATAGTGGAAAATTTCGAGCTTCAAACGTGCAGCTCGTTGCAAGGGTTCTTGTATCGAATAGACTGCACGACTATTTATAAACCTTGAAAAGAGCTGTTCAACGTGCTTGCGTGACGCTGAGCCGTTAGAGCCTGCAGCCCGCGCGCGCGCGAGTATTCAATTTTAGATCCTGACATGGAAAATGACGCGGAAAAAATACACGGTTGCATCTGCTTTTCGCGTTATTATTTACTCGGTTGGATGGGCTCTTGGAAATCGGTTTGTACAAACGATATTCTCAGGAGAACGCAGCAGACGACGAAATGCGAATATCCTAACCTGCAAATCGCGACGAGTCTTTCGTTTAATATGCGCTAGAACTGCGCTAAATCATGATCAAGTTTTTCACTTCAGGCACAAAGTCACAAAAGTTTCAATTTCACGAAACTAAACCAACTCGTTCTTTCCTTCTGTACCGAATTCCAGATCCAGAAATAAAGGATGATAAATCCACCTTGAATAATCACACTGACCTTGTGTCTGTATAGTACCACACGTCCTATGCTAATCCACCTGTACAAATCGATGCCTTCTCCCACATATATATATATATACACACACACACAAGCACTCCACCAAATTGTAGCACCTTTATCTTCAAAACTCACTGCACCAGGGGCGAAAAAAAATACACACAAGCTAACTAAAACACGAGGCTCGTTGTCTCGCATCAACTGGGCGAGTAGTACGCGAGCCTCTCTCTCTCTGTCTCTCTCTCTCTCTCTCGGCAGCGAATGATAATTAGTCGACACACGACGACGACGGCCTCGAGGACTTTATTCCGGGGCCAAGTGCCTCGCGAAATCCTCGTGACGTCAGAGAGAGCGAGAGAGAGAGAACCGGCTGTTATATATATAGCCACGTAATTTATTCGCGGCGGAGATTCGGCTACGTGTATATACGTATTATCTCGACCTAGCCAATGAAAATTTCATCCGGTCGGCGGTTTGATGGCGATGAAGCCGTTGACTCGGATAGAATAATTATTTTCCGATAAGGTGTAATACAGCGTGTACGGAGTGCGATTGGATTGTTTGCCTGAGAAGCGATGAAGCGAGAGGGAGAAGATTACCTGGATGAATGCGGGCTGACGGACGGTATTGAAACTCAGTCTGCCAAGTCAGGGATGATGATTGAGACTCGAGGAGTTCACTCAAAATTATCGTCTTAAAATTTCGCCAAAGAGAAAGTTCGATCTGTAATTGAAGCGCTTTGCGCGAGTAACGAATCTAAGGTGACACACTGCAGTAGCTAAAAGTGGCCATTTATACCGTAAGATATATCTCACCGCACACATCCTCCACAGGAAATCCAAACTTCTCGTGTAGATACTCGTGTGTGCGAAAGTTAACGGCGCGCGATCGAACGAATCGAAAGCCGACCTGTTGCACCCGTGTCTTTTTCCGGGGTAGCTCGTCGCCGCTACTAGTGTCGAAAAGTCGAATTTGTCGGCTGAAGGAAATCCATCGCGTCGAGCGGCTGTCGCTATTCTGGCTTGGATCGACTGCTCTCAGCAGTAGCTGTAGGAAAAAGAAGATCATAGACGCGAGCGGAGAGCTCTATATCTCACGTGCGCCGGAAGAGGCGCACGTCGTAAAATTGCACTTGGTTGCACGCGAGCGAGGAAAACGTTGTTGTTCTAGTGATCTATGGTTTTTTAGCTGAAGATAAAGGTTTGAACGAGCTTTTGATTAGCTGTGAACTACTGCGGAGTTTCTGAGAATGAATTATTCGGTTTTATTGTTCAATCGACGAAATGATACTACCCAAACAGTTTGTAATATGAATAACAAGCGTCGCCTAACCTCACCAACCACAAACCCCAACCTCTTTCAGAAAATTACCTCCAGTTATTCATTTCCTCCCTTCGCGGTCTCCTTTGTCCGCGACAAAACGTGTATATTCACCTCCATTCAAAGGCGTGTACTGCAGCGCAACAAGGAGCGGATACAGATCCTGATTAAATTTTTTTAACTTACCGTAAAAAAAAGCGAAAGAGATGAGAGAGACAGAGCTGCTGGTTGATGCTGTGGGTCGTTCAGGGTGTCGCCGGGATGTTGTCTCGAAGCTGATTCAACGCTGGCTCTTCCGCGCGGTAACGATTTTTCCTGGCCATTTTCTGCAGCTTCTCCCGACACCTGCAGCATAAAAATTTACAATCGATAAGAGGGATATTGAGATTCCGATGTGTGCACTATTTCCAGAGTCGTTGCCGGGAAAGCTGCTGTATACTATATTTTGCGAACGATCGATACTTTTTTGTCGCTTTACTATATGAACTATATAGAATTGACAGAGCGCGCTGTTCGAAGTTATTTAAAAGAACAATGCAAGGTTGTCACAATATTTTGTTATATACTTTTACTTTTTTTGGAGAGGGATTTGAATTCGATGGTTATAACAAGATGCTCGAAAAAACACAACTTTCTATAGGCCCGGTGGGTCTCCCGAATTGAGCACAAAGGGGTCCATCCAGCCCTATTACGCCGACCAGCAGAATCTCAGTATTTAAATAATCTTTGTATAGTAGAGATTAAATTTTTTATCGGGTGTGCTAGCATCAGCGCATGCTCATTCTAGCCCCATAATAAGTAGCGAATTTGAATTCTGCCGTCAGTTTGTTTATTTACATTTGCTATGTTTACTTATCGCCACTCACTCCACTCACTTATTTCGAGATCGAGATTCGGGACTCTCGAAGAGGATTTTTATATAAGAGATAGGTGTACCTATATATAGATACCGACTGGTTTATCGGCGTATAACGAAGGCGACGCGCAGTCTATCAACTTCGAGATAAGGGTTATCGAAGACTGGCGCAAGAGTATATCTATATTTGCACTCCTCGCGTCCGTATATATTGCTTTGGTATTTTATTAGGATTCACCCGAACACGTTTGGGAAATGAAGCTTTCACGAGGAAACCATATACGAGATATTCCATTTCCAGAATATCATATTTACGTCGGGGAGAGAAAACTAGAGCTACACGAGTAGATATGAGTAAATTTTTATTATTAGACACACAGCAACGTTTGATTTCACAACGAAATGCTACAATTTATTGTAATCTCTTCCAATCCGGCAATTTACTCTTTTTTTTTTTTTACATCCTCCGATGTTTACTCGCTCTTCTTCGCCGGCGCATTCGGATCCTCGACTTCATATCCGTTCGGAGGAACGGGATTTTTCGCAGGATTGTGAAATAGGGTATGATTGCCGTCTCCCCAGGGAAATGGCTGCATTGAAATATACATTCGCATGTTAAATTCAGAAATTTGAATAAAATATATCATATGTTTAAAATACAGAGGCACTCGACGATAGGTCATACGAGAGAACGCAATTATATGAGGATATCAACAGTATAACGAAAATCGCACGAGCCCCTGTAATTACACCTGTTGCTCGAGTGCGCGGATCAGTGAACGGAAAGGAGCGTAATTGCGCGCACCTTTGTACGACGATACATGTATTCATAGGGTATGAATTCCGGCCTCGTCTGGTTTCTTTCCTCCTCCGCGTTTCCGAGTATTATGCCGGTCGATATGAAGATAAGTGGAAATACGCCGAATAGTACAGCCAGCCGCCATAATCGCTCTTTCACTTCCGACTCTGCGTTAGGGAAAATTTCATTAGAGATGTATTCTGCAGATATCAGAGTAATGCATCTTGTGAATTATGGGCCATCGAAGAACACTTTGTGAGTATATACATGTACGTAAAAAGCCATCAAAGCGTTAACCTCATTACAGCATCCCGCCCACACATCTCGCGTACAATGAGATAAGACCCGCAGCTTTATACATCACGGATCAAGCCCTGAACGCTCGTTATTCACGAAGCATCGGGGTTAATGGAGCGAGGGTTACAGTCTTGGTATTACCCTTGTCGCAGCAAAAGGGGATCGGCTGGCTGCAGGGATCCCTTCTGCGCAACATCTCTTGACTCCAGATGTTTGGGTTCGTACTAGGTGGACAGGTTGGGCAGGTACAGCAAGGATCGGCTTGACAGCAGGTCACGGGTTTCGGAGGACAGGGATCCGAGAGACAGGGACTTGACTTTTGGCAAGGTGTCGGTTCGCAGGGATCTCGACGTTGGTAACAGGGTGGCTGGCAGGGATCCGGTGGAGTCTGGCAAGAGTGGATTTGAGGTGGTTTGCAGGGATCCGATGGACAGGTGGGCTTGCTGTGAGGATATAGCTCGCACAGTGAGTTATCGGAGTATATACAAAAAAGTTGCGAATGTCATAAAGTTTGCGATATACTTTGGGGCTGGACAGCTGGGTTTACCACAACGATCCGGTGCCTTGCAAGATCCCGACGTTTGACAAGGCGAAGCTATGTAGGTGGATGGCGACCAGGTGGTGGGTCTGCTCGACGTCCAAGGTTTATGAGGGTAGCTCGGAGTTTCAGACTCCTCCCGACAAGGACTCGGAGACGATTTGCTGCAAGTTTGCCTTTGTCCGCAGGGGATACTTTGCTGGCGGTGATCCGACGAGTTGCAAAATTGAGGAGCCTTCCAGGGTTCGTGACAGGGTTTTGAATTGCATAGGTTAGCTGGTCGGCAACGATCCGACGGCTCGCAGGGACGAGCTTGACGCGGAGAAGTTTTTTCGCAAGGCCTCGACTTATTGCAATCACTCGGTTTGCACGGATCACTCGGACAACCTCTTCCGCAGCTCATGTCACATTTCGGAGAGGTTAATTTGAAAACTTTTAGACGACTTGGGGATAAGAGACTCTTGCACAATTTTAATGACGAGAGGCTCGAAAACATTTTTTTTTTTTTATCTTTTTGTAAATTTAGTTCAAGGGTTTTTGAATGATCACTTGGAATTTTGAAGTTTGTTTGACCGAAGGAAACTAAAATTTAATACTTCATCCTGCGTGCCTGCACGGGAGTCTGACAAGAGTCTTTTGTTTGAAAATTTCGTAGTGAACTTCAGTCAAACACTCGCTTCTGCGCTGTTATAACAATGTGGGAAAAGATATTTCGAACGAGACCATACACACGCCGTTTCGAACAACTGTTGCGAATACCAGCAGAGCTTTTTCTTGATTAAAAAGCACGCAATTAAAAGTTGGCGCGAAAATTCGTAATTAATTAATTATATAAAACGCCAAACTCATCTACCCCATGAATTTGAAAAAAAAAGAAGTCTTAACTCTCAATTATAAACTTTCAACTGAATTTTCGCCCTAATTGGACTCGCATTATCTAATTGCGATTCGTCGCGCTCGACTAAATCTCATCTCCATCTCGAGAGAGAGAGAGAGAGAGAGAGAGAGAGAGAGAGAGAGAGAGAGAGAGAGAGAGAGAGAGAGAGAGAGAGAGCATAAATTTTATTTTCGAAGCGTCGAAATCCAGTACACCAGTCGCTCGAAGCTCAAAGAGAGCTTAAACCAAACAAAGTCGAACATGCGCGTGTGTAACGCGATGGTTTACACAGTCGTTCTATTAATAACCAACTCCGACTTGTACACTGCGCAGCAGCAGCTTAAAATTTCGCCGATTCCCGCCGCGAGATAGACGTCGCGCCATGCATACCTGTATGAAAGATTTGCGAGCTGCTGCGGTAAAAGTTTTGCGGTCGTGTGTATCGGATGTATATACGTATGCTGCATCGCAAATGCTTCAATTAATTCGTTAAAAGGCTCATAATTTCAAGCGAAGACGGCACGATGTACAGTCCTATATGGATGACGATTTATTCTCGTTGAGACAGGCTATTACCGCGCGAGCTTTCGCGGTAAAATATATGAGCCGAAGCGAAGATGGAATGATGTCATCGCGACTCTGCGAATGAATTACTGAATTGCAAATTTCAATTTGTACACATATATGAATGTCTTAGTGACAAAGTGTACTTACGCGATGAAAACAATGTTGTTCTAGACGAGATGACGAAGCAGTTTTTGAGATGCAGAACATTTCGTGCGATAATCGTGTGAACGAGGAAGATTGGATCCTCTGTGAATTAGATGATGGAAAATTGAGTTGACGAGGCTCGTTTGATGTTTGTTAATTATTGTAGCGACGATATCTAGCTTCTTGTAAGTTTATGCGTCGTATAATCGCTTTCGCGACATTACAGACCAATTTCGGAACACCAGAGACTTTGCTATACGTATATATCGTGTATATTTATGCTAATTAATGACTATAGGCGTGCAAACATCTAATTAACGATAAAATATGCAATGTTTATTTTCTGCACGAAAACTCTTATAAATTTCTTCGAAATCAAAAACTTTTCTATAAAACTTTCACCTCAGTGTGTAAATTTGCTCGAAACTTTATAACACACATATAAGACCGCCTTTACATACACGCTGCGATCGATAGCACAGCACAAAGTTCGCCCTTATAACAGTCGCTCAAATCTTCGAACTATTCACCTTAGACAACTTTATCTACGCTTAATATTCCGACGAGTCTTCTCGATTCTCAAAAGTTTACAGTTCCTCTCTATCCTATTAAATCCAATTTCTATAGCTCGAATTATATTCCCAGATCCACTGTACACACTGTTGTCGTCAGAGAACGATTTGCATTACGCGTTACGTACACATATAGTCGTGAGGGACGAAGTCAGCGAAAGAGAGAAGTTGCAGGCTTAATCTTTGACATTTCAAGAGCTGATCGAAGTCTGTGTAGTGTGTATAAGCGCTCGAGTCGATGGCCGACGGGCGAAATGCAAACACGTCCGGAATTACTTGCCAAACACGCGCCTCTCGCTCGCGAAGGCTCATAGCCCTTCATCGGAGTTTCCGGAATTTTCACCGGTGGATCGCGTGCAATTTAAATCACGATTATACATATATATACTATACATAGATTTACGCTCCACCATCTACGTCTCTCTTCCTTGCAATTACATGACGTCGTTGATCTACAGATATCAGCTGTGCCTATCATTTATCCTGCTAATTCTTATATGTTCAATCGTCGTTGATTTAAAATTTGAATTTCGAAAATTCAATTAAAATTCCAAGGGAAAGTATACACAATATATAGTCGAGCAAATTCCTCGCGAGAGTATACAACAGCAATTACATTACGAGAGACAAGGCAAGGCGAGAGTGTACTTTTATAAGAAGCATTCGTATGAGTGTCCGAGGCCGTGTAAGGAATGCAATTCGCCAATGGCTTCTAGATTCACGCGAGGCGATTAACTTACATAATGTTGACATAACTGTACGAGCTGCACGAAAGAGATGGGAGAGATCCTTTTCACAGCGAAGATATAGGATACTTGTATTATGAGCGACAAAATGAAATGGCCGTTTTCCCCTCTCGGTTTAATTTCGCTAATTGCTTCGCTAATATTAAGCCTAGAAAATTCTAAAAACGACACCGAGCGCGTTATATTAGTCCGCTGCAGTTATATCCGTTGAGTTATTAATTTAATTAGGGCATAGTCTGGATATCGGGGAAGCGAAAACGATCGTTACTATACGGCGCGCACTATATACTGTTATTTAATAAGACCGACTATACGAATATATCAAGCGGTACAGTCTAATTGTCTTATCATTTGTCTCGCTTATCCGCGTTTCTATCCAAGAGCAAAATGCGCATCGCGCGTGCAATACTATGCGGATAGCAGCCTGTACCTCCTTTGTTCGCGACTTTTCTTTTCATATACCGCGCGGCTCTTTATGTCTTTCCTGCGCAAATGAAAAAAAAAACGAGTATGCAACGGAGGAAATTCTATTTTTCGCCTTTTAAAATGTAAATACGCGGGTAAATTCCGTTGCTGCAGCGACAGATAAACGTGACCCTCTTTCGCGCCATGCATATAGTTTTTATCGTCGGAAACACGCGCTTATTACAAAGAATTCAGCTGTATACAACACTGCTAAATCGATGAGTCTTATTGTAATGAGTATTTTAATTATGCCAATTGGGAGGACGTGCTCTTAAATGGACGTGTCTCCTTGTGTGACAAGAGCAGAAGCAGGTACACATACAACATACAACTTTGTGAATATTGAAACGAGGAGGCTGCGACGTTTGACGAATATCCTTTCGGAAATAAATACGAAGAATAGAGGGAATCGCGGACACGAATCCAATATCGCGCGTGGAGATGGAGTCGTCTTCTCTCGCCGAGAAATAACACGAGAGAGTATATGGGTTATGTCATTATTTCGAGATAGAGCGCTATATAGTTTGGGATATTGTATACGTCTTCTGAGAGACAATGATTATACTGAGAGTTCAATTATGCAAAGTTTCGTATTCTTCACGATGTTTGCTACCTACGTCGAAATCCGTAATTCGATTTTCAACAACTCCGTAACAAAGTCCCAGAGATAAAGTACAGACAATATCGGCCCCGAATAACTCGATTAAACCCAGTACCGAGAAGTCGATGCGAAATCAATGAGTAGTGCGGCTGCGGAGCCGCGTTGAGATCAAAGGACAAATAAATTAGTCCCGGTTTCGCGCGCGCACGCGGAGAAGCATATCGTCGGTCCCTACGAAGACCAGCACAGCCCAGATTCTTATCGAAGAGTAGCGCGGTTCATTCTCGCCGCGAAGAGTAGCACAGCTCAACTTATGCCGCGAAGAGTAGCACTGATACCGCGAATTATTTATTCCTTAAAATGTCATTAACAAGAGCTAGTTAATATAAACATCTACAATATCAGGATTAAAGTAACAATAATAAAAAATAATTTATATTAATAAATAAAATATTTATTTATTTTTATATATTTACAATCGAGTTATAAAACTCGTGGTATTTTGATGGTACAAGGCGTTTAGTTACCATCGCCTCAAGGTCAGCTTTTTTCTTTTCACTTAGTGCTATTTTTGCAGTGTAAGCTTTTGGAAATTTATATTTGTTTATATTTTTCTATTTAAACTTTTTTTTAACAAACATGGTTATTATTGAGTGGCAACAATCTCAAGTGACTAAACAACTGATTAAACAATAACTAAAATCACACTACAACATCTATGGACCAGGTGCAGAAGCGAAAATTCGATTAACAGAGGGAAAAAATACTACACTGTAATTATGTATAATATAATCGTAAGTTATACAATTATATCACACTGTAAACTTTTGTTATGCATACTAAGAGCTGAAACATTTTGAGGTTAAGTTTTGTATGTTCTTGTGTAGGTGGAGATATAACAATCATCAAGTGGTGTCTGTGTGGGTGTACGATGAGCTCTGGAAGGGATGATCTCCATGGTTATCTCAAATCAGTGTGAGAGCCAGTCGAAACAAGCCACCATGTTGTGTAAATATAGAAGTATCATGATTTCTTAATGATTCATGATGGTTAAAGAATATAGTTACCAGCATTAATTAAATTTTTTAATATATAAGAAAACAACGACAACTATTATTCAATAAATTATAAAGTTTATAATTTAATTATTAATTGTAATAAATTATGATCAACGGTTATAGAATTAATTTATTCTGTAATTTAGAATCGTCAATAAATTATTAGAAAAATAAATCTCAAGTTTTTCCTCTTGCGATGATAATCACCTCATGACGTAATTTACATATTATATATATATATATTAGTATATAAATAAACGATAATTGCCAAATCCCTATAATAACTCGCGGGGAGAATCTGAGGCATAAGTTGATCGGTGCTACTCTTCGCGGAGCGAATCGGTTCTGTGCCACTCTTCGCGGCGAGAATGAACCGTGCTACCCTTCGATAAGAATCTGGGCTGTGCTGGTCTTCGTAGGGACCGACGATATAGTATATATAGAGTCGATCCGATTAAAAGCACACCTCCGGGGCGCGTCCATTTTTCGTGGCGCTAAACAATTATATGGTGACACGTGCGAGAAGCGCTTGTTGCGTCGAAGCTTCGATCGACGCTACTTCCAGCTGACGCGTCGGGCCTATACGCTCGAGCGGCATTTTAGGCGTCATTTTCGAGACGACGGTGTATTGCGTCGGTGGTTTACACGTGCGGCTATTATTAGCTCTGTATAGCGAATTTTAGCTGGATTTCAGGAAAATAGCTGCTCGTTAATTTAAAAACGCTTTGATGTACTTTAGAAAGAGCTAAACCGTGGGCTATAAATTAAATACTATACTGATAACGGTTAGTAGTTTTATCACCGAAAAGGTTACATAAGAAGCTTCTCGTGAAATTTGCGCGATACAATTTTTTTTTTTTTAAATTCGTTTCAGAAAATATCGCTATAATGATTTTCAATCAGCCAAACTACACCCCAAGGACTTCCACATCTCAAAAGATCCTTACAACTATTTTTCCTGGTCCCTAGCAAAGTTTAATTAGAACACGACGCAAGTGCATACATACACACCGCATTGTTGCAGCCGCACGCACTGCGGACTCGTTCTTCGCCCATGCGATACGTGGGCCACTTCTGCTAATTAGTTCGCCATGTTAATCAAGTACGTCACATCGCGAAACATGAAAACTTCGAATCCCGCATGGCGACGAGAAAAAACAACGACTGCACCTATGTATGGCATATATCGAATACGTTAATTATTCTCGGCGCGCTGTGTATATACAATCACCTGTATATACGTATATGTATTTTACGCGAAGGAAAACAAAATCGAAAAAGCGACGTTGATTCGATGTACGCTTTACTCATAATGCAATTATCAGGTGCAGGTAATTCGTTAGCATTCGACGAATCCGAGTGTATAGTTTCTTTGTACACAATTTCCGCATAAATTAATCAGAATATCTGCGTGTATATGAAATTCATCGCTTTATGCATCGCGCATATACAACTACGCTGTTCTCGCGGTTAAATTTCACGGATATACATATACGATTATTCACGTTACTTTTTTTGAAAATGCAAAACGATCGGTCATCCTGATGCCGCACAATTACGCGCGAATTACAGCACAGTGCGACTGATTAAAATCGATCGAGCCCATGAACAAAAACACGCTCGCGCACCGCCCATTATCCAATCAAGCTCCGAGCGAACGAGGTCAAGATTTTTTTTTCTCGTCATCGCCATGTGTATAATTCTGACGGCCTTAACAGTCGCGGCGAAAAAAAAAAAAAAATTACTCGTCGCGAAAGAGGATGCAAAGCCAGAAAAAAAGCCCACTTTGACTAATTGTCCCCTCTACTGCTTTCTACGTATGTATGTACACGGATTTGAAGCAATACGTGTATAGTTTACGGTTTCGTCGTAAACTTGGCCGCTCACCAAGACAAAGAGTATAGATAAGCGTCAAACTCTCGCAGCGAATGCCAAAACTCGCCGGTATGGTCCTTGAAGGTGAAAATATATACACTCGCGCGCGAATCTTCTAATTTGACGGGGCAGTAAACCCCGATGGTTAATGTGTTTTTTTTTCTTCTCTTTCTCTCGTTTTCCGCGTGTTATGTAACGTCGATACTTCGTACGTGTTATATTTATACGTAATTTTCTGTTTCACCAGCTCCTGACGCGATTTGGTGTAAAAACGAGTTTGCGGATTTTCCGGGAAAAACGACGATGACGACGGCGAGACGAGCCTCTGATGCGTTGATTCTGGCGATGTGCCGATATCGAGAGCGAACTGCTGAAAAAGTGGATCGAGAGCTTGTAATGGATAATTGGTATACGATAAATGAACTTTTTACGTTACTAGGAATGAAGGCGCGCTCTTGATTCTAACCCTGTTTTAAGGTTATGAATTTAAAGCGCACGGTTCTGATCTCGTTGCCTAAGCAACCAACCAGCAACCAATCAGAATCACGTATTAAATGCTTCACAACAAAGGCCATAATTTTTTTAAGAGAGAGAGAATAAGATCCAAAGCATTTTATAAAGTATAATGGACTTAAATAATAACAAGCAACAACTGCGCGCGGATGAATTATAATAGAAACAACTTGTTAAGAGGTGCGCCCGTGAATATTTGATATCGTTAATATACGTTCGGTTTATACACATTATTCACGTGCGCGTGTTTCACCTCGACTGACCTACTGCTGGCGCTTTTCCATCTGATATGCATTGTTCATGGTACTTTTTTCAGAGTCGCTATGGTGTGCGACGTAGAGACTCTCTAAAAATATGCACGACGCGTGTAAATGTTCACCGCTCGACCGTATACTTTTATCATACTTTTGCTCCCGTTTCACACGTGTGCGATTTGTACAATTTGATATTTCTGGAACGATGTGCTAATCCACGGCGAAGTGGAAACTTCTCTGGGTCTGGAAGAGACTAGATTTCTCAGAAAAAGGTCAGAGGCATCGAAAAAGCTCAAAGTGTCAAGCCCAGAAATACGCGATTTTCGAGGTCCCGTTACTTTGATCGTATTAGTACACATTTTTGGATTGCGCCTCGAGATATTGAGTATCTACAGTTGAGCAAATCTTTTCCATGTTAATTTCCCATAAGATATAATTTAAACTGCCCGGCAAAAAAATAAGTATTTCGAAATCGCGGGAACACAAAATTTTTCGTGTTCTAGATGGCCTACGGAACCCAAAAAAGTTGGTCTGGTACACGTGCCTTCAAATTTCAAATTGTCTCTTCTAGACCCAGAGAAGTTTCTACTTCGCCGTGGATTTGCACATATCCACTCTTGCAAAAATTGAATTTTTTAATATGAACTTTCCGAGCCGCTCGAAAATCTCCTTATAGCGAAATCCTCGACCGGAGAACTAATATACAACCATCGTCGTAATTACCTCCGACGACAGAGTAATTTCATCTCCGAAAGTACTCCTGCGCGTAACAGCCTGTCGGGAAACCGTAAATTCCCATCTAAACCCGAATCTTATGTATATAATTTTATGTATGTTACACAGAGCACACATAGCTCTGGTGTGGCCGATGATCCTTTAGAGTGCATAAACCGGCGGCTGTCCTGCTATAACGTGAATTTAACTATCCCGACGCTCTCGTGTGTATACCTCTGATCTTCGATTAAAACGCCTCGACGCGTTATTGGTCAGAACCCATAAGCGAACGCTGCAAACTTTACGTCTATATTCTGATTTTGAAAACTACTCTCGACATAAAAAGCCTTATTCATCGCAACATACATATATAACAAGGGGGAGTAAAGATACACACAATGCAATGCATTTTGCAGGCGGTATAATCTCGTTATTATACGACTCTTTCTCAGAAAGCATGTAACCGTCGCGTCGATTTCAGATTCCTCTCCGGCGACGAAAGCTTTATACTGCTCGGATACAGATTTCTAAGTGTTTTCCTCGCGGAAAAGCGTCAGCTCTTGGTCGTGAGAATGGCGGGAAAAGGTGCAATAAAAGTGACAAATGGCAGAGATTTAGTATACGAGGAACGCGAAGCAAAGATTATCGGCCTCGCGCGAGAAAGAGGGCGACTGTAAAATCGAGCTATAAAAGTATAATATAGTTGCTCTGATTTTTAATAGTGTTTTCGGGAGAGGTACGGCTTTTGAAGAGTAGAGTAAAAATAGAGTTATAATTGAGTGTAGCGGAAATGTCAGAGACGCTCGTGAAAAAATAGTTGAGTAGTCGCGCGTAAGCTCTCAGGCATAAAGTGATTGTTTAAAGCTTCAGGTGTCCGACTAAATCCGAGCGTTATCACTTGTCCAGAAAGGCAAGCATATAGCATGTAAGGAAAAATCAGTTCATCTGACGTCCGTATAAATTCTCTCCCTTGCAAACACGAATAAACTTCTCGATATAACGTCGTCACGTGTCGTCTGGCTGGCATAAACGTCAGCCGCTGACGAGTTACAACCCATAGTAAAAAAGCTCTCGCGGCGTCGCACAGGTATATAATACAGACAGGATACGATGACGTCCTCCGGCTGTTATATATAGTAGTACATGCATACAAAAGAGTCGAGTAGAGGGGCTCGAAGGGGGCAGGTCGGAATTCTCGGCTCTTTATTGGAACAGCGAGCTCTCGCTGGCTTTTGCAGGCCACGCGGTGCAGGAGGCGAGCTCTCTCTCTCTGATGGACCTCCTAATCGATCCGCGTTCGACGCGAGCGCACAGCTTTGACGTCACGGGTTGCTTACGTCACACGCTCGTAAGCGTCGTCGTCGTCGACGAACTAGGTTGGGAGAGGAGAGGAGAGGGCAGGCGGCCGAAATAACGTCATCGCTGCCGTTGCTGCGGAGTAAAGTTCAACGTCAGTCGCGATTTCGTTTGACCTGATGATGATAAAATCGAGTGCACGTGTGCGTGTGCATTGGTATTCATTGACCGACTACTGCATAGCTGGCACAAGATTCTGTAGCTGAAAGCTTACATTATAATAGCCACGTGTCCGGCTGTGCTGTTGCGCGATAGCACACAGCGAACTTTGCGTATAGTGTGTTCAGGAACGATTTGCCGATGTCCGCCACTTTTGTTCTCTACTATACGTGTGTGCATATACAGCGCTTTTTTTTCCAAGGGAGGCTTTGTCGAGGGGCTTTTCAATGCTATGTGCCCTCGTTCGGACGACGGGAATAATAAGCGCCGCCTGCGAGAGCTATACGTGGGGCTTCTTCTGCAGTGTGTATCATTCATTTTAATGCAGTCGCAACTCTCTCGTTCTCGAGGAGGAGAAGAAAAAAACTCGACGTTGGAATTTTCGTTAACAGTGCAGGTGGTGCATATAGCTGCGAGGAATAAACACGTTAATAATTAATCGAGGGGCTCGTTATTCCCGTTGTATATTTATGAGAAGTAGGGATGTATATAGAGCATTCTTATCGCGTATTATGTACGAAGAGGGTGTTACGCTCGCGGCGTGTGTGTCTGTGTGCAAGGTTTTTGCCCCGACACACGCGCACACTGCCGTTTCGAAAATTATTCATGTGACCTTGCGACGCTGAGAGAGAAAGAGAGAGAGAGAGAGAGAGAGCGGCGATAGCGCAAATTTACTGATGATTCATTCAGCATGATTACCCGGCAGAGTCACGAGATATGAGTCTGAATAGGCTCGACTCTTACTACTTGCATCGGTTGACTTCGCCGCTTATATTCCAGGAAAAAACATCAACGAGAATAATAAACTTGGGATCGATAGATCCGCGGGATATATAAAGCGAGATAATAAAAAAGAAACTGGGTTTTTCGAATCCTCGGGAAAAATTCCATTTCGGACAGTTGCGTAACCAAGCTAAAGCTCCCGGAGGATTCTGGGAAGGAGTATTGCGGCACATCGCTCGTAAAAGTTCTGAACTGTTGTTTATACGAATTTATAAGGACGTGCCTCTCGCGTCTCATCCTCGATTCGCTCCTTCTTCTCGAGATATAGACACTATTATATGCGTCAGTTCTGGACTGGCTCCAATGTCGAGCGGCTATGGAATCATCAAAATAGTGGCGCTGCCCTTATCTCGACGATGCACTGCGAGGATCTTTATAGGATTGACTTTTCGACTTGGTATGGGATTTTCCGGGTGTTTAGTTTTGGTGCCGCAAAATTTATAATTTACGGAAAGTGTTTAAAGAGAGGTTTTGAGAAACTCTTAGATTTTTCATAAGGTAATGTCGCGGCTCGATTGCAAAAATAACCCCGGGCTGTAAGATCTTAAAAGACTCGAAATCGAGCGAGAGTATATAGCACGAGAAAAGAGACGAGGCTGTATAGGTATACGTATACGTGTAATCACTCGAAGCTCGTCGTTTTAACCGAAAAAGCTTCAAATCTGAATTTGGGGCCACCACGTGCCGCGAGTATATATATCTTTTTATCTGACGCTATCTAGTCATCCTATCAACCTCGTTTCCGAGAAATGATGTATCGGCTTTCTATATAGCTACTTTGTATTCTCGCAGCTTCGAACGATTGCTTTGCCATCAATAAAACGGCGATAAAAATGTTGTAGCGGAGTTTCAGTGTAAATTAACTTTTGTCTATGTAGATTTCTGTTCAGAGAGAAATTCTTGAAACATCCAACTTACACGACTCGGCTGTATAAGAACACAGTTATTGGGCCAGAGGAATCCTTACGAGTTCAATCCTATTATCAGCGTTATTAGAAGTCGGGGAAATGGTACAAGAAAAATATAAAATCGTCATATGCTTATACGAGCAATATAAATCGTTGCTACATAGTGCGTTAACGAAATAAGTCAACTTAATCAAGTCCCTCATATATTTTTTTCGCGAAAATGAATATCCATCAATATTCCTCTACAGAACAATCGGATTTAAATGCGCACGAGCTGGATGATAAACACGTTTAATACTCTCCATCGGAGATCTGCCAACGAGAGTACAAAGAAGTAGCGACACGAGCTTACTTATTTGCCTCTCCGGAAACTTGGCAAAATAAAACGTTCTCCACGTGCGGATCTCCCCCTACTCTCGACAATACACTATAAACGCGTGGAATCAATCAAGCGATAAAAACTCTAACAACGGCAAAACATCGCGTTATTAAAAATATACATTCTCTCTAACACGCTGGGGGGGAGTAGATCGATAATCCTGTGTACGACGATATATACCATGGACGAACCGATTCACGCGTGTGGCTGAGTATATTGGATTGAAAAGTTTCACACGAGGTTTAGAGCGAATTCTAATCGAGAGCCATACTGTCGATCCGCTTTTATACATATAACACACTCGTTCGATTCGCACACGAGCTGCAGTCTGCCTCTCATTGTTTTTCACTCATCGTCGGCAGCTTTCGTACGCTTTTTATATATACGTCTCTCACACCGACGCTTCTCTTTAATCTCACCGTCTCTCGCGCAGTGCACGTTTCCTTTGTAATTTCGGTCTCTTTGTCTCTGTCTCTCTCTCCCTCGCTCCTGTTTTCCAGTTCGCGCCTCCGTATCAGACTCACCTTTCCAGCGCGCGCAGACTGACACAAAGAGCTGCGCTCTGAAATCTTTCGATTTTTCTCTCTTGTTATCGCGCTCGCGGGAAAGGAGCTGGCGATTCCGGTCTAAAAATGAGATTACGTCGAGATTTTGCGAGACGAGATTTAATTCGCGACGACGAGCCTTTGCTGGGGATCCCGGAGGTATATTATGCGTAATGCTATTGGTGGTATTTTAAATTTGGTTTGAATTATAATTTATAATAGTATACGTATAACCCATTTGTCGCCAAACTTACTTCGACTTTGTCGTTTCGTTATCGCTCCTTTTTACCGAAAGATTTGCATGAATTTATATTCTTTTACACAGCACTCGCGCTGACTTCTATCTCCGTTCGAGTTTCGCACCTAGTTTACATCTGAAAGTGCAAGGGATTCTAGTTCTTTAACTACATGCATAACCTAACTATATACAGCATCGGCGAAACTCTTGACTATCTAACTTTACTCGCATTACGCGTTGTAGGAGCATCGTCATATAGAATCTTTAATTTTCATTCAAATTTTGATAACTTATATGCAGAACTTGAAATAAATGACTTGAAATGAATAAACCGACGAAAACGCGCGAGTTAAGAACAAACACGCGCTCGAAACAAAAGACTTTGTTAATAATGACAGGTGCACGGTATAGTACTAATTGCGAACGCACTCTATTATAGTACCTATATTAATTAACAATCAGCTATGCTATTAAACATTATCGCCGTTACCGAAATCACGCGCGAATAAATAAAAAAAACTCTACATTTCAGCAATTTTTCGCTATACACTCATAAATTCACTTTACACCTGTTAGCTTCGAATCAGACATAATGTATAGTATACGCGCGCGTCGCTCTCAAGAGTCCATAAATCTCAGCACACGCACGACGACGAAAAAAACCTTACATAATCAACGTCAACTCATCCTCATATTTTCAATTCAAAAGCGCTCGCTGAGTAATTGCGGCCTAATCCTCCCGTCGCTCCGAAATCTCTTCTCTTTCTCTTCATACATCGTTAATCCTCGGCCACATACGCGTTATCTCTCTCGTACACGTCCCTCTGCACGATGTACATACCTGTTTTAAACACGACGAAAGAGAAGAGAGAGAAGAGGGAGACACAAAGGTCTACTATCTCGTCTCTAAAATCGCGCTGTGTGTATGTGTGTGTCTCGCGGATAGCACCTCCTGCGCGAGCCGCGATCGATCAATCGAGCGCCTCTTCCCTCTCTCTCTCTCTCTCTCTCTCTCTCTCTCTCTCCGACTGGGTGAAGCCTTACCGCGAAAATTCTGCTGAGGGAAAACCTTGGTGTTCGAATGATGTTTCCTCGAAATTTTTTGGTTGTTGACTCAAGAGGAAGAGAAATTGTGCGTGTGCTCTGCTCGTAATCAGCTGTTTGTGGCTTCTTTTTACTTATCTTCCTTGTGTAAACAGAGTCTTCAATAGGTATTCAAATTTACGAGGAGATAAGAATCTTCGCGAGTAATCGCCCTCGCACGAACACGAATTCCTCGAGGCATTCCATTCACGCATCCTCGATTTTCGGACAGGCGTGTGTTAGGTATATACACGCACAAAAAAAGACGTCGAGCGAAAGATAGTACGCAGAAGCAGTGGAAGCCCGAAATCACAGACTCTCGTCGCCCTAAAAAACACGCGGTCTATATACAATATATAACCGACTCTCTTCAACAACAAACGCGAAATGACGACGATAACAAACTAGCTATACACTGATATCGCGCACACACGTGCGAATGACAGAGTCACGTTACGCCTGCAGTCACAACGGTCACTCTTATTTACCTAAAGAGCGACAGAGACGGACGAACAAAGTCGACGAGAGATTCGCTCGAGCGATATACCTATATATGTGCACACGCATACCTCCCCGAGCACAAGCAGGTACCTATACAACTGAGAGAAATTCAAAATAAAACAGTCGAACTTGTCTCAACATCTACTCACCGGTATTATCGACGACACTGCTCCGCCCTGCAGGCGCGCACTTCGCCTCTTCCGCACAGACGAAAGGGGCAGATTAATCCTCTCCTCTCGGCTACTGCTGTCTGTCTGGCTCAGGGCGGATATGGGCTTTATTTACTCGCTCTCCGGTCCTGTCCTATATGTATGTATACTGTATACAGTGTACACAGCGCGCACTGCTTGTCGGTGTCACGTCGGCGGCGGCCGCGCGCGGAGACGTTCGCTCGCGCTCTGTCATGTGCTGGCTGCTTTGCACAGTGGATTGGATCCATCCGACGAGTAGCGGAGCTCCCGGCGGCAGCGATTATTTAATATATATATATCTTTCTGCGGGGGTGAGTGGGGCTCGGTCGGTACGGCAGGTACCTGTTGTTGCGCGGTTTTTTCGAACGGGATATGCAGGGAATCGATTACTTTGAGTACAAGATACCTATACAGGAATTAAGAGTTTTTATTGATTGGAAAAACACTTTGAACGGAAATTATGCTATTATCTAATACATACAGTGGTTGGGGTCTGGATACAGTCTCACTAGTATACAGATTTTTTATACGCATTATTATGTTACAAAAAAATAAAAAAGTATTTTGATACTTAATTTCGTCTTCTTTTTCGTAATAATATTAAAAACTCTATGTCAACGTTTCAATCGCAACAATTTTTATGCGTTTATATACATTGTCTTTTTTTTTATAAAAAAATATCTTAAGCTATATGCATGATTAAACAATTTCTTAGATCTTTAGTCCACCTTGCGCCAAGTGCACGTCGTCCGGGAGGATAGGGTTTTTCAAATTAACCACTCCTGCAACTATCGTACAAATGTCGTCCAGGTAGGGCAGAAGTCTCCAGGAAATTTTTGTTTGAATAGCTTTGTACATTTTGATCCTCTGGAGCGTTCTGTCCACGTGAACTCGAGCAGCGCATACGTTTTTTATCAACTCTACGTCCCTCGCACTGTATTGCTTATTCTTTTCAAGCCTCAATGTTTTTATCAGCGTGATGTTACGCTCTACGCATTCGGCCTCGATATTCAGGCTGTTGTCTGCCATTATTGCCTCTTTCACTGGATCTAAGCTTTCCAAAAGCGTCGTTTGAGTGAACACAGAGGTGTCATCCCCTTGGGCATCGAAAGTCTTACTTTTGAAAATAATCAAACCATTGGGGGCTACGCCTAGTACAAATTTCACAGATTCGTATTCTTTATTCTTCTCTATCAGTTCGTATTTGCACTTTGAGCACCTCTGCTTTTCAATCTCCGTTTCAGTGCAGCTCAATATCACTCGGGTCTGTTTGAACGATTGAAAGGCTTCAGGCAAATTCTTCAGTAACTCTTCAGTTTTTGACCAATATATTGTATGCTTCAATATTCCCGCTAGCGTTCGCACCATTGCGAAAAAATAACTTGAACAAACGATCTGTGTTAATCCGAACATTGCTGCTAACGAGCGAAACGATAAATTAGTACGTAGTTTACAAAGACACAAAACTATTCTTTCTCTAGGAGGATGAGAGATTTTTGCTACACATTTGGGACCTTCGGCTATCGTCACCGCGTTTGTCAATCTGTCCAGTAATGATATATTGATCCCAGTAAAGGCCATCAGCTCCAAATCATTATTCAATAAACCTAACAAGGAAAAACGTTTCTTTTGAACTACTCTATCACAGACTTCAATTCCTTTTCTTGTGATCACTGTTCGTTCATCCTCATTTGGTGGATTTACTTCTTGTAGCTCCAGTAGAGCTTCAGCTGCTAAAGTCTCTGGATTTTTTTTAATATCTATCAAATCCTCGTCATTAACGGTTGTGTACACCCCACAACCAGCACACAAGGTTATAGCTGACACATTTTTTTTAATTCGTTCATTAGCAACTTGAAGGTGCCTCGGTACAGTATATTTGTTTTCTTCTTTTTTTTTTACTATACTGTTAGCTTTACGATGATAATCATTATTTATATGTACACTTGTAATTTCCACTTCGTTATCACTTGTGTTATGCTGTTCCTCTTTGTCTGTACTCTGTTTTTGTTGTACTACTACATTACTTTGGTTTTTAGTACTATCATTACTTTGTATTTTTACACTAACTTTTTGTGGCTGAGTAGCCGTTTTCATAGGATTTTGATTTTTTAGAATGCGACAAGCATTTTTTGGCATAGACTTATTATTGTTATCTTGAGTTTTCACAATTTTAACTGGACCAGAATCCGGTGGAATGACGCTTTTGCAATTTTTCGGGACATAAATAATCGTAGTTACTTTCTCTTTGTCTTCGCCATCACTGGAAGAATTAGATTTTTTTATTAACTACAGGTATTAAAAGTACTAAAAAATAAATTGATATATATTTGCCATACTTTGCACCAGCTGTAGATGTCTCTTTTGCATCGTTTTCTTCTTTAAACACCACTTTGAATTTTGGTTTTCTAGGCATGTTCAAGCATGGAACAGCATTGGTTTTCAAAACTAGTGATGAATTCAGGTCTAAAATAAATAAAAACTGTGGTTACATTTCATGCAGTCATACATAGAAATTAACAATACAAACAGAATTGAAATTTACTTAAGTAATCTTCTTTTCGGAAATGAGAATTGCACACAAATAATGGATATTTTAGTGGTTCACTTAAATTACAAGCTGTATACCATTGTTGGTAAACCCTCTTAAGTTTTGGAAAGCTATGAAAAAATGTACTTTGCGATTGTTTTGCCTGACATTGTGATATACAGCATACTTTCTTGATATGCTTAGTACGTGTTGCTGAAAAATAATTAAAATTTATATTGCACTCAATAAAGTTTGAAAATTCAATTAATAAATAAGTTCTAAGTTTTCACGCATGTAAGGTCTTACTTGGCTTCTCTAATTCTAAAACTTCTGCATCAGTTTTTGCATCATCCTGTATCTTATGAGAAGGAATGTCTATTTCACTAAAGCTAGAAAATTCAGCCTCTGGATCTGAAATGAAACATAATTTTAGTATTTCAACTTCGTGAACAAGTTTAAATTGATTATTGCTTATACTCAACCATTCTGTTTGTTCCCTGATATTTCCTTCTCAGGTTCAAACTCTTCAAAATCAGGCTCTTCATTAATCAATTTTCTTGATGGAACAACATATTTTCGCAGTCTCTTAGGTTTCACTACAAAAGAAAACAATGTTCACCTTGTTAACGTATCCAATCAATCTAAGAGAAAACCTGCCCGTAAACTGCAAACTGATACATCGGAGCAGCTCAGCGAGCAGAAACAAAAGAAAACTCATTTGAACTTACAGCAGGAGTAGTCGTCGTCGGTAAAATGTGAGCTGCAAATATAGCTATTATTGGTGACTGGCTTGGTTATGTGACATGTTTCAATCCACTTTCGTTTGACGGCCTCGTCCGAGGGAAACTTGTGATAGATGCTCGCCCCTTGTCTATTGCAGTCTGGCACGCTGCAGAACTTCTTGTTCGCAGACTTCTGAACCTTGTCCTCCATGTCAGTCAACGTACGACCGCAAAAGATTCACTAAATTATCATTTCGCGGCTTTCGGATCGAACCAAAGGAAACACGAATGTTTACATCTGCGCTACTCTGAGACGAAACCCGCGCTTCAACGTACTTCTCCCTCAAACCAAGTGAACATCGTCGCGGATGTGAACATCGCCATGCCTTATCGAACTCAGAATCGAACTCGCATCGCGAAGTTGGCTGCGGCGCGTAGGTGGCTCCACCGGCGGGGAATTCGAACATGACGACTTCGCGATTGTTATTCAAAATTCGCACGACGACCACCGCCGCGATCCGCGAGGGAGGAAGGAGGAGAAGCTAGGTACAGGAAATAGAAATAAAAGAAGCACAGAAGAAGCGGCAGCTTATATATGCGAGGGGGAAGCTAAGATTGGCTGGGGGTCAGAAAGAGGGGCTGGAGGGAGAGGAGAGAGAGAGAGAGAGCGCGCTTACGGCGTGGCTTCGCCGTGGGTGGCCGGCATCGGGCCGTGCGCGCGTGTGGTCCTGGGGATGCAGTGATGCCTTATATACTACCTCGCAGGATGTAAGACGCCATCGAGCGAGGAAGCTCAAGCGGAGAGAAAGAGCAGAGACTGATTGAAATCTCGACTGGTGGAACGGATCTGATGATTTCGAATCCAAGGTATTTACCTATATTTCCGAGTTTTGGCTCGTTTTCCAATTTTACGCTCGTTATGTGTTCGAGGGGAGGAACACGTGTGCTGTTTATGTTTTGGAGCGTTTGGGGGAGAAAGAGGGGGACACGCTTTCTTTGATGTTTGAGTGCATTTGCATGCAGGAGGAGTATCGCGATTATCCGCGAGGCTTATTTTGGCCGCGGCGTCGATTGGGAGACGCGGAAGAGACGGCGAAGAGGATGCTTGTCTATACTCTTCGTCGGCTCCGATTTTTTAAAATCTAAAATAACTGTAATAGCGATATTTTTGTCCCTTTGTTGTATGTTTTGAAAAGTGACTAATTTGAAGTTTTCTCTTTCAGATGATTCTGCTACTGATGTGTTTAGCTATTCTCGTGCCTTCGGCGAGACTAGAATTAGACCACAGTTACACAGCAGGTGGCAACGATGACAATAAAACATGGTCCGACTTAGGCCTTCGTCACAGGATAAAGGATCCAAACTTTTTAATGGACCCAATGGATAATCAACATTGCAAGAAGCCTGCAAAATGTGTAAAGATGATCAATACAACGTGCCTGGGCACTACGTTACCTTATGACACCACTAGTCTGGACCTTATGCCGAAATATACTACACAGGAAATGATAATGGTAAGCTTCTTTTGGTTTCTTCTTACCAACCATTGAGAACACATAAGTACTTGAAAGCATGTACTACTTTTTTATTGTATTTGTAGTGAACCAATAGTAGAAATACACATTATGTCCATGCGTACCCTTGTACTTATTTTTTATGACTCAGCAAGTGCATTCTAAGATCATAAGCATAAATGGGGTAATTTGTATTCGAGACAGATAGATGCTGACAAAGAATGCTCATAAAAATGACAAACAATAATTAATATTTATGCTTCAAAATTCATAAATAATAGAACCATTTAATCTTTACCTTGAATTTATTGATGACATTGCAAACACAATATAGATAATTTAAATTTTTGTATTTTTTAATTTACAGGAAAAATTGCACATTTTAAAAGGATTGGAGCATATTCCTAAATGTTGGGCTGTCGTGCAGCCATTTTTGTGTTCTTTGTTTCTACCAAAGTGTGTCAATGATACTGTGGACTTGCCTTCCCAAGAAATGTGCAAAGTGGTCTCTGGCCCTTGTAAAATTCTCCTCAATCATACAATATGGCCAAATTTCATCAAATGTGACAATGAAGAGCTATTTTCCAGATCCTGCAGAAACGAGATAAGAGAATTAAAATTTAACACAAGTTCAAGTTGCCTTTATCCACTAGTGCCAACAGATAATGCCCTTGCGGTTTTTGAAGGAATTGATGGATGTGGAACTGTATGCAGTGATCCTATGTACAAACCTGAAGAAGAAAAACAGATCCACTCTTTTGTATTCTGGGCTGCTGGAATATGTGGTGCATTCACTCTTTTTGCAGTTGTAAGTTTTCAGTAATATACAGTCTAGTTTAAAGAATTAATTATTTTAGGATATGAAAACATTTATTGTTATGCACATTACAGGTGACATTTCTGATTGATTGGAGAAGTGCTAATAAATATCCAGCACTTGCAGTTTTTTATATCAACTGCTGCTTCTTTGTTAACTGTATTGGATGGCTTGCACAATTCTTACCTGGAAGTAGAGAAGTTATAAACTGTAGAAAGGATGGCACTTTGAGAATGAGTGAACCAAGGTGAGAAATTTAACAAAATTTAGAAAATATATACACTTAAATTTGAACTTGCTAATACAACCTTATTTCTGAAACGATTTCAGCGGAGATTTTTCTTGTTTAATAGTATTCATTTTGGTATACTATTCACTCATGGCAGCTATGGTTTGGTTTGTTATCTTGACATACACATGGCTCATGAGCATTCAAGCACTTGGAAAAATTCAAGGAAGAATAGACAAAAAGAGCGCATACTTTCACCTACTGGCATGGTTTTTGCCATTAATGTTAACTGCAACAATAATGGCGTTAGGAGAGATAGATGGTAATCACACTACTGGAATATGCTTTGTAGGATATAATAACCATACTGTTAGAGCTTGGTTTGTGCTTGCCCCTGTTCTGTCTTCTTTACTAATTGGAGGATACTTTTTGTCTAGGGGTAAGTAAATTCGTTACATTTCATACTTTTGAATTCGCAAATAAAAGACTGAATACTGATAAAAATAATTTTTCCAGGTCTTATATTGTTGATTCGTTTGAAGATAAGCAGTCAAGAATTTATACAAGAACAAGCAAGTTCCAAAATACGAGAAACAATAGTGAGAATGGGATTGTTCTCACTATTCACATTTGTTGCTGTTCTCGTAACGTTTTATTGTCACGCGTACGATTTTGAGCACTCTTGGGAATGGAAGCAAAGTTTTAGGGATTACATCATGTAATGAATCAATTACCCATATCTATAAAAATTTCATCGATTTTCAAATTCAAATTTATGATCTTGAATATTCAATTTTTTTTCAGCTGCTCAATAACATCAAAATACGCAGAAATATCAGACTGCAAAAAAGAACCAAGGCCTAGTGCAGGAAAACTACAGTTCCATTTACTCTCAGTTTTCTTTTGCGGAATCTTAATGTCACATTGGGTTTGGACAGGTTCAACAGCTGATACTTGGATGAGGTTTCTTAGAAGGTACTTATAATAGATTATATTAAATAATACAATAACAATAATAAAACCATGTTTTCTTTTTGAATGTCTAGAGCTTGCAATCGTGAAACTGAAGAGCCCGTCAAATTAAAAAAGCACAAAGTAATAGCTCAAGCGTTTGCCAAGAGGAAGATGTTTAACGATGCCGGTCGCTTATCTATAAGCTTTCGTAATACTCACGAAGATCCAGTTGGTTTGAATTTTGATATTAATTCTGTAGCTTCACAGGATTTTAGCTCGACCTGGGCTGCAGCTCTACCAAAATTAGTAACAAGAAGAGGAGCATTGGTAGGTGGATCAGTATCGAGCAATCGAAGAAACTCAACAGACTCACAGTACAGTTTTAGTTTGCGTCGCGTATCAGTAGAATCTAGGAGAAATTCTTGCGACTCTCAATTCGCTCTGTCCATTAGCGAAATGAAGGCAGAGTTAAAGACTAGTAGAGTCAATAAGAACGGTAAAAGAAGGAAGAAGCTTCCAGAGAGAACTAGGAAAAGATCTGAGTCTAGCAAGAGGGGAAGAAGAGATCTTGAAAAATCCAGATCTGGAAGAATGATATCTACATTCCGAAGAGGCAGCACAACGTCACAAGAGAGTCAATTAGGTATACAGCAACTTTTGTCTGCTCTACCAATTGTACCAGCTTCGGGTATGAGTACTATACCGTTGCAAGTACCAAATATGAGAAGACGCGCAGGCGTGGATGAAGGACAATTAGCTCTTAAGCATGTCGAAAGACTGTTACCATTTTCATTATCGGGACACAGCGACAGCGATGAAAATTCAAGTAGTGAAGAAAAACAAAACGATGTAAGAGACAAAGACATCGATTTGGAAGTAGGCCATGAAGAAAAGAATAATCAAGATAGCGAGAATGAAGATAGTCAACCAGAAGAGGAGACAGAGGATACAGAGGAGACAAAGATGTTGGAATCAGAGGAAATATGTGAAAGAAGAAAAAGTAAGATAAGCAATAAAAGTTCTAGAAGTTGTAACAGGAACGGAGATCGACGAAATTCTGCAGAATGTCAGACTAAATATCTGGTAGAGGATGAAACTTTACAGCAACTTCTACAAAAATCTAACGATGCAAAGGGCAAGAATGAGACAGAGGGTAGGAATAGAAAATCATCCAAAGGTGGTGTAGATTCTAGCTTGTCCCGCAGTCCAGATGTATCAAGATTTAGTGGACTTGATGGACAATCAAACGCGAGAGAAATCGCTACTCAAACACTCCCGCTCGACGTGCTTGAAATGGAAGTACTGAAACAAAGTATTGATGAAATAATTAATAGTCGTAGTTGTAGTTCAAAAGGAACTCAAATTTCTTCTCCACTGAAAAAAAGTAAAAAACAACCAAAGCAAGGCGATAAATGAAGATATTTAGTAAATTATTGCGTCTATTTTGGAATATTGCGATTTCAGCGGCGTGTGCGAGCGTAAGGGGAATATGAAATCAAAACTGTATAAAGTTAATAACGTCTAAGAATATCTATTTTTTTATAGCATTGTATCAATCACGCACGTGCCTTATACCATAATTTTATTAATCGACTGTTTCCCGTTTGTGTGAATAGGTACTTTTGTACCTAAAGAATCTCAATACTCAGTGCAGCTTTTTTTCTTTTAACGTTCAGACTGTGATAAGAGACTTTCATGGCTTACTTTTTGATATTTTTTTGGACTTGTCAAAATATGCGTATTTTTATCAAGTGCATTCATATAAATTGAAGACATGAACCGCAATTTTATGCAACGAATTTTTTAAAGAAACTGTTAATATTCAATCGCCTACTCACATCATATTGTTATTATTACCAAAAAAAAAAAACAAGTCTTACATTTTAGTAAATTAGTCGTCATATTTTTAAGATGATTAATTGGACATAGATTTTATAGAACGCCTATTTTGTACTTAAGTCATTACAACGATTACTCCTAAGTATCTAAATAGTGTTTTTTTAATATTTACTGGCTTTTTAAAGTATCGTATACTTTTGCTATACATGGTTACTATATGCAGTTTGAAGTTTCGAATTTATTGAAGTTCATAAATTTAAATATGTAAGCCGATCATCGTAGCAATAAATTTTTTTTTATATAATTTATAGTTTTAAGTTTTTTATACATAAATTTTATATGTAATGCAATAAACAAATTTTTAAATATACTAACATGTAAATGTATCAAAAATATTCTAGTATTTTTTACTTGTATATGTTATATGTATACATATGTCGCCACTCGCTATGTCGCTATGGCTCGAGTTCCATTGCATCCAATGCTCGAGCATATATAGGTATAGTGGTCGTCTGATGTATGTTGGACGTTGGAACAGGAAAATGCAAGGTAAAAATAGTCAATGAGACAACGGGGAAGTGGAAAGCGCACTGTGCAGTAATAATAAGGTGAGGCTCGTTTTCTTCACAAGTTTCAAGCCGTCGCAGTCGTTTCTACGAAGTAGAACCATCATAACCTTATTCCGCCGTGGAAAAATCACTTGTTGGCTGTGACAGCTGCTGTCGGGGGTCCATGTAAACATGATAAAAAATTGAATTTGTTTACCCAAACGAAGCACGAGAGCAGTACGTTCCTGGGGCTTCTCTTCTGATTGACGTTCTGCGCTGCTTCGTACGTAGACCTGCGAACGCGCGAGAAAGAGAAAAAGTATATACTTAGGTATCTTCGTTCGTTCGACATTAGAATTAAAAAACAAAACCTGTGAAGGATGACAATGGGCGATGAGACTCCAGTTACCTCACTTGTTCTTCCAGTAATACTCCGACCTATTTTGGCGAAGGTAAGGTTCTTGGTGTTTATACGGTGTTGTATATACTTTGTATTTTCTTTTTCTCGATTATTGGGGTATTGGTTAAGAGTGGATTTACATACTAATTAGTGAGATTATTGTCAAAAAAACTTTAAAATTCCTTTTTATGGAGTCACTCTTTACTTGTTTTGGAGCAGTGAGAAAAGTAGTTTTATTAGCAGAATGGCCTGAAATGCTATTTTTTGGCTTACTTTGTTATTTATTCATTTGATGCTAGGTATTTTGCATGCTTGGAATGTTACTTGCAATTTTATAACTTTTGAGATACATAAAAGGTTTTTATTTGCCTAATCGAATATTCATTGTAAAAAGTCGAAAGAAAATCATCAGGCATTGATGTAAAATTAGCCAAAAGCAGGTTATTTTCAAATTATTCATAGATGAGAATAATTAAGTAAATCAATATAAAAATAAGAAACTGTATTAGTTCAATGAAAACTAATGAAGTGAAATGGTTATCTCGATTTTCCATCTCTGATGTCAAGTGTTCATAGAATGGAGGGAGAAAGTCCTATTAGAGAAAGTAGAGAATAATGCATTTCTTCAGATGCAGTGTCATTTAAATGGTTTTCTCTTGCAGTTGGAAAGGCAGAATGTAGTGGCTGCTCAGACACTTCGCAAAGCATTATCAAATGCAGAACTCAATCATCCTGGCATTGCCTATGACTTGGTGTTGGGTCTCGTTCGTCGAGCAGATCTCAACTTGGACATGAATGAAAGTGTACTTCGTTTGCAAGGAGTTGCATCTGATTGTGATGGTAATTTCTTCAAAAATTTTCATTTATCAATGTGAGTGTTAGGAGTTGACTAAATTAATCCTTTTAGTTGTTGAGCATCGTTCTACACGCTCAGAAAATGCATTCCAAGAGCTCAATCGAAAGTCGACTTCCTTGAAAAGGATATTGAGTAGGATTCCTGATGAAATTACTGACCGTAAGACATTCCTCGAGACAATTAAGTAAGACCTATTCAAGTTTCTGATAAAATTTATGTTGATCAAGAATTTGAATTTACAAATGACTCTACTTTCAGAGAAATTGCCAGCGCCATTAAAAAGTTATTAGATGCTGTGAATGAGGTTACAGGGTATATACCAGGCTCTGCAGGAAAGCAGGCACTGGATCAACGCAAGAGAGAATTTGTAAAATACAGCAAGCGTTTCAGCAATACTTTGAAAGAGTACTTCAAAGAGGGACAGTAAGTTTTTAAATTTTTTTCAGATGCTAAGTTTTTTAAGTGTGCAAAGTACTCAATTTCATAACTCTTCTCTTTTAGGGCTAATGCAGTATTTGTAAGCGCTTTGTACTTGATTCTCCAAACAAATATGATTATGTTTACAGTAGAGGTGTGCGAATAGAGTATTATAATAATTATTGCAATGTATTATTATTAGAGATGTGCGATTTTATTAACAAATGACGTTTTTACGTATAATATACGTTTAATGAAAACATTAAAAATGATTCTTTTCTTTCATAGTGATTTATAAAAACGATTTTGCATTCCAAAAAATGATAAAAGAAACGGAACATGTACAGTCTTTGTTCAATAAGAAGAAATAAAAATATTTTATTGATAACAACTTCATATAAATGCACTGCGGTTCCATACTGAAAAATGGTATGACTTAGCTATCTACATCCTTTCTGTTACTAATGACGGATTTTAGTAACTAAAAGGAAGATCAATTGGACAATGATGAACACTTTGATTGTTCAAGCTCTTTTACTGTCGGCAAACACTCTGACGATACTGCCAACTCCACTGACGTTATATACTTTTTCGTGCCACACCAGTAAGTGTCCACTGCTACCTTCATTTGGTATTTCAAACCCTCTGTAAATGTACTTCATCAAAACATCCATCAGGTCCCGATCTAACTGTGCTATGCAGTCGTCCATTTGGTTGGTTTTTATACTCAGGAGTACTTTTTGGGTCAGCTGTCGTGCGTTATCCTGCAAAAAACGACAGTAAAATTTCATTAGCACCGGCGAACGCACAAACGAGATCGAATGTTTGTAAACAAGCTGCAGAACGTGTCAAAAATATTTTCGCGAAGAGTGAAATCATCGACGTACGGATTGCTCGTGCAAAAAGACGCTGAAAAAAAAAAGAACAACGCTCGCGTTTGCACAAAGTGTACGAACAGCTTGAAATAAATCTGACTCATTCGGCGATAAAACGGAGCGGTCGTTTATATTACACATAGAGTTGCGAGGTTACCTTAACTTGCTGATTCTTCGTTCCAAGTGGCGCAGATTTGAGCACGGAAATTAAAGCCTCGGCATGTTTGCCCTTGTTTCACTGTTAAGGAAAACAACAACACAGGTTCGAGAGAAAATAACAATAAAGAAGCTGAAAGAATAAAGGCGTTAGTCAGTTGGTTGTTAGAAAAGGATATTGGCTAAGTAGAGCGTGAATTTCGTTCTCGTCCGGTCCGATTGGCCCAGTAACACCGCCTTCGCCATCGTCCTCCTTGAACTGGTTCTCGTTGTACTGGTCGACGTCGATTTTCCGAAAAGCTGTACCCGACGAATCCTTCATCTTCCTCTCGTCGGACTTTGACATTTTTGGAGGCTCTATAACCGAGACTTGACGTTTCCGTGCTGCGATCACGCCTGCACGGGATCTGCAGCAATAGCAACACCAGAGCTGCACCAGGACCGACGCCCGCTGGCGCCACCATCTCACGCCTTTGCTCAACTGTTTTACCGATTCAAGCCGAGTCGCGAGGGAAGTGCTTTCTGTATATGAATTTATCTTGGTGAAAAAATGACAAATTGTACAGTTGTTTATACTTATATAGAAAGAAAATAACACGACCCTCTTCGCACACGTTCTCTTTATTTAGGGTGAGTGAAAAAATCTGATTCATTTTTTGATGCTTTGAATTTGGATATTGTTTTTAATTACGTATTGGGTTGGTTATTTTTAATAAGTTTTACTTTTGCGAAACTTGATTACGAATGGCTATTTGCGGTTGCCGGTGTAGTTTTTTTTTTCTTTTGTTCATATCGGTAATAATGTCTTATCTACTACGCTTGGGATAAAGTGACTGATTGGCGTATTTCTTCATATTACTGCGCGGTATATGTTTGCGGCATAATTTTATAATTTATATTTGTTCTTTAGATTCTGAGGTTAAGCACAGTCAAAATGTGGGGTAACGATGCCAACACTTCGATGCAGTCTAATCAAGGTGGCTATTTGGACACCTCTACCACTTCTATTGCAAACACATCTACTGAAGGCAGAAGTGCAAATTCCAGCAGAGGACAGAATTGTGTGCCGATGATGATTTGTCAATTGAATAGACATAAGGATAACATTAATTTATGGGGAACACCTGTGCAAATAGTAACATTTATTGCTATTGTAGAGGAAGTAGATGCTGTCAGTACAAAAGTCAATTTCCAGTTTCGAGATGAGACAGGTCAGAATTTTTTAATACTATCTTGCGTTAGAAATGCATTGGTACTATATGTTTCTACTTTGCATTTTGTTTACAGGATGTATAAGAGGTGTAAAGTGGTTGAATGCAGAAGTAATTAATTATGTACCACCGGTCAGCTTAAATTCTTATGCTAGGATTTACGGTAGTATGAGGAATATTAGCAACGATTGTTTCGTCAACGTTAACCAAATACAGCCAATCGAACATTTAAATGAGTTACTGGCTCATTTAATGGAAGTCACTCTTTTATGTTTACAAGAAGGCATTACAGAAAAAAATGAAAATCGATCGATCATTCAAGGAGAAACTGGAAATCAGAATGATGATTGTCCTAATTTGAACAGAGAGCAAGCCATTGTATATAATATTATTAAATATTCCAAAGATGAAGAATATGGTGCAGAAAGAGTAGATATCAAGAGTACTGTTCCTACATACATAGTTGACAAGGTAGATGAAATAATCAACTTTTTAGCAAGTGAAGGGCACATCTATACAACTAAGACAGATGATCACTTTAAAATTATTTAGGTCCATCTGCTAAACCAATTTTTGATGACTAATTTTCTTACTAAATTGACCAAGTATTTATAAGCATATATTCTATAAGACGAAAAAATCTATATTTATACATTGAAAAATATCTAGTATTAGAAATATTTGATTCTTATATATTTCAAAGTTATTTAGTATTTGCTGTTCAGAACCCTAACATTACCCGAATCTTGTTGTGAAATGATCAAATATTTATAAAAATATTTTCTTTGACAATAAAATGTGTAGATTTATACATTGAAAAATACTTAGCATTAAGAATGTTAAAATAATTTTGCGTTTTCATAAACTATGAATTTTACGTTTATCGTTACAATTATTTGTAAGACATAAATTTTACAATAAGAAGTATTTTGTATTTTTGTAACTGTGCATCAAATGTATATGTACAAGCCAAAGTATTGGATATAAATAATTTATTTTGAGAATATTGTTTAATTTATAAAACACACCTTTTTAACAATTAATAGAAAGAAAACTTGTTTTTGAATTAACATAACAGTTATAGATAAATTGTTTTATACAATAACAAAATCTACAATTCGAAGTAGAATCTTTAAAATTACAATTAAATGTATTATTTATAATTGATCTAGATTGTGAATAAATGTGATGTCACTGAATATTCACAATGACAAATTAAAAATATCACAAATATGGTACTGAAATGGTGACACCATTCTCCCCTGGCAAAGTGAAAACTTCACTCCACTGAATCCTCTCTTGATTGGCAATAACGTTTTCTAATCCAGCAGTATCAATTATCGGCATTGATTCTGCATTTTGAAGTTGAGGTAGATCTTGAAAAAGGATTTCAATCTTTAGTGGCTCAACTGATTGTACTGCAAAAAGAATCACAAGTTATCCACATGAGATTTCTATGCTGAAAGAATTCTACATTTCACTTGTGCAGAAAATCTGATTTGCATATTTACTTTTACAATTTATATCGAACGGATCTTCATTAGATGGGCTATTTTGAGTTGAATTCAGCCACAATTTTTTTTCCATCTGGTACTGTCTAGTTGCTTCTGCCAAAGCTTCAGTGAGAGCAAGCTGTAAAAATTTTTTACAATAAAAGAAAAGATTATTTAAACTCATTATATAAAATATTTCACTTCTATTCCACATTCAAGCTCATCAAAATTTAAATAAACTTCATCCATATTGTTAAAACAAAAAACAAGAAAATATCCTATAGGCATTTATAGAATTAAAAATTTCTGCTAAGTAAAAAACCAATCAAAATCAACACCAACCTGACACCTCTGAAGTCTAGTCATTCCCGTTCCTCGCGTCTCATCATCCGCCTCGACCTTTATCATCCGTCCCTCCTTCAGCAACTTTGCTTGTCTCGCTTGCTGACTGTTTTTCTTGACGCCAGTCTTCCTGCACACCCTCGACAGCAAGTCCAACCTGCCCTGTCTAAAGTTTTCGTGCAGAAACTCGTGCACTTTTTGTTCGAGGCCTCCTCCCTTGACGCACACAGTCTTGGCGCCGAACATGTCACGGTTGTGCGAAGTGAGTTTCCGGAAGCCGTAGAGGTTCAGCTGACGGATGAAGCTGGCCATGTTGCTAGTTTTGAAGATGCCGGAGTCCGAGCCACTGAGATACTCCCGCTGAAAACTGTCGTAGTCGACGAGGACGCTGAGGCCGTCGGGACCCCATCCGATAGCTCCGCTGTGGCACTCGTTCACAATACGCCAGAGCTTTTGCGGAAAGCGCAGCGAAGGGATCGCGTTACAGCTGTCGTCCAACAACGCGTTGTTTACCTCGGCGATGTTATTGAAGTTGCCGCCACTGCAGGAATCGGCTCGCGATGTCGCTTCGCTGAACTCGGAGGCAAGCTCCGTGGAAGTGTCGCTGACGCTGCAGTCACCGGGGTTTTGTGCTTCGTCGGAGGCAATCGCCGAATCCGCTTGATCGACGCTGGAGTTTTGTGCCTCGTTCGACACGATGACGTATTCGAGCTGTTTGAACTCTTGATGATCAGATGGTGCGACGATGCTGCAGTCGAAGGACCTGATGCTGACGTCGGTGGGCGGGTCCATTCTTGTTTTTGTTCGCGAGTGTTGTGCGCGAGGTGACAAGAACGCGAAGAATAATCACGTATGTTCGCGGAGTGAGGGACGATTCGGGAGGATTTTTGAACAAGTGACGATCGTATGGGCGCCGTTGCCGCCGCCAGTGACTTTTTTGACTCTGGTTTTTGTGTTGTTGCCGAAGGGGCGAAGATGCCGGCCACCGGCCGGTGAAGCCAAGGTCACTTTCAACGGTTTTCTGGAGGAAGCTCGATTTGAGCGTATCTACGCAGCATCTTGGGGGGTAAGTCGTTGTTTTTTTTTGCTTGGAATAGGATTGATGTAACCAACAAATTACAGGGTAATAAAGAAAGCAAAGCTCGTGTAAATGACTATATATATATATAAAAATTTAATACAACCCCTCATTTGTAACAATGTCTTTTCCGGTATAATTAGGCTACTTTACAAGTTGAGAAAAATATTTCTTTTTTCGATTTTGTACACATGATAATTCTATAACAAGCACATAATATACGTTGAGTAAAAAAGTTATTCATAAACACGTATATATACGATACATTGGTTTGAGTATTTACAATTAGATCGACGTGGATCATGCTATTTATAGTCGGACTATAAATAATTGTTATGGCCTTGCGCGCGACAAGTTATAAATAATTATAACGCCATAGAAATTCCTTTTGTTATTATTATACTATATATCATACGAGATCTCCAATTATTAACGCCGCATAAGGCAGTATAACGCCAGTTTTCATTTTAAAACTGCATTTCAGTGGCTTGTCTATATATTTTCGGGTGATTATGCTTCTGATTGCACGATAATAATTATATTTCGTATTGCCTAATTAAATTAGTTTAATATCAAACACATATTAAATACGTATAAAACTAGTAGCAGATCTAAACAGAGGCACTTTTATAATTATAATAATCTCGAGTCTTGGCAACGTGATGTTCGTTAAAATTTCATTTCTATAAATTAACTTATTGTTAATCGTGTAACTTAATACTTTATCACCTGCGTGAGTATTTTTCATGAATCATATAGTAGATCAACTCGATCGTTGCATAATTTTCGGATTTAAATTAAGTCGCGATACTTAAAAGTTAGACGGAAAGTTAGTAATTTTACAAAGTTAGTTTACGCCCGCTATAACTTAGAGGCTTCTAGACTATACCTATAACTTTAAATGTAAAAAATATATTGCATAACTTTTTATTGAATAGCTTCTGGTGCAGTCTTCAACAATATGCGTATACGTGGTTCGCATTCAAGGCACGGTAGGTGGATCTTTCATTATTTACGATATACTCGTTATAAACTTAATTTATCGAACGCCCTCCTATATCATAGGAAATATAAATATTTCGACCTTCACTCGTATGCTCGTTCGAAGCCACTTCACGTGGTTATCATAGGCAGAGGCTGGAGGTATTCGCGCATCGCCGCGGGTGAGGGTAATAGGTACCCGTCGCAGTCAAGGGCCTCCGGGGTGCGTATGGTCACGGGACCTTGTGGTGGCCTGGGCAGTGAGCTAATTTGGCTGGGTTTGTCCTGGATCTTTTCGAGCTTCTCCAGGATGTCGACGAAGCGCAGACGATCTCGGGGTTCCGTCTTCCAACAGTCCTTCATTATCTGACAGACGTACGGGGGACAGTCATCCGGGGGGATCAGCATTATGCCTTGGAGGATCAGTTTGACGACCTGCGAAACGCGCGCGTTTTGGTATCGTTGTTTTTAAGGATAAAATTAGGATTATTTCACGATTTCTTACCTCCTCGTTGTTGTGTCCGAAGTAGGGCTGCTTTCCGAAAGAGTAGATCTCCCAGAGAACGACTCCGAAGCTCCAAACGTCGCTTTCCAGGGTGAATCTTCCATACATCACGCTCTCCGGCGACATCCAACGAACCGGCAATAACCGCGAGCCACCGATCTAGTCGCAACAGATTTTTTTTTTTTTTTGTTTTAATTTTGAATACTAATTCTTCTTCACTCCTCAGTCAAATTCTTTCCATACCTTGTAGTAGTCGCAGGTGTAGACGTCACGCGACATACCAAAGTCGGCGATCTTGACAACGAGTCCGGAGCCCACCAGACAGTTCCTACAGGCGAGATCCCGATGAACGAATCTTTGCGCCGAGAGGTACGTCATTCCCGCGGCTATCTGCGTCGTTATCCAGTGGAGGGAGTCCTGCAGCAGAAAAGATATATTGATTCGTATGTGCGATTTCTTGAATCGAACGACAGAAGGCATCTCTGTTTCAAACTGACCTTGGTCAACGGTTGTAATCCAGGCGTCGGCGTACGAAGCGTGACTGAATTCGCCCGGAGAACCTCGGCCAAGTCACCGTAAGGCATATATTCGAAGACCATCCAGGGACTATTACTGGTGTCACGCAGAACGACTCCAATAAGCGAGAGGATATTGTCGTGGCGGAACGTTGACATTATGTCGACCTCGCGCATAAAGTCTTCCTCAGCTTCGCGGCTTGCCGTATCTTTCAAGACCTTTATCGCTACTATCTCCGTCGCGTCTTGACAGATCAGCTCACCTGGACGTTGAAAAAGGGGATGGCGTAATTTTAGAAAAGAGAACTTTGCCAACTGAGAGTACTTATAAATAGATTCTCAGACTTATACCTTTGAAAACTTTTCCGAAGCAGCCCTCGCCGATGTCTTGTAGGAAGATGAGCGAGTCTCTCGGGAGAATTGGCACTTCCGGTGAGGCGCAAGTGAAGTACTGAGGATTTGGCGTGTATTTGTTGGCCAGCAGTAGACTCGTTTTCAAGTTCATCGGTGATGCCTGCGAATCACACAATATATATGTTATGTATAACGTGTATACTTAATCTCCGAAAAAATCTCACACATCAGTGATTGTATTCCCGTAGCGTTGTTTACTAAACATATACCTCGAGATCGCCCCGCTTGGACTTTGCGTTGAAGTTGCGTCGTTTGCAGTAGTATATCAAACCGAAGACGAGAGCCAGGACTATAACGCAACCCATCACGATACCGGTGACCTCGGGTACCCTCGACGGTTCCAATCTTTCGACCTGCGAACCAAGAACGTTTTATTCGATATTCACGTGATAATCTCTCGTGATTGATGTGATCCTTATTTATATACCTGCTTGGATTCCGGGAGGACCGTCGTGCTGTTGGTCCCGTTTCCGGGCGCCAGTATGATGTTGCGTATAGGGTTCGGCCCTTTAGAAACTGCAGAATACCAGACGTAAAAACATAAATGTAGCTATTCTACGTATCACACAATATCTCAGAGGGTATAATCAATCATTTTCAATACCTTTGGACCGATTGAGGCATTTAAGATCAGCGGTAGGTTCGGACTTGTCGTGCGGACAGATACACTTGGAGGTGGTGGCGTCGACCTTGAGACAGGCGGCTTCCAAACCGCACATCCCCGGCTTCTCGAAACAGTTGACGCTCTGCGCTACTGTCGATTGATCCATCTCCAGCATTTCCGGCGATTCTGAATCTGCAACATAAACGCAACCGATTTTGTCATAATTGGGTCAAGCTACACCTAAAGCAACATCATGTATATGCATCCATTAAACGATTGTTCCGCTGCCAGTCCTAATAACGCACGCGATCTATTTCGGATATAGGCTGTTCCTCCAAACAATCTCGAGGCTGCACGTGTTTACAAAGGCTCCGACGGCGGAATATATTTGTAGTAATATGAATTTCAAAATTCTGCAGCAGCAGCTAACATCGTTTATTTGCTCCCGATCGACGACTGTTATTCTTGTCCACGTGGGCAAACACACGGCTAAGAGGGTCTCTCTTCTCTTGCTCTCGCTCTTTAAGTGCAAGCTGTATTCTTTCCCCCCCCCCTCTCTCTCTCTCTCTCTCGACTATGTGTTTAGCCGCAGGCGTAAAGGGAGTAGTTATAGTATAGTGGGATATTGCCGATCGCTTTTCTCGCGTCTATTTAAATCACGGGATATAGAGGGTTTGTAAATTCAGCCGATTTCACTTTCGAACACAAAAGCAACGCGAATGCGGACGCGAGATCGATGAGAGGACGTTTTACATCTATGAATTTGCGATTCGATTTGCGCTTGGCGATGTATGCTGGCCTACAAATGCAAATGCTGGTCTAGATTGCGGTTGGAACGAAAGGGTATATAACCGTGGGCGTGAAGGAGAGATACTTTGAAGAATTTTTTCGTGTATTCGACATTGTTACACTGCTATATAGCAGTGTTTTTATCGGAATCACTTGGGTCAACGTGTATTCCAAAACAAACATTCAATTAATTGATAAATCCCCCCGACTCTAATACATTGATAAACCTGTGCTTTCAAGATAAACAAATTCTGCCTCTCCCAATGCGTTACTCCATAAGATACACGATCTAGAATTCGAAAAGCAATATATTAACGAGGCCACTCGAATCGTTTACACAGTTAAGCGCGCTATACACTTGGCCGTTCGATGCGGCATATAATATATACACAAGCAGCAAGCACGCAACAACGCTGCATGCGGCCATATATCTCTTTCTCTCGCGGTGGCTCACGATAACTTTTACGAGTTTATTTATTTCCCTCAAGCTCGCGTCCGTTCAATGCTGCTGCTGCATCACAAACGATTTTCCCCTCCCGCGTATACGTTTAAACCTATATACAGACATATACAACGACTCTCGGGGATGAGGCGATAATCGTGCTTGGACGAACCGATTACAAAATACCAACGTATAACCGTATATTTCGGTGCCCGAGTGTGCTGATGCCTTCGTGTACACTCTTTCTCTCTCTCGCTCGACGCGTATCTAAACGATTATGGCTTACGAGAGCTGCTACCGCAGATAAATACGGGCAAAGTTTCTTCCTACTCCTCCTCCTCTCGTGCATGTGTGTAATAGTATACGCTTGAGGAGAAAGAGGCAATCGGTATATAAACGCGTGAGAAAGCGAAATCAGTGTATATTATATTTTCAACCGCCTCGCTAATTAATTTTCTGCTCGGCGCGATTAATCGGCGTTTTTTTTTCTCTCAACTTGCATCAGTGCACCGTTTATGTAGACGATAATACTCCTTGACGAACGTAATAAGGAAAACAAAAGTCGTCGGAGCAAAGTGCTCGGATACGTTGCGATTGTTTCAAACTGTAATCAGTCCACGAGCGTGTGTGTTTGGAGTTTTCAGTGCGGTTTAATGTAGCGTTTAATTTCAGTTTCTCAACTTTTGACGCGTTAGACGTTCGACGATTCTTACGACTTTCTTTTCATCAATTTTTTATTACCAAGCTCTTAGCGAGCGACGATTAGTTCGCCAAGGGCCGGTAATTTTAAAATGTTCGAATTCGATTTTATAATGGCTTTTCTTCTACATATATAAAACTATCAAGGGGTAATATTCTTGGAGAGTGTAATAATTGCTGCCGAAGGGTTCCGTCCGCCGCAGCAGAAGCGGTAATTAAAACTTGGCGGTTTCTTGTAATAACTATTATAAAAGAGAGAAATCGAAATTTTCATTGCAGTTACTGCAAATTATCCTCAACTCAAAAACTTATTGCGACGCGCGCGAGATTACATATGCACGGCGCAAACCGCACGCATTATATGGGCATTTCTACGGAAAATATGCACTGACTTGAAAAAAAAAAAAAATCCATGAAAGTCCTATTTTATGATTTTTTGCTGTTTTCAAACGTAGAATAATTTTGTATACTCAAGCATCAGTTTTTAACAATTTAAACATTTTTCGTGGAAATGCTTATATTGGCAGTGGCACAGAGGGGTAAGGGCTAAAAGCTCTTTGGTGCAAGCTGCATTGAGCGCTTGCGCCGGAATATTGTTATGCAAATGTAAACAACGCGAAACTGACTAGGCTCGAACTAAGTTTCCCTGTTCGTGGATGCGCGCGTACATATAGATAGTAGAACGGGTTCTTGAAACTTGAGCAATAAAATTACGCACCTTTCAATCTCAATTTATTGCCAATAACGTCGATTAATTAAAATGTCAGCTGCGTTCGCGTATTAACAAAAGTTCGATCTGCAGAGACACTGTTCAATCGATATATTCAATCGCCCGGAGCGTCAAATTATAATCATATTTTAACATCCTTCACACGTGTAAAATAACAAGTTATTACACAACCGCATTCGATAGACAGAATAAAACTCGAATTCAGCAGCAACGAAACTCACACTACTTTACGTTGTCCCCCTCGCATCTTGGCAGAAACCGCAAAGATGTCTACTACTAGTCCTCCGTCGCCTGGTCCTGTGGCGACGCATAGGACGAAAGGGTTGACGCTATATTATAGCCTCGAAACTCTCTCTCTCTCTCTCTCTCTCTCTCTCTCTCTCTCTCTCTTTCTTTCTCTCTCTCTCGCGGTAAGGTTTCCGTCTCTGTCTCTCTTGCTCTCGCACACACGCACAGAGGCGGCATTCATTTGCCTGGTGCTCTGTGGCGGTGCCCCGTAACGGGTCAGAGCGTTATCTGTGCGGTCAGCGGTCCCCGACAACAGAGCTGTGTGTATGTATATACATTATGCGCGCGTGTGTGTCTGTGTGTGTGTATAGGTATATAGCATAGCCCGGTCGTCTCTGCGTTCAAGTTATGAGCACTAGATGGACGCGTTTCGAGGACTCGATGATTATTTCGGGTCCTTTTATATGCACACTCTATGGCCCTGAGCCTGGGTGCTGCGGTATGACGTTTGTAATGTCGTATAGATCGTTTGTGTGCGGTTTTGGTTACGAACTTTAATTTTTTAGTAGATATTTTGTTTATTTCTATAAATTTTTTATAGCACAGTGTGACCTAAGGAGTCCTTTTTTGCGCTAACCTCACGGTGCAAAACAGGACTGCTTATGATACGGATAGGCGTGACAGCGGGCTTAGGTAGGCTGTGTTATAAAATTCTATACGATACTCGTGACCTAAGTAACACTTCTGCACGGCGTGCAAAAAAGTTCTACTTAGGTCACTTGTATCGTAATGTACTATTAATTATAGATTTAGCAAATTATATTTTATGATAGCGCATAGACCTAAAAAGCGATCCTGAAGTGCTGTTTCCCGACTTGCAGATAATAATAGCACATTTATCGCTTGCATTATAGCGAAAGTAAAATTTGCGGGGCGAAAGTGATGTATTTCGTTCCGAAATGGGGTTTTCGGGAAAAATATGCTACCTTCGGCCCTATTTTCAGAATCGAAAAGTCGTCATATACCTCATTATGTAACTAATAATGAAATCACATACACAGCGTCTATATTTGAGAAGATAATTACTATAATATAAACCAGATAACAAATTAGTCTTACACTTTTTTATATGTTTTATTTTATACTATAGTGTAAGCAACTTCTAGATTTTTTTCGAGATTCGCAATCTGTTGCACTTTTCTTTTTGTTTACATTTTGCGAACCAACTTTTTATCATTATTACTTTTTTTATCTTAGAGGAACGAGTATCAGCTGCCCTAAACGTGCGATCGCAAGCCTTTTAGCCAACTTTGATATGTACGTCTCTAAACCAACTTTTAATTGCTTTAATTGAACTCTACAAATAATGGATGCAGCTCAATAAATGATGAACTATTACATATAAGTTGCTATTTTACAGATTCAGAACGGCTTTACGACTAAATGAAACGACACAATGCTCAAATATCGTTTATACGCTTTTGAAGAAATTGTAAGATAAACATTGTATATTGAGATTTGTTGTGCCAAAATGTATAGTATAGTTATAAAAATATGAACTAAAATATATATTTTTCGAAGCTGGATCTAATCTAGAAAAAAAAATAAGAGTTGCAAAATCAAACTAACTCCAATTTACATATCTTTCAAATATGGATAATCTTAAACAATCTAAGGTGGATGTAGAGACGATAAATAATATTTTTAGCAATACTTATTTTAAAATTAACAAAGAATTGCAAGAATTAGTTGGACTATGGCCATACCAAAAAGGCTTCAGTGTGCGTGTTACGCAGACGATTATGATATTTGTTCTTTCATTTATTATGATACCACATGTAAGTATTGAAATAATTTAGAATATTTATTTACATTTAAGCCAAACACAGATCAAATTTAATAGATTTTATATCGTTTAAATTAAAATTTGTGTACAGCTGAATGGAATAAGAGTATGGTGTGGCAAGGATTTGGGTATCTGCTCAGAAAATATAGCAGCAACGATTTATCTTTCGGGTTGTTTCTTAAAATATTTGGTCGTACTCCTTTGTAAAAGAGATGTATTAAAAAATAACTAACTTATATTTTTTGTACACATATACAATATAAACTCTTTCTATGTATTGAGGTTTTTTGTTTTACATTTTGCAGATATCCAAAGTATACGAGAAGATTGCCTTTAATTGGTTAACGATTAATGATCCTAATGAAAGAGTGATATTGGACAGGTTCTCAAGTTTGGGAAAACTTAAATCTATCGGATATGCTGGTATTTACATTTGTTTTAGTTACGCATGATATTTTTGTACTTTCGTTTCTATGAGGTCACAATTGAGTTTTAATAATCAGATTTAATTTATTATGATTGTAGTATATGTATCTGCTGCTGGTGTTGGTTTTTCTCAATTCGCACTTTTACCATTTGCATTTGATTATTTTTCACCATTACAAAATGGCTCTCGACCGAAAATACGAATTGTTAGAGCAGAATTTTTTGTAGATCCTACCGAATATTACTGGCATATTTACGCCACATACTGTGTAGTAACGTTTTGTAGTGCATTCACTATTATATCAATCGATACGTCCTACACTGCCGTCGTACATCAAAATCTTGGTGTTTTTAACATTGTCAAGTAAGACAATACTACTAATAATAATGTATTAACGAGATTTGGGTGCTATGAAAAAATGTAGCCAGTTATTAACAAAAACGGCGAGCTTGTGGGCTGCGACAAAAGGCGCGCGGCAAGGGGACCCTCCCTCTCTACTCTTTCTCGCACGGCTGGAGCACCTGAACCTCTTTAAAGCACCATGAAATACTATATTTACTTTTTTAAATATAATTTGATTTTAATGTTTATTAGATATCGTTTAACTTTAGCAAAAAAATCCGCTGACACCTCTAAAGATGTAGCATATAAACAAATTATTTCCGCTATTCGTATGCATCAAGATTCATTAGGGTTTAGTATCGTTTTTTGTCGTATTATTTTTATTTGTAGATCAAGTAAGAATTTCATCAACAGTAATCATTATCTGACAATAAATATTATAAACCTCAGGTTCAACGATCTAATTGAAGTTACGTATAGAGTCTGTTTTCTTCTTCTAATTCTCGTCTGCGTCTCTTTCCTCACTTTTGGAGCTATTGCGGTAACGCCAAACGGCAAAATACATGCTTTGCTTCAAATTGTTTGACAATGGATTTATTTAAATAAAAATATTGATTGGAAACTTTTGTAGATTCTAGAAATTTCTGACAACTGGATAGATGTAATACGATTAGGTTCAATTGAAGTCGGTGCGGTAATTCATCTATTTTATTTAAGTTGGCCAGGGCAGTTAGTGGTTAGTGAAAGTCAAGAACTTTATTATTACACGTATGTCCAATTTGTATTTTTATCATGAAATATTACGACAATTTTCATAAATAATGTTTTAAAAACTTTCACAGATACAACAATGAGTGGTACGACTTATCGGCAAAATCAAAAACATTATTGCATTTTATGATGTTACGATGCATAAACCCATGTTGTCTGACAGCTGCAGGGTTGTATGTTATGAATTTTGAAAACTATGGAGCGGTAATGATAATTCTTAAAGACTATTACTGTATAAAGTAGAAATTTATGTAAATATTAAAAACTTTATTTTTCAGATTATCAAATCGACAGTTTCCTACATTACAGTCTTATCTTCTTTCAGAGAATAATAAATATAAGATTTATTAGGTAAGAAGATTCGTGCAAGTGCCATTATGTATAACACTATGGATATTCGTAAAACTTAAAATTATAGTCGATGAAATTTGTGATTGCAATAAGAATATATTTTAAAATAAGAAACAAAATTTTTTCTTAGATTTATGTTGCTCTAGTTGTAGTTATTACAGCTGCTCGTTCTTTGCGTTTCCTGGTACTTATTTTTTAGCCAAACCACATTGACTTGTCCAACAGTTTACCATTCATTATCTTAGAATACTGCATATCTAAGGATGATTGAAATTGAGTCTAGTTGGTGCGCTACTGGGCTTTCGATGTATAGGTAATAGGTGTCACTTCCGCTCAAAGATTATGAGCAGGTTTTTCGAGACTGTCGTAGTTGATGCCTAAGTGTACATATTATTATCTACGAATCTATACTTAGGTCCGACTAAGTCTAACTCGAACAGATGGATATCGTCTCTGAGATTACGCAGCAGGACTGATACGTATACGCACTAAAAGTCCTAGGTTTGATTGTTTTCTATGCCAAAGCCTGGATATCATCTTATCAAGGGTTCCGTTGACAAGCTTATAATTTTCTATACGCATGTGAAAAGCCGCGGAGAGCAATTAACTTTACACTCAATTTTTGTCTCGTGCCTAAATCCTGTAATAGGACATCGTCATTCCGAAAGATTCGAGTGTCGTACATATTGTATTCGAGCAGAACTTAATTTATGTCTTATACACATATTAAAACTATGTATTAACGCACACCGATTAAGACTGAATTTTGTTCTGTGCCATAATTTTTACCTGGTTTTTAAGTGTATAGCGAGGAACTTTAACGTTGTATTTAAGAAACAAATTCACGCAGAGATAAAGAGTTAATCATTCTTTATACTTATAGTTCATAACAAAAACGTAAATTATGTATGGATCATTAGTAAAATTTAATATCTCCAGCCCGAAACGTTGGTTAATCGTTGACTAACATTTTTATAGCATTTAAAATATCACTCAACCTTGATTAAGCAGGCCATTTTATTTGGTTTATTTTCCACTATAAGAACATATAATTTTATTAAAATAAATGTTATTTCAAGCTTGAATTAAAGCTTTGCACTACAATCTTGGAGCACCACAAAAATATGAATCTCATATTACATCACTTTCTAGTATTGCACCTATATACAGTATTTTGTTATGTAAATTGTCAACCATCTAGAGTTCCTTTTACTTCTACTACGTGAAACTTCAGGTTAAAACTTTTAATTGCTTTAATTTAAATCTATGAGTGTATGTCTTAATAAATATTGAACTTGAATTTAATTCTTCGACGATTTCAGAATGACTAAATGTGCTCTTGAAAAAATTTTAAAGTACACTTCTTTGTATTGTTATCTATTGTAAAATTGTGTTCCTAAAAAAATAACGATCTAAGATATTTTAGTAAGCTACTTATTTTTTAAAGGATTTATAACTAGTAAAGAAAAAGATAGATTTTATATAGATGCGCTGTTGTAAATAGTATAGTGAAATAAAGCTTTCTTTTCGATATAAAATAATTGCAAATCACGGTGAAAACTTGTGAGTAAAATTGATTTAGTGCGTGGCTATTTGTGTACTTTATATAATTGGGACTGCAGCCTATACAGTTTCTTTGTGTAAATTTTTTTTGTTTCTCTCTCCCCCTCCCCCCATCAGGCAAGGCGCAGCCCTTTTAAAGATGCATTCAATCAACCCTCTTTCTTTTTACACGAAACCCCATCCATATTGATTGTTAGCTGCGGTGTCGGGCGCGCGCGCGCGTGTGTATATATATAATAATTTTTTAAGTTGCCGAATATGTGCATATATACTTTGTTGTTGCATAATAAATCAGATGATATAATAATCAATTTAAAAATTGATATACAAAAATTCATTTTCATTCTAAAATATTCGTCTGCTAAGTTTTACTCACGATTTTTCTCCACGGACATTTTTATTAAAATACGAGAATATTCAAGTCAACTAGTAAAAAAGTATTGAAATAAAAATAAAACAATAAAATAACTCAAATATTAAAACGAATATTTTTGATGCGTAACTTTATTATAGAATTACTCATTTTAATAAATAACTTCTTCAATTGTGGGAATGTGTATCTTATGAGCAGACATTAAACATTATAAAAATGAACGGATTTGAAACATCTCGCTTAGATGTAAAGACAGTAAATGCGGTTTTTGATAACACTTATTTTAAAATTAACAAAATATTGCAAGAATTTACTGGAATATGGCCATATCAGAAGAGATTTGATGCATTAATTAAACAATTTATTGTAATACTGGTTCTCAGTATGGTTTCAGTGCCACATGTATGTATAAAAAATGTTTACAAAAAAAAAAATAATAGATAATAATCAATGAATAATTAACACCACTAATAATAATATTAATAATATAGTGCTTGTAATAGACTTTTAAATATAAATATTTTGTATACAGATCAATGGAATTAGGGTATGGTGTGGCAAGGATTTAGGCCTCTGTGCAGAAAATTTAGCGGGAGTTACTTATGCTTCAGGAGTTTGCACAAAATATTTTGTTGTGACCCGCAGTAAAGATCAAGTATTAAAAATATATGTAACTTTTTTTTACAAACTAAATTCGTGTTTCATATTTAAATGTATCATTCTACATTTCACAGATGACTAAAGTATATGATAAGATTACATCAAATTGGTTAACAATTACTGATCCTGATGAAAGAGTTATATTAAATAAATTTGCACTATTGGGGAAATACAAATCTATTGGATACGTTGGTAAATAAGTTTAATTTATTTCTTATTACTAATATTGCTTGATGATTTTATTAATTTGAATGTTAATGGATTTATTGTAACGCCGATATATTACAGGATACATTGGCGTTGCTGCTATTTGTTTTTCTCAACTTGGTCTTTTGCCTATGCTTATTGATGTAGTTTTACCTTTGCAAAATGGAACCCGGCCCAAACTGCGAGTTGTTAAAGCGGAATTCGGCGTGGATCCTTATGAATATTATTGGCACATCTACGGTGCATACTGTGCAATCACTGTTGTAAGTTCAGGAGTACTAGTGGCAATCGATACTTCTTATACTGCAGTTGTACATCAAAATTTAGCAATTTTCAACATTGTCAAGTGAGAGTTTATGATGTTTAATAATAAATATAGCAAGTAAGCATTTTGTCTAATATGAGAAACGCTCAGGCATAGATTATCACTAGCAAAAAGAGCCGTTGGTACCGCTAAAGATGTTGCTTATGAGCAAATTATCTCCGCTATTCGTCTACACCAAGATTCATTGGAGTTCAGTAACGATTTTTTTCATACTGTTTATGATTTATTTATCTAGACAGTTCAATTACTAATTTATTAAATCACAGGTTTAACGATCTTATTGAACATACATATGATGTATCTTTTCTTGTTCTGATTATCATCTGTGTCACTTTCCTCACTTTTGGGGCCATAACTGTAATATCAAAATATATCACTAGAAATTTTGTTGCAAAATTGATTATAACCCATCGTATAATAACGTTGATTTATCCATTTTTCAGATTATGGAAGAATCTGATAGTTATCTAGACATGTTTCGGCTAAGTCTACTTGAATGTGGTGTGTGCATACATTTATTTTATCTAAGTTGGCCAGGTCAATTGGTTGTCACTGAGAGCGAAGATCTTTATTATTACACGTATGGCCAATATCCATCTTTTTTTCACGAAATATTATGACAATTTTTATGAATAACGTTTTAAAAACTTTCAGATACAACAATGAGTGGTACAACTTATCGAAACAATCAAAAACGTTGTTAAAATTCATGATGTTACGATGCATGAAGCCGTGTTGCTTGACTGCGGCGGGATTGTACGTTATGAATTTCGAAAATTATGGAGCAGTAATGACAACTTTTATCGATTATCAGATTGTTCTCTAGACACAAGCGCGCATTTATATTTTAAAAACATATTTTTCATTATCTTTCAGATAATTAAATCAACAGTTTCCTACATTACAGTTGTAGCATCTTTCAGAGAAGATTAAAGAATCGCCAAGTATAACTACAAATAATCATGAAACATACAACTACTAGTCATGCAAAGTCTATTAGTTGCGAGAAGCTTGGATATATATTAAAAAAAAAAAGAAATTTATTTTTTCTAACTGTATTTTTTCTACATACATCATCAAATGCACAACTCCGGTTGCCTTATATTTAAATCATGTGCCACGTGAAAATATTATACGCCAACTTTGTACTCGAACTCCATCAATAAATATTCTATATGTTGCATTATACAAAGAGCCAGTTTCTCATGAATACTCAACGGCACGCGCTGTCTTCGATTCAAAATCACCGCGTCTATAAACGTACTTTTATCATAATCAGGTTAATACAATTTATCTCCGCTATAGAAGCCAAGTCTCAAGCTTGTCCGCGTATACTTACACGTATATACAACAGCCTATACAAGCCAAGGTAAATCAGCGACTATTCGTTCCGTCGGGTGAAATAAATACACGCGTCAACAACACAATCTAACTGATTTTCGTTCGCATAAATATATGCAGAGCCGCGCGCGTATGTGTCAGCGCGCTATCAGCCATCGTGTCCCTATATCTAAAGCCCATAAACCAAGCACTTTACCATCGCTTGCATCGGAATGCACGCGACCTTTCGCTGTAATATACGAAATGTATAGAAATACTAGTCGTATACACACACACACACACACACACACACACACACACACACACACACACACACACACACACA